>JAWWNH010000139.1:1200000-1902500 GCA_034641385.1 Darevskia mixta | reverse complement strand
GGGAGCTCACCCCGTCGCGGGGATTCGAAGCGCCAACCTTCTGATCAGCAAGCCCTAGGGCCTAGGCTCTGTGGTTTAACCCACAGCGCCACCCGCATTCCATAGATTGCTCCCTTCTCTCCCTCTAATCATGAATGCATGTAGGTGTCAGCATTTACCCCGCCTGGGGCAGGTTGTGAGGCTGCCCCAAAGCCAGAGCAAAGCCGTGTGCTCATCCCCGGCTATAGGAGTCTGGTGGCACAGTCATATGCGATTGTTCCCCAGCGTGAAGAACAACACACACAAGCCATGAATAAGGCTAAACTATTTATTGTAGGAAAAGTGCAGAGAGAATATCTGCTGCCAGCTCAGTAAGTCAGAGCTGTGCATAAAGCGTCCGGCATCTTGTCGAGCCAGAAGAGGGAAGTCAGAAAGTATACAGTACAACAGTACAATGAACATAAACATCACATGGTGTAGAAAGCAGATATGCCAGCTTTCTCAATGGTACTGAAACAAACACAAGCTATACCAGCCTCGCTGCAGCTGCCTGCGCTCAGCTTGGACAAATATCCCAACAGTAGGTTGGGGCAGCCCTTCAACTACATGGCTGCAGCCACAGCACACATTTAAAACACACTTGTTCCACTTTAAGAGTCATGGCTTCCTCCCACCAAAGAATCCTGGGAACTATAGCTTCTTTAGCATCACCTAACAACTCTCAGCTTCCTCAACAAACTACAATTCCCAGTATTCTTTGGGGAAGTTGGGGGAGGCATGACTCTTAAAGTGCAATAAGTGTGTTTTTAATGTATGCTGTGGCCGCAGCTCACCTGTTACTTGGACATGCTAATCATGTGCATCAGGGGCTTTCACCTACGGGCACAACAAGCAGTACCTGCTCTGGAAAGGCCCAAGGTATTTGGGAGGCTTCCTGTACTACCTGGTTTCTTTCTCCAGTGCTTAAAGAAAGAAGGTTTAAACCCATAGGTGACCCTCCACAGGTACTGAAAGCCTAAGGTGAGGCTCTGAGAAATGTCACCTAGTGCCCAGGGCCATATCCAAAATGGTGAAAATGAACGCTGGCTTCAGTAGTGCCCTGGCAATGGGCATGAGCTGATCTGCAAAAGGAGAGATGTGATGGAAATGTGGGAGGGCTGGAGTGGGTTAATGTGGATATATGTTTTTTTGGTTTTCCTGTACAATCCTTAAAGGATTGGATTTGGATACTGGCGTTAAGGAAATATGGTAAAAAATTAGGAGGACAGAGGTGGGAAAATTAGCTAAAGATTCTGAGACTGGAGGGAGGAAAGGGTGTAAAAAGAGGAAATTTAGGAGTTTAAAATTAGGTTTGAGTAAGAGAAATTGTTACGGGTTTAGGAAAGTATCAGAAGTAGCTAGGAGCCGAGGTGTAGAATTAGGATTGTTAAAGTTAGTAAAATGTTTTTGGTATTTTATGATTGTGTGGAAAAATTTGGAAAACTGATAAAGAGGATAGATGATGAATTCAACAGGGGGGACTTGAGGAAGTCAACCGAAAAATGAAATTGAGGAAGAAAGACTGGCCTAGAGAAATAGGCCAGACTTAAGCAATGATATGAAGTATGTTAATTATGTTAAATGTGAAATGTCTATTGTCTTTCCCGGTGAGAGAGGGGAATGGAAATTTGCTTCCCCCTGTGAGAGGGGGGGGAAGGATGAAAATTTAACGGTAATGTAAAGTGCTTAAAAGTATTAAAATCAATTTTTAAAAATTGGGGGGGGGGATACAAAAGGAGAGATGTCAGGCCTTATCTCAACCCCCAGGCAGGCTTGGGGAACAGCAGGGAGGTGGGTGGAGAGAGAAGTAACTGAAGTAGACCTCTGACTTTTTGGGGGGTACGAAGGCCCTCCACCAATGAGGCTGGATGAATGAAGGCATGTTGCGCACTGCTGCTGCTGCTGGTTTTGAAAGGACGTGGTGCCCAACAATATAATATGCAGAGCAAATGCTCCTCAGTGCCTGTTTGACAAATCTATTATGTGTGAAGCAAATGCTGCTCCACCAGTAGCAAGATTCTCTGCACAGATATTGCTTCTGCTTAGGAAATTGAGAGCACCCGTGTGTTCATATCCATACACTTAATAATAATAACAACAATAATAAAGTTTTTGTATACCCTGCCTTTCTCCCCAACTGGAGCATAAGGTGACTTACATATAAAATAAGAACAGCTAAAAACATAGAAAAAGAATCATTAAAGAACAATTATACATTGATAGAACTTAAACTATAGACATGTATAAAATATATTAAAACCATACAAGATTCAGATTCAGATTCAGATTTATTGTTACGGTCCTCGACCAGCACACACAGATATACATAAAAACAATCCAAAATACAATCTAAAATATATACTAGAAATATAAACTTTAACCATTATATGAAATTATTAGATAAAAGGATATCACTACTTTAGAGGATGGGCTACCGCTAATAGTGGCACTGATTCTTCTTTAGCTCTATCCTGAAGTTATATGGGTACTGCTAATTAAAACGGACCGAATTTTTATGGCTCTAGCGCAGAATTTAGCTACCTTAGCTGTCACATTAGAGTTAACATCTGAAAGAAGCCATTCTATATAAAAACTGTCCGAACGTCCTGGAAGATCGGCCAGCGTTGTGTGGATAAGACCGCCTCGCACGTCCTTGTAGAAACAGCATCGCAGGAGCACGTGGTCAATAGTCTCCACCTCTCCGGATCCGCATGGGCAACGTCTCTCGTGTGGGATGTAAACACTAGAGCAGTCAAGTACAACAATGCTAGAGCAGATAGTGGAGATTGCCTCAGTCCTCCAGCCACAACTTCCTGGTCACATGGATTGAGGCAATTTCCTCTTGCAACTAGATGTGGGAGTGGCTTCACCTGGGAAGGTATGAACAAAGAACCTCACAGGTCAGCGGCCATTCCATTCTATTCCACTCTCTCACTCGAACTGCGAGGAGGATGCTCAGTTGGCTTCCACCCAACTGGGGCCTAGCTGACTTCTCTCCCACATGGGGAGATTCCAATTGTAAATATCTTTACTAAGAATAAGCCTGCCTTCTTTGGGATTTGTCTTGAGCTGGATATATGTGAGTAAACATTTTATATCTTTTTATAGAAGACGTGTGTTGTGTCTTATTTGAAGAGGGACAAAGGGGAAATATAGTGACAAACCAGGAAACTAGATTAAGTTGATTCTAGCGAATCAAAGCAACTTCCGCTGTGTGTATTTTAAAAGGGAATGTTACTCTGCTAGTTGAACTTGTTAGCACAAGTTAGGATGAGATATATTAAATTATAAATCTCCATCCACGTTCCAAAACATTCCCACAAAGGGTTTATGGCCCCAGCTCTGCATATTTTGTGTATTTTTGAAGGATTGCGTTGGATTGCATTTTTGAGCTGAGTAGGATTTTTCTGAGAGCATTTCCTGGTCAGACCGCATGGTCTTTTGTCCTATTGTCTAGAGAAAGGGGATTAAGCTACCCCTCCCCTCCCTCAGAGCTCACAAAAGACCCAAAGGCAGTGAAGATTTATTTTGAGGCTTTTGCTTTTTGCATTTTGAGAATTTTGAGATTTTGATTTTGAATTTTGACAAATTTTTGAATTTTGAAATTTTTTCCAAATTTTGGATTTTAAGATGGCTAGTGCCAGTTTTTATAGTGAAGCAAAGCCAGGCTTAATGCTGCTAGATGAGGACAATTTTGTGCACTGGAAAACGCGCTTAATAGCATATTTAGAAGCAAGGGATGTTTTGGATGCGATTGAGACACCAAAGCCCGAAGGTACAGATGATGAAGCCTCAGCCAAGATTAAAGTCTGGAAAAGGCAGAACAGCGAGGCCAAGCACATAATTTTGAGTGGACTTCGCAATAAGCATCTATCGTTAATAAATAGCAAAGATGATGCATCTCAGATCCTAAAAGATATTGAGCGCATGTATGGAGAATCTACAAAGAACTCCTACAGAACATTGATGGGCAAATTAACTAGACTGAGAATGAATTCAAAAGAAGAATTCACAGAGCATATTGATAAATTCACAGAAATTATTCAAAAGCTTGAACTTACTCCACAATCTTTTGATGAAGTAACAAAGGTATCATTTCTGTTAGCCTCATTAGGGCCACATTTTGATGCATTTGTCAGTTTGATGGATCATAAAGAGAATCTAACTTTTAAGGAACTGACCAGTGAATTAAGAGAGGAATGTAGAAAGAGATCTGATTCCCCAGAAAGGAGCACTAGAAATAAAGGCAGCAATTATGTTTTTAAACAGCCTGCACAGTCCAGAGATGGACACAAGAAGGTCACATGTTACAATTGTAATAAAATCGGCCATATAGCCAGAAATTGTAGAGCGCCTAAAGCTAAAGAGAAAGATTCCCAAGCCTTTCAGCGTAAAGGAGAAAGAAAAGGGAAATTTGAGCGCAACATGCTGTTGCAAGATAGGAGTTTAGCTGTCCAGAGCCAAGAAAACACACGCAATAAGTGGTTATTAGATTCTGGAGCCAGCAGCCACTATTGTTTTGAAAAAGACTGTTTTAATGAATTAAATGATAAAGAGACTGAAATTGAGGTTGCAGATGGAAATGTTTTAAAGTCCAAAGGTGAAGGTTCAATGCATTTGGAATTCAATGTAAACAATGAATCTTTTAGGACCAGAATGTCCAATGTTGTGTATGTACCAGAACTGAGCTGCAATTTACTCAGTGTCTCTACTTTGGACAAGAAAGGTTTCAAGATCACATTTGAGAATGGACAGTGCAGTGTAACTAAAGATGGTGAAGTGTACATTGAAGCAAAATTAATAAATGGTGTTTATGAGGTTAATCTTTCAGAGAACCAGTCTGCAAAAGTGGCACGCTCCAGCCAGAAGGATGACGCAGATTTGACGCTGTGGCACAGAAGACTTGCACACAGAGATACCACCATCATTAAGAGTCTACAGGAAAGTGATCTTGTCACAGGTTTGCAGGTAAAAGGGAGCAGCAACCAGACTCCAACAAAATGCATAACTTGTGTTACTGAAAAGGCAGTAAAACCTTCTTTTACACGTTGCACAGAACAAAGGAGTACTAAAGTTCTGGATATCGTGCATTCAGATTTGTGTGGGCCACTCAGTGTTCCATCACTTGGACACAACAAGTATATTTTAATTTTTATTGATGATTTTTCGAGATATTGTTTGGCATATTTCATCAAAGATAAAAGTGAGACAGTAGAGATGTTCAAGAATTACATTGCCATGGTTAGGAACAAGTTCCAAAGAGCTCCAGGTGTCTTAATGTCTGACAATGGAGGAGAATACTGCTCACATGAGATGAAGGCCCTTATGGCAAAGGAAGGAATTACACATGTAACCACAGTTCCTTACACGCCACAACAGAACTCCATAGCTGAAAGGAAGTTCAGATCCATTATGGAAATGACAAGGTGTATGCTGAAGGAAGCATCCCTGCCAAGGAAGATGTGGGGAGATGCTGCTTACACGGCTGTCTATCTCCAGAACAGGTTGCCAACAAAGGCAACACAGCGCACACCATTTGAACTTTGGCATGGAAAGGTGCCTAGTCTGTCGCACATACGTGTATTTGGCAGTATATGTTACTACCACGTGCCCAAGGAACAGAGGCACAAGCTTGACTCCAGAGCACAAGCAGGTATCTTAGTGGGATATGCTGCTGGAGGCAAGGGATACAGAGTAATGGACTTACAGACAGGCAAAGTGAGTGCGCACCATGCAATTTATTTTGATGAACATGCAAAAGCAGACACAAAGAACACTGTTATTGGCTGCTCCAAGGAGTCAGAATGGACTCAAGAACTCATAAACTTTCCTTCTGAAACCCCACATGGTACTAATCTGCCTTCTAGTGTCATAGCACCCCCTACAGGCGACGCACCAGAAGACGCAGATGACCAGACCCCTGGCAGCTCCAGAGACGAAGAGGAGGACTCAGATGAGGACATGCCACCGTTGGAGGGGAGTGAGGAAGCTGATGCGGTTCAGGAACCAGAACCAGAGGTCAGACACTCATCCAGAACCAACAGAGGTGTCCCACCAGCAAGACTGTCCTACCTTGCAGGGTCGGTGTCTCCACAGGAACCTTCCACATGGGAAGAGATTCTGAAGATGCCATCTGTGCAAGCCAGTCTCTGGAAGAAGGCCGCTCAGGAGGAGATGGATGCACTGCATCAGAACCAGACGTGGACCCTCACAGAGCTACCTCCTGGTAAGAAGACCATTGGGTGCAAGTGGGTGTTCAAGGTTAAGAAGGGGTCAGAAGGGGAAGTGGAACGCTACAAAGCAAGGCTAGTAGCACAAGGTTTTTCACAACGTTTTGGTGAAGATTACGACGAAGTTTTCGCACCAACCGTAAGATATAGTACCGTCCGAATGCTTTTGAGCATTGCAGCCTCTAAACAATTGAGCGTGAAGCACATTGACATTTGTACTGCGTTTTTACATGGGAGAATTTCAGAAGAAATATATATGAAACAACCTAAAGGTTTCACAAAACCAAATGAGGCGCATCTAGTATGTCGACTCCAGAAAGGAATCTATGGGCTTAAACAAGCGGCTAGAGCCTGGAATCAGAAATTGCACAGCATGCTTGTGCAACTTGGGTACAAGCAAGGAAACGCAGACAAGTGCTTGTACACCAAGTCAAGTAATGGACAATATTCATATATATTGGCTTTTGTCGATGATTTAATTATTGCTACTGCAAATAAGAGAGACTATACACAAATAGTAAAACACCTCAGCAAGGAGGTACAAGTAAAAGAACTTGGAGATGTCAAGTACTACCTAGGAATTCAAGTGGAAAGAGAAGAAGACGGCTCATTTCTTCTCAGCCAGAAGCAAAAGATTCATGAACTGATTGAGTATTTGCAGATGCAAGACGCACACCCGGTTGCAACGCCCATGGCTACAGACTTCTTGAAGAATCAGCAGGATTCGAAGCTGTTGCCAGATAACAGTCAATATAGGTCGGTAATTGGTAAACTTTTGTATATGGTTACCACATGTAGACCTGACTTAGCTAATGCTGTGGGGATTCTGAGCAGAAAAGTGAATTCTCCCACTGAGCATGATTTAGCGGGGCTGAAAAGGGTGGTTAGATACCTGAAAGGTACAATAAATTGTAAATTAAAGTTGCCAGCTGTCAGAGACCCTAAGTTGGTTGGGTACACTGATGCAGATTGGGCTGGGGATAATGCTGACTATAAATCCACAAGTGGTCATGTTTTTATGTTTGGGGATGGACCTGTTGTGTGGGGCAGCTATAAACAGAGTTGTGTAGCTTTGTCTTCAACAGAGTCCGAATATGTTGCTGCAACAGAAGTGTGCAGAGAAATTGCCTGGCTTGATGAACTCATCAAAGACTTTGGACTGGTGAGAAGGGAACCTGTCAGCCTGCTAGAGGACAATCAAAGTTGCCTGAAGCTGACGCAGAGTGAAAAGTTCCTAGCCAGAACCAAACACATTGGGGTCAGGTACCACTACATACGCCAGATGGTGCAAGATGGACTTGTGGAACTGTCTTATTGCTGCACCAAAGAGATGACTGCCGACATCTTGACAAAACCCTTGCCAAAAGAGAGTTTCCAGAATCTACGTGTCAAGCTGGGACTCTGGGTGGTTGAATAAAGTTGTTTATGTTTTGTATGTTGTATTTGCCTGAGAAGGGGTTTGTGGGATGTAAACACTAGAGCAGTCAAGTACAACAATGCTAGAGCAGATAGTGGAGATTGCCTCAGTCCTCCAGCCACAACTTCCTGGTCACATGGATTGAGGCAATTTCCTCTTGCAACTAGATGTGGGAGTGGCTTCACCTGGGAAGGTATGAACAAAGAACCTCACAGGTCAGCGGCCATTCCATTCTATTCCACTCTCTCACTCGAACTGCGAGGAGGATGCTCAGTTGGCTTCCACCCAACTGGGGCCTAGCTGACTTCTCTCCCACATGGGGAGATTCCAATTGTAAATATCTTTACTAAGAATAAGCCTGCCTTCTTTGGGATTTGTCTTGAGCTGGATATATGTGAGTAAACATTTTATATCTTTTTATAGAAGACGTGTGTTGTGTCTTATTTGAAGAGGGACAAAGGGGAAATATAGTGACAAACCAGGAAACTAGATTAAGTTGATTCTAGCGAATCAAAGCAACTTCCGCTGTGTGTATTTTAAAAGGGAATGTTACTCTGCTAGTTGAACTTGTTAGCACAAGTTAGGATGAGATATATTAAATTATAAATCTCCATCCACGTTCCAAAACATTCCCACATCTCGCCCAATGGGACCCGATTGAACTTCCCTTGCAAAACAGCTGGTGGCATAATGCGGTTTCGGGCTAGGGTGAATGCTCTTCTATGCAAGGGTGTTTCGAGATGGAAGAGATATCTAACTAGGAGGGACAGGTATCTCCGTTCCTCCTGGATAAGAAAGTGAGGGACATTGCTCAGATCCTTCTGTCTTTCTATATCTGTTATTCTCTGTTTGACAGTGATCTTTGCTGAGTTATAACCACGCGACATGGATGGATGTCTATACTTGAATGAAGGCCTATACTTAGCAGCTTATTTACTATACAAACCATACAAATAATCACAATAAAAACAGCACAGCACCAGCCCTTTCATTAAAAGCAGTCAGTTCCCCAAAGCCTGTCGGAACAAGAAGATCTTCACCAACTGGTGGAAGGACAGCAAGGAGGGAGAGTGTCTAGCTTCTCCGGGGAGGGAGTTCCAGAGTCTGGGAGCAGCCACCAAAAAGGCCCTTTCCTGTGTTCCCCACAAGTGTGCCTGCAAGGGTGGTAGGACTGAGAGAAGGGCTTCCCCTGAAGATCTCAGAAGCCAGACATGTTCACAAGAGGAAATATGGTCTTTCAGATAGCTTGGACCTTTATAGGTTATAACCAGCACTTTGAGTTGTGTCTGGGCTGTATCTAGACATGTCAAAGAAGCAATTCAGGTAAAATCATACAGGGAAATCCGGCAGGGAAAGATGGGGCTCCACAGCGCCATCTGGTGTCACAGTGTTATATCGCATATGCAACGCATATAAAACGCTTTTTCTTTACCAATCTAGCTGAGTCCCTGGAAACAGATTGGCAGTCTTTGGAGCTGTTGTAACCCATACACTGAATGCATGTGTTGTTGCATGGATATCGGCAGACAAGGGTAAAGGCATAGCTGTCAACCCTCCTTTTTTTGTGGGAAACTCCCTTATTCCAATGCCGTTTCCCGCTGCTATCCCGGATTGTTGATATCCCTTAAATTTCCCGGATTTCAAAGGAAGCAGCTCCTCTCCCTCTCTGCCGGCCAGGGAGGCTCCTCAGCTGCATTGCTCGGCTGCCAATAAGGAGTCTGAGACCGACTGGGGGCGGAGCTTGCATGCCTTTTGCAGCCAGACCCTCATGCCCAACCAGACAGACAGCCTGCCTGCCGTCTACGCGCTCGCTCTTTTGCTCTCCCGTTCGTGCGCAGCCTCTGGAGCGCAGGGTGGCGAGGCTACTTGGTGCCATTGCACCGCCCTCGCGGCATCCCTTATTTTCAAATCTGAAAGTCCGAAAAAATCCCTTATTTTCAAATCCGAAAGTTGACAGCTATGGGTAAAGGTAGGATTTGAATTTAGTTCCAAGTATTTCCCTCCCACCCCCTCATTGAGCCTGGGATTCAGACATTACTTTTGATGGGTTAGTTGCAGCTCTTAACTGTTCGGACCTAGCCTGGGAAGGAAGGTGGAGCAAGCAAAGTTTAGTTATCCTAATGTCTGTTTCCAAGCCAAAACTCGTAAAATCCTGGAATGACTGGGGAAATAGAGGTAGCGAAGGGCACAGGAGAGAGCAGCAAGAGATCCTTTATGCTCCTCAAGAGGGGAAGCTCTCACTCTAATGACACAAAACCACCGCATCAGGGATGCAGCAGTAATTTATGGAGAAGCAGAGAATGGTCAGCTTTGACACCCACGAACAGGAGATGTCAGCTCGACATCTGTTCCTGACACTTCAACAACTAATTATTTCTCCGCACGCTGCGGTCAGGTTGCTGGAAAAGCCCTGGGGTGGTCTCAGCCCTGTCAATAAATCCACATTGGACTAGCTAAAACAAAAATAATAAAAGGCTTCACGACTGACATCAAACAATCAATTGAACTTTGTGAAGGTCACCCAGAGCCAGAAGGAAGGAGAGGGAAGAGGGAGGGAGGGGAAGGGAAGGAGTTTGGGGGAGACTCCTACGCAAAGGAGAACACAGAGCCAAAATGAGCCTTGCCAAATTGGAGCCTCCTAAGAGATGTGACCCCCCAGAAAGATCACAAGCTTGATTTGTGAGGCGAGAGAGAAAGGAAATAATTAAATTCATTATAACATAAAATGCCACTGAAATGGGGAAGCTGCAAAGATTAAAACCACCCACCTTTTTTATCCCCAGCTACTAAAAGCTCACTGCTCATGGTCACATCCTCTTTACACTTATGGGACATGGTGTAACCAAAAATAAGCCCTTTTGACCCCATTAGATTTCACAGGGGAAATAGAAGTTAGCACTTTAACCAATGGGACTCATAAGGGCTTATCTTTAACTTACACTGCATGTGTGAAGGCAATACATGGGTGTTCGCAAACATGTATATCATGCAAGTTCGAAAGCACGAAGTGCAAGTAGATAAATAGGTACCGCTCTGGAGGGAAGGTAAACGGCGTTTCCGTGCGTTGCTCTGGTTCCCCAGAAACGGCTTAGTCATGCTGGCCACATGACCCGGAAGCTGTACACCGGCTCCCTCGGCCAGTAAAGCGAGATGAGCACCGCAACCCCAGAGTCGGTCACAACTGGACCTAATGGTCAGGGGTCCCTTTACCTTTATATCATGCAAGTATTTGCCAGGAAGGAAGCCTTGGTTGGCAGAGTTGCTGCACCGGCTGATGAAGTAGCTTCTCTGACTCGGGTTAACCTCAGTGCATATGTGATGGTTGTGTGAGGAAGGCCAGAGTTCAAATACTGCCAGAGTCAGATTTCCCCTACCTGGTGCCCTCCAGATGTTTTGGATTACAACTCCCAGCAACCCCAGCCAGCCCGGTCATGAACGCAGAGCAAGGTGCATTCCTTTTCTACTTCTTATACATCTTCTTATACATCTGGAATATAACCGGAGAAAATAGTGTTGGGGGGAATTTTTGGAAAATCAGCAAAATGTCCGGGAATTTGAGATCGATTGCCTTAAAAAAGTTCCCAACTTTGTTTTCCAAAAAAAAAAAAAAAAAACCCTTTTGCTTCTAGAAATATGGCAACCCTACTCACCTGCAGTTTTATGTGACACACCACCTGCTCAAGTCTGGATCAAGCCAAAGACAAGCCATAAGAGAAGGATGTGAGCTGCTGGGAATCACAAGTGGGGAAAGTGCTGTCATACGTAGGTTCTGCTTGGGGACATCTCATTGCCACCTGACTGGTCACTGAGAGAACAGGATGCTGGACTACATGGGCCTTGGCTTGATCCAGGAACGCTCTTCTTGTTTTCTTGTTTTCTTGCTTTTGCTTTTACTGCCCCGTTTTCTAATCTTCTCTCAGCTGTGACCAGAAATGTAGACTAAAAGAAATTCTTCCAAAATCATACAACTACAAAATGTCTAATCCATATTCATTATGCAGATTCATGCAAACAGAACCATTTTACATAGATTTTATTTTCCAGTAACAGATTTTGAGGGGACGGGGAGAACAACACATAATTTCAAATTCCCAGGAAACTCAGTAGGTGAAGCACAGTTCAGCAAATCTTTTTTGTATTTCTACAATCTAAGCCTTGTTGAAGGTCTAAATGCATTTCCCCCCTAACAAGATCAACCATAACTTATATGATATTACAGCCTTCTCATCAACTCTTTCACTTCTCATGTCACCAAAAACATTACAGGGAGTCTAATAACCATAGTATGTTAAGGGGTGATTGATTGATTGATTGATTGATTGATTGATTGGTGGGTGGTGGTCATGAAAGTGGTTGAACAATGCTGATGTTGCAAACGAGAGTAACAGAACAATCTTCCACATGTCTACTTAAATCCCATAGTGTTCAGTGGGGCTCAGTCACAAGTATGCATAGAAATGCAGCCTAAGCCCGTCTGTTGCCATTTGTTAGGCAACTCTGATGTCAGAGACAGACCCAATAGCGGAGGGGAGCTTAGGAAAAGGGAGCGCGGAGTGAAGGGAGCGGAGCAAGAAGCAGGAGCCTGAAGAACGATAGGCAGAAGAGCTGGAGGTGGTCATTTGAGAACAAGGAGGCCAAGGACCATTGGATGGATGGATGGATGGGTGGGTGGGTGGGTGGGTGGGTGGGTGGATCTGAAGGAGTCTAGGAAAGGTGGAGGAAGAAGACCCTGAGAATCAGGGTATTTAGAAAAGAAAGAGTGTGAGAGGGGAAAATGATGGAAGGAAGTGCAAGGTGGAAAAGATACAAGAAGAGGGAGGTCTGGGGAAGAGTCTGAGGGGCAGCAGAGGAAGGCCTAGAGCAGAGCTTTCCAAACTTTCCATGTTGGTGACACATCATTTTGCGACACAGTAATTCAGCTTTACTATCAAACTGGAGGTTAAACTAATCCCTTTCCAGCCCCGGGAGGAGAGTTCAGAGAGTTCTCATGATGCACTAACATGTCACAACACACAGTTTGGAAAGCTCTGGCCTAGAGGCTGGGAAATAAGGTTTAAGGGATCAGCCCTGCTCACATCTAAAACCTGACGACTCCTCAGAGGAGGTGCAAGGAGAGCCAAATTATCCAGCAGATCTCCACACCTTAAGGAGCCATCAAATCTAGAGATCTCCACACTTGTTATCTTGATTCCTGGCCAGCCCTCAGACAGATAAGGGGACACGCACCTCATCATCCCCAGGGCCACAAGAGCAGAGATGATGATGAACCTGGCAGGACCTTCAAAGCAGGCTAGCTGTGCATTAGGTTACTCAGGAGGAGCAAGTTCATGGAAGCACCTGCTCAGATCAAGACCTGCCTGTGCCAGGATGGGGCAGAGCCACCAGCTGCTGTATAATTCACTGCTCAAGCTTCCTCCTAGGCAGGGGAGGCCTCTCTCATGGGCAAAGTGGGGCACAGTCCCACCAAGATTCTGAAACCTCCCAAGGCATGATGATCCAGTCTTTCTTCTGTCATCCACAATATTATCAACAGGTTTCTAATGACTGAGCGGCTTCTGCCCATCTTCGCTGCTTAGCCAGTTATAAAAGTCTCTAGCAGTTGATCCCACAAGTTGCTCTCTCCCCTGTGTAAATAATACAGTGGTACCTCGGGTTACATATGCTTCAGGTTACAGACTCTGCTAACCCAGAAATATTACCTCGGGTTAAGAACTTTGCTTCAGGATGAGAACAGAAATTGGGCAGCAGCGGCGCAGCGGCAGCGGGAGGCCCCATTAGCTAAAGTGGTGCTTCAGGTTAAGAACAGTTTCAGGTTAAGAATTGACCTCCGGTACAAATTAAGTACGTAACCAGAGGTACCACTGTCATAGCTGTCAACCCTCCCTTTTTTTGCGGGAAACTCCCTTATTCCAATGCCGTTTCCCTCTGCTATCCCGGATTGTTGATATCCCTTAAATTTCCCGGATTTCAAAGGAAGCAGCTCCTCTCCCTCCCTGCCGGCCAGGGAGGCTCCTCAGCTGCGTTGCTCGGCTGCCAATAAGGAGTCTGAGACCGACTGGGGGCGGAGCTTGCATGCCTTGTGCAGCCAGACCCTCACGCCCAACCAGAGAGACAGCCTGCCTGCCGTCTATGCGCTCGCTCTTTCGCTCACCCGTTCGCACGCAGCCTCTGGAGCGCAGGATGGCGAGGCTACTTGGTGCCATTGCACCGCCCTCGCGGCATCCCTTATTTTCAAATCCGAAAGTTTGGAAAAATTCCTTATTTTCAAATCCGAAAGTTGACAGCTATGACCACTGAACTGAGAAACAAAGAAACAAAAACAAGGCAATCTGTGAGGAAAAGAGTAAATGGCTAGAGCTTCGTGGTAATAAATTTTCTGTTCTGTGACTACGTTCCTATTCGTTTCAATGGTGCTTGTGCAGGAGATAATCCTGGCAGACTATGGTTTTAATCGCTTGGCACTCCATTGCTACAGACACCACATCGATGTGCTGAGAGTAACCCGCGCTTCCAAACTACAAAATGACAAAAACTCTGCTTTGCGAAGTTTCTGAGAAATGGCTTCATAAAAACGATGGCTGGGAGGATCAGGTTCAGACTTCAGTCAAACTCCCCACAGAGCCATCAGTATTCAGCAGGGTGTGATAAATTCATTTCCAAAAGTACCAGCATACCCTTTTAGTGCTGCTATTATCAAGTGCAATTCATTGAAATGTTACAGCATTATTAAAGGGCATATTAGAGCAATTAAAACCTACAGCCGGATCCAGAATCCAATACTGAGAAATGAAAATTTGACAGCTCTGGGTGGCTGAAGTGATGAATGCTCTCTCCAGGCATAAGGACACAATTGCATTATAGATCGGGCAAGGGTTGATAAAAGGGGAGGAGTTATAAGAATATAAGAAACTGCTTCATCCACCCCAGTATTGTTGAATGTACGGTAATTGGCAACAGGATTTGTATAGCATGTTCAAGTGGCCAGAGCATTTCTTGCTCATTATCTTAGGAATCCTTCTAAGAACCCTTTAAGTTGCGGTAGCCAATGCCGTGCCTTCCGGGTGCGGTGGACTGCAATTCCCATCAGCCAATGGCTCATGGGTGTTGTAGTCCAAAACTTCTGGAAGGCACCATGTTGACTACCCTGTTCATTTGTACCATATTACACTCAGCTGGCTTGCTTAGAGCCATCTAGCGTCTTCATGGCAGTGGGAAGATATGAACCAGGAGGTAAACTGAGATGACCGGGATTGAATGCGAAAGTGCTTACAGTGGCCTTCTGTAACCTGGTGCCACCAGATATTTTGGACTACAACACCCATTGGCCCCAGGCAGCCCAATGGCCAGAGATTATGGGAGCTGTAGTCCAGCAAGTTTTTTTTTTTTTTCCATATTTAAGATTTTATTGTTTGTTTTCATATGTACAATTCATTCTTCATATATACAATATACATTTTTCTTGTAAACAGTAAAGCAAACTAATAATCAATATTGACTGGTTACATAGTAACCCACTCTGTGTATCTTGTACATTGTTCCTCCTAACATGATTTTAGCTAAAGAATAAAAATAACTAAAACTAAATAAATACATAAAAAAATAAAAGAAAAAGGTTATTACTGTGTCTGCCTCCTTTTGTTACTCCCCATATCCGGTTCCATTCATTACATACAAGCAGAATCAATGCAGATACAGCTCTCGTATTACATCTAAATTAATCTGTCTTATTACATCTAAGTTAAGATCTATACTCCTATATGATACAAACGAATAAACAAGAAAAAAGAAAGATTTACTAATTTCCATAAATCCTGTCGATATCCCAATCCCGTCTGATTTCCCATCAATCCCCACTTTAGTCCAGCAAGTTCTGGAGGGCTACACATTCCCCAGGCCATGGTCTACATGCAAGCTATGTATTCTATCGCTAATCGAAGGACTCTCATGATCTGTGATTCAGGCTCTTTTCTCTACAGCAGGGATGTGACCCACCAGATGCCATGCTTGGCAGGGGGTTGGACTGGATTGTGGTCTCTTCCAACTCTATGATTCTATGATTCTATGACTACAATTCCCACAATGCCATGGACTGATGGGAGTTGGAATCCAACAACCTCTGGGAGACCAGAGATGCTCCATCCCTGATCTAGAGGGGAGGAGAGGGTGTGCTTTGGGTAGACTCGGGGACCAGCTGTTGTATGCAGGCTGAGACCCTACCTGCCCGCAGACTGTCTCGCCAGAGTGGTGCATGCTCTAGTTATCTCCCGCTTGGACTATTGCAATACGCTCTACGTGGGGCTACCTTTGAAGGTGACCCGGAGACTGCAATCAATCCAGAATGCGGCAGCTAGATTGGTGGCTGGGAGTGGCCGCCGGGACCACATAACACCGGTCCTGAGAGACCTACATTGGCTCCCAGTACGTTTCCGAGCACAATTCAAAGTGTTGGTGCTGACCTTGAAAGCCCTAAACGGCCTCAGTCCTGTATACCTGAAGGAGCGTCTCCACCCCCACCGTTCAGCCCGGACACTGAGATCCAGTGCCGAGAGCCTTCTGGTGGTTCCATCACTGCGAGAAGCAAAGCTACAGGGAACCAGGCAGAGGGCCTTCTCGGTAATGGCGCCCGCCCTGTGGAACACCCTCCCAACAGAGGTTAAAGTGATAAACAACTATCCTACATTCAGAAAATACCTGAAGGCAGCCCTGTTTAGGGAAGTTTTTAACCTGTGATTTTGATGTATTTTAATATCTGTTGGAGGCGACCCAGAGTGGCTGGGGAGACCCAGCCAGATGGGTGGGGTACAAATAAATTATTATTATTATTATTATTATTATTATTATTATTATTATTATTAAACCTTAAAATTCGGTGGTACCTCGAGTTACAAACGCCTCAGGTTACAAACTCCACTAACCTGGAAGAGTTACCTCAAGTTGAGAACTTTGCCCCAGGATAAGAACGGAAATCGTGTGCCAGCAGCGCAGTGGCAGCAAGAGGCCCCATTAGCGAAAGCACGCCTCTAGTTAAGAACCGTTTCAGTTTAAGAACGGACCTCCAGAACGAATTAAGTTCGTAACTAGAGGTACCGGTACCACTGTAAAGGTTTCTTCTCCTCAGTGGGCAGAGGGTATCCTGGCAAAAGTTACTCCTCTATTTACGTGGCTGCATGGATAGTGTAGTCAGTACCGACTACATATAACTGTTTGCATGTTCCAAGAAGAAAGAGTGAATACTTGTATTTTTTTTATTATTTAACAAAAATTAAATACTGCTTGATTGTGAGAAAACCTCTAACCAGTTTACAAAAATTATAAAACAAACATAGATGGTGGAATTTAATGTCTTACTCGTTCAGTTGTTGTATCTTCCCAAGCAATCCAGTTTCCCAGGCAGAGTGATGCCCTTCCTCCCTTTGTGGGTTCACCCTACCCTCCGCCCAAACTGATTTTGGGGTGCACAGGTGGAGGAGGAGAAGGGGAAATCCTCATTTTGCGATCAGAAGCCCTTACACAAGGCTTGTGCGGATGAATCCTGCTTCCTGACAAAACAGTTTAAAACGAGCGTTAAAAACATTCAAAAGATTATTAAACCCCACAGTTGCTAAAAAGATGAAACCCGTGTAACCTCTACATGTCTGGATAGGTTTGTAATAATTATTGGGCTCTTCTCTGCTTCCAACTTTTTAATCCCTGCTATTGAATATCATTTTGTAGGCGGCATCGAGAAAATCGGAGACAGAAGTTGGTCTCTTCGGGCTAACTGATCCTGTAACACACACCCCTAGGGGGTTTATGGAGACATTTAATAAACAACAAAACAGCAGTGAGCTTAAAAACCCCTCTGGGATGTTTTAGGATGCTGCTAATGTGTAGGCGTACAGTATCCCAGCTCTCTCCTCCAACCGCTTTAGTGTGGCTTTCTCCTCATGAGGAAGTCTGGGGCAAGGCCAGTCGTCATGCCAAATATTTTCCCAGCACTGGAATGGCAGAGGCAGGACGGAAAGCGAGTGTTGTTGGACAAAGAGTCCTAGCATAAGGTTTAGTGGTGGCAGGAGCTCATGGATCAGCCAATGGGGAGATCTGTTGCCTCCTTTGTTCACACTGAAACCCTTATACCAGGGGTAGGCAACCCAAGGCCCATGGGCCAGATGTGGCCCAATCACCTTCTCAATCCGGCCAGCGGACGGTCTGGGAATCAGCATGTTTTTACATGAGTAGAATGTGTCCTTTTATTTAAAATGCATCTCTGGGTTATTTGGGGCCTGCCTGGTGTTTGTACATGAGTAGAATGTGTGCTTTTATTTAAACTGTATCTCTGGGTTATTTGTGGGGCATAGGAATTCGTTCATTTTTTCCTTCAAAATATAGTCCAGCCCACCACATGGTCTGAGGGACGGTGGATCAGCCCACGGCTGAAAAAGGTTGCTGACCTCTGCCTTATAGCTTCCCTGGAACTGCCGGATGCTGGACTAGACACACCCGTAAGTCTGATTCAGCAGGGCTGTTCTTACGTTCTTTGCATAAGTTGTAAGCTTAGAAAAAGAAAAGGTCTGGGATTCGTACAGCTGCAGTTCTCTGGTTCATAGCTGTCAACTTTCGGATTTGAAAATAAGGGATGCTGCGAGGGCGGTGCAATGGCACCAAGTAGCCTCGCCACCCTGCGCTCCAGAGGCTGCGCGCGAACGGGAGAGCGAAAGAGCGAGCGCGTAGACGGCAGGCAGGCTGTCTGTCTGGTTGGGCGTGAGGGTCTGGCTGCACAAGGCATGCAAGCTCCGCCCCCAGTCGGTCTCAGACTCCTTATTGGCAGCCGAGCAACGCAGCTGAGGAGCCTCCCTGGCCGGCAGGCAGGGAGAGGAGCTGCTTCCTTTGAAATCCGGGAAATTTAAGGGATATCAACAATCCGGGATAGCAGCGGGAAACGGCATTGGAATAAGGGAGTTTCCCACAAAAAAAGGGAGGGTTGACAGCTATGCTCTGGTTGGTTGGTCCAGCAGAGGGGTGGCCAAAGTGATACCCTCAAAACAGGCTGCCACTTAGGTCAACGAGGCATCTGCCTAGGGCACAGAGCTCAGAAGGGCACAGTACTGACCTTCCAGGGGCACAGTTTACTACAGATTGGTTTTTGTTAGAAATTTCTGATCATATTTTACTTTGATTTTATATTTTGAAGAATCTTATCATTTCTGAAGTAATTCCTGCATTAGAATTGTTTTTATGTATATGAAATAGATAGTAGGGTTGATTGGAGGTTTTGTTTTATATAAATAGACACACACACACACACACACAGAGTGAAAGT
Organism: Darevskia mixta; assembly: GCA_034641385.1. Taxonomy (NCBI): domain Eukaryota; kingdom Metazoa; phylum Chordata; class Lepidosauria; order Squamata; family Lacertidae; genus Darevskia; species Darevskia mixta. The sequence continues at coordinate 1,883,536 of JAWWNH010000139.1, read as the reverse complement.
GCATTTAATTTTAAATCTTACAGTCACATCTTAATCTTATTTAGAAAATGTATTCATTTTTTCTAGTGAGCCATGGCTGATGAAAAATGACCATCTGCAGCTCAGTAGGCTACCACAAATGAAAGGCAGAAAGGGCTAAGGAGGAAGCAAAGCAAGAGTTCTTCTTCCTGAAAAACCTTTGTGCACAGAAAGCAACCGAAGAACAAGAATATGACTGTATTCTTGTTGAAACTAGCACTGAGGAAGCAGAATGTGGGCGCTCCTATTAGAAATGATATAAACTTTAAGATATATGTTTCACAAATTGGAGATATTTCTGGAAAGCACACAAAGGAAAAGGAGGATGTCTAGAAAAATGAGAGTACTGCTAAGTTTGCAAAAGAATTACAGGACTTGAATTACAGGGACCCTGCTAACTGGCCTAACAATTGCAGTGATAATTTGCATATAATGCAACATGGACCACAGCAGGTTGTACCACATGATTTTCCCAAAGACTATTAAAAACAGAAGTTTTTCTCCAATGTGCTACAAGAAGAGACTAGCAAATGATGGAGTGTGCCATCAATGGTTGATATATTCAGCCTCAAAAGATGTGTATTTTTGTTTTTGCTGTAAGTTGTTCAGGGGGGAAAAGTGCATCAACACTACAAGAGACAAGGTTCAAAAGACTGGGAGAACCTCAATACGGCCCACGGACGGTCAGCATCTTTTTACATGAGTAGAATGTGTCCTTTTATTTAAAATGCATCTCTGGGTTATTTGTGGGGCATAGGAATTCATTCTCTCACCCCCCAAAAAAGAATATAGAGTCCAGCCCACCACATGGTCTGAGGGACGGTGGACCGGCCCACGGCTGAAAAAGGTTGCTGACCCCTGACCTAGTTGGTGCTTTAGGAAGGAAGTGGGAGAGCTTTAGGAGTCGCAGATCCCAATGTAGATCCAGTGGCATAGCAAGGGTGGGGTGATGGGAGCGCTGTGCCCTGGGTTGCAGCCTGGGGGGGTTACACTCTGCGCCGCCGCCCCCCCCCCCCGCGAGTGCGACTCCCAAGCCGTCGCCCGGAAGGGGTGCCAGGCGCCAGCTTGGGAGTCCGGGTGGACTGCGCATATCCGCAGCAGCCTGGGCGGACTGCGCTCCGTAGCGCATGCATCGTGACGTCACGACGCATACGCTATGGAGCGACGACCCGCCCCCGGGGGGTGTCGCTTGGCTTGCCGCTCCTGGGAGCCTAGCGGCTCGGTATGCCACTGTGTAGATCTTTATTCCCCCTTGTTCCTGATTTAGATCTTCACTCGCCCCCATCTTTCCTGGCAGGGATGGGGACGCCATTTTGTGGTTCACCTCAGGTGCCAAAATGACTTGAGCCAACCCTGGCTTCCAATATAGTAAAGGTAAAGGGACCCTTGACCGTTAGCTCCAGTCGCGGACGACTCTGGGGTTGCGGCGCTCATCTCGCATTATTGGCTGCGGGAGCCGGCGTACAGCTTCCAGGTCATGTAGCCAGCATGACTAAGCCGCTTCTGGCGAACCAGAGCAGCGCACGGAAACGCCGTTTACCTATTAATCTACTTGCACTTTGACGTGCTTTCGAACTGCTAGGTTGGCAGGAGCAGGGACCGAGCAACGGGAGCTCACCCCGTCGCGGGGATTCAAACCGCCAACCTTCTGATTGGCAAGCCCTAGGCTCTGTGGTTTAACCCACAGCGCCACCCATGTCCCATAGGTTGTGTTAAATGGCACGCTCCTTGGAAGAGGCAAAGGGGGAAGACCCACCTCCACTTGCACCCCTAGATAAGGAGCCCAAAGATGGGGGTGATGGACTCCTTCTTTCCGCATAGCCTCGCCCCAGGCATCCAGGGGAAGGGCAGTGAAGACAAATAAAGGGGGGGGGGAGTCAGGCACACTGTCTCCATCACTTTCCCCCTTCCTTTCCCCGCCTCTCTAAACAGATCAAATTATAACCTGAAATCACCGAATGCATATTTTATTATGTGGGTAATTTAAAGGATGAGGACGAGTTGGGGAATTCATAAACTACAGTCATATCAGAAGACAAAGTATCGCCATTAATCTCTTAAAGAAGAAATGGAAGGAAAGAGAGGGAGGGGAGGGAGGGAGGGGGCCAGTAATAGATGCTCGCCTCCCCTGCTCTCCCCCACCCATTGCAGGCTCCTGGGGCATGCTTATAAACAAGCCATGCCACAGCTCCAAATAAGCTTCATTTGCATTGCAGATTTATCTCTGCAGTTTCTCTCCCCCCCCACTTTCTTGCCAGCATGCAATTGTGTAAATAACAGGCATTGTTCTCCCAACTTGTTTAAGCAAATGACTTCTGCATATTTGTCATTCCTGAAGCCCATCTGAGTCAATCCCCAGGAAGGAAGCACAGCCCGTAGCTCCACCAGCATCATGGCTGAGTTAGGCCTGCCAGCTCTGATGCCAGGGGATCAAGTGGCACCATTGGCAGGCAATGGGAAGCTTCTTCAGGATTTCTCCACTTGAGGCTGGAGTGGCGTTAAGTTGCATCAGGTGCCTGGATTGCTCCCCTATGGTGAGGAGGGGTGCAAGGAGTTCATCCCCATGGGATGCTAATTTCCCCAGAACCATAGAATGGGGGGGGGGGGGCGGAAAGTTCAGTAATTTGGAGAGAGACACAACAAGCAGTTTTTTCTGAGGGCAAACATGTGCAGGAATCATAGCTGTCAACCATCCCTTTTTTTGGCGGGAAACTCCCTTATTTCAATGCCGTTTCCTGCTGCTATCCCGGATTGTTGATATCCCTTAAATTTCCCGGATTTCAAAGGAAGCAGCTCCTCTCCCTCCCTGCCGGCCAGGGAGGCTCCTCAGCTGCGTTGTTCGGCTGCCAATAAGGAGTCTGAGACCGACTGGGGGCGGAGCTTGCATGCCTTGTGCAGCCAGACCCTCACGCCCAACCAGACAGACAGCCTGCCTGCCGTCTATGCGCTCGCTCTTTCGCTCACCCATTTGTGCACAGCCTCTGGAGCGCAGGGTGGCGAGGCTACTTGGTGCCATTGCACCGCCCTCGCGGCATCCCTTATTTTCAAATCCGAAAGTTAGAAAAAATCCCTTATTTTCAAATCCGAAAGTTGACAGCTATGGCAGGAATTCCATGCCTCCAGAGCCCAGCACGTCACTCCCCAAAGCAGCGCGGCCTGGCACTGAGCTGCCATGTCCCCACCCCCACCCAATTCTGGTGCCCAGAATTGCTCTGGGCAAAGGCAGAATAGAGTGGTACTATTACTTCCCTTGAGCTGGACACTAGACTTCTGTTCATGCAGCCTAGAATAGCATTAGCCTTTTTTTGCTGCTGCGTCACACTGTTGACTCATGTTATGCTTGTGGTCCACCAAGACCCCTAGATCCTTTTCGCATGTACTGCTAGTAAGCCAGGCATTCCCCATCTTGTATTTGTGCATCTTGTTTTTCCTAAGTGCAAAACTTTACATTTGTCGCTACTGAAATTCATTTTGTTAGCTTGTGCCCAGTTCTCAAATCTGTTATCTTGAATCCCAATTCTGTCTTCTGTTGCATTAGCTACCCCTCCCAGTTTGGTGTCATCTGCAAATCTGACGAGCATCCCCTCAATTCCTTCATCCAAGTCATTTATAAATATTTTGAACAACAACGGGCCCAGGACAGAATCCCACTTGTAACTTTTTCCCAGGGTGATCAGGAACCATTAACGAATACTGGGTCTGGTGAATTCTGTTTCAGTGTATCTGAAGAAGTGTGCATGCACACAAAAGCTCATACCAAGAACAAACTTAGTTGGTCTCTAAGGTGCTACTGGAAGGAATTTTTTTATTTTTTATTTTGTTTTGACTATGGCAGACCAACACGGCTACCTACCTGTAACTGGATTTTTGGCTTCGGTCTGCCCACCAGCTACAAACCCACCTAACAGTTAGCTTGTTCAACCCACATTTTACCAGCTTAGAATATCATGGGGGAGTTTGTCAAAAGCCTTACTGAAATCAAGATACACTATAGGTGAAAATTGCAGGTGAAAGATTGGCATGGGCGTAGCCAGGATTTTTGTTGCGGGGGGAGCAGGCCTTTTGTTAAGGGGGGGGAGAACCACAATTTGCCATTTTTTATTTTAATTTATAAGGGGGGGCAGCTGCTTCTCCCTACCCCCCTCTGGCTACACCCATGGATTGGTGTTGCACAGGGGGAAATTGAGAAACTTGGTGTACAGAAAGTGCTTGGATGATGATTGTTTTGACCAGCTTGAGAGACCGCAGGGTGCTGAACACACTCCAAAGGAACTGGCCTGCAGTGGAGCCAACTGGCAGCGAGACATGGCCATTGGGAGAGAGCATAATTCCCAGGCTGCAGTCTGGACTCAGCTGTTGCACGACTATGACGCTCTCAGAGACCCCAAGCTTTGGGTGGCTGGGGACTGGCAGTGGAGAATATTTGGGGCACTCCCTCAAAAAGCTAGCGTCTCTTGCCTTAGGGGCTACATGTGCAGTCTTGGCCTAGCTATGGCTGCTCAGAAGCAAGTCCCACAGAGTTTTGTGCCCTTGCCTCATTTCATGCCTCCTTTTTCCAGATTTCATTCCTCTGCTCCTGTCATTCTTTGGGCTTCGTTCTTTCGATCAGGCGACTCTTTTATTGTTCTCTCTTCACTGAATACCTTAATTATCCTACACCAGGCATGTCCAACAGGTAGATCGTGATGTACCAATAGATCACTGGACATCTGCAGTAGATCACTGGTAGATCATTGGCTCCCCCCAAAGAAGCTGAACAACAGTGGCTCCCCTAAAAAAAAAGCTCAACATTTTACCTCCAGTGTGGTGTAGTGGTTAAGAGCGGTAGACTCATAATCTGGTGAACCGGGTTCGCGTCTCCGCTCCTCCACATGCAGCTGCTGGGTGACCTTTCTCCTACCGATAGAGAACCTAAAAAGAGGACTCTATATGGGCTCTATATGGGAAAAAAGAGCAGTTTCTTTTTTTCTTATAACATCTGCATTACGACTTCCTCTTCCTCAAAACATCATCCCATCCCGCCCCCATTTTAATCCAGATTTACCGGTACCATTTCCACTGTTGCTGGTGACTTTTTTCCACCTTGTCTGGACATGCCAGTTCTGTGGATTTCCTCTGTTTTTTTCCTCTCATTTCCATGCATAGTCTTCTGTTGCCTCCTTTCTTCAGAGGACTCTGTTCACTGAAAACTGCTAAACTTAAAATGCATTTGTTTCCAGTAGCATATACTGGATTTTACTATCAACCCTCTCCCATATTTTAAGCTTTTCCCCCCTTTTCTTTTTTACATGATTAGACACAAGGCTTCAGGCAGGACCATTAAAAATAGTTTTGTATTCATTTGTTTCAACATAGCTCCAGATAGCTCCAGATCACTCCAGATGGTCCAAGTCCAGGGTGATTTGGAAAAGAGTGCAAGGCCAGCCCACTCATGAGCCAAGGTGAGATGACCGCCTCAGGCGGCAGGATCCACAGGGGGCAGGGCAGCAGACCCAAACTCCAGGGAATACATTGCCTGCTTTGGAGTGAGCTTATTACCCCTCTATTATTATCTCTATCACATCGCTCAACCATTGCTACTGTCTCTTTTCTTCTGGCAGATCAAGATAGCCAGGTGACAGCAAAAACTGCAAAATTTTTAGCAGGGACAATGCAGATAAAATCTATTATTTGATTAAATTTCTAACATTGCTCTCCTTTTTTTTTTTTTAATCAAAAGAAAGCCCATTGTCCCACATGTTTTATCTGTGGCTAAAGGAGCATGTAACAATTCTGTCATTTGTGTTGATGTAAACCTCCAGAATGCATTTTGTACAGCTAACTATTTAGCTCTGTCCCCAGTCTATTTTATCTTATTGCTATGGCTCGTGGCTCGTGCAAATAAAGTTTCTATCTGTCTATCTGTTGTCTGCTGCTGCTGCCGCCATGCTGGCTGTGATGCAGTCCTTGGAGGCTGAATCTGCCTCCTCTGCAGCAGCCTCTCGGAGAATAAGAGGCGCTGCTAGTCTCTTCCCAACCCTAGGGTGGGAATGGTGGGGGCTGCCCTCTGGGGTCTCCTGGGCTCTGGCCCCCACCCAGCATGGTTCAGAGTGGGCCTCCCTTGCGATGGCCTTTGATTCCTACTTCAACAGTAAGGTTGATTTGACACACACACACACACACACACACACACACACACACACACACACGTGTTCCTGATGTGGATCTTCACTCACCCGGGCGGGGGGGGCATTTTGTGATTTGTTCCAGGTGCCAAAATGTGATCCCCAGTGGGTGCTATGGGATTTCCAGATGCAGGCATGTTTGGTTTACACAGGGGTGTGTGTGAGAGAGGGGGGGGATGTTAGGATCCCGGGCCCTAAAGAAGCCAGATTATTCTCCGCCAGGGCCTTTTCAGTGATGGCTCCGACCTGGTGGAATGCTCTGTCCCACGAAACTAGGGCCCTGCAGGATTTGATCTCCTTCCGCAGGGCCTGTAAGACAGAGCTACCGTCTTTCCCCCTTTTTAAGACACCGTCTTATAATTTTTTTCCCTCAAAAAAACACAGGGTGGCTTGTTTTCGGGGGGATGTCTTATTTTTATTACGTCAGTATGGTACGGTACAGCCTCCCCCTGCGCGCTGAGCAGGCGGGGCAGAACTCCGCAAGAGGCGGGTTCACCCCCCCCCCCCGCGCCTCTCGCTGGTTCGCTGGCTCCCTGCGCATGGGGAACAGGCGGGGCAGGAAGAGGCGTTTCCCCCCCCCGTGCGCCTCCCCCTGTGCGCTAAGCAGGCAGGATAGAACTCCGCAAGAGGCGCGTTTCCCCCCTGTGCCTCTCACTGGTTCGCTGGCTTCCTGCGCACGCAGGAGGGGCTGAGGATGCGACGGGAACAATGGCGGCACCATGGCTTACCTTTGGGGTACGTCTTACTTCTCACAAAGGTAAAAAAAACCTGCTTACTTTATGACTACGTATCCTATATACTCGAGTATAAGCCTAGTTTTTCAGCACATTTTTTGTGCTGAAAAAGCCGCCCTCGGCTTATACTCGAGTGAGGCAGGCAGTGGCTCCTATGAAGCTTTCCCAGGTTTTTTGTGGTAAAATTTGGTGCCTCGGCTTATATTCGGGTCGGCTTATACTCGAGTATATAGGTATTAAAAAGGGGGAAACAGGGTATTCCACCTGGTCTTCAATTTAGCCTGATCCTTTTTTCCTTTTTCCCTTCGCTTTTTCTATGAAGAAACCCTTTCTGAGACACCACATCTAAACCCTTCCCTGGTCTCCTTGCTGGCCGTAGCAGGACTAACTTGGCTAGTTAGCCCTGGCGATGCTACATTTATGTTGTACTTTATGCTGTTTTTAAGCTGTTTTTTAAGTTGTTCTTAATCAATGTTTTATATTTGTTGTTAGCCACCCTGAGCCCGGTTTTTAAATCAGGAAGGGCGGGGTATAAATAAAAATTTATTATTATTATTATTATCATTATTATTACTTTCCTGAAATCTTAAAGCTAGTACCTGGGTTCTGCTTCTCCTCTCTAGCTCCATTTTTTAAAAATTACTTTTTTTTACAAAACCCCCATGCTGATGAAACCTCTCAGTTTGCATACCTCATTGACTTTAAATAATAAAATAACACTTGGCATATATATATAGTGCTTTAGAGTATTCAAAGCACTTTATGTAATTTGTCAGTAATTCTTGCAACCATTATGTAAAAAGTCAGTCATTTTTATCTCCATATCATAAACTGGGTTGGGGGCTGGCTGAGCAACAGGGTCTTGCTGAAGCTGCTGAGGTTCATGGTAGAGGCATTTTCAGGGGGCTGGGCTAGGCGACGCACAGAGTCGCTTCCAACTCTATCGTTCTAGGATACCATGATCCAGGGAGCTGTCAAACTACTCCAGGGTTTATAGAGGCCTCTGTGGGCAACATCCTCTTCTGTCTGGTGGCTCAAGCCTTCAGAGGGCTGTCTTTGTAAAGGTGGTGAACGGAGCCAGCCCAATCTCCATTTAGCCCAAAAGGGTACCTGTTGAGAGGCACTAGTGGTATTGCTCTTAACCATCTTGGCTGGGGGTCCTGGAAGACCCTCTCCCTGTCTTGCAGCCTTTTTTCACCTGGCCTGGGAGGGCGAGACCCTGACTGACTCCAGCTCCAAAAGCCAGAGACCATCTTGGCTGTCTCTTAGTGCAGACCCAGGTCATCAAGCCCCTACCCTCCAACATTTATCTGATGAAAATAGGGATGTCCTAAGGAAAAGGATGTGGGTGGCGCTGTGGGTTAAACCACAGAGCCTAGGGCTTGCCGAAGGTCGGCGGTTCGAATCCCCGCGACGGGGTGAGCTCCCATTGCTCAGTCCCAGCTCCTGCCCACCTAGCAGTTCAAAAGCACGTCAAAGTGCAAGTAGATAAATAGGTACCGCTCTGGCGGGAAGGTAAACAGCGTTTCCGTGCGCTGCTCTGGTTCGCCAGAAGCGGCTTTGTCATGCTGGCCACATGACCCGGGAGCTGTACGCCGGCTCCCTCGGCCAATAATGCGAGATGAGCACTGCAACCCCAGAGTCGGTCACGACTGGACCTAATGGTCAGGGGTCCCTTTACCTTTACCTTTACCTTTAAGAAAAAGCAGGAATTTCTGGGGTCGAATCAGAAACCAGGATGGTTTCCCTAAGTCCAGTACTATCCCTGGAAAATAGGGACACTTGGAGGGTCTGCATGCCTTTGCTTCCCCAGTCACCACCTGCCATGAACCATCATTGGCAAGACTGGCAGCAACAGCAGCAGGTATGGTCTGTGCTTATGGTAATATTGTATATATTTATTTAGATTTTTCACGGCTCTGATTGACACTCCTGGAGCCTAGCTCAGCCGGCTGGCATTATGCAAACTAAAAACCATAATTCCCTTCTTCAATTGCATCTTCCTGAAGACTTCCTAGAGACCCCTTCTCTTCGGTGACCTCAGCATCCTGAAATAACCGACTTCTTGTTAGCAAGATTTTTGCTTGCTTTCAATTGCAAACAGCAGACACCCAGCCAATGTCAGCTTGAGACTTCACTGAGCAGTTAATTTCGCCTGATTCTGATGCATCAAGGATGCCTGCTTTCCCTGGCTCACGGCAGCATACATTTCCACAATTATGATGATATAGGCCTACGAATAGATGTTTGCTTTGTTCACAGCGCTCTCTCCGACTGTACTCTGAATGCATAAAAATGCAGGACTTGACTATTCATCATACTCCATACCTGCTAAAGAGGCTTTTATCGCCAACGCTTAGACTCCCGCAGTGGGCACATGCTGCTGTCAGTATCAATACTACAGCTACAAACCCATCAGGCTTTGCATAGCTAGAAAAGGCTCTTTCCTAGTTAAGCCTCATGCTTGGAGTAGGTATGGACCCAGGGTCTTGTACCTGCGACCACCACTGCTGGGTCTCCAGTGCTTGTTGCAGTTGGTGGGAAGGCCTGGCAGGGACTTATTTGTGGTGGTACCAAAGCCCTAGAACTCCCTTTCCCCATGAAGCACCCCTCTTCTCAAACTGTCTGCAAGCATGCTTTTAAAGTTTAAAAGTTTTGTGTTTTATATTTATAGTTCTTGACTGCTGTCTTACTAACAGTCTTGCTGCTGTTTCTATTGTGTCATTTAATGGGCTATAAGCTGCTTTGAGGATCACATGGTATAAAAGTGCCATATTAAATGAATACAATGCCTCCACCCTGTCAGTGTGGTGCAGTGGTTAGGAGCAGTGGACTCATAATCTGGGGAACCGGGTTTGATTCCCCGCTCTTCCACATGCAGCTGCTGGGTGGCCTTGGCTAGTCACACTTCTCTGAAGTCTCTCAGCCCCACTCACCTCACAGAGTGTTTGTTGTGGGGGAGGAAGGGAAAGGAGAATGTGAGCCGCTTGGAGACTCCTTCGGGGAGTGATAAAGCGGGGTATCAAATCCAAACTCCTCTTCTTCTGTCACAGTATGGATACCTGTTCAATAGTTTGGGATTAAAGATGGGTGCAAGCACCAGCCCAGTCTGATCTAGAATTAATCAGGGGAAATCAAATTAATTGCCTACATGTGGGCTGAATGTCTGAAAATTTAAGGGATATCAACAATCCAGGATAGCAGTGGGAAACAGCATTGGAATAAGGGAGTTTCCAGCAAAAAAAGGGAGGGTTGACAGCTATGCCCCCAGGTGCTGCCCTAGACTGAGGATGGCCCTTCATATGACTAGGGCTCCCCATCCCAGTCTTAAGCACCTGGGACCCAAAGATATATTATCTCTGTATATGGAAACATGGCTTGTCATGGTTATTATCCACTGATGGACACATCTCCCATGAAATGATCTCAGCCTTTATCTTTTTTTTTTTTTACCATGCAGTACTAAATTCTGTTAGGTTGGCTGCTGTAGCAAAACACTTCCCTTTGTCCAGAATCTCAGCTTCATTGGAGGACCCAGTGTGCAGCGGCTGTGAAAAGGGCAAATTCCATGCTAGGGATCATTAGGAAAGGAATTGAGAATAAAACTGCTGATATAATAATCCAATCCATTACACAAATCTTTGGTGCATTTGGAATACTGTGTACAATCTTGGTCATCTCACTTCCAAGTGGATATTGTAGAGTTGGAGAAGGTTCAGAACAGGTCAACCCCTCTCTCAGACAAAATGGCCGTGATTAAAACGAAGCTACCCTACCTATTCCAAACCCTTCCAATCTGGATTCCCCCCAACGCAACTCCATAAGTGGCCGGGGGGGGGGGGAATGGTGAGGCTTAGCATAACTTACTAGACCCATAGGACTCTCTGGCACGATAAGAGAGTTGAGGTTCCAATTGGGCAGGTCTGGGCTCCAACTTGGGAGGATTTGGATGCAAGGAAATTTGGTAACATCCCTGTAGAATTTTCTACATTAAAAAGTCTAGGCAATAACTCCTGATCAACTCTCAAGTTCCTGCAGATGCCTGGTTTCTATTTTCCTTCTTAAACACCTCAATTGTTTTATGGGGATTTTGACAACTCACATTAGATTCTATAATCAAGACAAACTAGTTATTTAAACAAGGACCTTGCAGACAAATCCATACTCTGGAACTTTCATTTGCCATCTTCTTTCTCCACCCCCCTGTTGATTATACATAATTTTTTCATTATAATATCTCCTCTCTGCCTTGTCACCTGCACAGCCCATTTAATCAGTTTTTGATATGTCATTTGTCACCCTTGCCATCCCTGGTGTCCTCTCTAAAACATGCATCATCATCATGCAGCAGCAGTAACAAAGTAGTTTTTTGGCTCCCCCCCCCTCCCCGTGACTATTATACAAACCGATCACTTGCTGGTGGGATAGCTAACTCATTGGGTGGTATTCAACTAAGTTTTACTCAGAGGAGACCCATTGTAGCTTGTGAAAGTGTCGTTTACCTGGCTCCAATATCAGCATAGAGTTTCTCCTTCTATCTCAGATCCACAGTAGCCCATCTGTGCAGACAGAAAAATGTCACTGTTGGGTCACAACCTTTTTGCCATCCACCTGCACCTGACACTGTGTGGCCAAGTTCTCCTTGCAGCTTGGCAGGATAGGAAGGTCCCCTTCCCCCACACACCCCTCTCCGGCAGTGCAGGATTCGTTTCTCCCATGGGGCAAGCTCATGTTGCAGCAACAGCTGTGTGTGTGAAATCCAGAGCCACATGCAAGAAATGCATCCTCTCTGCCACCCAGCCGTTACCTGGACATGGATACAGGATGGGTGACACCTGGCTTGAGAGCAGTACATGTGAAAAGGATCTAGGAGTCTTGGTAGACCACAAACTTGCCATGAGTCAACAGTGTGATGCAGCAGCTAAAAAAGCCAATGCAATTCTGGGCTGCATCAATAGGAGTATAGCATCTAGATCAAGGGAAGTAATAGTACCACTGTATTCCACTCTGGTCAGACCTCACCTGGAATACTGTGTCCAGTTCTGGCCACCACAGTTCAAGAAGGATACTGACAAGCTAGAACGTGTCCAGAGGAGGGCAACCAAAATGGTCAAAGGCCTGGAAACGATGCCTTATGAGGAACAGCTTAGGGAGCTGGGTATGTTTAGCCTGGAGAAGAGAAGGTTAAGGGGTGATATGATAGCCGTGTTCAAATATATAAAAGGATGTCATATAGAGGAGGGAGAAAGGTTGTTTTCTGCTGCTCCAGAGAAGCGGACACGGAGCAATGGATTCAAACTACAAGAAAGAAGATTCCACCTAAACATTAGAAAGAACTTCCTGACAGTAAGAGCTGTTCGACAGTGGAATTTGCTGCCAAGGAGTGTGGTGGAGTCTCCTTCTTTGGAGGTCTTTAAGCAGAGGCTTGACAGCCACCTGTCAGGAATGCTTTGATGGTGTTTCCTGCTTGGCAGGGGGTTGGACTGGATGGCCCTTGTGGTCTCTTCCAACTCTATGATTCTATGATTCTATTCTGATTCCAACCCCTGAAATGCAGGAATTTCAACTAAAGCATCCATGGCAGTTGGCCAGTACCATGCTAGGACACAACAAGCATAGATATTTGTATAAATAGGGAATACTGTATGTCAATAAGAGCTAGGCGGAAAGGCAGAGAAAATCATATACAGCAGGGGGGACTAGCCTGTGGCTATCTGGTCAGCCAACTCTCACTTAGTGGCCAAGGATATTGAGAGTCCAATCATGCCTGGAGCACCACAGGTTATGCACCCCAATATACAGATAGGAAATGCTTGCTCGCTCACTAAGCAGCTTCAAACAGAGAACATCTGTTGATGTTCAACATCACTGTTCAAAGAAGATAATTTTGAAGATCAGATTTGATTCAGATGTAACTAGTTCAATAACTGGAGCAGCAGGTAGATTTAACATAACTTTGTACTGCATTTTAAAGCTTGGACCCCCACCCACCATCAAACTTAGAGCATCTAATATGTGTTCTAATTCATATACATTTATGCATGCAAAATAGGTCATTGTAACATCAAAAGAGACACGCAGAACTTTTAAAATATTAGGATGGATTAAAAACTCTGGGTATGGGCTCTTGTTTTCTACCCTTCAGAAAAGTAATCCCAGAAGGCAAATTTGGAGCACACTTATAAATGATTGGAAGGGGGGATAAGGAAAAGCCCCCATCCCCAAATCCATTTCAGAACGCCCTCCAACAGCTGTGGCTATTGAGATGCTTTTGCATCCTGTCGCCAAAATATAAAATTGTTTGCATAGTGAGATCAGAGACTAGACTTCAAAAGCTCAGCACTGCAAAACTGAGTTCTTGTGGGGGCCAGGTGACTCATGCAATTTGCATGCCATGCGTGGTGGTAATGCAGGCTGGATTTCTGGATACTCAGCTCACACAACACATTGTTCTGATTGTGCCAAGGGCATGTCCCACCGGAGCCTAGCCCTAACCACCAACACAAGGAAAATGTTGCCGTGAGCCTGGATTCCTGGCGCCACCAACTTTGTGAAGCCAGATGAACCAGGATAGCAGAGCATGGTGAGATCAGGCATGTGTGAGGGTCCCAAGACTGGCAAAGGGACCAGCACCTCCACAGTGTCACCATGGTAATGTTATAGAAATTTAAGGGACGTTACCCATTAAAAGGGTCTGATTCCGGGTGGAATCTGAACCCCAGCAGGGCGTTGTTTGAGAACCCCTGATGCTGTAGGAAACAGAGACCAGACCAGAGTTCTAATGAAAAGCAAGGCGGCTGCTAAGACTGATCAGTTTATTTTAAAGTGTAGAGCTGTTGGCAACAGGGTTCTTGCTCACAAGACAGATAGAATCATAGAATCATAGAGTTGGAAGAGACCACAAGGGCCATCCAGTCCAACCCCCTGCCAAGCAGGAAACACCATCAAAGCATTCCTGACAGGTGGCTGTCAAGCCTCTGCTTAAAGACCTCCAAAGAAGGAGACTCCACCACACTCCTTGGCAGCAAATTCCACTGTCGAACAGCTCTTACTGTCAGGAAGTTCTTCCTAATGTTTAGGTGGAATCTTCTTTCTTGTAGTTTGAATCCATTGCTCCGTGTCCTCTTCTCTGGAGCAGCAGAAAACAACCTTTCTCCCTCCTCTATATGGCACCCTTTTATATATTTGAACATGGCTATCATATCACCCCTTAACCTTCTCTTCTCCAGGCTAAACATACCCAGCTCCCTAAGCCATTCCTCATAAGGCATCGTTTCCAGGCCTTTGACCATTTTGGTTGCCCTCCTCTGCCCTCCATCCAGATGATGGAGAAGAACCCAGAACAAAAGAGCAGGCGAACTTTTATACACTTTTGACACAGTACAGAACAAAAGAGATAATAGCATTACGTGGGTGAGGTAAGGGATTTGACCAGGTGTCAAAAGGGAGGGGTGACCAGGTGTCGGAAGGGAGGGGGGTTCCTCTGGTGGAGGGTCATGTTTGGATACAAAAGGTGTTTTTCCAGGTGGTCATTGTCTTTCGGAGTGCCCGTTAACCCTTTAACGATGATGTCTTTTCCCAACTGTTGGGAGTCGCCTGACAAGATTTTATTTGTGTGCGCATTTGCCCTACAGCAGGCATAGGCAACCTTGCCTCTCCAGATGTTTTGGAACTACAACTCCCATGATCCTTAGCTAACAGGGCTAGTGGTCAGGGATTATGGGAATTGTAGTTCCAAAATATCTGGAGATCCAAGGTTGCCTATGCCTGCCCTACAGCTTTATTTTGCTTAACAAAGATCCCTTCTCCTGACTTGGGTGGGTTTGTGTATTCTTATGCAAACACGTTGGAAGACCAGTGGGCAAAGATACAGAGAGTCACAAAAAGTTTAACACACAGTTTGAGATACAAAGGTTACAGTCGTGTTTCTCAGGAACGAGTGCATTTCTTCCATTAATAAGCGCACACACACCCCAACAGTAATTTCACACTTGAGGTCCCTTGAGGGTCGCATGGATTACAAGTGTTGTCCAACATCTAGATATTGGGCTTTAGTTCTTCTACCAGGTGATCTAAGAATAAGCTCCCTTAGCGGGCAGTCTTAAAACAAGAGCTTCTCAGTTTCCTGCCCCAATGACCAAGGATTAAGCACAAGAAGAACAGCATTCTTTTCTTGTGGCAAAGATTTGTCGTAACAGCCATCAGAAAGCTCCAGGGCACTTGGCTATCAGAAGCTAGAGAAGACCCTGGGGAGAGGAATGCTGAACTGAGCATCTTGTTCCTGTTTGTGCTGTAGGGAGGGGCGTGTTGTTGTTGTTTTTACCACTAGACGCTAGTCCTGTCAAATGTATTACAAAAGAAGTGAAGAAGAAGAGTTTGGATTTGATATCCCGCTTTATCACTACCCGAAGGAGTCTCAAAGCGGCTCACATTCTCCTTTCCCTTCCTCCCCCACAACAAACACTCTGTGAGGTGAGTGGGGCTGAGAGACTTCAGAGAAGTGTGACTGGCCCAAGGTCACCCAGCAGCTGCATGTGGAGGAGCGGGGATTCGAACCCGGTTCACCAGATTACGAGTCCACCGCTCTTAACCACTACACCACACTGGCTCTCTGTCAACACCTTTCCTCTTTCAACAATATGTTCATTCTACTGGATTCGAGTTTTTAACCTGATCCCTTTGAAAAGCAATGTGGGTGTACACATTGTCAGTTGGCCTTAGGGAGAAATTTCCTTTCAGGCCAAGTAAGGCCTCTTCTCTCTCTCCTTCGTCCTGTAAGGAATTGCTATAAACTCAGTTTATCATCCATGCAAGATTTAGGGCACAGGTGGGGAAGCTGCAAGCTGGCTTCATTTTCTGCAGGTCCTTAAACCCCCATCCTTCTATGTCAGCAGAGTTCCTTCTTTCCTGTTCCTTTCCCCTTAATTTTTCCTGGCTTCCTAAAGTGTTTCTCCACTCCCCCTCCCCCTATGTACTTTCTGAACTATTTTGGTTTAAATAATATTTTCCCCCTGCCAATGTGGATTAGGAGGGGGGAGCTTCCCCACCCTGTCTTTAAAATCAGAAACTACTTCCATTTGCTTTCCAGAACACCAAACCACAAAACAAACACCCCTATAGACTTACCCGAGGCAAACGCATCAAAATCCAGTGGATCCTTTTTTCTGATCTTAGGTAGCCATGGTGGAGATTGAAGCCCTCTTTATCTGGATCAATCCAAACACTTTTGTCTCTGGCTTCTTCAGTTGGCCCCTCGGGAATGCAGCTCTCAACAGGAAAAAGCCCCTCTCTCTTTTCTGCATCCAAGGTCACCCCTGCTATGTTGCAGAGGCTGTCAATCAATAGGGTCATATAAACATATATGGTGGGATTGCTCTAAGGTTTGGGGTTGGTGGTTTTGCTGAGATTGCTAGATGCTGAGTTGGATTGCCCTTTCAGCACTGGGTGAAGTGGCTGTCAGAGCCTCTGAGAGAGATTAATACTCAGGGAGATTCATGTTTTAGTACTGACCTTCATCCTGTTTCAAACACTGATAATGCTACTGATTTACCGTTTCATCTTTCTTATTGTTTTGCTTTCATGGAATCAAACTTGGAAGGGACCATGAGGGTCATCTAGTCCAACCCCCTGCAATGTGATTCTTTTGCCCACTGTGGGGCTCGAATCCATGACACTGAGATGGGCACCAACTGAGCTATCCTGGCTCACCAGTTGTTTCATTTGGAGGCCGAAGAGCAGACTGCTAAGCCTCTTAAACACCAACAGATATATTTGTGCAACTTCCATTTGCACATGAAAGTACAAATGCGCAGAAAAAGCTCCTGCATGTTTGAGGCACTGTTTCTGCCCGGACACTGAGGTCCAGTGCCGAGGGCCTTCTGGCGGTTCCCTCACTACGAGAAGCAAAGCTACAGGGAACCAGGCAGAGGGCCTTCTCGGTAGTGGCACCCGCCCTGTGGAACGCCCTCCCTTCAGATGTCAAAGAGAACAACAACTACCAGACCTTTAGAAGACATCTGAAGGCAGCCCTGTTTAGGGAGGCTTTTAATGTTTAATAGATTATTGTATTTTAATGTTGTGTTGGAAGCCGCCCAGAGTGGCTGGGGAAACCCAGCCAGATGGGCGGGGTATAAATAAATTATTATTATTATTATTACTGTATTATTATTATTATTATTAGGCAGCAGTGCTGGAGAATCGGCTAGATGGAAATGCCTAAAGAAACATTTAGCAGTGGAGATGGACGAGGCATAACAATACACAGAAATAAAGGATCCATGTTGTCTCCAACTCAACGCTATTAAGTCAGGCTCCAAACATGATGCGTATTGTGGAAGGAAACAGCATCCCATCAACTTCCTTTTTGCTTGCTGTTGTGTATTGTTAGAGTGATTAAAGGTGGTCAGGAAAAAGAGTGGCAAGATACACAATGGAAGAATTACTTCCCAGTAATTCTCTGTGGGTTTTTTTGTTGTTGTTAAAAAAAAATTGAAAACAAAGACAGACAGACCCTCATTCCCATTCAGTGATTGTTATCTCTTACCATTACTGAAAACCCTGTTATCATTATCCTAGTTTTGGGAATTCATTTGGGTAAGGGTGTAGCTTTCATTGAGATGGACAAGAGTAATAGTAATAGTAATAGTACCACTGTTTCCGCTCTGGTCAGACCTCACCTGGAATACTGTGTCCAATTCTGGGCACCACAGTTCAAGAAGGATACTGACAAGCTGGAACGTGTCCAGAGGAGGGCAACCAAAATGGTCAAAGGCCTGGAAACGATGCCTTATGAGGAACGGCTTAGGGAGCTGGGTATGTTTAGCCTGGAGAAGAGAAGGTTAAGGGGTGATATGATAGCCATGTTCAAATATATAAAAGGATGTCATATAGAGGAGGGAGAAAGGTTGTTTTCTGCTGCTCCAGAGAAGCGGACATGGAGCAATGGATTCAAACTACAAGAAAGAAGATTCCACCTAAACATTAGGAAGAACTTCCTGACAGTAAGAGCTGTTCGACAGTGGAATTTGCTGCCAAGGAGTGTGGTGGAGTCTCCTTCTTTGGAGGTCTTTAAGCAGAGGCTTGACAGCCACCTGTCAGGAATGCTTTGATGGTATTTCCTGCTTGGCAGGGGATTGGACTGGATGGCCCTTGTGGTCTCTTCCAACTCTATGATTCTATGATTCTAAGAGAACTATCAAAACATTCCTCCCCAAATAAGTCGTGTCTGACTCTGGGGTTGCGGCGCTCATCTCGCTTTGTTGGCCAAGAGCTGGCGTACAGCTTCCAGGTCATGTGGCCAGCATGACTAAGCCGCTTCTGGCGAACCAGAGCAGTGCACGGAAATGCCGTTTACCTTCCCGCTGCAGCGGTACCTATTTGTCTACTTGCACTTTGATGTGCTTTTGAACTGCTAGGTTGGCAGGAGCAGCGACCGAGCAACGGGAGCTCACCCCGTCATGGGCATTCGAACCGCCGACCTTCTGATTGGCAAGCGCTAGGCTCTGTGGTTTAACCCACAGCGCCACCCGCGTCCCACACCAGACATACCGTACTAGTCCTAATTCCCAAGGAGGGCTGATCCCTGCCAAGAGTGCAGCTTGCAGTTGGCACCAAGTGGAAGCCTGGGATGCACAAGGAGGAAGGATGAGGAACATTCTTTTGAAGTCTGAATCACCTGATGTCTGGTAGATGACCCCCAGCTACCTACCAAAAGTGACCTGGGGAGAAAGGAAGGTAACAAAGGAAGTGTCTCTGTGCCAGAGAAGAAATGGGTGGACTCCCCTCCCTCAACTGGCTGGTAGTTAGAAGGACCAAACGCCAGGTTTGAGAGGTGTGTGCTAGAAGCAGGTGTCAGGCTGAAGCCTGTGAGGGAAAGACATGCTTGGTTTCTGCTGGAATCCAAGGTTGTGGCTATGGGAGAAGCAAGACCTCCTTGGGGTGTTAGGGCTGTGAGCCCTTCCATCTATGTGCAAATAAACCACAGATCATGAAGACCCTGGAGTCTCCGCTGTCCCTCATTCCGAGGAAACCAAACCCTGGGGAAGTGCCTGGGACCCCTGGAATCTTGCATCTCTCGGAGACTGGAGTGGTTTGCAACAATGCATTGATTGCACCTAAAAGGAAAGGAAATTAAAAGGGAATGTAGATGAAGGACTTGCCAGTCCTTAAAAGAAAAAGTTGTCACTTTGCTCAGGGAGTGCTGCACTTCTAATTACAGCCAGACACTGAAATTTGCATGTAGCTTGACAGAGAACAGAAATGTATTAGAAATTAAAGCAGCTTCCCATTTAATTTTAATTTGAGGAGCTTCTTCAGAACACACTCTATAGCTTTCCCCTTATTCCAGTATCTGTTTTGTTAGAGTAATTGAGAATTAAATAAAGACAATAGCAGCGCAAAGACAAAGATGTTGCAGAGCTGGAGAAACAATTGCGAGCTTATCACACACACACATGGAAATTTACTACTGTGGAAGCCATGAAGCACACATTGTTATGCTCCCAGTGGAAAGCTTGTTGAGGAAAAATGGGAAGGATAGAAACACGTTGGCAAAAATAAGTTTCAGAAAACTGGAGCAGAGCAATGATGGTCAAGTCTCCACATTGAGACTGCTTTGTCTATTGAAGAAGGTTTAAGGCTGGCATGTAAAGTCATGAAGGAGAAAGAGAGAGGTGAGAAAAGTCACAAAAGGTGGCAAGAAACTGAAAGATTTGAATTGCTATTTTGCTGAGTGCATACAGCAGATGGCTGAATTTGTGCTTGGTGAAGTTTTCTTGAATATCCACACAAGTGCTTTAACGAGTAATTGCTATTTTACTATTCTGAAACTCAGTCCGTAGATCTGGTGGCTTTCAGATTATAAGATGTCTGATGCACTAATCATCCACATTTTCCAGACTGTTGGAATCGATATGCTAGAAAATTCTGAAATCTGGTGCCATTTCAAAGCACTACCACGGAGAAACAGTGTAAGAATTAGATGTTTCCTTCCAGACTGACACCCATTGCTTGGCTAATTGAACCTTGAAGGCAACTCTGGAATTAGAATTTCTTCCTTGTGAACAGGCTTTCCTTTGCTGATCATCTAAATGTATTTCTTAATTTCAAGTTCATGCATGGATGGTCACACCTCATACCTAAACCCAGGAAAACTGAGAAATGCAAAGGTTGTTAAATGTCATCTGGGTGAAGGTGGTCTTGAGAATCATCTTTCCTCATAAGGTGTGGGGGAGCAAATGCATTAAAAAGACAAGCAATTTTCATTTATTCCGTTACACATGTTCAAAACAAGACCTATCTAACCCTTGTCCCAGTCTGGAAGCTATGAACACTGCAACTAAGTATCATTGTTGGGTGATAAGGAATAAGTGAATATTCAAATGAGATCTAATTGCTGCTGTCCCTCTCTCATTTGGCCACCACCCTCTCCCCCACTACCTGCTACATGATTACTGCATCATGCATATGGGAATGGTGGTTAGTGTACTGGACTAGGATGAATCATGTTCAAATCCCCACTCAGCCATGAAGCTTGAGCCAATCACAGACTCTCAGCCTAACTTGTCTTACAGGGTTGTTTTGAGGGCAAAATGAGGTGAGAACCCTGTACACCACCCCTTGGGCTCCTTGGAGGAAGGGGAGGATATAAATGTAACAAAATAAATAAATGATAGCACGCTTTCAGTTGGAAAGACTACCATAGTGTTCTCTGTCCTTGGTTAATCTTTCACTTCTTCCAACTCTTTGGAGTGGGAGCCAGAGATTCTCCCATGTTGCTATGTCTCTAGAGAGATTGAAAAAGCAGTGGGTATACAATTGGGGGTGCTACCCCCCAAGTGACTGATGGCAACAACAGAAGGGAGTAGCGTCACAGGTAGGCTATCACATTTTGCGAGGCTGCAATAGTCCAGTCAAGATGGCCATGGCAGTACCATCAACACAGCACCCTAGTTTCCACTCCTGGATTTTTTTTAATCAGAATTATAAAAACGGATGCTTTCCTTTTTTAAAAAAAGTTCACATGGTTGAAGAGAAAAAACGGAATCAGCTATTTGTAAGCGACATTTTGAGCATGTGGCTTACATGGAAATAATGCATGTATGTGACAAATACCAAAGAAATGTTGGAAGACCCCTTGAACTTCTGTAACATCATGTGAAGTTATTTGTTCCAAACGGAACTCCTCCTTTACCCCCAGAAAGCCAGGTCAATATCGTAATGTGAAGGTGGCCTTCTCCTCCTCTGAGTAAGGGTGGGCAGATGGAGTGGGAAATCCCATGTAGAAAACTCTCTTCTGCCGTGACCATGAGAAAAAGCTCGCTTATTTCTAAATGAAAGTTGGGGTTCTCTGGATTCCATCTAAAACCAGGCCCGGCCAGGAAATGAGATTTCAGTACAGCATGCTATCCACATGTTGCCATGCCCTTTTCACTAGAACTGCAATCCAGCTAAAGAAACTGGAAATAAAATTGGTAATCAGATTAAATCCTGTGTTTTGGTCAATTTGTCCACCAATTAATTTTCCATTTCTTAAGCAAGAAGCATATTTTTCTTTTTTTTCAGGGAATACACACATGGCTTTGTGTGATTTATTCCATCCAATGTGAGAGAAAAGGTGAATGCCTCTTTTCATGTTTGCCATCTGCAGTTTATATATATATATATAAATGCTTACATGAAAAAGATTGTTTGGAAAAATCTGCTACCCAATTAACTGGAATCACCCTTTAAAAGTTTCTTCTGATTAAGCCAACTAATTAATTAATTCAACTATAGAACAATGTATCCCTATTTTTTAGGGGTGTGAAGTCTTCCGAAATGCCAACCCCACCACCCTCCCCAAACAAACAAGCCTTCATTTTTTTGGCTGACAAATTAACAATATGGAACATTTGAAATCACAGTTTATTTCCCCATTCTCTTCACTTGTACAATTAAGTGTATGCATGGTTATTAAAAAATAAGGCTACCATAGCCTGTCCCCAAAATATATTACAACATTCAGAATGCTTGGCTTTTACAAGTGACACAAATGGGGGATGGGGTGTTTAGTGGCAGGGAGGGGTTGAACAAACTGGACCGTATGTGGACAGGCTTTGTGGCCTTTCACCTCCAGTTAAAGAATTTCAATATAATTCAGATCAGAAGGGACAGAAAATCATCATTGACAGTTTGGTGGCCTGTCAAGGAGATAATGGTGTCAAATCTGCTCCCAAACAACACATGCCCACATCACTGATGGCACCCTGACATAGCTGGCAGTCCAGAGAAGAGGCCATGCAGCAGGTGGGCTTGGAGACTGAGCTGCTTGCGTGGCCTTAGAAGTGGTCCCCTCACAACAGGATAGAGGAATTAATGTTTGTGAAACAGACTGCTCTGGTAGGCTTCAGCGTTTGGAAAAGTAAACTTGCCCGAACTCATAAATCGTTTCAAAAACCAAAGCAACTAAGCCAAATTTTACTTGATGGCCTCAAATTAGAAAGACACATGTCAGGATAACAGACGTTTCCCCGCTTCGTGGGAATGGGGAGTGGGGGAGAAGAGGAAAAAGGACAGAGGTGGTGATCCAGAAGGTGGCTCCAAAGCACAGCCCTTGAAAATATCCTGGTACAAGGGCAAACCTATCACCATGTCTATCATCAGAGGGCCATCTGCTTCTATGTGTGGCTCAATGAACTTTGACTATTCATTTTTCAGCATCCACTTTTATTTAAAAGAATCCAAGTCTCCCTCCCCCATCATAAAAATTAGACAAGCAACAGAACCAGCAGCAGCAAAGTCTGTGGAGTTAATGTTGGTGGTACTGAATTCCCAGGTGCTTCCCAGATTCCCACAGTGTCCTAAGAGTGTCCCATACATGAAAACAAACCCCCCAAAATGTGATCACTCTGAGAAGGAAGAGCAGGTTAGCTTTGGTTTTGTGCCCCACTGAGAATCCCCGATGAAAGCAGGATCAAGTATTCAAAGCCTTGAGAGAGAACATCTTTCATACTAGCTCCAGTACCTGTTAAAAGAAAAGTAGAAAACAATTAATAAGGGGAAAGCAGACACCGTTTTATTTCCTTATCCACAACCTTCTAGCTTAGGGCTAAATTTGAGGTGGTGCGGGCAACCATATTTGTTGCTTACATGGCTGCATGCATTAAGTGGGAGACAGGTAGAAAATCAATTTTTATTAACAAGACAAAGATAAAATGGATGAACAGAGGTAGACCCCCATACCACATGATTATTCACCAAAACTTCTCTTTCCCCTAGCCTAGCTCCCGATACCACAAGTGAGCTAGGCTAGAAGAAAAAGAAGCAATGAAGTGAGGTCTGTTGGCTCATTTCCTTGTTTCATGAAAAGACTGCACATGAATCCCCATCCTGTTTTATCGAGGAATAGAGAAGAGACAAAGGTGGCTCCTTGTCTAATGTGGCCCTTGGAAGTGGTCTGGTCCAGGGGTCTCCAAGCTTTCCTTGCCTCGGGCCGGTGTCTCCAGTGACGATTGCATGGCGGGCTGGAGGGCGGGGGAGTGCGCACCCATACACGCGCACACACACTATTTTCGGTGCACCAGATGCACACAGGCCTCCTCTGACCCAGATGTGCACCGGAAATAGTGTTTGCACACACATGTGCGCAAACGCTATTTCTGGTGCACATCTGGGTCGGAGGAGGCCCGTGTGCATGCGCACAAGCTAAGTGGGTCCCTGCGCCGTGCCGATAAGAGCGGGCGGCGGCGGCAGGAGTCGCCGCATGCCAGATAAACGAGTCCCTCAGGCCTCATCCGCTTCCTGGGCCATAGGTTGGTGACCCCTGGTCTAGTCCTTTTCATTCTCATGTCATTTAGTACTGCAATACATGAAGGTATTGCTTAAGGAACCTTTGGCACAAGGTAGAAAGTGTTTCTATGTACAAAATGCACACAGGGAAGAATGTTACAATCTCAGTCTTTCAAAGGTTCCCTTTAAAGAATGTTAGAAATGACAGGTGGTAAGCCCTCAACCAATTCTCCCACCAATATCTGTACTGACTTCAGGCTTAATATAATTACTACAAACCAGCAAGTTGAAGCTGGATAACCATCTCCAGTACAGATTTGCACAGCAAATATGTGACAGCCTTGTGGAGTATAAAGGGAGAAACTCAAATAAGAATCATTTAAATGGTGCTTAATAAGAAGAAAAAGGGAGCACTTAGGGCAACCCCATTCAAGGCTGTTTTCAAGCTCTGAGCTTCTTTTCCAAAGCTACTTTAGGGATTTGTAGCTGGCCAGAAGAAAGACAGATTATCAGCAGGGAAATACCCTAGCTTTTAACTCCATTTCCTTTTAGTGTTATAATTTACCTAGCTAACCCGCTCAATTATTCAAATTATCTAGATGCACTGTAACAGAGATGGAGTCAGCTTCTGAATTTTTGTTTCCAATTTAAATGAAAGAGGAAAGACAAGAGATCGAACAAGTCCAGAAAGGGCACAAGAGTGCTCACCAAGGCAATGGGATGCCAAGGTTCAAAGTGCTGCTGCTGAGTGGGATCGTCATTTTCTCAGATGGACTGGGAGTATCTAGCACATTTCCAGAACTCTAAGCTCCAGAGTTCTTAGCTGTGTTGGTGCAGCATTCTTCATATGCAACTTGCACAGAGACTATCAAAAAAAAGTCTCACATGAAATGGAACAGTCTTCTCATGTTTCATTGCCTTCCAGAGAGGCCCTAAATGGCCTTCTGGACACTGTTACACTCCACACCTTTTTTCTTATTTGGGCATATTTGATCTCCAAGCTCACTCTATTCACACACCCCTAGTCTACAGCAGATGCAAATAAATCACTTCGCATTATAAACACTTGGACTAAGGAGGAACTCCAGGAATGGGCTTTTCCAATTTTCAGTTACTGTATATTCCTGCATATAAGACTACTTTTTAACCCAGGAAAATCTTCTCAAAAGTCGGAGGTCGTCTTATACACTGGGTCATATTTCTTATACGATGAGTATATCCCAAACTCTACATTTTAACTGGAAAAGTTGGGGGTCGTCTTATACGCCCAGTCATCTTATATATGGTATATACGGTAACTTGTGACTACCAATGTTCTTTAAAATTGAGTGGCATAGACTAACTTACCTTAATTGTACCCTGACTGTTAGCAGCAATCAGCACATTGGACTCCTGCAAAACAAGAAAAGTAATCAGGGTTATGTTGCAGGCACTAGGAAGGGGATGTGGCTGCTTGTATACTTAAATCACTTTTGATTCTGCAATTCCAACTTTAAGGAGAAGTTGATATCTGACTTATCTTTTAAAAACACTGCACCTGAAAAAGTTAGGAAACCAGAATGTATTTCAAAGTAACATACAAATATGAAATCACAACCAGATCTGTTTGTGTGGGAGCTAAACAAGAAATACAAAGTTTACAGTCATACCTCGGGTTACAGACGCTTCGGGTTGCACGTTTTTGGGTTGCGCACTGCACCGAACCCAGAAGTACCGGAACGGGTTACTTCCGGGTTTCGGTGCTCGCGCATGCGCAAAAGCGCTAAATCGTGTTTTGCGCATGAGCGCCGAATCGTGACCCGTGCGTGCGCAGACGCGGCGCTGCGGGTTGCGAACATGCCTCCAGCACAGATCACGTTCGCAACCCGAGTGTCCACTGTACTTCGTTTTTTAGCCACCAGTACAAAAGTTCTCAGGTGCCTTGTCTAAGCTCACCAATTGCCAAATAATAAAGAGATGCTTTCAAAATTTATTGCAACAGAACGCAAAACAGCATAGAAAATGCATGCAAATAAAATGGTGCTATGACTTCTAATATACCAACGATTCCTTTACTGTTCTGTCAGAAGCCAGTCACTTTATGCCTCAATGAAGCAGATCATCCACTTGTAACTGTTTAGGTAGATTTCAGTTTATTCATCCAACTAGTAACGGACCACATTTACCCAGAGACATGGCCCTCCAGATGATGTTTGTTGGACTGAGTCTGTCATCTGAACCTGGGCTCATCATTCAGTCAAGAACAAATGCTGGTTACATTTCGAAGCTAAGAAGGACACAACCACAATTTCATCTTTTATTATGCTGCATTAATGCTGCATTGTTTTAATATTTGATTGGAAGCCGCCCAGAGTGGCTGGGGAAACTCGGCCAGATGGGCGGGGTATAAATAATAAATTATTATTATTATTATTATTATTATTATTATTATTATTATTATTATCTTTCATTCAATTGACAAACCTTTGGCTTCCACTTTTAGATTTCTCAAAAGTCTAGCTCAACTTCACCTTCCTATTATAATTCTAGCCTAGGCATATCATGAATTTAATTTGTAGTTAGGCGCAAGATCTCTTGTCATATCAAACATTACAAAATTCCCTCTCCTCTTTTTACTTATGCCTGGCATGCTCTTTTTGAATGTATTTGTCACTTTCCCCCTCTTTCTTTAGAAATGGCTCAAAACATGTCTGCTTTTCCTTCTAAAGCTTATCTTTTGTAAAACATCCCTGCCTAATCGCATTAAAGCGATTCTTGTACACCACAAACAACCAGATGAGTGGCTATAAACTGATGTTAGGAGCTTCAAGAAATAGTGAACTGACTGATGTATATTCCTTTAATCCAAGCTTTTAACAAAGCTATGTTGGACCAGTTTGAGTGTGTGTGTGTGTGTGTGTGTGTGGTGTGTGGGTGTGTGGGTGGGTGAAAGTGTAATAACTTAGTCCACAAGGATTACTCTTTTCAGACATTCCTTCTTGGCCTATGAGCTAAAAATAAATCACAGCTTTGTAAATTTTCCAAATTCTAGGATCAGTGTTGTCCACATGAGTAAGATGGATATCACAACTTCTGCTTTTTGAATTAGATATTGATTTAGAGGACATTTTAATGTTCCATGTACAAACACATTAACTTAGAATGTGATATGATGGTTTAATAATATTCAGGTTTTTAACATTTCTAGCATTTATATCCCTCCTGTAGATTGCCAATGTGCCTTATAAACTGTAAAATATTATAAAATAGTAAAATAGTACCCTGAAAGCTCCACTGTGATAAAAGTTTCATTGCTTATCTAAAAACAAACTATGATAGGGTCAGACATACTTCTCTAACCTAGGGTTGCCATATTTTGAAGAGCAAAAAAGAGTATACATTTGCCAACTTCTACTTTTAGCTATGGATCACTATGATGACTCTACCCATGAAAAAGAGGGTGTGTCCTGGAAAAAGAGGACATCTACCCCACCCCCCTCAATTTGTTTCTAGGCTGCAGAAACCACACCTCAGTCATGTAAATAATATTTTTGTAATGGCTATCCAGACTATTTGTAAATATTTTTCTTTCCCCTTCTCTCATAATAAACAATATTCTCTTGTATAACCCTCTCCTCTTCTCTGAAAACCTGGAATTTTTCAACCCTTAATTCACTCAACCTGCCCCCAGCACTTCTCCCGTCAAGGCTTTGCACAAGGCTTTACCAACAGCATTTCTTCCATGTGTTTTATTTTTTACTCCTACAGATTCTCCAACCAGTCAGATGGGTGGGGTACCAATTACTACTACTACTACTACTACTAATAATAATAATAATAATAATTTGTTTCCCCTAATTTTTCTTTAAGAACACTCCTCATTCTATCACCTGGCCCTCTTGTTTCAATTTTCCCCTCTGTGAAATCTACAGCTGCTGTTTATCACCCTCTCGTTCCTTTCTGTTATTCCTTTAAGCTAGGTGTGGGAACCTTTGGCCTTGGAGATGTTGTTGAAGTACACTCCGCATCATCACTGGCCACTGGCCATGCTTGCTGGGGTTGATGGGAGCTATAGTTCTTCTGGGGGGCCAACCAACATACTGTCCTCTCTCAACTTCTTTCTGAAACTCTCAAATGTATTGTTGCTTCTTAAAAACCCTAATTCTCTTTTTGACCCCTTTTAGAGCCATACTAGGTGTTGTGTAGGGGATTAGTGAATAGGGACCCAGGTGGCGCTGTGGGTTAAACCACAGAGCCTAGGGCTTGCTGATCAGAAGGTTCGAATCCCTGCGACGGGGTGAGCTCCCGTTGCTCGGTCCCAGCTCCTGCCCACCTAGCAGTTCGAAAGCACGTCAAAGTGCAAGTAGATAAATAGGAACTGCTCTGGCGGGAAGGTAAACGGCGTTTCCGTGTGCTGTTCTGGTTCTCCAGAAGCGGCTTTGTCATGCTGGCCACATGACCCAGAAGCTGTACGCCGTCTCTCGGCCCATAAAGCGAGATGAGTGCCACAACCCCAGAGTCGGACACGACTGGACCTAATGGTCAGGGGTCCCTTTACCTTTACCTTAGGTGTTGTGTAGGGGATTAGTGAATAAGATCCCCACTTTAAAAATGTTCAAAAGGGGCCGCTGATCAATTCTTGCCATGTAATTATCTTCATCTGAATTATCCTCACCCTGAAGATGCCTTTAAATATTTTAATGTATTTTAATCTCTGTTGGAGGCCGGCCAGAGTGGCTGGGGAGACACGGCCAGATGGGCGGGGTACAAATAAAAAAATATTATTATTATTATATTCTGCCTTCTGGGTTAAGTTTAAAAAGTTGGAGATGCTATTTCATGAATTTCCTGAGTCATGTCTAGTTTGTTTCTCAGGTCTCATGCATGCAGCAATGAATACAAAACAAAAGCAGGGTGCCCTTGACCCAAGAACACTTTTCAGCATGTCTGAAAGCATCACACTTCAAAAGCATGAAATGACTCATATTTGAGATTATATTACTGTTTTCATTAGCTATCAAGTTCTTTAGTTTTTCTTACCCGCTGACACCATTTTTAGAATCTCAACGAGACCTGTGGAACCGATCCTGAGTTTCCCAAATGAAGCATTCAATTTGTTACCAAGCCCTGTTTGCCCAGCAGAAACTCTCAGTTGTTCCCACATCTCTTTTTATTCCCCTGAATATTGCATCTACCCACGTGTTAAAATGCAACCTTTCATTCTAGCTGCCAAGCCTTATAAATTTATTTTTTTTAAAGAAAAACCAGCTACTGTTTTGTGCAAGTTATAAAATAGTACTTAAAGCAATCAAATTGTCTCTATAAATAGGCAGCATTTCAACATTCATACTCATGCCCCTGAGTAAATGGCTGCCATTTTCCCCGGTGGGAATGCAGTCACAGACTGCTCTCAGGAAAAGAGCAAAGCATTAGCAAAACAGAAGCCTTATCTATAATGCCTATCAACATTGGAACCTGCTGACAGGCAAAAAAAATTGTTGAAGTTCAGAACACAGAACCAAATGGTAGAAACACCATATATTCATGCAGAACAACTGTTTTAAGCTTTTAAAAATTTGCTTAAAAGCATTCATTCACTCATTGTACAAATGGACCACTCTCTCAGGAAAAATAATAAAAGGATTTTTATTATGTACAACAAGGACTAAAATCCCTAATGGAGTTGGCAGTAATATCACATAGCCTATCACTAAAGGAGAAACCATTATGTTCCACAGAAGTGATATTACCATGCTGTGGGGAGTGATTAGAGGGCTTTCTTTGTTGCAATGCATGCTGTTTGAGCTTTAGTGAATAATTGAAGGTATCAACCTATAGTACAATAATTCTCTTTTGGATGAGTTGCATAAGGCAGTGTTTCTCAACCAGTGTGCCTCCAGATGTTTTGGGACTACAATTCCCATCATCCCTGACCACTGGTATTGCTAGCGAGGGATGATGGGAGTTGTAGTCCCAAAACATCTGGAGGCACACTGGTTGGGAAACACTGGCATAAGGGAAATGAAATAAAGACACTTCTTCTTTAAGGAGATGTAATGGTTGAGATAGTTATCAAGTGAAAATTCTAAGTCTGATGGCCATAGGATTTCAAGACCAGTCTTTTCAATTCAAGGTAATGGAGAGTAAGGGTGATTCTATTTATGAAAATGCACAATTAAAATAATTGTGGGAAATGCCTAGTGTTTCAGTTAGTGAATCAGATGAAGGGATAATCTCCATTTATATCCTCTGAAAAACTCTTGCGAGCCCCACCACTGATATATTTCACATTGGGGTAAATCAGATGGTCACAATGCCCCCGTCTGCTGATCTGTGGCACCCAAATATGGAGGCCCCTCTACATGGCTGAAATTCATAACATGGCTTTTGGATTCTCTGATGAAACACACTGTAATAATGTGAAGCATTGTTTTTACTGATTGGATAGTTAATTAGATGTGCACCTATAAATGATTTATTGACATGATGAGACTGAAATTTAATAATGTGAAGTATTAATGCCAAGGTTAACTCAATTGAGAACCTGCACCATCATCCTCATTATTGGATGGAACATCAATTGGAACGAAGGCAACCAAGCTAAAGAGGAATTAGAGGAGACAGTAAAGGGCATACATTGACACCATCTGCCTATTCTTCCCACACACTTGGTGACACTAACCCAAATGGTACCAGGGCAGACTGGAACTTAGTTAAAATAAACATCAATTCCCAATGGTGGCAGCTAACATGCCATAAAATGCACAGACATGGAGACAAGTCTTCGACTGGTACCATAACACTGAAAGCATTGGTGTCAGATATATTTCCAGTGGGAGGCCCTCAACAAAGAAGAATATAGATTTGCAATTTAGAAAAAAACAACCCTAAGCAACTGGAGTTTGAAATAAGTTGTGCATTTACTACCTTGTTTAGAAGCCTGTAACATCCATTAGGTTTAGTATCAATAACTGTTTTCTGAAAGACCATTACCTCTTGATACATCCTTTGTTTTATCCACTTTGTTCTGTTAAATAAAACTTTCTTATTTGTTCAACTTCTGCCTGAGTCTCCAAGTATCTAAGATTTCCCTCACACAAAATCCAAAAGATAACCTATGCTGGTTATTATAGAGTGTTATATGTAGTTGGGATCTGCCGCAATTGGTCTGTACAGCGGGGGCATCTGCTACTATATGCCATGAGATTAAATATCCCCTCCCATTCATAAGGCAAGGATGTTTCATGATTAGAAGGGGAAATGACACTTTCCCAACTATCCAGCCCATAGATAGAAAACATTCTGATTCTGGGCTACAACCAACCCCAAGCTCCCTGCTTCGGGAATGGCCTTCCCAAGAGACATGGCTGGCACTCATTCTGTTTTAGGTGCCAGGCAAAAACATTTTACCCAGGCCGTCAGTCCTTAATTGGGAGGATAACTGGCTATGTATATGGCCTCTTTTGTACACTTCCTTTTTAATTGGATGGATACATGCACACTTTGGATGTGCACTTTAGGTCTTTTGTATTTCTGTTTTTTACACTGGGTTTTAATGTTTCATGCCATTTAGATTTGCATTCTGTAAGTTGCTCAGAGGTACTTTGGTCTAGGTACTGATGACAGGCTATAATATTTTGTTGCAAGTTACATTTGTTATAATTTAATACAATAGAAACTTCAAGGAACCATGTACAGAGGATGCTCAGAGTTAGGAAATCTGGGGATTTAGTTTAAAGTTTTCTGACTATTCCAGACTATTAGCTGAAATACTATAAGCATTCTGTAGAAAGAAATAGGAAAGTCATGTCACTATGATGATGGCATTTTAAAAAGCTAAAACCAGCTATACTTAGCCCTTCGCATTAGAAGAGCAACGTCTGCATGGTTCTATTCTGCTGTCCTCAATGCCAACTCATCACTGCAGACCAGGCTGTAACAATGCCTTTAGCAACAGGGATTGTGCACAGATTTTAAATATACATAAAGGGGAACAATCTGAATCAGTTGACTCTGCAAAACCAGGCAGAATCCTTCATTTTACTCAAGGAAGGCTGAAAGTGTAGACAAAAGACATTTTGTTTGCCCATGTTGGAGGTGTATTCAGCTTCCAATTTTACAAAGAGACATTATTAAGAGACCCTTTATTGCATCCCCCTTTGCATCCCAAGCTCCTGGCTGCATTGCATCTTAAATTAAACACATGTTAATGCATATAAAGAAAGAAACAAAAGGAAAATTAATTAAAAAGGCAGGTTTAATCCAGGTCAGAATTATTGTTAGCTCATGCAGAAATTTTATTTTTAAAGAGCACACAGAGTGCAGGTCATTTAAGGGCTTCTGCAATTAAGTTAATTTAGGGAAAGCTTGTTTAATGCAGCTTTGCTGTTCTTGAGTAACTTCTAACTGAACACTAACTTTAAACTGCCCACCACACAGAATCCAAGTTGGATTCAAGAGAAATGTTATTCCTGGTTACAACAAAATGTTGTAGTGCAGCCTCTGCCTCTTCAGGATACTCCATTTCTCCTCTTTCATGTTTTCCATTCCCTACCCTTAAGGGTCAGTCAGCATTCTGTGGCCACTGAACATGCTCAGTCTGCACTGGGCTGTTTGGGGACCCTTCCACTTTAGAAATCTTTCTTCTAATCTTTTTTGTACTTTTGCAAACCTTGAGGTTCTCCAAGTCTGCTGACATCTCCTTGTGTGTGGATGCTGCCACTTTGATTACACAAGGACCAGCACTTGGAGAATCGGGTTGGCTAATATAATTAGAAACACAGATTCCCACTGTTAGGGGGGAAAGCAGAATTCCATGCAAAGTTCTGTGACCTCATCTCAGGGGAGTCATGCAGCTTCAATTATGAACCTACCGTATAGTTTTGATTTATTGCTTGAACTACACTCAGCATCAACAGAACTGGTAACAGCTTATTACTATTTCTTAACAATGCCATGGGTAATGGATTAAATAATATAATACCAAAGCCATAATAGTACAGGTGGATGGGGGGGACTTCAGGGATACTATACAACAGCAGGGAGAGATTTGGGGATTGTTACAGGAGTTCTGTCACACTGCTTGCTAATGGCTTCAAAGCTAGCAGTGAGGATCAGAAACATGACCTGATATTGCTAGAATTCTAAGAGAAGTTTTGGAACCTATGTTAAAAAAAACCCTGTGTGTTTTGAACATTGCTCACTTGATATTATAAGATACATGAATTAACCCCATGTATTTTAGAAGAGAGATGGTGCCCAATACACACTTAAATATATATATATGATGAAGATGATGTTTATCCCACTTTCCCCCCTGCCTGGGACCTTTCATCAATTAAACCATGATATCTGACACTAGCACTTTCATATAACAGAATTTTTCCAAAGGCTATAGGCATTGTAATTATGTCTTTTTCTTCCACTTACGTCCCTAATTCCTTTATCTTGCTAACTGTGCCTCGACAGGTTGCATTGCAGTGGCAATATTGTAAAACATAACACTGATTCTTTCCCCAACCCCTCAATATCAACAGATAAAACAGGAAAGCATGCTTACTCGTGGGACAGCTCAGTAGGACACATGCCATATGGAGAAGCACATGGAAGCTTTTAGAGATATCAATTCTCAACACTGCCAAGTAAAAATAGCTTGACAACAATGAGACACTGAATGAGGTTGCCTCTTGATTTTCAGTAATGAAAATAGGGAAAATAACTCTTTTCAGTGTTCTGGGATGAGTGCATCTTCACACCAAATTTGCAGGACAAGGTGAATGAAGCATCCTATGGGAATTAAATAAACTTACCGGAAAGCATGTCCTCTCACAAATAGCCTTGGACACGCAAGTCTAGATCTGAATTTTTTTATTTTGTGGATTTCAGGACTGTGGGATCCAGCCTTCTTTAATGGAACAATTAACTGCTTCCAAGACCCATCCGGATAGACTTTAAGCAACCAAGGTGGGCAAGCGTCAAGCATACAGCATTGGTCTCACATCTCCCTACCCACAAGCTCCAACTCAGCGAAAGCTTTTCTATCTTCAGATCATCAGCATCCTGTCCTGTACACACCACCAGGATGGATGGGTGTGTGTAGCTGACTCATGGACTGGCCCAATTATAATCTAAGGCATACAAAGCAGACCTTTAAAGCATATACAGTGGTACCTTGTGTTACGTACTTAACCCGTTCTGGAGGTCCGTTCCTAACAGGAAACCACTCGTAACATGAGGCACACTTTCGCTAATGGCGCCGCACCGCTGGAGCACGATTTCCGCTCGCATCCCTGGGCAAAGGTCGCAACAAGGGGCATCTACTTCCGGGTTAGTGGAACGCGTAACCTGCAGCATTCGTAAGGGGGATGGTACGTAACACGAGGTACCACTGTACCCATCTGCAAATAACTCTGGGAACTGTAGCTTATTGAGGGTACTAGGAACTCTAGGTCTGTGAGGGGTAAATTAGTTCCCAGAATTCTTTGGTGGGTGGGTGTATGCTTTGAATTTGCTGTAATGGTTATCACAGGGAGGCCGTGAAATCTTAAGCCATACCTGACCTCGATGCTAAGGTCTCCCAAAACAATGGAGTCGTCAATGCCACCTCTGAGACTTCCTTGTAGACCATAAGCTGGATAGCCTCACAACTTGAGTAATTGCTCTAACCTTTTCTGAAAATCAAATTCTCTTTGCATTTTTCAAGGATTTATTTGACCCCATAAAAATTCTGGTTATACTGCATGCTTCATTGTACCCAGTGCATTCCACTTGTCATAATTCAAGCTCTTCCTCTTTGGTTTTAGTAGCTTCCCCAATATACCATGGAATCCTACACCATTGTGACCTTTTCATCCAATATCAATGGCATTTTAGATTCTCTTCTTACAACTGGGCCCATCTGCAGGAGCGTGATTGGTTATCCCAAGTGAGTGAGGCTCATCTGACAGCAACAAGAAACTGAGGCATCAGTATCATCAGTCCAAAGATTCAGCAGGAGCCGTCTGCTTTAACCTTTAAATGACTGTGAACACTCCCCTGTGCCACCAAGCTTATGAGGGCAATTAAGAAAATATCTTTCTCTGTTTTATTTTATGCTCGTTCTATATATGCATTAATTAATTATTTTGTATATCACTTTGAGGCTTTTTTGGAGGGGAGCAACAAATATGTTTAATAAAAAAATATATTTCTGTTTTCACTGAATCATAGAATTGTAGAGTTGGAGGGATCACGAGGATCATCTAGTCCAATCCTCTACAGCAGGGATGCCCAACAGGTCAATTGCGATCTACTGGTAGATCTCTTGTGAGGTTTTGGTAGATCGCGATTGATCGCTGTGTCCCTTTTCTTAGCATTTTAAAATTTAGAATCCAGTCCCGCCCCCTCTCCCCGCCCTCCATTGTCGATCTGCAGAATGGAAGATGGAGTTTACTCAGTGAGGCTGTTTGTTTCCCCTGTTGGTGAGATGCTGATCCCCTTTCCCCAAAAAAACCCTTAAAAAGGGGGCTTTCCTCCTCCCTAAAAAAAGCTCACCGCCAGTTTTTAATTCTGTAAGTAGATCACAGTCTCTTGGGAGTTGTTTAGGGAAGCTTTTAATGTTTGATGGATTATTGTATTTTAATATTTTGTTGGAAGCCGCCCAGAGTGGCTGGGTAAGCCCAGCCAGATGGGCGGGGTATAAGTAAATTATTATTATTATTATTATTATTATTATTATTAATAATAATAATAATATTGGCCACCCCTGCTCTACAGTGCAGGAATCAATCACCCAACCTGTGGCTTGAACTGACAACACTGAGATTAAGAGTCTCATGCTTCACTGACTGAGCTATTATTCCTGTTTGTTCTATCATTCTTGTTTGTTGATTTTAAAAATTTACATGGTTTTATTTTATAATTATATTATATTGCTATAAACAATATTTATGAATATTTATCATAAATAAACTTTGAATCCTCTGCGCTTACAACTTCTGCAATAGAGCTGGGACAAGAGTACATGGTCTTAAGGGTCTGGGCTGAAAGCTTTCTACATTTCTTAGCTTTGGAGTGAATGTTTTCTGTTTCCGTTTTTGTGGGTAACATTTAATAATACTGTTTATTTGAACTTAGTACCGACCTGCTGCTTTCAAAGAGAGATCCACAAAAGGAACCTCCTGCACAAGCCCAATCAATGGAAGAAGCAGAACTGCAATATTTAGTTACATTACATCCCACACAAAACATATATACACATCCAATGGCATAGAACTGCATCACAGTGAAACTCATAGCACACACAGAAAGATATGTTTATTCTGATATTGTTGCATCAAATTGTATTTCTGGCATGGTTAGTTTTATTCATACCTTTTTAATATCATCTTGAAGGTTTTTTTCCTTCATAAATAAGAAGAGCCTAGCGACTCTATGTGAATTCATTTCAAGAGAGTTTATACATAAGACATGCCTGATCAATTATGCCCTGTGACTATTAATTTTCCCTTCTTGACAAAAGCCAATTCAGGAACCCTGTGCTAATTAATACTAGTTAAGCTCTTCCACTTGCCTTGGATAAAAGGCATTTTACATCTTGCATGCTTTCTAAATTTTTCACTCTCTTTCATTTTTCACTCTCTTTCACTTTCAGGGTTATTAATTAACAGGACATATATACTAATAAGATAAAGTAAGTGATTTCCATGGCAGCAGGAGAATGTATTTTACTATCCAGAAGGTGAGTGTGACACTGGGAGCTGGTTGGCAATACAATTTGGGTCAAAACAGATCTGAGGCACCTGCGACTGGCATGGATTATCAATCTGAATTAGAGAAAAACAATTTTAACACTAAAGTCTATCAATTGCAATTTGTGTTCAACTAGTGTTTTAATCCAGGTAATTACTATTATAATGATACCATTGCTGATAAGTGGAACACAATGCTCTTGAATCTACAGTGGGACCTCGACTTACGAAGATAATGCGTTCCGACGCGATCTTCGGTAGTCGAAAACACTCGTAAGTCGAGTCCCCATAGGGATGCATTGAGCGAAAAAAAATCGTAAGTCGAAGAAATCCTATTCAAAAATTCGCAAGTCGAAGAAATCCTATTCAAAGCGGCCGCGACTTCCTTTCGGAAGTCGAAAAATTCAGTTGCGGGGGCCATTTTTTTCCTTCCGGAAGTCATTCGTAAGTCGAAAAACACGTAAGTCGGGTCACTCGTAAGTCGAGGTCCCACTGTAGTTTATAAATATATGTCTCAGAAAACACGTGTGTGTGTGTGTGTGTGTGTGTGTGTGTGTGTGTGTGTGTGTGTAGTTACAGCTGTAGATGTAAGCGCATATGCACACCTACATTTGCATATTATTTTCTGAATTGCATGCAAGAAGAAAACACCTCTCCAGAAATCTCACATTTTAAATTGCTATAAAAACTGAGTATACTTGTCCTAGATTACAATATATATTTGTAAATGTCAGAAAGATACTGTATACACTATATCCCACTCGAAAATAATATGTAAAAAGTCAGGTCACATGCCTTGTTTTCAGAGCTACTAATGTTAAAAAGGCGGGTAATTAACAATTGGCAGACTTGGAAGAGGCAAACCCTAGCAAGGGGAGACTACAACTATGATCTATTCCAATAACATATATAAACCACAATTTGCTTTTAACTTTGGGTACTAAAATATAGGAGTCAGATATTTAAATGAATTTGTAAATTGTGGAGAGGTGGGAGAAATATGCTACAATCCAATCACAATCTCATATTTGTACTTAAGGAATAGGATTTACATCTATGATGCCCAAAATAACCATCTGGCATACTTAAAAACATATTTTGTGACATCGGCAATAAATCTGAAAAAGCTGGTTCGACTGCACAAAAAGAAATAGCATTGTTTCACATATCACAAGTGCTGGCAGTTATGCCATTCTGAAAGAACTGCTGTTGGGCTTTGTCTTCCCCAACCCTGAAAAACAACCAAAAACCCAACTATTGCCTATCTATTTCACCACATGCAGTCTTGGTTGACTCTGGTTTTCAGCCTCCAAATATTTCAAGCCCATTCTCAAATTTAAGAAACAACTTAAATCTCATTCGCCTCTGCCTGACTAGAAAATATCGAAGGTATTAAGCAATTACCCTGCACAGGGTAATAAAGGCACCATTATTTTCTCTGAGATAATTTTTTAAAAAAACAAAAAAATCATAAGCTTTGTGGCTGTTCTTCTGCCAATCTCACAAAGTTAAAAGACAATTAAGATGTGGTTGGTTTTGTAATTAAGACTATGCAAAAGTGTGCTGAAGAGTTATACTGCAAACTTGACTTCTGAACTCAAGAGAAACATATGGCTGCTAATTACAATAATACCACACAGACCGAGGAATGGTGGCATGGGACCTTTTCCTAGATCTTCTTTATGTTAGTGAGAAACAATTTCCTGGACAAGAATCTCTAGAGAGCCCTGCCTGTGGTAAGAAGGTAGGAAATGGGAATTGTGATGAGCCTGCTAAAAAAAGATTCAAACGAATTCTAAATCCTGCGCTCTGCATAATCACATTATCTAAAGGGCCTTGCAGAAGGACTGAAGTGTCAAAACACTGAAATTTGAGTCGGCAACTGTGCCACTAATAATAACACCATGACAGGCTCATGTTGATCTCAAGAGTGGGACTCCTGAGGTGGTAATAATGAGTAAAGAGTTGCTACAGTCAGCTGGGCACCTTTTCCAATTATTCACATAAGAAACAGCATCCACTGTGGGGATCTAGAGGGTGATAGGAACCGTACTCTTAATAAGTATTATATGCAAATACACACTGGCACAATTTGCAATTCTTTTAAGAAACTGTGACATTAAAATTACTTGGCACAAAACATCACTCTTTTTCAGTAGCATGCACTTGCTTGTAAATGTTTCATAAATGACTGAGATTCTTGTCTAACTCATAACAGGCTAAGCAAGTCTCTTCTGTTGTTTAGGGACAAAACTGAGCAGGAAAGGCAGTCCAAGTACATATTGGCACAACTGCAAAACAGAAAACTTTTCACTGAAAGCAGGCTGCACAGAAAAAATAAAATGCAGTGACCAGGTACCACATGCTCCCCACTAAAATCAAATGAGCTTAAGAGCAGTTAACATTTGCTGAATAATATAATATGAATGTAGCAAACACAATACTAATGGCCACAAACATTGATGACATAGTTCTGATTGTCTCAGACATTTTACACAAATTGTACAGAAATTATAAGCATTTTTCCAATTAATAAAATTTTAAAGGTGAGATGACATTTCACATATTTAATAAAATAAGGAGTTAACTAACAACTGGATGGTCTAGTGCTACATGCCTTGAAGACATTCAAGTCATCCCCAATTGAAAGGATGAAGAGGTCAGAATAGTTACAAGCCTCTTGCCTTCTCTGGCATTTTGAGGCCAGTTTCATCAATGAGAGGGATGATTCTACCATTTCCCTGTGGCTGAATTCTTTATAAAGTGATTATCCTGGGTAAGATGCGGATTCAGAGTGACTTAGAAGACAACACTTGGGAGGTGACTAAACCTATTTCCCCCAAATTTACAGTAAGTGATCTTGGAACTATCTAAACAATGTATTTTAGAATATCCTTTGCCGTGCCACAAAGCAACATGCACTCAGTCTCCATCTTTGTTGGTTCCATGCACCTTTTCACATTAATCTGAAATCCCCCTCCCCCAAATTCACAAAATTTACATATATTTATATACACACCTAAACATAGCTTCATCTCAAAATATGCATTTCCAGTGTTTTGACTGAGACGAGAACTGCACTGAACATTTGGGAAGTGTGAAAGTTGATGGATAACTAAGTTCATATCTGCACATTGGTCTGAGAAATGCGATCAGGTCAGCTCATATCAATCATCCCCAATGCCAACTTTCCAACAGCAATGAAAGCAACATAGGAAATTGAATTCTGAATCTATTTCGAGCAACAGGTGCTAGGTTTGGCAGCTCCAGGATACGCTAACAGCACACAACCACACAAATGGGGAATGACACTTCAGCTCCAGTTTCCTGATTTACTTGGATATTCTCACAATGCTGCACAAAGACTACACAATTAATAGTTCTTGATGAAGGCAAACTGGTAATTCTGACCCCATCAGCAGAAAGCTAGATTTACGAGCTCTTCACAATCCTCTTATATTACTACTATTTCCTGGCTTCTCTGGTTTTTTCCATGGCTGATTTGCATTCCATTTTCTCCCAACATCCAGAAGCCTCTGGGCTTTTCTACACGGCATTTCTACTTAGCAAGTCCTTCCCAAGCCAACCTACTTATATACCGAAATGAACACACAAAAACAGGCATGAAAAGAAATGGCTTCATTATAACAATACTGGTAGATCGAGGCCATGCCTAATCTACATAGTCAAACTGTGTATGTGTGCACAAGCAATAGCTTTTTTGCTTTCCTCTAAGTGCTATGACTAGCTTCCAACACTGTATCTGAGAAAGTGTCTAATACTGGGGTGGGAGAGCTGAGAAAAATGCCAATATATTTCACATCTGGCAACCAATGTGCCACTTTGGTTTTAGATAGTACATGGGTAAAGGTAAAGTTACCCCTGACGGTTAGGTCCAGTCGCGGACGACTCTGGGGTTGCGCACTCATCTCGCTCTATAGGCCGAGGGAGCCGGTGTTTGTCCGCAGACAGCTTCCAGGTCATGTGGCCAGCATGACAAAGCCGCTTCTGGCGAACCAGAGCAGCGCACGGAAACGCCGTTTACCTTCCCGCCGGAGCAGTACCTATTTATCTACTTATACTTTGATGTGCTTTTGAACTGCTAGGTTGGCAGGAGCTGGGACCAAACAACGGGACCTCACCCCGTTGCGGAGATTTGAACCGCCGACCCTCTGATTGGCAAGCCCTAGGCTCGGTGGTTTAGACCACAGCGCCACCTGCGTCCCTTAGTCTAAAAAACCTGGGACAAAATTTTCATGGCCCTCTAGCAGCTATGGTGGCTCTTTTACCAGAAGTAATGTATTTATTGTTAACTCTGCAAGTGTATACTTCATTCTGAACAAGCTAAGCCACCTAGAGCAAAATATACATCAGTATTTTGCAGCTGTTATTCTTTGTGACCACTAGGACTAGTTTCTTTGAAGGAAACAGGAGTAAAAAAAAATCTGTTTGATTACATCAGTGGAGGTTCCCAAACCTCCATCACCAGCCTCTAAAACTTGCATTTTTATTTGCTTTAAATACTTATTATTCTCCCTTTGACATCCCTTATCTGCACCTATTGGTCTTCATTGATGCAGAAGCATCCCTGCCATCCTTTGTATTGTGCTTCCACCAGCTTCCACTGGCAGGTTGGAAGGTTTACTTTTGCTTGCTGGTTGCTCTCAACTCACCAGTTCAATATAGGTGACCTTACAAATTAGATTTGGAGAGTTGTGAATGAACTCCCCTTATTTCCTATTAAGCGCCAACTATTGTTTGTTGTGATATCTAAATCTTCAAACGAATCCTTTATCAAGAATCAGAAGCCAAATATAAATAATGACTGTGATTCTGGTTTGGAAAGAAAGTCCTAAACACAATTTGCCAATTTGGACACTGCAACAAACCATGTTATTTATGTATGAAAAACGTTTATATAAACTTCCCTCGCTGAAATTGGTGCCAGGACAGTTTACACAATTAAAATAAAACAACAGAACAGCACAAAACCACAAGCTAGCAGTTAAAACAGAACCGATAAAAAGACTGAAAATGTCTAAAACTTAAAATCCCAAGAAAATGGATTTCAACTGTTGCCTATAAAAAGGCAGTGTTGGCGACAGGTGTCCTTGTAAGGATTTCTCCACAGCCATGTCACCCTTCTCAGCTCTGACAAGGAAAGAATGGAGAGAAGGACCTTGACTGATGACCAGAGAGTTACTATTAACCTGGAAGGTGAAAGAAAGCTACACTTGGGGGGGTTGCACAAG
Source organism: Darevskia mixta (assembly GCA_034641385.1). Classification (NCBI taxonomy): domain Eukaryota; kingdom Metazoa; phylum Chordata; class Lepidosauria; order Squamata; family Lacertidae; genus Darevskia; species Darevskia mixta. The sequence goes on along the minus strand of JAWWNH010000139.1, from coordinate 1,841,894 downwards.
CCCATGGAGCATTCCAAGGCCTCCAAACAACGGCTGGGAGCATTGCCTGAACTGAGCCACTATTTGGAAACCTCTACTTGTGAGCAGGAGTTTCTGTCAGATGATGTGAAATGCAGTTTTAAGTCAGCATTTCAAGGAGAAGGAACATCATCCTTTGGCTCGGTAGCAATTAAAAGCATTATAAAAATAGGCATGCTATGGCCTAGTGCAGGGGTCAGCAAACTTTTTTCAGCAGGGGGCCGCTCCACTGTCCCTCAGACCTTGTGGGGGGGCCGGACTATATTTTTTTTGGGGGGGGTGAACGAATTCCTATGCCCCACAAATAACCCAGAGATGCATTTTAAATAAAAGCACACATACTACTCATGTAAAAACACGCTGATTCCCAGACCGTCCGCAGGGCGGATCCAGCCCCCAGGCCTTAGCTTGCCTACCCATGGCCTAGTGGCATGACACGTTTCCAAATGTGTCACAAAGTGTTGCTAGTGCAACGTGCAGAAGAGGAAGGTGGTTGCTATAATTGGAGGCCAAGACAGAGTAGAAGTAACAGAACAGTCTTTCCTGAACCAAAGAAACATGCTCAGGGTTTGTTTGTTTTCCTACATAGGCTGAAATAAGGTATGCTGGTTGTCATAGGGAAAACTGAAAAAAGAAAAAAAAGCCTAACAGTGAGCCAGGAAAATGGGAAGTAAGTAATGAAAAGCAAAACAAAGCAATGGACACCATTGACCAAAACGATATTCTCAAAACTGAGCATGAGGCAAAGCTTGCACTCTCACCAAGCTCTAATTATCCACATGCTTCACAGATGAGGATGTGTTTTGCATGGTGAAAGTCCCAAGGATTGCACCCGGGTCTAATTAAGAGACTACCAGACAGGAGGCCTGGAAAAGACCTCTGCCACTGGCAATCAAAGCAAATATCACCTAGGCTAGATGAACCAACATCTTACACAGTGTAAGGCAGCTTAATATTTGCTTGACCAACCAACTCCCACAGGATACACATTGTGGATGACTAATACAGTCTCCATAAAAATGCAGCGAATTTTGCAGCACCAGTAGTTTAGTGGCCTAAGGCCACTAAAGGTGAATGCTGTAGCCTCCAGATGAGGCTACCACAGGACAGGGACACAGCTCATGTTGTTGCAGTAACCCAAATTTTTGTTGCTTCCTTACCCAAAAGGGAATCTTTCGCCATCTTTGACACATCTTTACCTTTTTACCCAGATAAATGACCTGCTAAACCCACACTAAGATACAACAAGAAGGGAAAATGAGCAAAAAATGTTTACCCCGTCTGGCAGTGCCCTCCAACACACAGCACTGACAAATTCATTTGTATCATCTTCCTTACGGTCCTTGTCCAGTACGCTTTTGACAGTGTCAAATTTGAAGGTTAGCAGTGTCTTTGAGAGACCCTTGTAGTACAAGTAGAGGGAATTATTTTCACTTCCTGCAATCAAAAGCAAAAATAAAGAAAGAGGAGGCAGATTGGCAACGTGCAAGGATTCCTAAATATTTGTTTCAGATAGCTTTTGATGGGGTATGTAAGTGTGGGTTGGAGGCTAACTGTTACAGCTAAAGCAGAGAACTCCAAAGTTCACTGCATTGCATAACATTACCTACAATGTTAGAGCCAGCATGGTGTAGTGGTTAAGAGCGGTGGACTCGTAATCTGGTGAACCAGGTTAGCTTCCCCGCTCCTCCACATGCAGCTGCTGGGTGACCTTGGGCTAGTCACACTTCTCTGAAGTCTCTCAGCCCCACTCACCTCACAGAGTGTTTGTTGTTGGGGGGAGGAAGGGAAATGAGAATGTTAGCCGCTTTGAGACTCCTTCGGGTAGTGATAAAGCGGGATATCAAATCCAAACTCTTCTACAACTCGCCATAGCCAACGCTTGCAAGACACATAAAATTCAGGTAGTGTAGAAAACAGTGCAAGGCAGTGGTTCTGAAGGCTAGTAAGAGTTTTTAACTGTACTGTAGAAACATAAGAACTATTTCAAAGATGTCCTATTATCACTCTACCATGCAGTGGCGGGACTTCATATAAAGTCTTTTGTGCTCTGCTCCAGGCACCAGAGTTCAAGAAGAATGGTAGCAAACTGAAAAGGATTCAGAGGTGAGCTACAAAGGTGATAAAAGGCCTAGAAGGGACATTCTGTGAGGTAAGACTGAAGGATTTGGCTTATTATTCAGCTACAGGAAAGAGTGGCAAGGGGCAGCTATGCCGACAGCTTTAAAGTATTTTAAAGAATCTCAGAAGAGGGGAGAGATAATCACTCACCATATCCCCCAGTGCTTTAAAAGTTTTCAGTTTTTATAATTGGGGTGTTAAGTCACAATGTGCTGTGGCAAATCAGGTGCTTTAATTTCATTGTGCCACACAAGCATGTGCTGGACCCTCATACAGCTTTGCAGGCAGTACATGTTGGTCCCCTTTGCTGAACAGTTGTTTCACTTACCGCAGGCAATATAGTCTCCATTGGATGCCAAACCCACAAAATTTTTCTCATTGATGTGACCCTTAAAGGAACGCAGACAGTGTGGCTTTCCTACATTCCACAGCTTTAGCTGACTGTCCGTTGACCTGGAAAAAAAAGAAGCATGAATCACCCACAAGTCATTAGTTTGCTAGGAAGGCCCTCCTAAGAAGACATGGACATTTGTCAGGGCAGGCAAAACCACTGCACACGTGGGTATCCGTGTGTAGCTTGAGCAGTCAAGACAGCAGATTCCCAACATGATCTCTCAATAGAGTTAAACAAAGAAGACGCATTCCACAGAACTGGCCTAGCGTATATTCACCAGGGTACACAAAGTGCTCTATCAGCTAACCAGCCTAAATCAGGTTTTTAAAGTGTACCGGTAAGTTGGATTTTGGTTTATTTTAAACTTCAGTTACATTTAATAACTTTAAAACTAATGTGTCTTAAAATGAAATCTGAGTTCAATGCAAGCATGTGAAGTCTATTTGTACACTCCTTTAAAACTGCAACGACACTACGGTAAAACCAAGGTTTTTACTTTTTTTCTGTAAAAACTCAAAATGAGGAACTTTTGTGGTCAGTAATTATCAATAAAACATCTCATAACATACTGTGTACTATTGTGACAAATTATGAACATGTTTGCTATTTCAATCAACTATGGACATATGTTCTTGCTTCTGGAAAGATAAGGGAAGAGGCAGACAAGTCTGCAGGTTTCACTGCACTCAATGGGACCACCTAGTACAGCCTTTCTCAACCTTGGGTCCCCAGATGTTTTTGGCCTACAACTCCCATCATCCCAAGGTAGCAGGACCAGTGGTCAGGGATGATGGGAGTTGTAGGTTGAGAAAGGCTGACCTAGTAGGTGGTATGTACTTAAAATGTGTAAGCTATAGCTTCATCAAAATACGGATTTCAGAGCATAGAAACTTAAAAATTTACAAATACAATATGAAACATAGCAATATAGTACAATTTAGAGGAATAAAACTGATGAACCCTGGTAAAAGTTAAAGGTAAAGGGACCCCGACTGTTAAGTCCAGTCGTGGAAGACTGGGGTTGCGGCGCTCATCTCGCTTTACTGTAGCCTGGAGGTCACGGGGCAGATTTAATCGATGTGATCCATAAAACAGCTTACGTTAGAAAAAGCAAGTATTTTCTTTTTTCTTAAATTTCTGTTTATTAAATTTTCCAACAAACATACATTTCATCCCATCAACATGTTATATAGCCTTCATTTTCTTAAATAAAAATACTAACATTCTAATTTCAGAACAATATTTATACATCAAAATATATATTCTTCTATCACACATCTATCATACTACACCGTTAAGCTTCATTATGTTTTTTGACACGCTTTATACATTCTTGACTTCCCTCTTTAAGCGCCCCACCATTTCTCATTAAATGTATCATATTATATTAAACATTGAACTTTGTACCTTTCTTTATTTATATTATTCTTATCTTTCTCTTTAACCTTTTCCTGTTTCTCATTCTCTATTACAGTGCAAAAGCTATTACAAAGCATAAACCCTGTTCATGTCACATCTTGTAAGCAAATAATTCAAAAAGCTGTCCCATTCTTCTACTACCCTACTTCTTGGGTTTCCCCTTAATTTTTCTGATAGCACTGCCTGTTCAATATATTCTATTGTCTTATTTAACCATTCTCTTTTATTTGGTGGTTTCTCCTGTTTCCAATATGAGGCAATCAATATTCTCGCAGCCGCGATGGCGTATTGGAAAAAGTTCCTGGCTTTACTTGGGATATCTGACGAGATGATCTCCAATAGGTAAGTTTCCGGATCTTTCGAAAATTTAATTTTGAGAATTTTTTCCAATTCCACATGAATTTCTGTCCAGAAATTTTCAATTTCTTTACAACACCACCATATATGATAGTAGTCCCCCGCCTCCTTACACCTCCAACATTGATTTGAATTTTTTTTATACATTTTGTTTTGTTTAACAATTTTTTTAATTGCAGTTAACCACTGATAAAGCTCTTCCACTGACTGCAATGTTACAATACAGCACACTGTGTTGGGAGGGAAGTGGGTGAGAAGAGATCCCAACATCTCTGTGCAGCACACCCTAGCCCAGCTATTGCTGCATCTGAATTGGACAGCTCTGTCAATATAACCTAGGGCTATGGAACAAGCATTTTCAAATGTCTGCCTCTCAAGTAGGACAGGCCTCTTTTGTCCTTTCAAGGTCCCACACATGACGTTGCCATCCGATTACATAGGCAAAATGCTCTGTCGTTTTGTCACTGCCCATGGTTTAACCATTCAGTTTAATATACGTTTGACTAGCAATGATTCTCTTTTAGTTGCCAAACCTCTGTAACTTCAGTACAGAAATTATTTAAAGTATGAGAAAATGTACTTCAGTTAATCTCAGATGGGGAAAAAAATAGATCTCGTGTGTCATTTGACACACTGCCAAGTTGGCTAAGGAAGATTAAAGGTAAAGGTAAAGGGACCCCTGACCATTAGGTCCAGGGATGACCAATTCTGGGGTTGCGGCGCTCATCTTGCTTTATTGGCCGAGGGAGCCGGCATACAGCTTCCAGGTCATGTGGTTAGCATGACTAAGCCGCTTCTGGCGAACCAGAGCAGCGCATGGAAATGCCGTTTACCTTCCCGCCAGAGCGGTACCTATTTATCTACTTGCATTTTGACATGCTTTCGAACTGCTAGGTGGGCAGGAGCAGGGACCGAGCAACGGGAGCTCACCCCGTCGCGAGGATTTGAACCACCGACCTTCTGATCAGCAAGCCCTAGGCTCTGTGGTTTAACCTACAGCGCTTTTTATTTTTGAAATGAAGCAATATTTTCATTTTGGTCCACTGTGGGTGGGTTAAACTTTGACGACGCTTTTGAGAACAGTACTATAATGTAATCTCCAGGGACAGTGTGGAAAGGGACACTTCTAATATGGCTGGAAAAGGAGGAGTGGGCTCTGGGTTCATCAAGGAAGTTTGAACCATAACTCCCACTTGACCCACCCCAAATTGATGTATGTATGTATGTATGTATGCATGCATGTATGTATGTATGTATGTATGTGATTAAGAAGTCCTAGAGTAGCTAATGCTTTGAGTAAAGGTAAACTAGTTACTGGCCAATTTAAACTGTCTCCCATGGTTCTGGTACCTATATCTGCCTCTGGAGTAGCTCCAGCTCCTAAATGTTGTGTTCTCCTCATGGGACTTTATGATTCAGGATTTGGGACGAGGGCCTGCTGTGCCAAAGAATATGATCCCCTCTTTCACTAGCTCTCTTAGCATGGTATTCCAGACAACTATAACTCTGTACATGACCCGAGACTGTGGGATTTGCCTTTGCTCTGAGTCTCTGACAGTAGAGGATCATTAAGGTGGGCTGGAGAAGCCCTAGAACGTATGTCAGAAGCAGGAGACTGCACCAATTAACCCCATAATCCAGGATCACATCTAATACAAGCAACATCTTTATTTAATTCAGTAAATTTTCCATCACCGAGAATAAAATAAATATTGAGCATAAAGCAACAACACATCCTAATTAAGTATCCCCCCCCCCCATCCTTAGAAGTCAGTCAGCCTCCTTTCAGCAGGGTGAGGGCACATTGCTAACAGCATCATAGAAAAGCACCCCTGTTGAGATAGGACAGGCGCCCACTACCTGCACTTTCTGGGGGGAAATGAAGACCATTTTGTTCCAAAAAGGTTACCCAGCTGGAGGAATAGAACTCTGCCATGGGTGCACATTTTGTATTGCATTTTTAAAATCTCCAGATTTAAAATGCCCCAGATTAAATGCCCAATTTTGTTCTAATAATAGATTTGCTAGTCAAGGGTGAAGATCACTGCTAGTCTGAAATAAAGGATAAGATTTTGGAGGACTCTTAACCCTAAATTTATTCCAGATATCAAGAAAGTTCTCTCTCCATTACTGGTTCTCCCTCTGATTAGATGAAATGACACTCCGTAAGCAGCAAAATGGCAGCTGTATGTTACCACCAGGGGACACTCCTGCAGTTCTTGCAACATCTGCCAGTAAGAAGAATGTTGCCTTGGAGCAGAACATTAGGTATTAAATAGAGCTGGGTGATATCTGGTTTTCAACATGGCAATATATCACCAGCTAAACATCATGATAAATCAATAGATCATGATGTCTGAAATAAGAATGGAACTATGCAGAGACGAACAATTATTACTGTACTGCCTTCACATCTGATCAAGCTTTTTCAGAACTTAGCGTTTGTTTCAGCATGCTCTCTGCTCCTCCTCCTAAAGGGACTGCTAAATACAAACTTTACAAAAAAATCCAGGAAGGTAGCCGTGTTGGTCTGACGCAGTCGAAATAAATAAAAAAATTAAAAAATTGTCCAGTAGCACCTTAGAGACCAACTAAGTTTGTTCTGGGTATAAGCTTTCGTGTGCATGCACACTTCTTCAGATACACTGAAACAGAAGTCACCAGACTCTTATATATAGTGGGAGGGTGAAAACTATGGAGAGACCTGGTCTGAATAGAGATATTGGATTCTTGTCTCATTACATATGCTAAAGCTAGGTACCGCTCCGGTGGGAAGGTAAACGGCGTTTCTGTGTGCTGCTCTGGTTCACCAGAAGCAGCGTAGTCATGCTGGTCACATGACCCGGAAGCTGTACGCCAGCTCCCTCGGCCAGTAAAGCGAGATGAGCACCGCAAACCCAGAGTCGACCTCGACTGGACCTAAGGGTCAGGGGCCCCTTTACCTTTATACTATCCCTTGCTTTTTCCTGTAGGACTAATTGCAGTCATTAATAGTCGTCAACAGATTTACAGTACCCATTGAGTCAATCACCAATCTCCTACTACGCTTCTGAGAAAAACCCCACCCCACCCTCCCACCCTCTAAGGTGCTACTGGACAATTTTTTTATTTATTTTACAAATAAAGCAAATGTCCATTTTAGCTATTTTTTTCTTGGACTCCTTTGAAGCCATAGGCTATGGAGCCAAGGGAGGTGTGAAGCAGTCCTTTATTTTTTGTTCTTTCAAAAGCACAACAATCTGTTTAGTAGGATGACACTTTATAGCAACACATGTTATGTGCATACACCCCCACCCACGAGCCATATATTTTAATGTCTTTGAAAATACACCAAGTAGAATCAGTAAGCACAGAAGTTTTTCACAAACACCAAGGAAAATACTTACGCAGAGACTATTTCCTCTCCACTAACGAACTTTGCATATGAAACAGCCTTGCGGTGCCCTTTGAAGACCATGATTGGTTGCTTAGTGTTCCGAAGGTCATAGTAGTGAACACAGTGATCTGGGGAGAGGTGTGACAAAGAAGAAAAAAAGAAATCAGTGTATGCAAAGTGCTACTAATACTGCTCAATTATTTCTTTATCAAGCACCTTAATACAAAGAAGTATGGAACATAATGCCCAAGATCCAGAATCTGACTATTGTTCTAATCAAAGGCCTGCTAGTCAGGGATGTGGATCTCAGCTATTCATTGATCTGGCAAGCTAGGAGCTTTGGGGGCTGCTAATCCCACATTAGGGATGAGGGTGGCGCTGTGGTTTAAACCACTGAGCCTAGGGCTTGCCGATTGGAAGGTCGGCGGTTCGAATCCCCGCAACGAGGTGAGCTTCCGTTGCTCAGTCTCAGCTCTTGCCAACCTAGCAGTTTGAAAGCATGTCAAGTGCAAGTAGATAAATAGGTACCGCTCCGGCAGGAATGTAAACGGCGATTCCGTGAACTGCTCTGGTTTCGCCAGAAGCGGTTTAGTCATGCTGGCCACATGACCTGGAAAAACTGTCTGCGGACAAACGCCGGCTCCCTCGGCCTGTAAAGCGAGATGAGTGCCGCAACCCCAGAGTTGTCTGCGACTGGACTTAACTGTCAGGGGTCCTTTACCTTTACCTTTAATCCCACAGTGATCCCACATCCCTAGTTAACAAGCAAGCTGCACAAGTGAATCCGCAATACAAAAGTCCTCAATGAAGAAGTGTTCTCTGTTTTCCTACTTTTGAACTTTACTGCCAGGTTCACTTATCTGAAGGGAGCTACCATATGAAGAAACCAAATGCCACCAGAAACTAGCAGGGACCAGTTAGCTGTTTCAGATGCAGAGCACCCATGGTTATGAGACCAGGAAGGACTGGGAGTACACTGCAGTCCCCATCTCCTTGAATACCTCTTGCCTTTCTCCTTCAGAGTTGTACTATTATGCTTCCACGTGCCAAGTGTGCTTATTTTTGAAACTAGGGTATCAATATATTTTTAAACTAAGGTTTGAAAACCAGCTATGACTAGCATAAACTTCAGTGCAGATACAATGCTATACCATTGTTAATTATGTGGCTTATGGTAATTGGTATTGGGGACTGCATAGCTAAGTGGCCAGCGAAGTGGAACCAAAACCTATTTAGGTCAGAGTAGAAAACAAAGGAACACTAATGGGGGGAGGGGTCTCCTCAATCGAAAAGTTAGGAACGCTTACTATTGCAATCAACAGCTATTGCAGGCTAGCAGCAGAAAATATGGAGTTTGCATATATTTAAAGCAGATTTGATGGTCTCAGAAAGTATTTGTTTAATTGAGACCATGGATTTCTCTCCTATTACAGGTGTTAAATTAGTATAGTAATGCTACAAAATTGGTGACAGCATAATTACTATTGTAGTGAAAGGACTGTGTTCTCGTCTTCTATAAATCTGAGTTTTGCACAGGAAACCTGTACCTCTAGTATTGCATGGATTTAGGGTCCCACTGCTTTCAATTTCTTGTGTATGTATATCCGTCAGCTGAGGATAACACTTCACATATCTGACAAAGTGGACTCTAGATCATTTAAGCTTATACATTGGCAAATCTGCTAGATTTGAAGTATTACAAACTATATTCTTGCTGCAATAGACTAAACCTGACTACCTCTCTGGAAAAAGGTTGTATTAGTAGATTGTACTGCAAGATAACAGTTGATTGAATTCTATTGAAAACTGCAGCCTTCTTTCAAGCTGGAGCGCTTCCATCTATTCAGTGTGCACATTTGGAATGCTGCAGACTTCAAGTATCAACAGAAGAATGATGAGAGGAGGGAATAGATAAGAAACTGGATTGCTACAGACAGGGAAAAGGTGCAGCGGGGCAGAAGCATCTGCTTTCAGCTTTGAATTCTGCTTCCAAATTCTGCAGTAAACAACTCCAAGCCTGATAGCATATGGCCCCATCACAGCAGACCTGCTTACATAGCCTATGTGATCAATCAACTTCTGTTTTGGTCAGTATGAGTCCAGGAAACTGTATGGTCCCTGTGTTCTAAAATTAGCCACTTAATAATTGATTATTACAAAAACTATTGTCTGTGCCAATAGAGGTTTCATTATTATTTTTATTAATTCAAACTTGCATTGTTTAAGTAGCTACCTCATGTCTAATGCTCATCACATTCATTAATGCCTGAACAGGTGGCTATGTTTCCTAATTAAAGAGATTCTCTCTCCCCCTTCTCTTTTTCAGACCATATGGACCTTTCACAGAACAAGATAAAAGTGCTACCAGCTAAGGAAGCCAAGATTAAACCAGGCTAAGTGAGAGGAATAAATATCCCAAGTACCCAGGCAGAAGCCTCTCAAATTGATTTATGATGGACTGAAACTGCTCACAACTAGCCATGCTCCTGGCAATCCTATACATCTTGGACTCCATATTTAAAGCACTCTAAAGCAGCCAGACAATTCCTCTAATAATGAGCACCAAGAACAGACCAGAAGAACAATGATAGCTTTGCCAATACCCCTTGAGTCTAGCCTATTAGTCTTCCTGCCAGGCAAGCAAGGAACATTCAACCCTGACTTGCAATGACCTCTTGATACCCCCAAATCCAAGGATTATAGGAACCAAATACCTTGAGAAGTACTATACAATGGGGAACCAACAGAGAAAAGTTTTGAGAAACCCAAAACCAAAGTTCTGCTAAGATTTGTAACATCTGTCCATCCTAATTTCAACCGAAGATTTATGTACTTCTGGAACCACAGCTCTATGGAATCAGTAAAATATAAGGCCTTTGTGGGACTTGAATCAGGGTGGGACCCTCCTTATAGCTAGTGCTAAATGCAGAGAACAAGAGGCACTGCCTTAGGTCCCTATATTCCAAAGCTGAATATCTTTAGTGATTCAGCCATTCGCCCTCTTCCCTGCACAATGAATAGAGACACAAGCTATATATTGAAAAGTAAAATGGACTACCAAGCACCTCAACACACACTGATCATACCTTTTAAAGCCCCAGCTTGAGCTAGCTCCACCTGGAACTAGCTTTTCAAAAGAGTTGTTCCACTGGTGAACTAGCAACCAGAATACTGGAAAAGTATTGTGTATCTTAAAACAAACACCACAGTACTAAAATATTAGTAATCCAGCTCATGAAGGCACTGAGTGAAAAGGTAACAGCCATCTTACAACAATTAAATAACTATGTCAGTTCCACAACGTGATATGACTACTAGTAATCTGTCTGCAATGATGGTTGAATATTACCTATAGCACATGCATTAGAACCAATTAGCCAGCCTTACCATGTATCCATAAAACAGATCAAAGTTGCTTTTATTTTAAGGAAAGTGTAACTCTTCTGATATTAGCAGCAGTTTGACAAAGACGACGTCAGTAAGAGGTCTTCCATATTATCAAGACCATGTACTTATTTTTGCTACTGAAATTTCCCTACTGAATTTCACTTTTATTTTCACTCACTTTCTTTTTATTTACAGGATAGGATTCCCATGAGAAGTTCCTAAAATAATTTTGAAAACTGTGTCTTCCTGCAATATTCAGGGGAATCTAAAAATGTGACGAGTTCATCAGCGTAAGAGCATCAGAAGGCAAATGCATGTGGTAGAGAAAAGAGCCATTCCTATCTTTATGATACATGTGCCCATATATCATATGGATTGGGATGGACAGCTTACATGCCATGAATACATTTTTTGGGTGCCTTGACTGTCACCATTTTGCAGGAGGGATTAAAGCACATACGGCACTGGAATTTAAGATTTGCCCAGTTAAAGTGGAATAAAGGACGCTGTTGTTCTGGTGAAACAATTTCACTTTTTAAAAAGGATGAGAATTTCTGTGGTTTGGAATGTGATGAGGAAATGAATTTAAAAGTGTGGGATGAACAAATGACTAATGGGAAGATGTGTTAAAGCAAACCCGGATGAATGCAGGACAAATGCTTATGGCCTCACAAACGAATCAAAACGAATGCTCAATGAAGACCAGATAAATCTAACCTCTGTGGAAGCAAATCAGGCTGAATGATGAATAAACAGGTTGTGTGAAGGGGCCCTTCATTTTCATGTACATCGATTAGAAATGTAATGAGTATGCAAGATAGTCCAAAGTTACAGTTTAAGAATGATGCACATTCATGAAAAATCTACAAGGAACTTTGTAAGCACTTGACTGCGCCAGAGTCCTTGCTTCCAGGGGCCTAGGGAACATCCATGACAAAAGTCAGAATAAAAATCCAAAGATTCTGCTGGAAAGAACAAAAAAAAGGAAGGCTAGATTTCTGTCTGTCTGGTTCCTGGTTCTCTCCTGACAAGATCATAATCTTGCATTCTGAAGGATCTTTTTCACTTATGCTCTTCTGTGGAGCAAAGGCTTGATCCCACAACCAAGCTCTTCACAGCTATTTCAGCAATATCTTTTATCAGCAGTTTACTGCATTATTTTTAAGTGGCCATTCAACAATAACATTTCTCTGTGGATTTATTACCTCCCTGTGCAGCATTAAACAAGGGGAATAGCAACTGAGAAAACAAGTGCTAGCCTTTTTTTCTATTTAAAAAAACCCTTTGCATTGAACAGCCTCTCTATGGCTTGAGGTTACAGATGACATTCATCAGGATATGGGGAACAGCCTTCACATGCCAGGGACATTTTTATTGACTTTTCTAAAGCTTGTCATGGAGCAGCCTGTAAAGGCTCCATTAAATAAACTTCTGCTGGATACCTCATTCAAGAACTTAATCAGTTTGGGTGAAAGAACCAGTTGAGAATGAGTGGAAGAGTGAATGAAAGGTAGTTTTAAAAGTATGTATGTGAATCTGCTGTTCATTATTCTAAAGAAATGGAGTCTGGAGAAAGATACACTGAAGTCAGCTCTCTCATCTGTGCAAGTGACATATACTTTTATCAGTACGTAGGTTCTTAGGATCATGGGATATATTTGGAAAAAGATGGACAGATCCACATATAATATCAGTAATAAATTTTCCTTTAGCCAGTGTAGTCATTAGTGTGGCACAATGGGCCAGTGTGTCTGGCTCGTAACCAGAAAATTGGTGGTACGAGCCCACCCAGGGACAGCTGTGCTCAGGATTCCTGCATTGCATGGGGCTGGACTAGATGACCGTCAGGGTCCTTCCAACTCTGCAATTCTATGATTCTAGGGCACTATGAATCTGGCATGGGTGAGCTAAAATGGGATCACCATAGAAAAGCAGGGAGGTAGTCTGTTGCTATATATGTACAGTGAGGGGGGAAAGTATTTGATCCCCTGCTAAATTTGCCCGTTTGCCCTCTGACGAAGAAATGACCAGTCCATAATTTTAATGGTAGGTTTACTGTAGCTGTGAGAGACAGAATAACAACAGGACAACCCCCAGAAACCCAGAAGACAAAAGTCAGAGATTGATGTCCAGTGTTTCTCCCTTTCCTGTGGGCGCAGAGCCTGCTTAGCCTTACTGGACTGTTCCCTAAGGATTTATTATTTTTATTTTTATTAATTAAGTTTATATATCACCCTTCATCCGAGGATCACAGGGTGGTTCAGAGTATAATAAAGTAGAAATACATAACATAGTTATGCATGCACACAGAGCGAGAGAGTTTAAAAGGCCCTAGATTGTTTAATTATCAGAAGACCTGGTTATAGAGGAACATTTTCAACTGGCACCTAAATAAATGTAATGAAGTCTTTCTGAGGATAGCATGCCACAAATCCACTTCTGCAAACTTTGAGGTTACACTAGTCTGGTGAAATGTCTCTTTTGCATGTGTCTGTTGCCATTTCGATAACATAAGCAACAGCCCCTGAAGAACTGAGCCGGCATTAGAATACAGAATTAATCTGGAATACTTTTGTAAGTGTTGAAAAGCCAAGGAAACTGAGTGAACACATTTATACGTTACGTATACAGTAACCTATAATAATACAAATATTCCCATAAACAGCATCAAGGCCATGGTCCCTGCAATGGAAAACAAAGGAAGGAGAAAGAGATAAATTATCTTGGATATATGTAGAAACTTATAGCACTGAAAGCACCAGACATATCTTCTGTATCTAAAAGTGTCATTCCATCAAGCAATTTATTTGAGTCAATGGCTGGAAGCTCCTCCAACATGACTGCAGCCAGGGGAACTCCTGAAAGGGTATCACATTATTCTCTCTAATGGAAGCTGCAACAGCTGGCACTGACAGTGATTTTGCATTTAGGAGAGTGCAAGGGGAAATACGAATGGAATGAATTTTAAACATTACTCACACATTTATATGGAAGTGTAATTAAAAGTAACCTATAACTTATAAGGTGTAACGTTTAGGAAAAGGCACAATAAAACTGGGAGTTAGCAAAACCAAAAATGTATCCCCAAAATAAACATCCAAAAAATAAAATTCACCATCCGTTCCAGAGCCTACGCAAACCTTATGTTTCCCTACCTTATTCCTACCCCTCAAATCAACCAAGATGGTGACTTAATCTAGACTTCCACTCAGTTGGGCAGAGCGTAAGACTCTTAATCTCATGAGTTCAAGCCCAATATTGGGCAAAATATTCCTGCATTGCAGGGGGTTGGACTAGATGACCCTCAGGGTGCCTTCCAACTCTACAAATCTATTATGTTCATTGCTTTCCATGACAGGCCCTTCTTTCCCCAGCCAGATTAAAAGAGCAGGATTCGCTCTAAGTTATTTCACTCAATACACAGCAATGAACTCTGAACAACCACTTGAAAGAATCATGGACTTCAACAATTCTTCCAGACTCCAAAATAACTTGCTCAAAAAGCAACCCTGATATTTAGCAGATTTTTACCTTTGGACATTATTTATTTTAACAGCCTTCATGTAAAGCCAATTTTGAGCCCTCAGGGCAACACAAGTATTCCAGTTATAAAACATTGCCCCACTAATTTTTAGCTTGGGGCATCAAGAAAAAAATGTAGAAAAGGGGACTCTTGCTCCAGTGCCTTTTATCTATTCCTCTGAATGAAAGGTGAATGCCTAATACAGCAGTTTAAGATATAAGAAATCATTATAATAAAAGGGGCTTTAATATATTCAGAATGTTATAAGAAAACCACAAGAATAGAATGAACACACAATGTTCTTTGTTGCAGGGTGGGTAGGAAAGACAGATGAATGTAGAAATGCACTTTCTACATATCGCATAGAAATACAGGCATGAATAGAACAAATGCTGAAGGTCACTTTCCGTAAGGAGGTCCGGACTACCAATGAGCAGAACTGCTAGGCCGGGTCTGGTCCGAAAAGAGAATCACACCCAGAGCCAGGGGGGCAAAATGCAAAATGAAATGTAACTATATCATGCAATACTACCTGTTCTATTTACCAAGATTCGGAATTATCATGCTGTTGTGAAGAATTAGGACATTCCTTGATTTAATGGGCAAATATGGGATTCAACCACCACCACACAGAATTAAGGGCACAATCTTCATGTGTAGACTTAGGCAGGGCCAGCCCAATACATTCTGGGGTGAACCCCAAAACTGCCCCCCTCTCGGTAGGAAAGAAGGGGTAAGGGAAGATCTACATCGGGAACAAGGGGGAAAGGAAGATAGACATTTGTATCTGCTGCCCCTGTGGATCATGCTGCCTGAGGCAGTCACCTCACCTTGCTTCATAGGTGGGCCAGCCCTAGACTTAGGGAGTCACCAAAGTTTGGGTTAATTCCAGTGTGTCAGATCAGCCACAGCTTACAGATGAGGTGTAACAGTTTGAAAGAGATGCATAGCACAGCAGAGAAATGGGCTGGGACAATGCTAAACTGGAAACAGGACTTCCCGAAAAACTGAAGATATTTAGCCATTGCAACACCACAAATCTACCTGACAAATTAACACATGATATATGTGAAGGCAGTGAATGTCCTATGTGAGTGTCTGGAGGCTGTTGTAGAATGGATTGAGGTTGAATCTCAACAAGACAGAAGTACTGTTTTCTGGTGGGTGTGGTGGACTTCCTGGTCCTGAATGGGGTAACAGTGACCCTGAAAGACCAGGTGTGCAGCCTGGGAGTCATTTTGTACTTACAGGTGTCCATGGAGGCACAGGTTAATTCTGTGTCCAGGGCAGCTGTCTACCAGCACCATCTGGTACACAGGTTGAGACCCTACCAGCTTGTGCACTGTCTCACCAGAATCTCACCAGAGTGGTACATACTCTGGTTATCTCCCGCTTGACTACTGCAATGCGTTCTATGTGGGGCTACCTTTGAAGATGATGTGGAAACTACAATTAATCCAGAATGCAGCAGCTAGACTGGTGACAGAGCAGCCAGGACCTATGACGCCGGTCCTAAAGGATCTACACTTGCTCCTGGTATGCGGAATGCCCTGCGATCAGATGTAAAGGAGATAAAGAACTACATGACTTTCAGAGGACATCTGACGCCCCCCTGTATCTGAAGGTTTTTAATGTTTGGTTTTTTATTGTGTTTTTCTATGTGATGGAAGCTGCCTAGAGTGGCTGGGGCAACCCAGCCAGATGGGTGGAGTATAAATGATGATGATGATGATGATGATGATGATGATGATGTTCTGTGTACTTTTGCAATCAAACAACACACCTTGGTTACGTACAGCACTGGCATAGATCACAACAAACGTAACCTGCTGAGTATCATAAATGACATGATGTAAGACATGATATAAGAAGTCTTTTGGAATACCGTTGTTGTACAGGATTAGAACACGGTGTTTGATTCCATTATGTTGAAGAAATAGAAAGGCACAACAGGGAGAGTATGCCTCACCATTTCGTGAAGGGGTTTTGCAACCTTTGAAATACTTATGGTATTCCTTGTTACAATATCGTGGTGATTTCAAGTTGCTGAAGAAGCTGAAAGGCAAAACAGGTTGACTTTATTCCGGAAAACCTTGTTCTGCTTACATCATCTCATGGACTTCTTATATCATGTCATGGGATCCATAAACCTTGGGTTCTTTTTTGTACATTTGTAATAGATCTATATATGTATTCACATTGCCAGAGTTGCCTAGTGTTACTGTGTTGTTCACCCCAGTTGTGGGTATGATATAAAATAAGGTACTACATTTATGATACTCAGCAGGTTACGTTTGCTGTGTACTTTTGCAGCTATGAACAATTCTTAAGAATGGGATGTTAAATGAGTCTTTTATTTAAGCACTGGACTGATAGCCACTGACAACCAGAAATTCCATGCAGTGGAATTCCCTTCAGATAAGTGAGTGAGCTTGTGAAGGAGGGACAGAGCACAGTTTCTCCTTCTCCAGTCTGCTGCACTTCTAGTTTGCAAAACATTTACATTTCTCTATTATACATTATATATTTTTCTAGAAGCCGCTGAGAGTGGCTGGGGCAACCCAGTCAGATGGGCGGCATGTAAGTAATAAAATTACTACCACCAGCCTGCTTTTTACTAATACTCTTATGAGTAAAAAACAGGCAAGCAAACTTTTTGCAGGTTTTAGTAACAAGGCTGTGCTAAACAACACATTTAATGCCAAATAAATCAACGGATGCATGGCATAACCGTTAGTACTGGATGTAGCGCTAAATCTTCACTCAGACATGAAAACTCTCCATGTGGGAGGAGAAGTGGAATAAAAGTGGAATAAAAATTCACTTGTCTTTAGAAATGCTGGGATGCAGGCTGCATTTACCATGCAAAACTAACATTATCATTTATTATTATTATTACTATTTATTGAATTTATATACTGCCCTATACCCGGAGGTTGTAAGAGTTGGATAATCTTCTAGGCTTATATTCCAGGACTGAACCAGATCAGGGCTCTATCACAATCTGCTTTGGAAAATCTCATAATTTATAAAAGTGATTTGCTATGCAATATGTAGGAACTGGAACTTGCATCTCTCAAGTCCTTCTTGGGCACACAGATTCAGCTACATGGTTTTTTGGACTGCAGCCCTAGTCATGCATGGCATGACATTTAACCCAACAGGTTTGTTCCCCAGAAAAATGGGGAATACGCAGGCTCACCACACTGCTAAAGCAGATTTATAAAGATACTTTCAGAATGAAAAGTTTTCATCTCGAAACAATAGAGAGCCATTACCAGCATTTTATATTCAGTTGTGATTACAGTTTATACTAAAGAATGCTCCAACTCAGACAGCATACCAATAGAAAGCTGTAGGCAAAACAATTTCCATTTTATTTTCACAGCTGAATAAACTTTGTAGTCATCCTTAAGTTTCAGCCTCCAATTCAATGTGATGCAATTTTCTCCTTTCTACACCATTATTTGTTTATCCATTTTTAATATGAAGTGTAAGGGCTCTGAGATACAACCCTTTTGAAAAGTTATCACAAACATTTCCATTTGCCTCTCACAATGTAAAACGACTACAACTAAGCTCCTGTTTTCGCAAGTTGGGAACAGTAGCTGGCCTAACCCAGGAGTGGCAAACCTGTAAAATCTCATCATCCATGACCACTGGGAAATGATACCTGCAGCTGATGGACCCCTGGTACAATTTAAAGTTAATGTGAAGTCAAGTATGCTACCTTAAGAACTGACATTGAAGTAAGGTCCTTTGAAATAAATTGACTGTAGGTTTCAGCTCAGTTTCCTAGATGACATCGCAGTCTTGATTCCTGCAAATTCAGTTTCTAGATTGGCTTTGGGATTAGATTGGCTTTGGGGCACCCAGATAATGCATGCCCAGATAACCAAAGATCCCCATTTCAGTTTCCTTTCTATGTGGTCACATAATCTGGGGCAGGGCTGCATTGAGGGAGGGTTGGGGGGTGAGGCCACAAGAATAGTTTACATTAACTACTACATTATACCAGATGGAATTAGAACTAGGGAATATGAAGACTGACATTTTTTTAAGCATGTGCGGACCGGTTACACATGTGAAAACCACTTGTAACACCAATAATTAGCGCCTCACCCCTAAAACATCTTAACACATTTTATAAATATTGCTAAACAAAACATTCCCTCTCAGAAGTTCCATTAGCTTCTCCCACTGACTATATTCTTGGCTGTCACATGCATTACTGCTCTACACCGTGTTCCCTTTTATGCTCCCTCTAAATCATTGGTCCCAAGAAATATAGACAATTAATAAAGATAAACACGCAACGAATGCTGGTAAAGCACAGAGGTAAAACGCTTATAAATAAAATAGCATCACTCTCTTAATTCCAGAAGCTGGGCAGACAAAGCTAATATGCGGGAAAGTGCCAAATTATTTCCTATTTCCACTTGTGAAAAAGAATACATTACCTGCTCATTTTTCATTTTCCCTCCCACTATGTCTGCAGAGATATAGACCTAGTTCTCACTAATGTGGTAATCCTTTGTCAAGACTGCAGCCACAGGCAACGGTTCACATTGCTGAATACGCTTCTATGTAGCAAAGAATCCCTACACATATACCGGTAAAACTAGTCTCGTTCCTCAACATCTACCGGTAGTTTTTTGCGCTTTGTATCCAACTAAGTTCTTATTGAGCTCTACCATTCCATAACTGGCCCTGCATACCCTTGTGAACCTCTGCCTATGCGTTGAAGATTTTCAAAGAGCTGCTGTTAAAAAGAATCTCACTCTTGCCACGCCACCAAATGGGGCAGAAAAACGAGCCCAGTATGGAAGAAAAATTGAATTCTCTATACTAAAAAGATGCAAAAGTTAATTGTGATGAAAGTAGCAATATGGCCAACACATTTCAGTCAGACAGGAACAGTAGCTGTTGACAACTCTAATTGAAAATGACAGTGCCAAAGGGTTTTCTGCCTGGCTCCTGCTCAGAAGTCAGCCCTTCAAATCCAATCCTTTGATGGATACACATATCACATCGTTTTCTGTAATGTCCCTTCTTACATCAGAGATGCAAGGAAGAATCTCCAGTTTTTAAGAACATTAACTCTCAAAGACCTTTGGGACCTCACAAATGTTAAGAATTAAAACTTCTCCAAAGAATGGTGTTAGCATAAGCACATCTGAAGGCAGCCCTGTTTAGGGAAGCTTTTTAATGTCTGATGTTTGATCACATTTTATTATTATTATTATTATCATTAATTCTGTTGGGAGCCACCCAGAGTGGCTGGGGAAACCCAGCCAGATGGGTGGGGTATAAATAATAATAATTAGTATTAGTACAGTATTACTATTATTACTACTAAACATGTTCTTCAACACTACTGACTTACCAATTTTCTTCTCCTACCTCCTTCTTCCACTTGCAAGAATGTCTTGCAAGTTTTTTTAATTCTAAGGGCCCACCCTTCAGGAATATTAAAGCATACCGTATGACAGGAATGGGGAACCTCCAATCAGTTGACCAAATCAGGCTTGCCAGACATATTAATTTGGCCCAATAGCCTATGATTCCAAGCCAGGCCTACCTGCCCTCCATTGGAACTCATACAACATCAGATGTGAGGCAGGTGAAACTGCAGCTGCAGAGGAACAATCAGAAGACTTCTGCAAGTTAAAAGGTGCATTCAGCACCTTTTAACACCGTCATCAAATGCAACCCTCACTGGAATTGGTTCCATGGGAGCCAATCCCTTCCAACATCAGGACTCATGGTCAGTGCTAAATTTAAGATTTGCACCACTCAGGAGGAGCCACTATTGGGATGGTTTGCTCCCAGCTCACCAGCCCTTGTGTTCCAATGGCATGTTGGGAGAATAATTCTCCAGCAGATTTGCTGATTCAAACAGGAGGCTTTTCTTGAATTACAGCAGCCTGCCTCTTGTGCAGGAAAGGTCGCTGCAAGCACCACACAGATGTCTACAGCATCTCCTACCAGTCATGCTACTACTTCTTTTTCCATTCTTTCCCAACCATAAGGATCGGCATGCAAAACCAAAGAAGTGCTGCTTCCACAATGATCCCAAGCTGCTGCTGTCAGCTACTGGGAGGGGGTGGCATTAGTGATCTGTGTGAAGCTTCCACTTTCCAGTTCTTTGCCAAACCAACTGGAGAAAAGACCAAACTCACTGAACATAATGGGATTTACTTCCAGATCAGTCTGCATAGGATTTTAGGCTTGTAGACGTGCTCCTGCACTATCCTGTTATGACAGGGTGTGGGCAGGCAGAAGAAGCTTTGACGGCTTCTTCCCGCACAAACCCCATTGTTGTATATTCCCAAACTTGGCTCCTTTTCAGGAGAAGGGAAACCTCAAAAGAATAAGGGTGAGGGGAAGTAAGGTAAAGGTAAAGGGACCCCTGACCATCAGGTCCAGTCGTGTCCGACTCTGGGGTTGCGTGCTCATCTCGCTCTATAGGCCGAGGGAGCCGGCGTTTGTCCGAAGACAGCCTCCGGGTCATGTGGCCAGCATGACAAAGCTGCTTCTGGCGAACCAGAGCAGCGCACGGAAACGCCGTTTACCTTCCCGCTGGAGCAGTCCCTATTTATCTACTTGCACTTTAACGTGCTTTCGAACTGCTAGGTGGGCAGGAGCTGGAACCGAGCAACGGGAGCTCACCCCGTCGCAGGGATTCAAACCGCTGACCTTCTGATCAGCAAGCCTGTGTGGTTTAACCCACAGCGCCACCTGGTCCCTGTGAGGGGAAGTAGCCGCACCCAATGACACTCTGAAGAACGCTACAAAAATGCTGTTCTCTGACCAAAAGACAGGGCTGCAGGAGTATATAAAATCTGCCCTCTGGTCACCTGGGAGAGATCAGAGTTACTAAGTGCTGCATAATTGGACCCCTGATCACAGCTTGGCAATAGACAAACAGCCCAATTAGCAAGTGCAGTCTGGAAACACAAGTGATTCTGCCCTTTCACACAAAGTGGCAGTTCATACACCTACCTGCACAACCAAAGGCCAGATGGTACCTAGATGATGGGCTGAATTTCACACAACATACATTTGCCTTGGCCTCAATACTAGCTACTGAATTGTCCAGGTTGGTTGACCACAGCTTCACTGAAGAAAAAAGAGAGAGACAAACAAAATAAATAATGTTTATTTAGCCCTTTGGTTCTTTTACCACTAACTAGGAATCTAACAGTAGAAATAAATGACACCTACTACTAATATCCTAAGGCAGGCATAGGCAAACTCGGCCCTACAGATGTTTTGGGACTACAACTCCCATCATCCCTGACCACTGGTCCTGTTAGCTAGGGATGATGAGAGTTGCAGTCCCAAAACATCTGGAGGGTCGAATTTGCCTATGCCTGTTCTAAGGGCACACAGCAACTATTCTGACACATAAACAGTCTAAGAGGTTCACAATTAGAAGGCAAGTCAAAACATCAAATCCCAGCATTGAGATGAAGTTGTGCCACATTGATCCCCAAATCAAGTTCTGCTAAGATGCTCATAATTTTTTTATGTATTTATAATGATTGGCCATTTAACTCACAGGTATGATCAATACACATTGTGTTTATTATCAAACAGAACCTGTTTTATACTTGGGGGGGGGGAGAGACAAGTTTTGAAGAGCCAGCAGAAGTCTTTGAAGACCCTGCCTACCAAGTCCAGTGGGAGGAATCATTTTTACAACCAAATGTCCTCCAACCTAATCTGGCAAATGGAATCTGGTTTATATTTCGAGTGACAGAGATCCCATCTTACAGTAAACACACTGTGGATTGAACACACTTCAAGCCTCTATTCTAAAATGATGGGAACCTTTTCCAGATGCATAAATGCATTTTAGTGCAGAAGGATGCCTGGGGCTGCTAAATTCAGACTTCTATAAGCAAGAGCACTAGATCCTTTGTCATCCAGCTGGATGCACTCACACAAGGTGATCTGCCAGCACCTTACCAATTATTCATAAGAACAGCAAACTCTGCTAGGGAAAACTGGCATTTTGAGGCTTCATTTCTGAAACTACATAAGATCCTCAATATGAATTAAGCCTTGGCATGTTAACTGGGCAGGGTGGGAGAACACAGAAAGAAAATCAGAATCACACCTTTTGCATCATCAGAGCCTGAAGCCAAAAGTTTAGGATCCATCAAATTGAAGTCCACACTCCAGCATCTTTTCTCATGCTCCTGTTATTAGGCATAAATGAAAATATGTTTTGGTTAAATTAATATAGATTAAACTTTACTTTACTTACTGAGACTCAGATGGAATATTTTTTCTACTCAAACAAACCCAAACAAACCGCCTGAACTGCCTGAAAGCAGCTCCCAGAGAGGGAAGCTAGAGAGCTACAGTACATATATTCTGATATATTTTTAACTGCTGCTTATTTACATCTTGAGAAATGAGAAGCTCAGATTATTCTCACTATGAAAGTATGTGCTTTGCCTTGTTACTGCTCTCTGGTGGGCTTTTGCCTTTTTTAAAAAACAGAAAAATCAATAAATACTAAGTATCTATAGTTGCTTCTAAATGTATGTATTAACCTCCTTGTAGAACGTCCAAAGCAATATGCTGTTCTTTAGATACCAGTATTCTCAAGAGCCAGAAGAATGCCATTTAATTTCTGCTGAAAGATCCATTTCCACAACTCTATTCTTCTCTGAACGTTGGGCACATATATTTAATTCCCTCTAGGTAGAAACACACTCTGGAGAACTGAGTTTCCAACTCAACACAGAACAATTTAAAATGGTTGGGACAGTATGGCCAAAGAACTGAAGAAAATAATCTAAGAAAGTGCTCCATATCCTCTGCATATCATGCATTTCAATCAAAATCAAAAGGAAGTCCCCTACCCCCACCCCCACGCAAAAAGGGAATCTGCAGTAGCCCACCAAGTTGCAATCTTACCCAAAAGCACATCTACTCAAAAGTAAGCACTCCAGGCATGCATTTCAAACAGCAGGCCATTATACACCTACTCCAGAGATGCTCAGGAAATGAATGCAACCCTCTCTGTATGGCCATTGGGACTCTCACAAGGCCACACCTCCTGCCAAGTCTACACCCTGGACCTGCTTGAAGCACTTCTTGAGTGCTTTTGCCTGGTTATAATGAAACCTTGCTTGCCTGGATGGAGAGCCTGTGTAGAAACCGCTGACTTTGGTGTGGCTGCAACGTAGTCCTACTGGCCACGGGTTAAGAGTCACAGCTGTTAACTCCAGCCATTTTTTCCCCAACCCACACTTTGCTGCCATTCAGCCACCTGGATCGTGGCCCTCAGGTTGAAAAAGGTTCTGCACTCCTGATCTGCTCCAAGCACACTCACCTGCCCCTAGTTGCATCTCCTGCTACATTCATGTATTATTTGCAGGTTATCTACTAGCCATTTATTCACTGGAACACATGAACTAGCTTATCTACAATTGCTTCAGAGAAGTCTTAATATATGGATGAAAATGTCCAAAAAAAAACAACCCCAAAAAATTACTTCCCCATTTCTCTCCCCTATATTGGTAAATGACAGAAAGGTACTAATAGTCATTTGTTGAAAGCCCATGGTGGTCTTCTGGTAAATGTTTGAAATGACTGAATTATGAGGCTAGGTTTTTGGCCCTTACCCCAGGGCCAGGAGAAATGTCACCCTCTATCCTCCATCATTAATAGCAGAATAGTAATTTACTAAAGACTTTTGATTTTACACTGGCCGGGGGGGGGGGGTAGAGAAGAAAGAGACTCTGATTTTTTTGCCTGTAAGTATCTACTATTCTGACATCTATCATATGATATATAATGAAAACCACAAAACAAGCTGTTGTATACAAATCGGGTAATCAAATTTCCCTGAGATCAGATGTTAAGAGGCTCACAGCAACATATAATTCTACATCTGCTTTTAGTTAACCCAGTCCAACAGCTCCCGGCACCTGCAGAAAGTCTAGTGCTCGGAGCTTCTGTATACAGAAGAGTTTTCTCAGAGACTTAGAGGGGAAAGGCCCTTACATGCATATTAGTCGTGCATTGTCAAAGTAAGTGGGGAAACCTGCACCCATAGAAGATCAAGTGTTTTTAATCAGAATCACTATGGTCTTAGCCACTTCTAAGACAGGAAGGACTATAGAAAACAATGGAACTACACTGCCTTTTTCACTAACTTCACCTCTTGCTCATTATTTTTAGACCCACAAATTATTATTGACTTCAGCAGCATTTACAAATAAATGTTGACAAAGTTGAAATGGAAAAGAAATTGACTAGATCCTTCTTTAGCAAGAAACTTGCATTAGATGATGGCAACCACTGTTTTTCGGAATCAAAACACAGCATTTCTTTACCTGGTAGACTTTTGAACGTTGCCCTGTGAACCCATCCCACAAGATGACGGTACCTTCATAGTCACTGCTGGCCAACAGGTTTTTGTGGTAACTACTCCAGCTGATACAGCTGTAAGAGAGAAATAATCCCCGAATAAGAAAGCATCTTCCTTTAAGCTACAACTGCGTGCATGACAAAATAAGTATTCCAATAGCTCAGGGTACTTTATTTATCAAAAACAACTGCTGCCTACTTAAGGCAATTTTCACTACTTATGTGCTGATCATTCTATATTCCAAATTCTTCTTTAGGCCAATTACAGTCTAAATTCAAGAAGACATAAAGCTATAACTAAATAGTGAGTTCTATTTAACTTTATTGTAATAAACAACAGAAACTGAAGCTGAAGCTTCTCTTTCCTTATCAAAAAAAAACACAGATTACTTTTTAGTGCATTAAACGGAACTGCTGAAAAAACCCTGCTCACTCTCATAAATTTGTCTGAGGTAACAACGCCATACCACTGGAATGAAAGGCATGAAATCACCCCCAGGGTCTGCATGTGGAGACAGTTCAGTTTGCAGCTCATTTTTAAAAAAGGGACTGCTGTTCATAGAACTGTCCATGATCTGGCAAGGTCCAGCATCTCAGCAAGACACTGATCCTTTCTCCCTACCTATAAGCTTGTTCCTATTGCCAACTGCCTGACCCCACTAACCAGAGTCACCATATGACAGGAAACTATATGTCATATGATCTTGTATTATCAGTATCTGAGATTTCAGAATAGAGACATTTAAAGAGTAGGGAAAATAAAATTGAATGTACAGGTGAGGTGTGGGTCAGCGTAATTTAAATACAATAAAACAAGGAAAAGCAAAGATGACATTTCAGTTCTTCATTGGGCAGCACAGTAAAATCAATGCGGCACTGCAATACCAAGTACGGCAAGTAATAAAGATCTTTATAACTATAATGAAGATCTTCCATAATCTTTCCGTTTTACTCTTTCCAATAAAATTGTTTAATAAAGTGTAGACATAGAGTGTCTTTTGAACTTTTAAATCACAAAATAGAGGACAGGGTCTTTCCTACAAGTCCTTTTTCTTCTATCGCAGGTGCCATTCCTCAATGGGCCACCCCCTCTCTGTGGGATGAGAGGACAGACATGTAGCAGAAACCTAGAGGCTGAAGCCAAGTCTCTTTCCTTCACACACTGAGTAGTTTCCAAATAGTGTGCACTCCTATCAAGATATATTTCATTTCCTAACAACAAAATATTAACTGTATTACATTTTAAAGCAATGTGTCTCAATCACCAGTGGACAAAGGAGATCAATAACCCAAACTATTTTTAGGGGGAAACTAAAAGTCAGTATCCCCATTTCCCCAAGCAGGTGTGTGCTTGCAAGCTTCAATGATTCATTATTCCAGCAGAATAGACGAGGGTGGTATCTTCAGATGAAGTTCTTCATTCTCTCCTCCTTCCACATGTTTCCTCTCAATATTGAATTTTACCATAGCAGTCACCACCTAGGGTGGGATGATTAAAAAGAGGGTCTTGATCACCCTACAGGAACCAGCAACCAGAGCTCAATCAATCAATCAATAATTTGTATGCCGCCCATCTGGCTGGGTTTCCCCAGCCAATCTGGGCGGCTTCCAACAAAGATTAAAAATACTTTAAAAATCCACACATTAACAGCTTCCCTAAACAGGGCTGCCTTCAGATGTCTTCTAAATGTCAGGTAGTTGTTTATCTCTTTGACATCTGATGGGAGGGTGTTCCACAGGGCAGGTGCCACTACCAAGAAGGCCCTCTGCCTGGTTCCCTGTAGCTTTGCTTCTCGCAGTGAGGGAACTGCCAGAAGGCCCTCGGCGCTGGACCTCAGTATCCAGGCAGAACGATGTGGGTGGAGATGCTCCTTCAGGTATACTGTTTTCAAGAACAGCTTGAAAAATGCTACAGCCAAAAACAAGCTCTGCTGAACCAATGGTTCAATATTATAAAATACCCATCAAATGTACGGGAGCCATCTAGGCCTCAGTAATGCATCCATTGGTCTACACAGAACTGGAAGACATGAAAACAATCTCTCTTATTTACCCCCACCCCCATTCACCTTCTCCTAAGGGATGCGACAAAAAGAATGTGGGATGAGTTCCCAAGCCCTACGGAAACATCTACTGAATTTTGGGAGAACCAAAAATGAGTAACATTGACTTCTGAAATAATGCACAAATCTAAACTGACAGTGGGCTTAGAAACCAGAAACTCCTAGCCATGGTAACATCCATCAGAGACCACTTCAGGCACAGAGAGGATGTGGGGACATTGCTGGTAAAGGTCTTGAGCACTACACATTTTGGTTCCCACAGTGACTAAAGCACCATTGGAGGGTAAATGAAGCAGATTGCCCTTAATAACCTAACAATGTGCAGATACAATTCTATTTTGCCTGTCAAATAAAGGGGGAGGGAGAATCCATATTGTGTGTACAACAGTCAATACAGTAGCCTAGTTATCTTTATGTTTAAGAGATTGATTTCAGGTCTCTGTCATCTTTCAAAAATGCTGGAATAGGCTTAATTTAGCCTTAAGTATGGATGGAAGTATGGATGGAAGTGAGAGCTGGACCATAAAGAAGGCTGATCGCTGAAGAATTGATGCTTTTGAATTATGGTGCTGGAGGAGACTCTTGAGAGTCCCATGGACTGCAAGAAGATCAAACCTATCCATTCTGAAGGAAATCAGCCCTGAGTGCTCACTGGAAGGACAGATCCTGAAGCTGAGGCTCCAATACTTTGGCCACCTCATGAGAAGAGAAGACTCCCTGGAAAAGACCCTGATGCTGGGAAAGATTGAGGGCACAAGGAGAAGGGGACGACAGAGGACGAGTTGGTTGGACAGTGTTCTCGAAGCTACTAACATGAGTTTGACCAAACTGCGGGAGGCAGTGGAAGACAGGAGTGCTTGGCATGCTCTGGTCCATGGGGTCACGAAAAGTCGGATATGACTAAATGTCTAAACAACAAAAGTCTTAAGTAGATTAATATTTTCAGGTGCACACCAGACAGGCAAACTCAAGCTAAGTAAGAACCATACATTCTATTTGTGGGACCTCTGCTCTCAAAGTGTCAACTATTTTGAGTTAGCCTAATGATTCATGCACTATGAGTGCAGTATAGAAAATTTGTTGTGGGAGGGACCGTAGCTCAGCAGGAAGCCACATGCCTTGCATGCTGAAGTTCTCAAATTCAATTCACAGTATCTCCAGTTAAAACAATCTCAGGCACAGTCAATCAGAGCAGATAGCCTTAAGCTATATGAGCTACTGGGTCGATGTGGCTGCAAAAAAGGCTGTGATTTTAAGCTACACTTAAGTTTCCAAGTATTCAGCACGAGTCAGCCCTCATCTGGAGTACTGTGTCCACCATGTTGTACAACGTTGTAAAACAAGAAGAAAATGACTTGTGAATGAGACAGTGCTTCATGTCTTCAAGGCAGAGAGTTGTGAAGAAAGGGCATTACTTTCGTGGTTCAATGTTTGCACCTAGTTCCTTCTCGAATTTGGGACAATTTCTCCCTCTCACAGCACTCTTACGACAGAGTCCAGAATGTGCCGGGGGACTCCTGACTTTTCAAAAGAAGCTATGTGGATAGCACAGGAGAGAGGTTTGGTAGAGCAACCCAGGGTTTTGTATTGTGCCCTCCCAAATTTCATATCCTGACTTTTGGTTATAGTAACTGTCTCTCTTTAGATAACGGTCAGCTGTTTGACCCAAAATTGAGAATTATACCTTTAAATTCATTATAATGCTTTTTTTGTTGCCTTGCTGTATTCAAACGTATAGGCCTTCAGAGACCTAGCTCATGTAACAGTTTTCTAATACATGTTGCAAGTGAGAGTGTATGGAACTATAAAGCAGTACAATGTGGTTCACTAGCAGCGATAAATGAAACTCTTTAAGAGGTTAGGGCTCCACCAAGATGAACACAGATATTTTTATAGCAGTGTACAGAGTGTTCCTTCCATGAAAGGAAGAGCAAGTTTTAAAGAATATAGTGGGTAAGGAAGCATGCCAAAGGGCAATACGCAGGATTGCTAAGCACTAACTTTCAATTGATTTCTGTGGTCATTATACTTAGCAGTCTGGTGTTGTTTTCTTACCAATAGCATGTGAGCAATAATAACTAGCTTTCTGCTGTGGCAAGTGTAGTCCAGAACTATACTTTGCCAATATTGATTTTGTATGCCGCCATACCCAGTTATTGCTTTCATCACTATATCACCAAGAATTAGAGTAGAATAGTAGGTAGCCAGCATGGAACAGCGGGAGCATGCCAACTCAGCCATGGCGTCTGAAAGCCCTTCACTGGCATCTCCACCAAAGCCCCAGACTCTGACCTTGCATTTTTAACAAAAGCACGTCTCTAGATCCCTCCAGAAAGAAAGCTATGCAGCACAATGTGCAGCTGCCCTTCTAAGCAATTTCTGTGAAATGAGTCAGACTGGATGCTCCTGCCCGTTAAGTGTTTTTAGCCAATGAGTGAAGTGACTTGATAAATGAGTTGCTTGGGCAACTGGCAAAAGGAATCCCTGGGGGCCTAAGCAGCTTCTGTTTTCTCCTCCCATTTAGCGGTTTAGGGTTGACACTGGGCGGAGGAGTTTTTATGTGTTTAATAGCTGTACAGCAGTCAGAAATTCAACAGGTTACAGCTTTTCTACTACGGAAATACAATTATGGGAAAATGCTCAGGTTAGTACAATTGATACTTACCTAAAGAATGGATTTATATTGGAATAAAAAAATCACTGGGTTTGGTTCTGGCTCAACCTGGTAGTCTACAACAGGAGAAGAAATGCTCTGGCAGCCTAAAGATCCAGCATGTCTTTATGGACAGTGTG
The DNA here is from genome assembly GCA_034641385.1 of Darevskia mixta. Lineage (NCBI taxonomy): Eukaryota > Metazoa > Chordata > Lepidosauria > Squamata > Lacertidae > Darevskia > Darevskia mixta. The sequence goes on along the minus strand of JAWWNH010000139.1, from coordinate 1,812,051 downwards.
CGGCCATACAGAGATGTTTGACCAGCTGAAGAGGAAAAAGAGTCAGCTGCCTATCACCATGTTCCTCCACAGGACACCAGCAAGTGCTTCTGACCCACAAGCACTTTGGGATACCGGTCTATCCCCCTTGTTGCCATTTCCACATCACCCTCCAGCAATGAGGAAGACAGAGCCACCACTGCCACCAGACTGTCAAAGAAGACTAACAAATAGAAGGCTGGAGAGCCCTTTTCTTTTCTTCCCTTGGGAGATATGCATACAGGGACAGATTTGTCCATTTCTCTAAGCTATTGATTGTATAATGCTTAGTCTTCATTGTACAGCTCGATGATTAAGCCCCTTTGTGGGAAGAAACACTGATTGTACCGAAACAGTGTCTGGGTGTTGACTCACGAGTTGATGTTGCTTCTATCAAATACACGAGTGATTGTAAAGAAAAAGACTACATCTGTGATTTATTAGTTTGCTTGTTTATACTCCTTATTGTGGAGAAATCGCCCTTGGTGATATCTTTTTGTCTGACTTTGCAAACTGTTAAGTGCTGCTGGCCTTTAAAAAGGTTTTTTCAAGGGTTTCCAGAGGTTTAGAGGGTGTTTGCAGGCTTTTCCAATGGTGTTTCAAATATACGCGATTTCACTGACACACGCAGGCTGCCCTGTCCGGTGAGGTTTCGTTGATGTGTAGTTGCTTGTTGTGCATGATGGCCCACTGGTGAGGTAGAAGGGTCCCATGGAGTAGCTGAGCATGATGCTTGGCCAATGGGGTTATTTGAGATGCCAACATGGACAGCCCTAGGTTCCTTTACATCAGCTTGATGTCCACCTTCTTGCAGGAGAAAAGTAGCTTGGCTGCTGCTTTCATCTTTATGATGTGCTCTGGTGAGAGGGAGATCAGACTCTGGTATGTGACGACACTGAGGTAAGCCAGTTGACACATTGGAACAAGTTGATTCTTCTCTCAATAGGTTACAAACCCATGAACTTCCAGGGCTGCTATCATGCTGGTCAGATGCTGCAGTGCTGCAGTGCTTCTTCCCATGTTGGAGACTGAATGAAGAGATCGTCCAGGTATGGGTAGATGTGGATGCCCTGGAGGTGGGCACCAGGGCAACCATGGAGAGGAGGCCAGACCAAGCAGGAGGGCTTTATTTTGAAAATGGCGGTGTCTGACTGCTTCTCTTACAACTGTCTGCCAGTATTCCTTTACACCTTTATTATTAAGACTTAGAATGTTTGCAAAGATATCATGACACTTCAGCATTCCACAGAACAGGTAAAGGAAATGGAGGGACTTTTACACAAGCAAGCAATACAATGGTTCCCAAACCCTTTTACTCCACAGACCATTTGGAAATTCTAATACAATAAAATACAAGTAAGCAATGATACATTTAAAAATCAATATATTTAATGGACACACACCAAGGACCACCTAATCAAAACTTGTAGACCACATTTTGGAAGCCCCATAATAGCCACAGTGGTTGCTGGGACGAGTAATGTCAATCAGAAAATACAATCTTTTTTCTAGCAAAGCATTTGAATGTGTACTGTTAATTAAACATGTTAAGTGATTTAGTGAGTATGAAGTATCTGAACATATACTGTATATTCCTGCGTATAAGACTACTTTTTTAACCCAGGAAAATCTTCTCAAAAGTCGGGGGTCGTCTTATACGCCGGGTCGTATTTCTTATACGGCGAGTATATCCCAAACTCTATATTTTAACTGGAAAAGTTGGGGGTCGTCTTATACGCCCAGTCGTCTTATATGCTGGAATATACGGTATTTAGCTTCTTGTCTGTCTCCAACTACAATAGGAAAGGTTTGTGGCAAGAATACTTGTAGACCCAATTACATTTATGTAAATAAATTACAACAGACAATTTGGACCATCAAGTTTCAGATGGGGGGAGGAGTTAATTTTTAGAAGTGGTTCTCTTACTTAAAATCTGAAGGGAGGTACAGAAAAGTTTTAAATAACTAAAAAGTCCCCATAACTTTGGCAAAGGCAAGAAGAAATTGCTGGATGGGCTATGAAGCAAGCAATAGTAATGGGGACGTCATAGCTCGGTTCTCTAGGAGCTAACTTCCAGTTGTACATAATTCCAGTACATAATACAGGCAAAACAGACCAATGGTCTGACTTCAGAAAGGCAGCTTCATATATTCAAAGAGTGGTAGCAGTTCCTATGAAAGTACACCCATTCCCCCTCTCTCCAACTAGATCAGCAGGAAAAGAAGAAGGGGGCAGGTGGCAAAATAGTTCCTTCCCACCAGACTGTATCATGAGGAACAGCACTCCAGCAAGACAGAACAGCTGGAGAGCTCAGAGCAGGTGAGGCGGGGGGGGGGGGTAGGGCAGAAACATGAGAGAAATGTCAGGCCCTTGAGAACAGTGTGTTGGCATCCTTTCACGCAGCTTTACTGTTGAGACACAGACTGCTCAGGTGAAATTAGAAAACATCCAAATTGAATATTGTACTTTGTAATCACTAAGTGGTCCGTTAACATCTATTCAAGTCTCTTCACACACCATAAACCTTTAATACTGTTTTTAATTCAAATCAAATTATCACAAGACTGAAACAGTCTCCTTCCTGTTAACTGATCTTTGTCAACTTTCAGCCAACTAAAAGTGTTTGTAACAAAAAACCAGAAGCCACATTTCCCCAAAGAGCATACTGAACAGCTTGCATTAAATCAACACTACGAGCCAAAAGATGCAAGCTACTTTTGTGTTAAAAGTACCATTTAGCTTAGAAAACATGCTCTGTTCTATTCTAATGCTAATAAATAGGACCAATTTAATTCTTTAGCAGGTGCACTACATTTGCCTAATCACCACTTGTCACATTTTAATATCATGTAAACAGAATCTAAAAATAAATGAGATTACAAATTTTAATAATGATGATGATAATGATAATAATATTTTTTTTTACTCCAGTTTAAACTAATACAGTCCTAATTTGACTCCAAGACTGTTTCCCCCAAAGCCATGCCCACTTGCCCCACCTGACCTAACACTTCCTTTTACCAGTTATGGCTGGTATGTCAACTATGTCCATTCTGGGACAGGTACAGTCTGGCCCCCGTGATTCATATACTGATAACTTCCTCCAGACCAGATTACAATGTGCTCTATGTGGGGCTACCCTTGGGGCTGGTCTGGAGGCTCCAGTTGGTGCAAAATGCTGCTGTTGATGGGGGGCAGATTATCACCAGCACATAACTCCAGTGCTCAAAAGCTTCCACTGGCAGCCCATACACAGTTGGGCCAAGTTCAAGGTTCTTGTGTTACTTTACAAGATCCTTAATGACTTAGGTCCAGGATATCTCAAGGATTGCCTAATTCTTTCTATCTCTGCTGAAACACTGAGATCTTCAGTGAGTCAATGTTAGTGGTACCCCATGGGCGGAATGCCCAGCTTGCATCAACCATGAGCCTTGCATTCGGTATTGCAGGCCCAATTGTATGGAACTCCCTCCCAGTTGAGATCAGACAGGTCCCCTCGGTTAAACTTCTGCCCCGGCTTTGTGTTTCAGCCCTTTTACCCTTTTCTGCTTAAAGATGACTGTAGTTTAAGTGTATGTAAACCGTTTAAATAAAATAAATAAAAGGTACTTTCTAGATATGCAGGGCGTTTCTCTCCAGCAGGGGAGGGTACAAAATTTTGTTTAGCTTGCACTCTTTGGCGAGCAGAAGGATGCAAGCACTAGGGCAAGTAAAGCTGTCTTACCATTCATTTCAATTGCTTTGACTTACCTTGGAACTATTAGAAGGTTGTAAAAAGTTTGGTATCACCGTAGCATTACCCAGGGTCTACGACAGAGGTGAGCAACCTGTAGTCCTTAACACAGGCATAGGCAAACTAGGCCCTCCAGATGTTTTGGGACTACAACTCCCATCATCCCTAGCTAACAGGAACAGTGGTCAGGGATGATGGGAATTGTAGTCTCAAAACATCTGGAGGGCCAAGTTTGCCTACGCCTGCCCTAACACCTGGTTGCCCCATTGTTCCATCTCATCAGGATTCCTTCCCTCCCTCTTGTTTATGTCCTCCTGATTTTCCTTAGCTTTTAAATGTGTTTTCCCCTACAGTGGTACCTCGGGTTACAAACTTAATTCGTTCTGGATGTCCGTTCTTAACCCGAAACTGTTCTTAACCTGAGGCGCGCTTTCACTAATGGGGCCTCCTGCCGCCGCGCAATTTCTGTTCTCACCCTGGGGCAAAGTTCGCAACCTGAGGTAACTACTTCCGGGTTAGCAGAGTTTGTAACCCGAAGTGTTTGTAACCCGAGGTACAAGTTAAATATTTCTATTTAACTTCAGAACAATTGGAAAAGTTATTATTTTATCTGATAAAAATTATCAATCAGATTTTTTTTTGTATGACACCCCCTTACCCACAGTCTGAGAATAATTTAGTAGGCTTCTGCCATATGTAGCCCATTAAAGTCAAAAAAGGGATCTTACTTTGAAGTTGCTTATACAGGGGTACCTCGGGTTACAGACGCTTCAGGTTACAGATGTTTCAGATTACAGACTCCGCTAACCCAGAAATAGTACCTCAGGTTAATAACTTTGCTTCAGGATGAGAACAGAAATCGGGCAGCGGCGGCACAGCGGCAGTGGGAGGCCCCATTAGCTAAAGTGGTACCTCAGGTTAAGAACGGTTTCAGGTTAAGAACGGACCTCTGGAATGAATTAAGTTCGTAACCAGAGGTACCACTGTATATACACATACACACCTTACTCCCCCCCCCAAAAAATGAGTCTCATAAAAGCAACTTTAAAAATATCAAAAAAAACCCATCAAAATTAACAATACTCCATCACTAAAAATACAGTTACCAGACTAAGCAGCATCATGGAACAAGAACGGAAAGGGGCCATACCTAACAATCAATAAATTGAATTTAGCAACAGTGGAATCAAAAGCTTGTTTTCTTAGAAGGGTCTTCAATCCTGGAACACAAATAAAGAGGGAGATAACCTAAACTCTTGAGGCAGGGACTTCTACAGATATGGTACAACCATGGAGAATCCTTTGATGCTTTGCTACCAATCATGTCTCCGAAGGCAGCAAAACACACAAGAGGAGACAGCGGCTATCTTAAAAGGTGGACAAATTCATGCAAGAGGAAACAGTCTGTTAAGGAGCTTGGTCTGAAGCTGTTCAGAGCTTTAAAAGGTAATAACCCACACCATGAATTGCATTAGGAAATGGGCTGACAGCCAAGGCAGCCAACATAATAAAGGGATTGTGTAATCCCTGCATTTTGCCTTAGTAAAGATTTTAGCAGTAACTGAACCCTAAATAGTTTGAGGGGTTTAAGTATGTTATAATGGAGGGGGGACTCTGTATGCTTGAGAGTAACCCTATCAAACCCAATGGGCTTCCTTTTGAGTAGCCATGTTGAAAATTGAAGTCGGACAGTCTTCATTCCTAATCAGAAAACTTTTGTCTTTGGATCCACCTATCCTGGATCTGATTCCACCTATGACCAGCATGCAACCCTCTTGGCCTAAAACTAATTAGTCACCTCTCACCACTGTGCTATCCACTTCACCCAGTTGTTAGCCAACCATGCATGGTTTCTGATTTGCAAATAATTGCTCAAGGACTTGGACAATCATGTACTGTGCAGGAATCTCAATTATGGATTGGTTTTTCCAAAAGGAAATGTTATTGTAGATTGACCAAATTTGTACAGGTAAGAGACTGGCATACATTTACAAAGGTATAAAATGCAGTTTCTCAAAAAGCAGAAAAATATGCATTATGATGCACAAAAATAGAGACAGGTACAGCTTCCCAATGAAGAACACAGTAAAATAATACTCTGATAATCCTACAAGGATGGCAAATAAGCAGGTCTCAAATCAGGTGCACCATTTCCGATTTCAGTAAGGGGTCAAGTTTTTCAACAGGGTTTAAAACAACCTGTCTTCATTTATTCAAGATTACCTGCAATGCTTTTAATAAATATTTATTGTGGGAGTTGTATTCCTCCTAATAAAACTGTAGTAATGTTACCAACATGGAAATGAGTGCCCGTTTTTGGAAGTAAAGGAATCCATGCTTTTCACTTAGCTACCTAGGACAAAGGCTAATTCCAACAGCAACAAACTGACCTGATAGGTGCTTATCAGGAATAATGACATGCAATCAGAAATATGGGTTGGAGGTGGTTATATTACCATATATGAACTATCCATACTTTCCAAATCACAGTCAAGAGGCAACAAACACATACCTGATTTTGGAATTACAGGTCATTTCATTCTCAGGATAGTGAATATCAACTGCATCCTGGATGACTGTGCCATATTCATAGACTTTAATCTTCTTTGTCACACCAGCAATAGCAAAATAGTCACAGTCTCGATCAAACTCAATACTAAGAAACAAAAATACAACCAGAAAGAAATGCATAAGACACAAACCAAACAAAGCATATTCCTAGCTTTTTATTATTTTATTTAAATTTATCAGAAAAAAAAACTTTCAACATTGGCATCATTTAAAAAGACAACAAACCTTATATCTCCTATGTTCGCAGAAACCTCCTCTCACCATTAACTAGCAAACCCCTCCCTAAATGTAAATACACTTAATTAAAAATGGTGAAGGAAGTTGAACCAATGGAGAAATAAACAAGATGATGCCATGAGTAAAAAAAATAGGGGGGGGGGGATAATGGTGTAGGGAAAGGTAATGTTGTTCTGACTTTGTCTACTCTTCAGCATTATATAAAATGACACCATAGCAGGCCTAAAGTGGTTGCTGGATAATATCTGGCACTGACCTGAACAGGTTAAGCCATGCCAGGGTATGACTGCCTTCACCTAGCCAGTGACTCTTTCTGAAATGCTGACTTCTCCCACTCTGTGTGGTTCCGCAATAGTTCTCCTGCAGCTGGAGAGCTTTATGCAGATGCTCCAGTGATTTTTTTTGTTTTTTTGTTTTTTTCCTATTCCTTTTTACCTTCCACATTAACAAATACCCAAATGTCAAAGCTGACAGCTCACACTGTGAAAGTACAGGGGAGGATTTGACCTGTGGTGTTTGAATAAATATGCTGCAGGGCAGCTGTCAATGGATTTCTTTTACAAATAAGAGTCCAAGTATACCTCCTCACCCCCCACACAGAGAATGCCACTTTTAAGCTGGAAGAGCTATGTGTTAATATAGGGAAAGGAAAAAAAGGAGCAACTTGGGTAGATTCTACACTTTAGCGAGAGAGGTAAAATCAATTGCACCAAAGCTTCAACACATGACATCCAAACCTGCAAGTGCTCTTCAAAAAGCAGGACCCTCTTAAAATAGTTGTATTTTGTGTAGCATGAAGTAAAAAGGCCAAATAGGAAATTTCCATAAACACATGCCTCTCAATAAAGACATATTCTACATCTAGTTTCCCCCCTTCCCCTTTGTAATATCTCTTAGGACTTGTCTAACATTCTGATAACGACATCCCACATTGTCCTGCTCCATGCTATTGGCAGTCAGGAACGAGGAGCAGGTAACACTGGAGTGTTTTGATTTCATAACGTGAGACAAGTTCTACTAAATGTTATGGAAGGGAAGAGGAAAACTCTACAAAGGGAAGCTTTTTTTCCTTGGGGGCAGTTGTGAGGTTATTGTAATGTCCGGCTTGGCTACGGTTAATGCACAGAATATCACTGTAGCTTTATTTGGTGTGGGGGTGTTAGGGGAGGGGTAGTACCTCTGATGGAGGGCATGTCATGCTCCTTCTGGGGTACTTTGCCCACCTTTGGTCCCCACCCTGCACTCAGCTCTCACATGTGGCTCCTAGAAGCTGTCAGCATGCGACAGCGGCCACACCCCGGGAAACAGCTTTGACTGGCTGGCTAAACCAGGTGAGGGGAGCTGATGGGTCTCAAATCCTTACTGAGTTAGGGACTTCCCCTGCATGTGAAAACAGGCTCCGGCAGATTGAGTGGATGAGACAACATATTGAACCTCTGCAAACATACAGGTCTTTCGTGGTCATTCTCCATCATGAGTTGAGAAAGCATCCTTGTGGCTACACAATGTTCCACTGAACCAAATTACTTGGCCACACCTCTGAAGTGGGAAAAATAGCCATCCAGTCTTGGTTACTTAGCTACAAGCCTGGGGTGCCAATCGCAAGTGAAACACTTGTTCTCCAAGTTCTGATCTTGAAGATGAATGGTGCCATTTGTGAGGTACAGATTAATGCCTCAGAGAAATAACAATGATTACAGTTCAATGCTGATCAGGGGAAAATTAAAGGGGAGAGAGGTATGCTTTCAGGATTAATTTGTAGAAGCTTCCTAGCAGAATTGCATTTTGCAGTGCACTTGATCGCCTCGCAGTGTTTTTCCTTGTCAACTTACTCTGAAAGAGTTTTACAACCAGGAGCCTATTCTACCACAATGGATTTATTTGTACCACAATCTTAATTGAACTGCTGTGTCAGCTACTGTTTCTTGCCCTGTGGATTGTGCTGTGGCATAACTAAACTGATGTCAGCTATTCATCTACTTGGATTCAATTTATACCCTCAGCCTTCTGCTGCTGAAAGAGAAATATTACCATGTCTGGTAAAGGTTTTGTTACTGTTAGACATGTAAGCTTTGAATAGTTATATTCCATGCTCTGTATTTTCTCTCCCTAAGAAGATATAACTTGTCAATACTAAAATCAGCATTTAAATGATGTGCCTGAAAAACTTAATGGGCTATCTAAAATTATTTCTAAGAATATAAATAGTGTGCATATTAACCAATGACACTGTTTGCTTGAAGGTCAGAAGCCTGAGAGTCAGAGACATTGCAGGGGTAAAGTCAACAAAGAGATAAATAACTGCCTTGCCAATATTCATCTGCTGAGTAGAAGAGAAGAAAAACCTTTAAGTATGCACACGGTAGCTTATTTTAAAACGGAGGAGCTACTCAAAGTCCCAGTTATTCTGGCTCTATATATAAATAGAAGAGAATTAAATGTAGCAGTTAGGTCCATTCACAACTGCATAATGCCCTGAAGGAAACGCTACCTGCACAACCTGTTTTGCATAAAACAATACATTGGAGAAAGCATGAGCCAAAGAGACATATTGTGGGCTGGCTCAGACATAAGAACCCTTGACATGCCAGCTTCAGCATTTGCATAGCCTCAGAGATCAAGGAATGTTTGCTGACTGATGCCACTAACAGTTGGCACATGATGCACTGCCACTTTAACAGTTACAGTTATCTTGGTGGTTCCGCAACAGTCAGGATATGTGACGTGTAGGTATGTGGCAATTCTATGAGGACAAAAAAGCACAGAACTTGATACTAAACCTAACAGGCAGTATTCTGAGAATCTCGCCAGCCTATATTTTTTTTAACCTTGTTTAGTCCTTACCACTGCAGAGAGAGAGAGAGAGAGAGAGGATGTAGACAATATATGCTGAAGTAGCAGAAATGGCAAAGTAAGAGTTTTATTGGTTGGGAATGAGGCTTCTGCCCCTCCCACAATTAGTAGGACCAGTTATGAATAAAGAGCAAAAACTGAAGAGCAAATGCAAAGTTAGCAACTGGGCAAGCTTGGTAAATCTGCATCATTTACATGGGGCACAGAATTTTTAATGTTCCTGGTGGAAAATTGGATTGCCTGGGAACATTTTTTTTTAAAAAAGAACACAGCACTGTGGTACTTACAGTCCAAAAAGTAAGTTTGTTTTGCAAATTAGCAAGCCAAAGTTCATGCATTATACAGGGACGATATTGTTTCTTGGACATCAAAAAGATGTCCTCCTCCAAATGAACACCTGCAGTATCTTGATATATACCGGTACTTTTAAATAAAAGGTAAAGGTAAAGGACCCCGACAGTTAAGTCCAGTCGCAGATGACTCTGGGGTTGCGGCGCTCATCTCGCTTTATAGGCCGAGGGAGCCAGCGTTTTGTCCTCAGACAGCTTTTCCGGGTCATGTGGCCAGCATGACTAAACTACTTCTGGCGAACCAGAGCAGTGCACGGAAACACCGTTTACATTCCTGCCGGAGCGGTACCTATTTATCTACTTGCACTTGACATGCTTTCAAACTGCTAGGTTGGCAGGAGCTGGGACCGAGCAACGGGAGCTCACCTCGTCACAGGGATTCGAACCGCCAACCTTCCAATCGGCAAGCCCTAGGCTCAGTGGTTTAGACCACAGTGCCACCCGCGTCCCATACTTTTAAATAGGCTACAAATTAAGATTAAATGTTAAAAAAATCATTTAATTATCTGCAGATGGAGATTTCTTTGAAGCTTTAACAGCTTTAATGGGAGATGGCATCTCCTAAATATCAGGGGCTAAAAATTATCAGCTAAAGCTAAATAAAAGAGGTCCCACTGGAGGCTTAGTGGCTTACATTTATTAACTTCCTGAATTCAAAGTATGCAAATTTTATCCCTAAAAATTAAAAATCTCTCAAGCATACACAATAAAGCTATTTTTTAATTCATCATAGAACCATTATAAGCAATGCCAGGGAAATCCATAATGAGACTATTGTTTTGACAATCAAGATGCAAAATACCAGAAAACAATTCAAGAAGACATTACAAACACTCTGAAGAATTGCCAAGCCAGTTCTGTTAATTTTATGTTATACTTTGAAGTGTGAGCATGCTTTAGGGCCATTGTATTTTCTAGACAATACTCTGGAATGGAGGGGAGGTGTAGTCCTACCAACTGAAGCCTACATAAATGGCCAGGTCCCATAAAGTTGGCACCATCTAGAAGCAAGGGCTTCACAATGAACTACAGCTGAACACAGCACTGCACATAACTGTCAGCATCTACATACTAACAGAAAACTCATTCTCTGAGCATGAACCATTTTGCGATCAAAGCAGTACCATTCACACCTAAGCATTGGCATGCCTGGGTGAACAGACCCTATAAGCAGTCTCCACAAAATAAGCAGTGTCCACAAAATTTGGCTAACAGCTAAAGATTTGAGGTTGCCAGGATCTTGTCCCTCTTTCTCCAAACAGTCAACACACAAACAAATTCAGTGTCTCATTTAGACCTTTATGGTCTAGGTCCAGGACTAGGTCAATGTTGAGGAACCTGTGACTAGAGCTGGGCAGTATCTGCTTTCCAACATTGTAATATATCACCAGCTAGGTAAAGGTAAAGGGATCCCTGACCATTAGGTCCAGTCGCGGATGAGTCTGGGGTTGCGGCGCTCATTTCACTTTACTGGCCGAGGAAGCTGGCATACATGTGACCAGCATGACTAAGCCGCTTCTACCAGAGCAGCACACGGAACACCATTTACCTTCCCGAGGTACCTATTTATCTACTTGCACTTTGACGTGCTTTCGAACTGCTAGTTGGCAGGTGCTGGGACCGAGCAACGGGAGCTCACCCCATCGCGGGGATTCGAACCGCCGACCTTCTGATCGGCAAGCCCTAGGCTCTGAGGTTTAACCCACAGCGCCACCCACGTCCCTTATATCACCAGCCAAACCTCATGATATCCCAAAATATTACAATGTCGGAAAGGGGGGAAGAAGGTGGGAAAGAAGCAGGCAGTTGCCAGCCATGCAGATGATCAGCATCACCATGATCAGCTTCTGCCACTTCCTGGTGAGGCTGGGCAGGCGGCACTGCCCCAGGTGGAGTGCAGGCGGCACTGCCCCAGGTGGAGTGCATCAGCCAGAGCACCACATGGCATAACACTGCAAAGTCTGAGGCACCGCCAGCCTCCCAGGAGCTAGCAGTTGTGGCTTGCCCTGGCAATAGCCTTTCACTGTACAAATGGCGGCTACCAGGAGCCGCCCTCCAGAGCATCACATGAGGCACAGGAGGTGGCTCCATTCCGCTCAACGCTTGGTGCGAAGGAGGGAGCAGCCCACCGGCACTCACGTGGCCAGGGAAAGAAATGAAGGTGCTAGCAGGCAGGCAAGCTTCACACATGTGTCAGATGCCGGAGGCCAGGAGCTGGCCAGCGGAGGAGGGAGTAAGAAAACATCAGGTGGCCTGGCTGGGGTCTCCGGACTGAAGCATGCGGCGCTGGCTGCAGCCGGGGACAAGCAGGGATTCACGTAACATTGCCTGCTCTGAAATTCTGAAATCACTCTCACAGTTTTAACTTTAAACCGGTTTCAGGCAATGTATCGATACATCATCCAGGCCTACCTGTGACCCTCCCAATGTTGTTAGACTACAACTCTTATCATGCCCGACCATGCTGGCTGGAGTTGATGGTGCCTGGGCCACAGGTTTCCCACTCCTGTCCTTAAGTAGACCTTTGTGCTATCACAGTCAAGTCAGTGTGCTCTTACTAAACCTCAAACGTCTCTCTTATTCTGGCCCAAAGACAGTTATATTTCAGGGTATTCTTCTAGCTATGCTTCAAGACAGCTCTGGCAAAACATGTATTTCAAACTAAGCTATTGAAATTAATTAGGAATCTGAACTGAAAGACCTGACACCCAAATCCACTTTTACTATGTGCCCTGGGGTCATATAATCATAGTTGGAATGGACCTTACTGCCGGCTCCTCAGGAGAGTCCTTACCCATCTTTACACCCTAGCATCCCATAGAGCAGAGGTTTTCAACCTTTTTGAGCCCATGGCTTCTTTGACCAACCACATTCTTTCTGCGGCTCCCCTGCGGGATACAAGGGAATCCCCAATTACTTTGGAGTTCCATGTAGGGATTCCCTTGTTCTGCCCCTGCCCCTTTTGTGTGCCATTTTCAGTGTGTGTGTAAGTGGGAGCATGTGTGCCAGTAGTTCACAAGTGGGGACTCCCCTGTTCTTAGTAGAAACTTGGACTGTTTGTGATTTAGTGGTTTTGCCTATCCTTTTATTAAGGATTAAAATTTAAGCAGTACAGCTTTGAAAAGGCTTTTAAAAACTTATGAGTCATTCATCGCCCTGCTCAATGTTCTTTTTGTAAGGTGGCAACCAATAAAAAAAAACAACTGAAACACGATTCCTAAGCAGCCCCAACTGGCAGTGACTCAGGCCTCCCCTCAGCAGCTGGGATCATAGAGAGGTGCACACTCGAGCAGCACTCTTTCAAAGACAACCAACACCACATAGCACAGAGATACATGAAAAAGTAGAGAAGCACATCTTATTTGTCTGTTCGAGTAGGGAGTTATCGGCTTTGCATTGGAAGCCGAGTTTTGTTTTCATCTGAGGGAGGGAAGGAAGGAGGAATGGGGGCTGGTGCTGCTCATGGCACCTCTGACCATCATTCAAGTCACCCCAGGGTGCCACGGCACGCTGCTTGAAAACCACTGCCCTAGAGTTATTTGGCACCGCAGGTCAACTCTGACAGGTGGGTGGGGACTACCCACATTTGAGAATCCAGGGTGTCATATTTCGTTTCCAATGAACTCTCTTGCCTCCCCAAATAGGCTTCACAGACCAAGCCTGGCTCACAGGCTTGAGGTTCCCCACCTCTGCCCTACCGTAGTGATCATATGACAGATTATTAGCTAATTTAGCATTAGTGCCCCACTTTTATCACCAGGACCATAGAATAGCCCGCCCAATTATTAGCTACCTCCATCAACCAAATACAGAGCATCACAGGCAAAGATGTAGGGTAAGAAACCAGGGTGGATTTGATTTAAATCAAATTGATTTAAATCACGATTTAAATCACGATTTAAATCACTAGTCAGTAAGGCTTGATTTAAATCACTAGTCAGCAAGACTTGATTTAAATATTTTTTTTACAGAAAGACTCATTCTTGCTGGTATAATCTTAATATTTACAACCATATGAAGGTTTCATTTTTGGAATAATGAATTTTCAGAGTAGTTTTTACAGTTATATCAAAAATTACTGATTTGGTTATACTACTGGAAATACATAGACAGATAATTATGAAATTATGGTGAGGTTTAATAAGTTAACTGTTTATATTTGGACAACTTTTCTGCTGTACTTTATTGGAAGGATAACCATTTAAACAATTTATTTAACTTAAACAATAACATGATAGCATATGTATCCATGTTTGTTAACTGATGTGGTTAAACATTTTTTAAAAAAACTTAGACTGAGTTTTAGCACACTTGATAAACTTAAAACAAATCTTTTTTTCCTGTAGCCTTTGGACTACAATGTAACTTAAATAGAAGACTATATTTAGAAAGATTTTTCCTCCAAAAGCATTTTATTTTAAAAAATCCAATTTAAATAAAAAAAATCCGATTTAAATCAAAAAAATCTGATTTTTTTAAAAAAAATCATTGATTTTTATCCACCCTGTAAGAAACTACCGTTAATTCAGAATCCCCTTGGATCAAAGCACACCCACTGTACTTTTATCAAACTATTTGATATTTTAACAAAATATGCAGAATCAATTTAAACAATTAAAGGTTGCTCTAACTTCTGAACTCGCCCTAACTGCTAACAGAGGCAGGTAGATTCTCTTCACAAGGAAGAATACTGGGGGAAAGGAATATAAGAAAAGTTCAAGCATTTTAGGTATTTTCCATAATTTAACCCTTAACTTTGTAACTTCCAGTGACAAGGAGGTATGGAAACAAGGAAATCTGTACCAGACACAAGCCAAGCACAGAAAAGTGAGCCTGAAGAAAGCAGTCCAAGAGGAGATATGGATTTCTCTCATGCATCTTCTACCCTATTATGAAGAAGTTAAAATCAGAAGTGAGAGAGAAAAGGCTCATGTCATAGTCTGTTATTGAGTACTATGGCAAGAGGCTGCCATCATATCTTCCTTATTCCCACATGGAACCCTTTCCCAGTACCATGGAGACCAAAACAGAAAAATGTGCCCATATGATGCTGAACTTTTAATGTTCTATATTTCCCCCCTCATTATGGAACTCAAGATGGCATACACAGAGTTCCCCAACAATTCTCCTGTCTAACCACTGAGCAGACCCAGACCTGCTTAGTTTCAGAAAGGTGGTGGTGCCATATCTCATCAGAACATACACCTCAATCACAGCTCAAGCAATCAGTTCTTAGTGTAGAAAGCATAGCAAAGAGAAGGGGGAAACAATGCATGTATTGCCAAGACTAAGAAACATGCCCTGATGGGGTGCCATGTCCTTTCTTTCTCTCTAGCTCACTAATGAGGTTGTGGTTTTCTGAGCAGCTCTGAAATAAAGTACAGTGGTACCTCGGGTTAAGTACGCTTCAGGTTAAGAACGGACCTCCGGAACGAATTAAGTACTTAACCCAAGGTACCACTGTACTGCTATGTAGCCTTTAGGCCAACCTAACATTCTGCCTATGCAAGAGTATCCATGTATACAGTTGAAGAGGCCAAACACTTATTGAAAATCACTGTAAAGCTTTGCAATGAGTGCCAGTGTGCTCAGTTATCAGTAGGCCAAAATTGTATGTGCAGACGCTTATGTTCAAAAGTTGTTTTACATACACGACATAGTAAGTGTGTGTGCCACCATAAATGCACCTAGTGGAAACTCTCAGCCAATTTCTGTTCCCTGACTCATCTATACAATACATGTGTTTGGTACAGCCAGATATTTTTGACCACACAACAACAACAACAATCAACAACAACAACAATGTAATGTGTGAAATAGCTTTTAAGACCAATTTCCCCCCACTATTTATATACAAGGTGTTCACCACATCTTTCTAACATTTTATGTTGATTTTATATTATTCTAGGTAAACCTGAGGATGCAGGTGGCGCTGTAGTCTAAACCACTGAGCCTCTTGGGCTTGCCGATCAGAAGGTCGGCGGTGAGTCGTCTGCGACTGGACTTAACTGTCAGGGGTCCTTTACCTTTAGGTAAACCTGAAGCATATTTCTATTGATTTTAAAAAAACACCATTGTTGATCTTTATTTAATATCAACATTTGCTAAGATGCTCATAGAATAAATTCAGAAAGAAAGAATGCCTCAAATGTTCCTTTGTTGAGCCAAAGTGCTATGGATCTGCAACAGCATGAAATTTCTACCGAGATGCTGGATACAGAACTCATATTCCAAACAATACAGTGTTGATTCCAAAGTAAACAGAGGTTGCCACCTTGTGGGCTGGTAAACTACAGCTATTAATTAAATGATATATTGTTGTTATACTTCTTGTGAGATCTGATACAAAAGGTGAAGACATGTTTTGGAAATATTTTAAGAAGCATTAAATAGCATCCTGCCTCTTCTTGCAATTTATTTGAAGGGGATGGAAAGTGTTTGCTGCCAATAAAAGCAGCATGTAACAGATGCT
Source organism: Darevskia mixta (assembly GCA_034641385.1). NCBI lineage: Eukaryota > Metazoa > Chordata > Lepidosauria > Squamata > Lacertidae > Darevskia > Darevskia mixta. Next base: position 1,795,816 of record JAWWNH010000139.1, on the reverse strand, counting down.
ATCCCATCTACTCTATCGTTCCAAATTGGCTGGGGTGACCAATGCAACTCCAAATCCTATGCAGTAATCAGAAGAAAATAATAGCAGCAAAGCAATAACAGCAGATAGGGGAAACTGGAAGTAGTCAGAACTTAGCAGGGGCGAGAGAAGAGCCTTATGATTTAGCTTTTCCATAGGAAATAGTCCCTCCTCTCAAATGCATCTTCTGATCTCAAAATAAAAATGGGAGAACATGCTAGTGCAAGCCTTCTTGAGAGTCCTGGAAGACCTATCCCTGCCTTGCAGGCCTTTTCCCACCTGGCCTGGGAGAGCAGGACCCTGACTGACTCCAGCTACCAAAGGTGAGGCTGCTGAACAGACTCTTGGGATGGAGTATTGTTTAGAATGTTTTGTTGGGGTGGGGTGGGGGTGTTGCTGTTATTTATATTAATTTTTTGTATCTTTATTTTAGATCTTATTATGATTTATGTGAAAACTGTTCGATTTGGCTGTGTACTTTTTGATTTTTTTGTTTATTGTTTATGACTACTTTGTTATGTTTGTAATTATGTAATTTTTTTATGTTGTAAGCTATCTTGAGCATAAGGGACCCAGGTGGCGCTGTGGGTTAAACCACAGAGCCTAGGGCTTGCTGATCAGAAGGTCGGCAGTTCGAATCCTTGTGACAGGGTGAGCTCCCATTGCTCGGTCCCAGCTCCTGCCAACCTAGCAGTTCGAAAGCACGTCAAAGTGCAAGTAGATAAATAGGTACCGCTCTGGCGAGAAGGTAAACGGTGTTTCCATGCGCTGCTCTGGTTCGCCAGAAGCGGCTTTGTCATGCTGGCCACATGACCCGGAAGCTGTACGCTGGCTCCCTCGGCCAGTAACGCGAGATGAGCACCGCAACCCCAGAGTCGGACACGACTGGACCTAATGGTCAGGGGTCCCTTTACCTTTATCTTGAGCATGGTTTTAATTATGGAAAGGCGGCATACAAATAAAATTATGTATGTATGCATGCATATATCCCTTCTTCTTAGTCCCTTTTTGGTCACAACTTGACAGAGTTTGTGGTTGTACCACATGCTAGCCCCATCTCTAGCCAGAGGAATTGTGACTGCTCTGTTAGCTTGCCCTCAGGCCTGAGAACGCTGCTTTAAAATGCTAGGTTGCTTTTACATAATATCTCTCTCATTCATGATTTGATTGTGGATGAGGAGGCCGACCTGGTATGTATTACTGAGACAGGGGTTGGTGGGACCTTTTTTTCAGCCAGAACTTACTGGAACTCAGTTCCGGCATCTCTTTTTCTAGAAAAATGGCACTGTGGATGGGTAAACAGAGTGGGTTTGGTCTTACTCAGCTGTGCCCACCCGGGTTCTCAATGTAGCATCAGTCTTGATGTAGCATCTCTCTCTCTCCAAGCTTCCTGCCTGCTTGAGTGGGAATCTAGAGTGAATGTACCTGGCATTGGGCAATCAGGACAAATTAAGGATTCTGCTGGTTTACCACCCACCACACTGCCCAGCAGTCTTGCTGCCTGAGCTGACAGAGGTGGTCTTGGTTGTGGTCTTGGAAGACTTCCAGACATCTATGCTGTGGAAGCTGAAGGTTTCATGGCAGCCATGACAAAAACGGGGCTGTCTCAACATGTCACTGGCCACACACATGTGGGAGGCCACACCCTGGATCTGGTTTTCTCAACCGGGCAGGAAGAGAGTGATCTGTAAGTGGAAGGATATTAACACCAGCCTTTTATCATGGTTGGATCGCCTCCTGAGGCGTTTTAGGTGTCCAGCAGCTTTCCCCCTCTGCAGAGGTAGGGGACCTATTAGGATGGTGCACCCTCAAAGGCTCAAGGATCCAGTTGGTTTCCACATGATTCTAGGGAATTGTCCCATCTAATATGACTGGGGTTCCTGTTGAAACACTGCCTGATCTGCGGAATATACAGATGGTCCAGGCCACTGACACACTTGCCCGAGTACCCTTTCCCACTTGGCAGAGCCTTGCTGGCTCCTTGGTGTAGAGCAGAGCTGAGGGCAATGAAACAGACAGGGGAGACAGCTAAAGCGCAAGCAGAGAAAAAATCCAGGTAAAAGTAAGCAAAATTAGTGGGTGCTCATTATTGAGCCTGTTTATAGTGACAGTGAAGGTGGCCAAGAAGACATACTTTTGCTGCTTCCATTACAACCCCTCTGGGTCATCCAGCAGAGCTTTTCTAGGTAGTATGAGGCCTTTTATAGTCTGACCCGAAGAAGGTGGCAGAACAGACAGTGGCCAACAGTGACTTGCCTGCAAAAAACTGCTTGCATCCATCCCAACCAGCACAGCAAATGGTCAGGGATGATGGGAGTTGTCAGTCAGCATCATGCTGACTTATCGTCCCAAATGTAACCTGTTTCATTTTCTATGTGCCCTTTTAATTTTATTTTTCATTTAGTTTTCTATCCAGCTATTTGGTCATATTCTGTTATAAACATGTCATATTTTAATTATTTTGGGTGGGAAACACTATATATATAGTTAACTTTTGGACAATTTCTAGACAGGAGGTGCATAGACAGTAAAGAATGTAACCAAACTAAGCATTTTTAAAATTGTAATTAGTATGTCCATTTAGTGTTCTCAAACATGTTTTTGATATCTAAGTAATGGACACCACAGCATGAAAAGCTCTTTCAATCATTTTTCATTCTTCAATTTCCTTTATGAAGTTTCCTTATCTTTGTGAATTTCTACACTAGGAATTGTTAATTTATTCAATTGCAAACCAACATAAATTGGTTCTGTGACTTACTGACAAATTATGGATTTAACAAAAAATAATTTAGTTAGCATTAAACCATTTTCTTATCAATGTAACTTCATCATGTCTACATTCACACCTCATCAGAAAGTTATACTCATTTGTTTTAACAGCATGTTCAGTTCAGCACTTAAGATCCTGAATCCTTGAAGACAGAGCTATTACAGAAGTTGGTCATATTACTTCCCAATGCCTAATTTAGCATCTTAAAATAATTCAACTGCAAGGTATTCAGAACATTATGGAGAGAGAAAAAGCTCTCCCAAGATACTCAGCTTCAAGCTTTGTCAATTTACTCTTCTAAAATAAAGTTGACATTCTAATGGAAATGCGCTACTTACAGCATAACAGGAAAGAAAGGCAAAAAACAGTGAGCTGTTTAAAAAAAGCTGAAGTACACTACAGGCCAATTCTGTCTGTTTCTGACTATAGGTTAAACATTTTAAACCAACTATATTTATTTTTTATATTCTTGCTAGGTAGATTGGAATTAGAGGAGATGGCATCTTTAAGATCTCAGCGTTTTAAACCATTTGTATGTCTTTGATACACAAAAACATTCTTGAATATCTCCAAATCAGTGGCGTAGGAAGCTGCTCGGGCACCCAGAGCGGCAAACACGGCGTGCACCTGGGGGCGGGGCATCGCTACGCAGCACGCATGCGCAGCATCACCACGTACGACGCATGCGTCGTACATAGTGACGCCACACATGCACGCTACGTAGTGGGTTGCCACCACCAGCACTCCAGTGCCGCACGGACGGCGCCGGGGTCCTCCGCTCGTAGCCGCAGCAGCGAACGGAGGATCCTCTGTTCGTGGCTGCAGCCGCGAGCAGAGGATCCTGGCACCGTCTGCACGGCGCCGGCAACCCGCCATGCCTTGTCACCCCCGGATACGTGGCACCGGGAGCGACCCCCCCCCCTGTTGCTACGCCACTGCTCCAAATACTCGAAGTTTCTTCCTATATTCACTGACCTCCCAACTCAATTCAAACATACAGCATTCTTTTCATTGATTACGTTCCAAACTATTCTACTCACAGCAAGTTCCTGCTGCAATGCCAGTGCCTCATTTGGCAAATTTAATTTCAAGCCCACTCATTGATTTACCAAGCTTAAGAAGGAAACCAAGAAGGAGAAATTGTGGGCAGCATTCATGTAGGCAAAATATTGAGGCCAAAGATAGACCCTCAAGTAAAGGAAGAACTTTGCCTGATCCTATGAAGTCCCATTTTGTAGAATTTCTAGCATTTCAACAGCATTACGCTTATTACCTGGATACTATGCTGGATCCATTGTAGAGGTCACTAGCATACGACAGTGTTGCGAGGGGTCGGACAGAATTGTAGCGAGTGAACTTGGATAGACACTCCTGAAATTCATCCAACTGGCTTGAGGTTCTGCTGTCATCTAGAAAGGTAGGAGTAGGGGGGAATGAAAAATAGGATTTTTAGATGGCAGAACACCCAAGAGCATCAGCAATTAGTGCAACTGGCACATTATTCAGTGACACATGTTCTGACTTCCCTAACCACACTAACATTCTGACAGCCAAATTCTATATCACTTAGTTTCTGAATAGTCTTCAAAAAAGGCAGGTGCACACTAATCACATTACAGCAGTCTAACCTGGATGTTATTAGTGTATGAGGCCAGGCCCATCCTTTCCAGATGGAATCACAACCTAAGCAGGTACTACTTTCGCTGTTGGTTCAGCAATGGCAGCAAGTTCTTCCACCTCCACCCTTCCTGTCCCGTTTTAGGAAGGGAGGAGAAGGAAAGCCTTATTGGTGTTGCAGAGCAGATGACAGGGTGCCCTACAGCACCCCCACAAAAAGTAGTCACCCTAATTCATACACCACTTCCCAGGACAGACATGAATACAGGGACAGATGAAAACAGAGTAGGAAAGGCCACGGAGAACTTTGAAGTTAAAGAAAACTAATCTATGTTGATTGCAGATAGGGACAGCAATCTATGTAGGGAATTTAAAAGAGAAGCCAAAGAGGTGAATGCTGTTGGCAGTGAAGTTTTAGATATAGACATAGGTGGCAAAAGAGAAGGCAATTAATTTATTATTTTTGAATGTTTTAAAACATTTATTCTACCATATGGTTTTTAAATATGGTTCATAGATTATAAAATATACATATAAAAAAATCAATCATAATGAAAAGCTGCAATAGTCAAGGAAAGAGAAGACTAGAGGTTTATGCTGAAGTAATTGTGGGTGGGGGCTGAGAGAAGTCTGCCGTACTGTATAGTAAGTCAGACTGAATTTTGGGGACAAAGCAGGGACAAATTAAATAAGGACAAAGCTTTGTATCTGGTTGACAGGGTGGAGGGCAATAATATGAACCAATGGAGAAAATTAATAAGGAAGTGGAGGCCAGACAAAACTACAAACCAGAAACAAATCAATATTATGGCAGTGGGTGTCAATTATCTTGGTCGCCTAGAGAAATCAACCTCGGTGAGTGGCAAATTGCCATGCTGGACAGGAGAATACAGGTAACTGGATATATGGTAAAGACACAGTCAAGTACCCCATTCAGTAGCTAACAGGTATTCTACCTGATACTCGAGTCATCCTGGTGGAAAAGTAGCATTGCTCCAGATCTTCAAAATGGGCTGTAAGCCTCTTCCTCCTTGATGCTAGCGTACTGTTATACCAAGGCTGCTTCTTAGCCTGAAAGAAGGAAGGGGAGGAGAAAGGATGTATTCAGAAGCAACTCCTTTGGCAGATTCTACTGCTCAACGAATAAACAGTAGATAGACATTTCAGATATGCTAAGAATCAAAATAAGGGTTAACATTTGTATTTGCTTCTGATTTTGTCAGTGGTCCACATGGGACGTCTTTTACCTATAATCCTTTTAATATGAAGGTAATAATTACAACAGATCTATATTTATGCCTCAGGCATAAGATTTGTAAGAGAAATATCACACAAATCAAAGATCACAGTATTCCAGTGAACAGATGATACAACAGCAACTTCTCTAATTTCTTGTCATACCACTACAAAAGAAATGCCACCCAGCTCTTCAAGTTGCGGGGAGGGAATGGAATGTCTTTACACTAATCACTTTCAAGGAAACAAATGACCAAGAAAATACTTCTTGAGCTCCCTTTCCCCCAAAGGCAACTTACGGAACTACAGTACTGTACTTCAAAGCATACAAATATCAGGATTAATTGCTATCTTGAATTTTTCTATGCAATTTCTTGTTGCTAATACAGCTTTAGTAGAAACACAACATTGCACACTTACAACTCAACATTTTAAACTCAGATGAGTCTAAATAAGCGGAATAGAATTCAAAATTCAAAACTATAGGCGTACACTCACAGAGGTGAATCTAAACAAACAGAATATGATTTAAAATTGGGAGGTGAGGGTAGGCAATGCTAAGGCTTCATGTTTTCAATATCCAAACTTAACCAGGCAGGATAAAGTTTGTGGGTCCTTCACATTTCCATGGCAGTCCTGAGTTATGTATAGATCTGTGGCATTTATGGATAACTTAACTATACATTTTCTTGGAAAGCGAGAATCTTTCCTGACTTCTCATCCCCAGTTGATTTTGCAGTCACATGCAGAACTCAAATTACCAATGTAAATTCTAGAATATGCATACCAACAAAAAATAATGATTACATTTTTGAAAAATGTTAACAAGACTGTGGACTCGCCACTCTGCATTTCATATACTAACATCAAAAGGCTAATAATAATAACTGACGATTACCGGTAAGTTCCACTTTGATTTGTATGGAATTTGGTTTAAGGTGTGCCCATTTAGAACAAACCTCAATCCAATTCTATCTGTACTACGGCATGGGTTCCAGGACCACTTCCAAATGAAATCAATCCACCCCTTTGACCCATTAAGGATATAGTGTTAAAACAAGCTGATGTCACACAAAAACTGAACACACCTCCAAAAAGATTACTAGGTGTAGTTTCTTCAAAAGTCAAAGCAACACTGAACTCTAAGTGAACCAGAAGACTGCAGCTGCCATTTCTTGCATGATAGTATTGTACAATGTACCTTTGTATTGCAACAAAACTAAGAACCTGCTGTTACTAAATGATCAATCTGCCATGATGCATCTTTGATGAAATTAAGCTGCTTCACATCACACAGCCTGTTTTCTTCAATGATCTGTTCACTCTCTTGCTTACCATGCTATCTCAAGTAGTTGCATTCAGTATACAGCAGGAAGTATTCAGAAAAACTTCGTTAGGGCCAAGCTAAACACAATGCAGGAAATATACAAATCTCTTGCATGTATCTGAAGGGTCAATAGGGAAACCCAGACTGGATGAAGATTAGGGCAATAGATAAGTGGTAAGCAAAACCTTCCCCACTGCACTGTTTTCACAATGAAAATATCCCCAAATCTATTTGCTCCATGAGACAAAATATATACACTCTGCCCCACAGGGTAAACAAATTTGAAGGGTGCCAAAATAGCTAAACTGTGGTTAATTGTAACTATGGATAAGGAAAACAAACCAGCTTCAAAAAGTATGAAGTTTGTATGCTTTCACTTGCCATATTTAAGACTATTTGGGTATAGACAGCACAGCAAGCTGTAGCTAATCAAAAATTAACTTCTCCTTTTAGCTGCATCAGAGGAGGGGAGAACTGTGTAAGTCTAGGAAGAGATTAGGCTTATTCTTGTAACTATGGTTTAGCATTATATCCTGACTAGTAAATTAAGCCCGTTGAAAAACGGGCGGGGGCTAGAAGATAATGCCGGCGCTCCCTGGGCGGATAGGTCAGTCACCGTGGGAGTAGTCACAGCTGCTGCTCTCGCGGTGACTGAGCGATCCGCTGAGGGAGCGCGGGCTCCCGCCGAGGGAGTGTCGGCTCCTGGAGCTGCCTGTCAGTACGGACTGGCAGCCTCAGGAGCCGGCGCTCCCTCGGCTGATCGCTCAGTCACCGCGGGAGCACTCTGCTCCCGCGGTGACTGAGCGACCCGCCGAGGGAGCGCGGGCTCCCGCCGAGAGCTTCCCACATTTCCACACATAGTTGGCCTCTCTTTCTCTACACCCACTTCTCTCTCACACCCTGCCACCTTTCATCTCATCCCCTCCTAATTCACACCCCACACTCTCTCCTGCCCCATACTTCCATTTTCCTTTCTCTCGCTCAATAGCCCCTCACTCCTCTAGCCCTATACCCCTGCTACACTCACCAACCCCTCCTGCCCCATATGCCACTACATTCACCAGCCCCTCCTGCCCCATACTCCCGACATCCGACCCCCTCCTGCCCCATACCCCCAACACCCCACTCATCCTGCCCCATACTCCCACACTCACCAGCCCGCTGCCTCATAACGCCCCCACCCCTCCTGCCCTCCTGCCCCATATCCTCACACGCTCACCAGTGCCTCCTGTAGTTTACTTTCTCACTCAGCAGCCCCTCCTGCCCCATACCCCAATCCCACCCCTCCAGCCCTATATCCTCCCAGACTAACCAGCCACTCCTGCCCCATACTCTCACTCACCACGCGCTCCTACCCCATACCCCTATCCCACCCCACCCCTCCTGCCCCTCAACATCCCATGTACTCCAGCCCCATATCCTGCACACTCACCAGCCCCTCCTGTCCCATGCCGCTTTCGTTTTTCACTGTCCAGCCCCTCCTGCCCCACAGCCCCATTTCTGCTTGCGCCGGCCCCTCCCCTTCTCCTCCTGCCTTTCTTGCCTCACTTCCATGCCCCCTTCCCCTCCTGTTGCACCTTCCTCACAGAGCTCCCCCCCCGCCGCCAGAACATATGTGGAACATATGTAGAACATATGAACATATGCAAAAAGCGCTGCATCTCCCTCCCCAAACACATTAACCCTTCCCTCCCCAGCCTCCTCTCCCTCCCATTAACCCTTTCCCCTCCCCAGCCTCCTCTCTCTCCCCATTAACCCTTCCCCTCCCCAGCCTCGAAGCCCAGCTCCGTCCTCCTCGCAAGCGGCTTCCCTCGTCCCGGCTGCAAAGGTAGGGAGGGGGGGGGGAAGCGCGCGCGGGGGGGTGGGGTCTTGGTTGTGGTGTGTGTGTGTGTGTGTGTGTGTGTGTGTGTGTGTGTGTGTGTAAGTGTGCAAGTGACGGAGACACGGCAGCCCGTGCGCGCTCTCTCTCTCTCCCCATTAACCCTTCCCCTCCCCAGCCTCCAAGCCCAGCTCAGTCCTCCTCCTCGAAAGCGGCTTCCCTCGGCCCCGGCTGTGAAGGGAGGGAGAGGGGGGAAGCGCGCGGGGGGGGGGTCTTGGTTGTGGTGTGTGTGTGTGTGTGTGTGTGTGTGTGCGCGCGCGGCAGTGGGGGCGGGAGCCTCCAAAACAGCAACGCGGAGGGAGGGAGCGCGGGGTGCTCCGTCGGCGCCGGCCTCCGCCTTTTGCAAAAGTAGCCTCCTATCTCCCCTCAGCTTCCCGCCCTCGGCCGCTTCCCTCGGGGAGGAAGGCCGACAGGGGACGCTCCGCTCTCGCTCGATCCGCTCTCCGTGGAGGAGGCGGCGGCGAAGCAGCAGCGCGCGGGGAGCGGCCGCCATTGCGGCTTCTGGCCCCGGAGCAGGAGGAGGCAGGAAGAGCGGACTGGCGGCGGCGAAGCAGCAGCGCGCGGGGAGCAGCGGCCATTGCGGCTTCTGGTTAACCTGCGGGGGGGGGAGGGGAGGTAGAGGCACGCCTATTGGTGTAGCCGACAGAAGGAGGCTGCGGGCAGAGGCGCTTCGCGCCTCTGCCCGCGCTCCTATTGGTCTGTGTCCTCCGCGCAGGCGCACTTCCGATTTCCTCTGACGGACGGAAAGTGGTACGGAGGGACACAGGCTCTTTATTATATAGGATCAGCCTATTTGAAAACTTTAAATGCTCTGCATTAACCTACAAACTAGCTTTGGCTCCTCACCATAAATATTTAAAAACATCCATATCACCCTCCCAGATTCAGCTGTCTGAGGTGAACTTCCCCATCTTAGTACATGCCAAGGTTATTTTCTTACCTGGGAAGTACTGCTAAATCCAGGAGGTTGGCTGTATTCTGTAGAATCAATAATGCTACTGAAAAAATAAAGAAAATAATCTGCATAAGGGGTTAAAATATATAGTGCAAGCCATATACATTTCCCCCAATGTGCAACTTTAGTAGTCAGAAAAGTCACAGTGTCACCATTAATCAAAATGTTGGTCTTTATTGGCAGAAAAGGTGTGGTTAAGGTGGGAAGGAGGGGCAGTTTTGTTATCTAGTTGACTTTCTGAAAGTGCTTACTGATTATTAGAATTGTGTTCAAGTGGGGCTGCTTCACAGGTAAATTTGCTGGAGTGAGTTTGGGTGTTTTGCCATTGGAAGCTAAATGTAGGTTTCGGGACTTTGATTACTAGTGACAAGGATCTTCTCTTCAAGGTGGGAACAACAGAGGCCCTAAGCCATTTCTTGTTCCATGGTGATGTAAGAGAGAGAGTTTTCCCTTTGGGCAAGTATATGTTTGGGTAATTTGTTGGACTGCAAAAAAAAATTGTCTCCCAAGGTTTTTTCCCCTCCTCCTGGAAGATTCAAATTCCTGGCAAAATGTACTGGCCCCAAAATTTTGGGGAGAAGCACAAAGTGAACTCTAGACAGTTGCTCCAAAGGGAATCAAACCCTCGGGCTGCAAAATATTTCCTACCCCCATAGGACATAATCCATTCCCATTACTTCTATACAAACTGTATTTCCTTCCAAAAAGACAGAAACCTTAGTAAAGCAGATGAGTGTAGACTATGGCAAAGGAAGGAGGGAAGGGCGGAAGATAAGGGTGGAGCAAGTTTTGTTTTGGTTTTATTAAGTGTGTTCTATACCAGACATCTCAGCAAACAACAGAGTAGTACCTGTGGGAAGGTGAGGGAGCTTCGAACTGAGGCACAGTGCTGTCCTCACTGACTGGTGAATACAAGCCACTCATTTCCTGCAATATAACCAGATGCAGCACAGTAATTATACAAAGTAAGAGTTACACTCCCATTAACAGCAGGCACCTTTAGGAAGATATTTCTTAACTCATTATTTTCATTTCAACTCAGCTAGTTTCATAGAACATTCCTAGCATTTTCTGCAGCAGCTAATGCTATTTTCTCTTTTTATGGTGCTAAAGCAGCTAAGCCACACCGAGCTTATCATCAAAGTGCTTTATTCCAAGAGCAGGCTGGTACAATTAGGACCAATAGCTTCCATCTGAGCCTCTTAATATCAGCCCAGATGGAGAAAGTCAGCTGTTATCTCTCAAAATGTCCAAACACTTTTATAAGCTTAATGGTGAGACAGGAGCTCTGACATATGATGATGCATTTGAACAAATAGCAAGTTCATTCCAGCATTTCTAAATTAGCTTCTCAATATAAGTGAAGCCTACAGGGCAGCCTACCTGAATAGGCTGACAGGTAGCAAAACTCTTAAACTGGCAGGGTCAAACTGCATCCAGTTGTTTCAAAGTCCAAAACTAAAACTATGGTTAAAAGGTTATTATGTTTTTTTTGTGGAGAAAATACATATCTAATGTACGGTACTTCTGGAAGCTAACTAGACAGGATTACTAAGCATCTTTTCTCTTAGTGGAAGAAATTTAACAAGCACCTGAATATTCACATTTATAGCCTTCCTTCACAGTTACATTGCTTATGTAAATATAAGCAATATGTGGGCACTGCTAATCAAACATGTCTTTCCAACAAAGAGCCCCCATGGTTAGCCTCAGTCCAGTACATATACATGCTGCAACCATATGGGATCAGGAACTGCCACATCATTGCAATAACTTTCAAAACGGGGCTATTCCTATCTACTTGAATGTTGCCACTTGGACGCAGCCTTTTCTTTCTGGCACTATCATTTTATGGGCTGAAGGGAAGTTCTTGTTGTTGGTATCTGTCTCGAGAGACAATGGGGTCAAAATGCTGTGTTAGCAGCACTGAAGTGACCTGTCCGGGGCTCAAACCTGGGCAGTGTGTATGGAGGTTCTGGGTTGCCCAGACAACAAGACCCCCTTCTCGGCCTTGCTGATGTGGGTCAAAGAAAAGCAGAGTAACACATTTGGCACCAGCTTGGCGTACAAGGTGCCACCCAACTGTCTTAGGAACTTCACTCTGAATTTGTGTAGGGTTTACTCCTTGGCTTTTTCTTCTCCCGAAGATATCCCACAAGGCAGCAGAGGTTTAGAATCAGAGTTTGAAGTGAAGTATGACCCAGAATAATTATTTTTTTTGAGCCATCTAGGATTATGATGCAACTCCCAATACCTCACAAACTGAAGCACACAGAAAGCTACAGAGAAATAAATTCTGAATACACTGAAGGTATACATGTATTTGAAATGCCCTCTCATCAAGCAGAAACTCAAGCATACAAGTGAACAAATTAACCAGAAAGCTTAATCTGTTCCTTTTCCTCATTACTGAAGTAACTGCCATAAACTTAACACAGCAGCTCACAGCAATGCAGACAGTTTAATGGAAATGAAAAACTGCTCAAGTTGCAACAATGGATGGGTGCCTCACCTCCACTCGTTTGATATCTTCTTCCAGGACACTCAGTTCCTTCTGGATCTGCTCCAGTTGCTGTGCATGAAAAAAGGGATAAGCAAAATCTAAGCCAATTTGTACTGAAAACACTGACACTGGCATAAAATAAATCACTTTCCTTAAAGAGAAGGGAGCGCAAATGGGTTAGGAAAAAATACTCATCTCAGGTAGTCACTGTGCACAAAGTAATGTGCATTATATAAACAAACAAAAATGTCACAGGCAAGAACATTATGTTGCATAGCTTCAGTAATAAAGGGGCCCAACATTATTAAATGTTAATATGTGGTACTCTTAACATCCAAGGTTCTTAACGTGATTTTAAAAGCAATTATGCTTCACATAATTAGAAAGTCACTGATAACCCACCCAGCACTTGTATTGCTATAGCCTGTAAGATAATAGCAAATAGGCAAAAACTCCTTAGGAAACAAGTAAAATAATTCAACTTGAACCAAGCTGAATTTAATTTGTCTAGTGATAAACATTCTGTTTATTTAGGTATTGGCAATGCATCAATGTTAACATTGGGAATTTCAAATCTTTTGAAAAGAGCAGGTAAAATACAACTAGGCATTATATATTATATCAAACAACTAGCTTATATCAAAATGTGTCACGTCCAGGGCCTGGTGGAGAAGGGGAGGAGTTATCTAGACACCATCAGATACTTGAATAGCGGTATCAGCCCATACTGTAGAGTAGCCATGATACGTAAGATTCAATTGTGACTAGGGCTGCCACCCGTCCCTTAAAATGCAGAATTATCTTCTTTTTGAAAGTAAAATGCTATGCCCTGTATTGATTTAATATGGGGCGCAGTTTGTCTCATTGTTTAAGTCATCCTCCCATCCTCCATTCCCTCTCCCTCTCCACTTGCTGGCCCTTTAAGGTGTTTCTGCCCTGCCTCTCCTCCTTCCACCATTTTTGTTGGTGGAAAATGGCGCCGTAGGCGGGCAGAGCTAGCACGGACAGAGAAGTCCTAGCTTCCTTTGCTTCATCATCTCCCTGAATCCATAATGTCCCAAGTTCTTCACAAGGATGGGAACATCCCCTCCCCCCATCCCCAAAAGAAGGACCTTTGCATTGAGGAATTCCCCCCGCCCCCGTCTCTCTTTCCACCAAGCACTTTTCCATCTATGGGACAGCCCACCCTCCCCAAGAAAAGAAGTCTCCAAGTTGTCCCTAGTCTTCTGCCTCTTCATTGCTCCCTGCCTCGTTCAGTTCTCTCCCTCTCCTTACACCTCTACTCCCGCATCCCCCCAAAAGAAGCTTCTTCCATGTGGCATTCTAATCCTCCCCCCTCCCATACTTCAAATAGCCTATCCGAGTTTCCCTTTATTTGCACCTGTAAGAAACCCCCCCTACACCCCCAGCCTTCCCTCAGTCCTCTTTGATCTCCTTCTCTTTTGCCTTCTCTCCCTCATTACCCTGGCCGGCTCCTCAGATCTGTGGGACCTGTCCTGCCTTACACACAAACCCTTTCCTCCCTTCTTAACCCATCCTAGATGGGCGGATAATAATGATTGGCTGTGATTAGCTGATGCCTGTGATTGGTTGTTGTATCTATACATGTGTATTGTATTCCAATAAATACGTGGTGACCGGGAGTATCCATGGCTCTCATCCCACGACTGATTGCATCTGGCAATGGTCTGCCTCGTTCCTTTCATGAGAGCCCACCATTTGCAGCGCAGCCTCTGCTTTTCTACCTCATCTAGGCTGTCACAGTTTGTGACAGCCTTTGCTGCTACCTTGCCCAGAGGTTGTTGCTACAGACACCCCACCCCATTTTCGTTCTTGGGGTATATATGTGTGCAGTCAGCACATCCCAAATGGGAAGGGTCTGTCCGCTTCCCTTCTGACATTAAGCCTCCCCTCTTTGTTTGCCTGGCAACAGCCCATTCTGCCTTGTGTCCCCCCCCCCTACCCTTACTCTGCTTTTTCTGCTAACTGCCACCTCTGTGATGTGTCTCTGCAACAGCTTGGGGAGGAAGAGAGCCTGCCAATGCATGCAAAACTATCTGTGCAGAGATCGGTGCCTGCTTTGCTTTTTTTCTCTTGCAGGTCTTTGCAGGAAGGTAGACATGATGGAATGGCAGGAAGGCTCCTCCTGGCAGGCTTGCAACAAGAAGAAAAGGGAGTCTCTTCTTTAGGCTGCAAACCCCCCTTGAGTGGTTTTCCCTTCCCTTCCCTTGTTTTTGCTGAATGTAATGGGCTCTCCCTTTTTAGTGTCCAATAAGCCAGACCCTTTTAATAGGATTAAAAGCCAAAGCTGCGAGAGAAAAAGCAACAAACTCTAGAGCCAGATTGAGGTCTCCTGCTCGCCCCCTATTTCCAAGCCCGCTACACAGACCCATTTCCCCCTCGCATTAGTTAGCTGTCAGGAGGAGGACAAAGGATTGAGCAGGTTCCTTATCAGCCAGGCATATTTCAAAATTGGGGCACTTTGACTAAAAACAAAAACAGAACAGCTCCATCTTGAAGAAAGGAATCACATTATACTATTTCCAGAGTTACTCTTACAGCTTTTGGGATCAGTCCCCCCACCTACAGAGAGAGAGACAGACAGACAGACAGACAGACAGACAGACAGACAGACAGACAACTTTCTTGTGATGCAGCAAAGCTTTTGTGGTCAGAGATTTTAATTGCACCTGCAAACAAGCAAGCAGCACTCTCACTCCAGCAGCTAGCCAGTTTTAATGGCAAATCTCAATCAATAGCCGTTAGATTACTACTTTTGTCACAGAAAGATCTTTGCAAAATGTGGCTGCTGAGAGTTGCCCTCAACACTTACAGGACACAGTATCAATAGTCGCCTTCAAAACAATCAATAAAATCTCCAGGTTTTATTATCAGCTTCAGCACCAAATTACCAGCATGAGAGATAAGTGTGACCCTCTGCATTATTCGTAAGATATGTTTACCACACTCACACAATGCTTCGTGCCACATTGGAATGTTACAACCGATCATCCATTAGCATCGTTCACAAGAGGATGTCTGAAGACGCATCATGTGCCATCCAAACCCATAAAGTATAGAACACAATTCCTAACTGTATCACAATTCCTGATACTGCGTTTATAATACAGACACACATGAGGAAGGAAGGAAGTGCTCCAGCAATATGAAACAGGCCACACAGTGGTTTAGAAAGTAACATTACATTTGCAGGGTTCTGGATAGAATAAAACAAAGTGATAACATCTTCACCAAAGGACCACTCACCAGGGAATTAGACAAGAAAAACCTGGCTCAGTTTGGCACACTGAAAAAACAAACCAGAAATTACCCCAGACACTCTTGCTCCAAATTTAGAAGCACCAGAGGTCGAATAAATAAACAACTACAGGACATTTAGAAAAACCTGAAGGCAGCCCTGTTTAGGGAAGTTTTTAATCTGTGACATTTTGATGTATTTTAATGTTTGTTGGAAGCCGCCTAGAGTGGCTGGGGGGACCCGGCCAGATGGGCGGGCTACAAATAAATAATAATAATAAATAATAATTTATTTATTTATTTATTTATTTATTTATTATTACAATCAACAAGATATTTAGTTTTAAAGAAGATTTTGCAGTGTTTACTTCTTCAGTAAACACTGTTGCAATCTCGGACCAAGATTCCAAGCCAGAGATCACTCTCTATTACCTGATTCTAACCTAGTTCTCTCCAGATTTTTTGGACTACTATGCCCATCAAACTAAGCCAGCATGGCTAATGGTAGAGGATGGTGACAGCCATTAATTCAAAATATCTGGGGCACCAGTTTGGGAAGACTATTTTATTATTATAAAACTAAAGGTGCTGTGAACACCTGTAACCAGATGGTCTCAATATGCAAAATCAAATAGTAGATGATGATAGTTTTTCTTCATTTTCAAATATTGGGGGGGGGGGCACACTGCCTACTTAAATGCCTATGAAATCTTCAAGCTGAAAAACCTAGAGTGAACATCCCAAATAGCATCTCTTCCTATGAGACCTGAATCCACAGTTGAACAAAACCTGGAGGGGTAGCTTCACAACTGGTAGGACCCACTACTGCTGCCAACAAGGAAAACCGAAGCTATCATCTGTGCAGTAAATGCAGTAAGGGAAAATCATACTAAATATATGCTTCAAATGATTGTTTCATTTGACCTACTCATACAGTTGTGAAATGTGATGGGTGTACTTACATAGGCACCATATGCTTTGGTTACAAAGTCTATAAAATGTGTTGTTGCCAATAATTCATTGTATGTCCCAGAGTGGCATTGAATCTGCCCCCAGTTATATGAACACTTTCCAAAAACCATAAGGATTATAAAAGCACCAAAAAAGAAAGCTGATCATAAAGCAACTGTAGTTTTAAGTAATCAACTTCAGAGTATTTCAATGCCATATTTTTCAAAAGGCAAACAAATGGATGGATGCTTATGGAAATGAGCATTAAACCAGCAAAAATCCCTGCTGCATGCTATTGTGGCTATTTTCATCTAACTGCGCAGTGAAATTGCTGAAACATATAAAAAAAATAAGGATAATGGAAAATTTATTACTGAAGCTAAAAGCCTACCTTGGGAATACAAGAAATAATAAACTATCTGTGATCTGAATGTTTTTTTGCCTTTGTCATTTCTCCTCCCCTATAAATCAATCATCCTATACACATGTGTAAATGACATAAGCAACAATGTTTGACATGAAAAGTGATTAGCAAGAGCTAACAATGGCACTGGAGAATTCATGCTTTTATTTGTCCACAATTACCACGCAATAACTAGTGACAGTCTCTCGTTCGCTACTTAACATCTTCATTATGCTGACGGAGGACCAGCAGTTGAATGGATATATTTAGGAAGATGACAACCCCAGAATGTTCAGTATACGTACTCAGCTAAATAAAGTAGTTCAACACTTCCAGGGTAGCTGCCTTTGTAACTGCTACCTTTGTCTCCCCTTTGGGAGGAAGGGCATGCTATAAGACACTTAATGAATAATTTTCAGCTGCCCAAAATATTTTTCATAGTGTGTATAAAATAAGCTTCACTTAAGTGAGGAGGCATTATAGTGATATGCTCCTAAACTGGCCTGCTCACTTAAAGGAGGGGGCGTAGGCCTTAACTGAATCACAGAATTGTAGAGTTGGGAGGGACCCCAAGGGTCATCTAGCCCAACCCCCTGCAATATGGAAAACCTGCCCTCCTTGGTATCTCCTGAGAGGATTTTAGTCTCTATGTCAACCCAGTTCTTTCTTTTCAGAAGCAGCAGAAGAATGCACAGCTTAGGCCTTTCCTAGCTATTCACTCCTCTTGGCGATTTTACAGAATGCTACTACCTTATCTTCTGCAGCCTTGGAGTCACTGTACTGAAACTGAGATGTACACCAGTTCCCCACACCTCCTCCCAAATTATTTTCTTGCTGTCTCACTACTACCAGCTCTCTCTCGACTTCCACTAGACCATGGCAGCTATCAATTGGGTACTGCTAAGTGGAAACCTTGCTCTGTTTCCAGGCTTGTTAACACTGCTAACTGTTAATCCTTTCAAGCTTCTCTGACTGGAGTTTAATTATGTCTCTCTCTCTCTGTGTGTGTGTGTGTGTGTGTGTGTGTGTGTGTGTGTGTTTAGAGATTTTTAAAATAGCTGCATTTTTACTCTTATAATCTATCCAGGGAAAGCCAATTGGCTATTTAAAGTTGGGCTATACATTTCAGGAACAAATAAAAACATATTTCCACTGTCACACACCTTTTCGTTTTCTTATGATATTTGGGAGATCCTTCCCAAGGGTACCAAGAGACCATTCCAAGAAGTTTTATCGTACCCTGCAGTTACTGCCGGCCCACAACAAAGTTAAAGTAGCCAACTAATTTAAAATCCAATTTACCATTCATAAGTGGGGTGTTCAGGGACAGGACAAAGACTATTTGCAAAAAAACTACAAGATTTGTGACCAAGAGGAAAGGCTTTTATATAGTCAGGGACACAGGAAAAGCAGTATAAAAATAAAAATGATATGATGATGAAAACATCTAAAATTAAACAGTCAATTTTTGAACGTGAGTTTAAGAATAAATATAGTTTATTTATTCCAGGCTAATTATCATTAGATGCATCACCAATACTGAGGGGCAAGGGCAGAGTGAATCTGAAATCACATGGCCCTAAATACACACTCATTTAAGTTGGAAGAAGGACAAATATTCACACTGGCCATGTAGGGTAACTTCCTTTCCCCACCACTTAATAGGTCAACAAGCCTGCTGTAAACCTACTTGCATCCTATGAAATTTAACCCTTCCCACCATGCTAAATCAATTAAAGCAAAACTTCATGTTTTCGCCATACACTAAACAGATACCATCTCCCCTTGTCCCACATTTTATAAAGATGCGTTAAGACCTATCACAATATTATTTCAGCAAAAAAAAAATTAATCACCCAAGAATCTATAGTATATGTATGTACACGATAACAGGCTTTCCATATTAAGACTTTTTAAAAACTTTGCTACCGGTAGAAAATGATTTTTAATGCTGCCCAATTCTAGCCCCAGCTGCAATTTGCTCCAAAAAGTTCCTGTAACTGCCAGCAACTATGTCCTTGACGGTCTTGTCTCCCAGCATATTAAAAGTTAAGCTAAAGAAACACCCAATTCAAGTTGAAACACAAGAACACAAACCATCCTTCACAGTATGCTATAGAGCCTTTCAAATCCATGTGTTTTAAAGATTCTATTGTAAAGGATTCCCACCCCACCCCACACACCTTTTTATTAACACAATGTGATATGCCAACTCGCATTATTAAAAATAGTGCAATGGAAAAAAGACATCAATAGTAGTAAATCAAGTGGGTTGTGTTAAGTAGGTTACGTTACCTCTCTTTTATTTCTCCTGGCAACCTTCAGGAATTCCATCAAAATCTGTAGCTGGGCAGCATGTGATTCCTGTAACAGAAGGTTTAGACATAAAAACGGGACTATGTGCCAATTTTTTTAATAAAAAAAATACATTTCTAAGATACATGCAAATATTTTCTCTCTCTGAAAATATGCATATACAAGATCTAAGGTGATACATGACTACAAATGGAAATATGTACAAAAACCCGTACAATAGGAAAGCCTAGCATGTACATTTTGTACATTACATAGCAATGTACAAAATTGCATGGGTGGCACCTTGATAATTATGGAATGCCCTGACCTTTCAGATTTCACTGATGCCGACTCTGGTGGATTTACAGCACTAGTTAAAAACCCATTTATTCACCCAGACCGTTTTGTACATTTGTTCACTGGCAGAAATGGGCACGTCTGTCATTACACATCCATGTGATGTTTAGTTTTTAAACATTATTAGTTTTATAGGTAAAAGGTAAAGGACCCCTGGATGGTTAAGTCCAGTCAAACTTGATTATGGGGTATGACGCTCATCTCGCTTCAGGCCAAGGGAGCCAGCATTTGTTTGCAGACAGCTTTCCAGGTCATGTATTATAGAACCAGCTTTGGGAATACAAATACAGGCCATTTTCACTTCACTCACAATCTGAAACCCACTCCAAATTAGATTTTTCAGATCCTGCAATAAGGAAAATCTTGGTTGGAGAGAATTTGCTCCACAAAGTAGATCAGTTTTGGCTTAGGGTCTTATATTCCTAAAACTGGCTCTTTACCTAGTACAAGCATTTTATCTGCACCAGCCCAGTATACTTTATTATCAATGCTATCCTCCTCTTCTAAATATTATATTTATGCTGCTAAAAGACAATGATACAATTACCACAAAGATTCTGGAAAATAAGCAGAGTAAACTGCTAGTGGAGGCTATATACATACTGTATATATACCAGGATAATTTCTCTGAGGAACTGAGAGCCTAAATGTAGGCATACAGATATTTGTTCCACTTTATTGTGTTTTTGTCTGAAGACTAAGTTAAGGGAAAAGGTTATGCAGCTGAAAAATACCACATCAGATTTCCCCAACCCAATTAATTAGATCTCTATTCACTATTGGTTAGGCAAATATTAACCGAACCTACATATCCCTCTAAAAGTACTCCCCTTTTCAGTGGCCACTCAAACGGGACAAAAATGTTTCCTAAGCAATCTCCAATATTGTTAGTTCATACATTTATGCATATCTGCGCCATAGTTATGGTTAGAAGGCACATCATGTAGCAACCAGTGCTGAATATAAGCAGCTTTGAGTTTGCTAAATGCTTGGATAGGAGACATCCTGGTAACTCTCCTGAAGGTGGAATGTAAGTGTAATAAATACAATAAATCTGTGCACAACAGGCCTTAAAAATATCTAAAGCCATATAAACATACAAAAATAAGCCTTTAAAAAGTTCAATAGCTTTTAAACCAATAATTTATGCATATTAGTGCACACCAAGGTCATTAAATCTGTTAAGGTGCATATGTACCCACGCCACACAGCAATGGAGTAGGAGGAGCGGGGAGTGCAAGTAGTGTCCTTTCAAAAAAGAAAAAATGATTTCAATGTTAGCTGTTGGCATCCGTCTGTCTTGAGCAGGCATAGGCAAACTCGGCCCTCCAGATGTTTTGGGACTACAATTCCCATCATCCCTGACCACTGGTACTGTTAGCTAGGGATGATGGGAGTTGTAGTTCCAAAACATCTGGAGGGCTGAGTTTACCTATGCCTGGTCCTGAGAGACAATGGAGTGCACCTCCAGGGGTGAAGTCAAATAGCTGCATTAAAAGCACCAAAAAGACCTCCCTGGGGGGCAAGCCAGGGCAGTGTGTATGGAGGTCCTATGCTGCCCAAACAACAAGACCCCCCTCTCGTCCTGGTTAATGTGGTCCAAAGGAAAGCAGAGCAATACAGTTGGCACCAGCTTGGCTGCAGGAGTTACAGGAAGGAGGCGTACAATGTGCCATCCAACTGTCTTAGGGACTGGCGTTAATGTAGTAGAATATAAAAGTGCAAATGGCTGTGAAAAGGTGAAAAAAGCAAGAATAGAGGCTTTGTTAGCTTTTTTTCCATACTTCGCAACAGTAGTTTTTGCAGCAAAAACCAGTCATCAGATTCATTTAATCCAGTACTAAACCCAGAAATCTGAATGCAGCCCAGCAATTTTGCATCCTGCTCCACCAGATATTAACAATCCCAAGCAAACAACAGGTTTATCATATTTCTCAAACTTAATCCATTCCGGAAGTCCGTTCGACTCCCAAAACCGTTCGAAAACCAAGGCGCAGCTTCCGATTGGCTGCAGGAGCTTTCTGCACTCAAGCGGAAGCTGCATCGGACGTTCGGCTTCCAAAAAGCATTCGAAAACTGGAATTTTATTATTTATACCCCAGCTGGGTTTCCCCAGTAAGTGTTCCCCACCCGGAACACTTACTTCCAGGTTTTCAGCATTTGGGAGCCGATTTGTTTGTCAACTAAGCCATTCGAGAACCAAGGAATGACTGTATTAGAATTTCATCAAACAAAAAGTAATGCTTCTTAATGTATTTATTAGCAGAGAGAAGAGGAAAAGCTTACTGCTTCCAGCTGTTTCTTCTTCTGGACCAGGAGTTCCAACATTAAGTTAACATTAGCCAAATCAAGGTTATCTTGATCTGTTACCAGCAAATCTTGAAATATCTGCCACCTGTGGCCATTCTAAAAGCAAGCAAGCAAACAGACAAGGTATGTGTTGGTGAAAACAGGCAAATAAACGTTGCAGCAATTTACAGATTACAGACATGCCCCACTGTATAAAGAGAATGCATTTCTCACAAAAAAGAGCTTCACCCATCTTAAGTGCAGTACACTATTCCACAGCTTCCATCTAACCCTCAGGAGAGACAATAGGAAAGGAGCAGAATGCCCCACTGAATGAGCAAAACACTGCCTGCAGTTATTTGGATCCAAACCTTGGAGTTGTACAGTGGAAACATACCGGTAGGTACAGATTTCAGGGGAGACATTTAAGCACACTGTAGCTTTGGGCAAGTCAATGTCTTAATAATAATTCTTAAAAGAAATATAGAGCCCTATTTTCCAGGGTAAGGTTTAATTGAAAAAAACTGTGAATCATTTTATTATAAGCATGAAGAATGAACTTTTTACCATTTCTACTCAAAACTGTATGGGGCGGCTGCATATTCCTAGATCCTCAGGGTCCCTTCCAACTCCATGATTAGTCCAGGATTGTAGTTATATAAGCTTATTACACATGGTAAAGGTAAAGGGAACCCTGACCATTAGGGTCCAGTGTGCTACATCAATTTGTTTTCTCTGAACACCTATGACTATTTACACACATTCCGATCTCCACTCAAATGCAAGCCTCCATTTGCAACAGAAAAAGCTGAATATGTATGCTGAACTGCATAACTGATTCCTATAATATAAAAATCTATCACAAAATCTAAATTAATAATAACATTTAATTTTAAAGAATATTTTTGTTCCATTTTTCATCTCCACATCCATCTCTCATGTTTCCTACCACGATGACCTGTGGTTTTAAGCAATGAATCTGAACAAACAGTACCCGTAACTAAAATTATTTCCCAGAAGAAAAATGAGAGTAAGAAATTTGGACATACGGTGCTACTCACTGAATGGTCCAGTTTGAATCTCTTTTCCTCAAATCTTTGCTTTTGTTTAAGGATAAGTTCATTCACTAAACAAAAGGAAAAGAAATAAACAGTGAATTTCTACATATATGTGTGTGTGTGTATACTGCCTTGAAGCATGTTTACTAGGAAATTACCGGTAGTCTTAGTAGGCAAATCAAACAAAGGAATCTTTCCAACCTCTGTTTTACACATTTAATGTGACTGAATTAAAATCATTTCATAACTTTTTCTATAGTTTGTCTATTTTGTTTACACAATAACATTACAGAACACATGGTTTAAGTATGTGTGAATAAATTGCTGATAAAGCCACACATTATGAAATAAAATACTGAACAGCTGAAAACGAAGTAATGTTGGACAGCTAGGCCATAAAGGGAACAGTTAAAGGCAACTACATAAAATCAATTTTTAAGAAACTGCACTGGCTGCCAATGCATTTCCGGTCCAAATTAAAGGTATTGGTTAAGACTTACAAAGCGCTGAACAACTGGGCTGAAGTAGTGTCTCTCCCTGCATTGTGCTTGAGCATTGAGATCTTCTGGGGAGGCCCTTCTCAACTATCCTACCTCTGAACAAATGACATCATGCCAGATGCACCGGCGGCACAGATGGGAAAAGAAGGAGGAGGAAAACATGCCATAGACTGTGGGAAAAAAATAGACTGTGGGAAGAGAACAAAAGTGAAGAGGAAAACCTGCAGCCGGAACTACAAAGGACGTATAAGGATCAGAACCGCAAGCAAGAAAAAGAAGAAGATAGTTACTACACAAGACCAAAAGAAGATTATAAAAGAAAGAAAGATGGAGAAGAGTGAGCTGCAGAGAAAGAAGGAAGAAGGCCCATTTGGTCGAGAGAACTGGTGGACATGGGTAGAAAGAGAGGGAGTGGGGTGAAAAAGGGTTTTCTTTTTTAATATTGGGCTGCTTTTCTGGTTTGGACAATAATTTGGACAAGGTTATCGGTATGAGTGTGGAATAAGAAATATGAATGGTAAAATGAGTAAGGAAAGGAAGATACCATGGCAATACCCTGAAACTAACGGGAGGAAGGGGGGTTAATGAGGACTTTAGGGATGTAAAAGCATTTTGAGGCCAAGGTGTGGAATTAGCTTTAATTAAGGGAAATTAAAAGAGGATGTATTAAAAGATGAAATATGAACCTGATAAACAAGATTAACGATGAATTCAATAGTTGGGAGACGGGGAAGTCAATAGAAATTTGTATTTGAGGAAGTAAGAATTGCCTGACCCAGGATTTGGGTCAGGCCCGAGCAATGTTAAGAAGTAATATAAGTAAGGTTAAATGTGTAATGAATGTCGACCTCTGTGAGAGGGGGGGAATGAATTTTGGGCTTCCAGCGGTGAGAGGGGGGGAAGCATGAAAATTTAACCGAGATGTTATATGCTTATAAAATTGTAAAACACAATAAAAATTATTTAAAAAAAAAAAACAAAGCGCTGAACAACTGGGCTGAAGTAGTGTCTCTCCCTGCATTGTGCTTGAAGGGCCTTCTGGAGAGGCCCTTCTCAACTATCCTACCTCTGGGATTTACACACCCTCCTGTGGAATATCCTGTGGAATATCTGAGATCTACCTGATGCCAACTTCGTTTGCGTTTCAGCATTGAGACCTAGTTTTTTCTTAGGCTTTGGGGAATTGTTGATCTTACAGATTAATACTATAGCAATGTGTTTTAAAATTATTTACTGTTTTTATCTGCTGATTAGTTTTAATTATAATTGCTTTTAATCTATGCTCTACCCTGAGATCATCTGATGTAGAGCAGGCTTTAAATATTTAAATAAATAAGATCCGAATAATTAAAACAAACACTTTAACCTATGTTCTCTCCAGAATTTCACTCCACGTGTAGTTTGTTTACACATGCAAAGTAATAAGAATCACCAACACCACTTATTTTTTTCATAGCAAAGGACCTTCCTGTTGAGCACAAAAAATGTTATGCAGTAAATGAGCCTTCCCTACGGTATAGGGTCAAGAACATTCACATTTAGATATTCCCAGCTGGTTACCACACTTTCTCAAACAGGTCAGTACTTTAAGATTTCCTAGAGCAAAATATCTAGAAATGTAGTGAGAGAAAAACACAATAATCCAGACCTCTTGGGAGGATATACCCGGTATATATTTGTCTAAAACAGAATGAGCAAAGTAGAACACAGTATTTAAGTACCAAGCATTTGGCAAGTGGGGGGGGGGGAGAGAGAGGAAAGCACATTTTATACACTGGAGTACAGGCATCCCCCTACTTATGTGCAGAAGTGAAAATGCATAAAGTGGAGAGCACTCCATTTAAATAGGGAGGGGGAGAGAGAGACAGAGACTTACCCTGGAAATCACTTTGGGCTACTACCCAGGTTGTCCTGAGCCTACCTGTCTGTGAGTAGCCAATGTGTGTGGCTATGGGGGGGGGGGGAGAGAACCAAGAAGGGCGCCAGCAGAACTGCTGCCAGGATGGGAGCCTCCTGCCCAGTGCTGGCTGATCAAAGGCCACCTCCCCTCGCTCAGGCAGCAGCCCCAAGCAAGGGAAAGCCTGCCTATCTATCTATCTATCTATCTATCTATCTATCTATTTTTAACGAGATCACGCGCGAGTGGGATGTGCATAAGTGGGGGAGGTATGCCTGTAATCAAATGTAGGCATTTCACTGTACAATGTAGCTCACTTAAAAGGTAAAGGTAAAGGGACCCCTGACCATTAGGTCCAGTCGTGTCCGACTCTGGGGTTGCGGCGCTCATCTCGCTTTATTGGCCGAGAGTTGGCATACAGCTTCCAGGTCATGTGGCCAGCATGACAAAGCCGCTTCTGGCAAACCAGAGCAGCACACGGAAACGCCGTTTACCTTCCCGCTGCAGCGGTACCTATTTATCTACAGGTGAAACTCGAAAAATTCGAATATCGTGGAAGGGTTCATTTCTTTCAGTAATTCAACTTAAAAGGTGAAACTAATAAATGAGATAGACTTATGACATGCCAAGCGAGATATGTCAAGCCTTTATTTGTTATAATTGTGATTATTATGGCGTACAGCTGATGAGAACCCCAAATTAACAATTTCAACTTTGGGGTTTTCATCAGCTGTATGTCATAATTATCACAATTATAACAAGCAAAGGCTTGACATATCTCGCTTTGCATGTCATGACTCTATCTCATTTATTAAACTCCAGTAGCTAATGAAAACAATTGCTTACATAAATGGACTTTTCCACGATATTCTAATTTTTCGAGTTTCACCTGTACTTGCACTGCGTGCTTTCAAACTGCTAGGTTGGCAGGAGCAGGGACCAAGCAACGGGAGCTCACCCCATTCGAACCGCCGACCTTCTGATCAGCAAACCCTAGGCTCTGTGGTTTAACCCACAGCGCCACCCGCTCACATAAGGCTAATTCTCTCACTGATCTTGACATAATACAATGGGGTATACAGTGCACTGTTAAATTTCCAGGGGAATACATTTTGGGACAAAGAAGTGGGGAGGAGGTTAGAATAATCTTCAAGGAAACCCCAAACCCCCTATCTTTTTCCATGCCAGTTCACTGCCAAAGCACCATTTGTTTCCAATTAACCCCTTAGTAGTAGTAGTGATATTTTCACATAACAATTTAGATCATCTGACATTACTGATACTGGAGAAAATGTTACCTATATGAAACCTAAAGTGGCACCTGAGCACTATCTAGTGGGGACATTAAAGTACTGGAGCTCACACTTGAGCATCACTGTCAGGTACTAGGCAGCAGAGCTGTCAATGGGTGTTAACCTGGCAACTAAAGACACATTTTGGGGTAGTGGAAAGTCAGTAAAATAGGCAGGCATATTTTCCTGGAGGAGAAAGTGCTTGTGCAAGTCACCTACATCCTTGATTCTGCTTGGTGCTAGCTTGTGTGTTATGCTATCTTGGCACAGCAAGATATGCATCCAAGGTTCATACTCCATTACAAGGGATCTTGTATTAAATTATTGTAAAGTATCCCCGCACAGAATGCGCTTACTCTGTATTAGAATAACAAGACAGGAGTGCATAGTAAGGACAGTTTGATAAATGTGGCACACACAAGGGCTCAGGGGCAGCACAAGTTACAATAGCCTAGTAAAGAAGTGATCTGAAGAAGGAACACGGCAGGTTGATAGAAGGACAATGAGATATTCCATCATGACAGACGGTGTCGTGGAAGTAAGAAGCAGAACAGAAGAAATAACAGCAGTGGAGCAGTTCTGAAAGATCTTAAAATGCTTTCCAGTTTGCATCTCTAACTCACTCAAACATATCCCAACCAGAGATCTAAAGTCTGTTGCTCCTCAGTAGCAAAAATTAAGCATACTTGCTATATTCCAAATGTTTCCCACATCTATGGCAAAATCCAGTATAAAACCTAGCTTACTAAGCAAACCTAGCTAGATGATACCTAGGGAGGGTTACAACAACTTAAAATTCAATGTCCAAAACATTTTTAAAACATACTTTGCAAATATGCCATCCTTGACACAAGGGTAATTTATCGATTTTGCACAACACTACAGGTATATCCAGGTTCTTTATTACAGCAACATTCCATTCTCTATCCATCACGCCCATAAGAATTAAGCCAAATCCAGTAAACAAAGTGTGCTCTAAGCACTTTTTCAGTATGTCAGAAAACATGATGCTTGACTAGAAAAATGTATTAAAGCACAACCTGCTTACAGACTGCATTCTATGAAACATTGGGTGAAACTCAGAGACCCAACTGAAAGTAATGGATCTACATGTCCATTCATTTCAGTGAGTCTACTCTGAGTAAAATCTGGCTGAATGCCACCCAAATTGTGTAAAGTTAGCAAAATGATGTTTAGAAAAATAAGGAGCAAACAGATGATACAAGATCTGCTCATTAAAACCCAAGTTGAAATATAATTATTCAATGCTGCAACACCAACAAATCCTAAAACTTACCTAAAAAGTTGGGGTAAAGATGGTCAATGTTATCTACAACATAATTACATTTGGGACATCTGTTGTTGTCTTCCAGGCTTTGATGAATACATTTATAGCTGTTGAAGGGAAAACAAACCAGAACCATGAGAAAGAAAATACAGCAAGAATGTTGTGCCACATTCTTTTATCCCTTGCTTTCTACTTTCATAGTATACCATAAATATTGCAGAAGTAGGCCTATGGCAGGCATCCCCAAACTTCGGCCCTCCAGATGTTTTGGACTACAATTCCCATAATCCCTGACCACTGGTCCTGTTAGCTAGGGACCATGGGAGTTGTAGGCCAAAACATCTGGAGGGCCGCAGTTTGGGGGTGCCTGGCCTATGGCCTAGGTGGCTTCAGGTAAAAGACCAATCAAGATCTTCAAGTAGATAAAACATTTTGGATAGTACTGAAAGCCACCAAGAGATCAAGGAGAATCAATACCTTCTTCACAAAATAGGTCATTACAGGGTAACCAAAACTGGACCTGAACCCTGATTAAAATGGATCTAGAATATCAGTTTTACCCAAGAGAGCCTGGAGTAGGTAAGCGACTACCCACTCAAGACACTTGTCTAGAAAGGCATCACCTGCAACTGGGCTATACTTGTTAAATATCCTAGTCCAAGATGGAGCAGAATATTCTTAATGGTTCATCTCTCAGAAGGCCTAGGACCACTCCCACTCTCAGAAAGGCATTTAATTACCACCTTGGCCCAGCAGTTACTACCAATAGCCTGGGGCATGTAAAAATCACATCTGAGAACACCTCAGATCAGGTAGGAAGTCAGCAAGGCAGGTGGTACCTCAACACTATCCGTAATCTGCCCCATTGATCCAACAACAACCATGTGCAAGTATTTTCATCAAGTGCTCAGGGATTACAAAAGGAACATGAGTAAAAGTAGTTTAAAAACATTCTTGCAAGCCTATATTGGAATGACGGGTATACGTAATGCAATCTCTTTAACCAGATTTTTAGAAGAATTTTGTTATTTTATAATGTAATCCTAATGTATCTAATTTGCTTCAATCCCCAATTTGTTTATTGATGCAAAGGGTTAATATCTCATCAGAATATGAAGGTCCACAAACATTTAGGAACTACCAAGTGATATCCATTTCATATTTTGGATAATGACCGTAAGCATTTGCATGGTGATTATCTTGAACACAGACATGGGAGCACTTCTGTTAGTTTCACCATTTCCCCCTGCATTATGCAACATCCCAACTGACTTATGCTTTAAAATGTCCTATGCAGAGATTATACATGCAAGCCCTTCGTTTCAGGCTAATATTAAGAGCAGCCCAAGTCTCTCCCCATCATGGTTACGTGGACTGGGGAGCTGCTACACAGATCAGTGTTCTTATGGTAAAAAACACCACTTCAGATATTATACAATAGATGACATTCCCCAATGCAGATTAACAAGTTTTGTGTAAGAAATTAACTAGGAAAATACTCTAAAAGCAGGTTCCAGCACAGTCTTCAGGATCTATCTCTAGGAAGTATCCATGAAAATGTTCATCCAGACAATGTCATCCTGTGCCACTTGCTCAAAAGCCACCCCAGCCACAGGGTGCATCCAATAATCCAACCCCAGCCCACAACACTTAGTTTTATAAATAAATTCATCATGCTATGCAGTTTGTCAACAAATCTTACCAAAAGCTGTGCCCACATTTTGTCATGTAAGCTTCTTCAATCATATCAAAGCAGATGGGGCTGGAACAAAGAGGGGAAAGGCATGTAAGTAATGCATCACATAAGTCAAACAGGCAACCTTTCCATTTACTGGAGAGGGGGGAGAGAATGAACAGCACCTAAGGAACATTAAACAAATACCAACAGACACTGGCCTGGTTGAGCATAGTTAACGATGGTTTAATGGGAACAAGCAGCACACTAGTGCACACTGGTGAAATCGCAGACACTGTGCTGTTCCTACCCAGCTCCTGCCACATAAAAGGAGGAAACTAGTCAAAGTCTGGCATCAGAATCTGGGTTCGTGGTTTGTTTCTCACTATGGCTTCCTTCCTTCCAGATACATAAGCAGCAGCAGGGGAGGAACAGCAGAGCATTAAAGCACCACAATTTATTTTAAACTATGGTTTAATGTGGTGTGCAAACCAGCCCATTGTTAAAGCCTATATTAATTTATTTGGAAACCACTGAACTGTGCTGAAACCAACCGGCTGATTCAAATAATCTCATGTGCAACAACTTTAAAAACCTTCCCAAAAAATGACATAAAAGCAATAAATGCAATAGTTCCACCTAAAGTATTTTGCTTTAATATGTTGAGATGTAAAATATATCTGGAATGATATTTGAAATTACATTACTCAAAAGGCACCTTTCATTGGGAATTGAACTTCAAAAAGATTACCGTATTTTTCGCTCCATAAGACGCACTTTTTTCCTCCTAAAAAGTAAGGGGAAATGTCTGTGCGTCTTATGGAGCGAATGTGTGGTCCCTGGAGCTGAACTCCCCAGGGGCAAAAGCAGATCGTGCTTTTTTTAAAAAAAAGAGAGAGAAGGGGGTGTTGAAAGGAAGCCCGCTGAGCAGCTGCTCAGCAAACGATTGGGGAGAGGGATAAGGGAGAGAGATTCCAGCCCCGCCCCCTTGCAGAGGGAGGCTGTTTCCCCAGCGACATGTGACTGGCTGATTAGATTATCTGTCTGGAAACTGTAGAAATGGCTTCCTGAAGCTGCAGAACTGTGAGTTAAACCCCATAAAACAGGGTTTTTTCCCTTTGCAAAGTAAGCTCAACAACTTTGAGCTGATCCTCAAAAATGGGGCTTTTCTCTTTTACAAAAGAAGCTGCAGAAATTTGAACTGATCCTAAAAAAAAATGGGGCTTTCCCCCTCTAAAAACTAGGTGCGTCCTATGGTCAGGTGCGCCTTATAGAGCGAAAAATACTGTAAGTGGCGGAGTTAGCAAAATATCTTCACTACTTTCCAGGCATTTTCTTCTCAAATTCACTTTGCCTCCACAACAATCTTTTCATCCTCCAAAGTGGCACTCTAGAACTGGAATATGACTGCCACTCTCTCTGTGATGGCTCCAGTAAGTCATAGCACAGCTTTACCATCTTTGCCTGCCTCCTGCCTTCTAGTAGTCTGCAAGAGGTGCCAGCTGCTCCAATACCCGAATCTCTTCCACTGTTGCCACCTGCCTTCTTACAGGCCAAAGTTGGCTTTGCAACTTTTGATGAGGGATTTTGTCAAAAGCTGTATGAAATCCCAAGTATAAAATGTTTATCAAATTGCCTTATCTACATACATGAGTGTGATCCTTCACGTCTTCTTTAACAGTGTTGAGAATGAGAGCCCACAACTAAGTATCAAGCCTCACACGCTAGGAAAGGTCAAAAGGGTGCATCAATCTCTTTTAGTGTATCAATCCTCAAAGTAGAAACATAACGTTCACAGTACAGTGGTACCTCGGGTTAGATACGCTTCAGGTTACAGAACCTGAAGAAATATTACCTCGGGTTAAGAACTTTGCTTCAGGATGAGAACAGAAATCGGGCAGCGGCGGCACAGCGGCAGTGGGAGGCCCCATTAGCTAAAGTGGTGCTTCAGGCTAAGAACGGACCTCCGGAACGAATTAAGTATGTAACAAGAGGTACCACTGTATTTGTCCTAAGAACTCTAGAATGAAACTCAAGACTCCAGATCATTTTTGGTTAAAAGCCACATTCAACAACAACAACAAACAACAACAAATAGTATTTGAACTAAAACTGCATAGACTATTTTCCTCTAGAAAAGGAACAGCAAAAAAAACTGCCCACCTCCAAGATAAGCAAGTATTTCTAAAACAAAGGTAGCAGTCACTTCAGTTTTCATGCTGTTTTAAGAGAAAGTAACCATGGTGATCTAAGTAATCTTTTGCTTCACCCTGCCCTGTATCCTAAAGAAACTTACTGAATTCCACACTGCATCTTCTGCCAGGACAGATAGAAGTCACCTACTGCCCTAGGCTACAGTCCTCCCAGTGCCATATAAAATATAACCTTACAGTCAACATTACTACACAATGTTTTCTGAATGTGTTAATAAGGCTTCAGTTGTAGTGAAGTAAATTTTTAGCTAAAGAGATTCTGACAGATCTTCTCTTACTGGTTTTATCCTTATGCATGACAATGGAAGCCTATGATCTACTTCTCCAAAAGCTGGGTGGATAGATAATAGAAGCTGGCAGAGTTGTAACTGGTATTTATTTTTTTATAAATATTTTTTTCAAAGATTTACAAAATAGTGTCTGTTACTAAAGGAATTTATCTGTCTAACAAGAAATAGAGTCACCATAAACTGTTGTACATGCTAAAGTCTTTCCAAACAGTCTTTCAAAATCACCATGGTTCAATGGAGGAATTGTAGTGTGGCTCAATTTATTCACATAAGAAATAAAAAAATACAATATATTGTCAACTCCGTCTTTTTTTTTACCCTTCAAAGCCTTCTACCTGTTAATTTCTCAGATAGGGAAATTTGCCCAAAAAAACCTATCTGTACCATCTGAAATTAGTTAACCCTAGGACATTTTTTGAGTGTTTAGCGACCAGTTGTTCAGCCACCACACACTTGAAAACCTTGTGAGGTAAGTCTGCACTTTGATTATCAGACATAGCAACCCAAGCTGAGGAGCACAAAGAAATTTTTGATTAAAATCTTGCCAGTTTCCTCAAATCCTTTTTGCCAAAATTAGCTATAGAGCAAGCCCACAAGCTACTTGTGCATTACAGTCTTTCCAACTTTCCAATAGCAGACCTGTCTTTTTCAAATCTGGGGCATGCCTCAGTCACCTACGTAGGAGAGTTGAGTTCAAAGGTGCTGAACTTTCCCCTTACCTATGGTTTATCACCCTACATAAAGGTAAAGGTAAAGGGACCCCTGACCATTAGGTCCAGTCATGACCGACTCTGGGGTTGCGGCGCTCATCTCGCATTATTGGCCGAGGGAGCCGGCCTACAGCTTCCAGGTCATGTGGCCAGCATGACAAAGCCGCTTCTGGCGAACCAGAGCAGTGCATGGAAACGCCGTTTACCTTCTCGATGCAGCGGTACCTATTTATCTATTTGCACTTTGATGTGCTTTCGAACTGCTAGGTTGGCAGGAGCAGGGACCAAGCAACGGGAGCTCACCCAGTCGCGGGGATTCGAACTGCCGACCTTCTGATTGGCAAGCCCTAGGCTCTGTGGTTTAACCCACAGTGCCACCCTAAATACTTACTCCTAATGTCAGTTTTTCCTCAGCTAGGCTCCAAGTGAAATGAGCCAAACTGAGGGAGAACTACCTAGCACATTTGTAGCAGACAAAAAGTTCCCCATTTTGTCAAAACTGAGAGCTATGCTTATCAAATTCGGAAGAAGCCGTGGTCTGAAACAAACTTTTGTTCCAAAGCATGTGGTTGCAATCACAGCCATAACTGCAAGCAAATAAACTGTAAAGAACACAACAGATTTTGCTTTTAAGAGAACATGTAAGAAGTCTGCTAAAACATAAGGTACTAAATCCCCAGTTCAAATCTCTCCTCAGCCATGAACACATAAGGGCAACATGCCCCTATCCCTGTGCATTAAGGAAAAAACAAAGGCCTACCTGGTCGCATCCTCAAAGCTCAATCCAACAATGACCTACCTCACAGGGCTGTTAAGAGATTCTGCGCATTTGGGCACTTTCTCCCGAGGACTCAGCACTCACAATGCTTCCTTCCGGTAACTGGCACACTTTGAACTCTTGGGAGACGAGTGTGAGGCTCTTAACCTCAGGGTTGCGGGTTCGAGTCCCGCCGTGGGCAGGTGGTTGGACTAGGTGGCCCTCGTGGTACCTTCCAACTCTACAACTCCATGATTTCATGCTCTACATCAGTGTGCACGTGTGCAGCTGTTGTTGTTGTCATTATCACTAGCATCCGAATCAAGTCCTTTTATTACGGTCAACGGCCAGTACCAAAACAAAACACCAACTGGAAACTTTGAAAGCTCAGTACAAAACAGAATAATATAAAGACACCTCCTCGGCATGAAAGAGCTCTTCTTCTGGGTGGGCATCTACCTGTCAGAAAGGAAACCCTTCTGGCCACTGCTAACAGGGATTTCTCCGCCATCACCCCCCCCCCCGCCAAACTCACCACACGAAGTCGTTGCTCTTGTCCTCGTAGGAGTTCAGGAGGCCGTTGCAGAGCGGGGTGAGCAGCGGCCTCTTCCTGCTGCCGCTCGCGCCGCCCGCCGCCGCGCCGCTCCCAGAGGCCCCGGCCCGGGCCGCCCCGGCCAGACGCGAAAGCCCCCCGCCGGAGGAGGAGCCGGAGACCACGGCGGCCACCAGCACAGGCCGCGCGGGGGCCCCCAGCCCCGCCGGGGCGGAGGAGGAGGAGCCCGGCGCCGCCGCCGAGGAGGCCGCGGAGGCCGAGGTGGTGACGGAGGAGGCTGCGGAGGAAGAGGAAGGTCCCGGGGGGGCCGCCGCGGCGCCAGGCCCCGGCGCGGGAGTCGAGTGCTGCTGGGGCGGCGGCGGCGGAGGAGGAGGAGGCTGCCGGCTCCCTGACATCCCGAGGCCTGTTGGGCTCGATGGCTCGGGCTCGACGGGTCGCTCGCCCGCCGGTCCAGTCAGCGCATCATTTCCCCTCAGCACGGGCGGCTGTCTACGGGGAAGGGGGGGAACAATAAAGTTTCAACAACGAAAATAAAAACTCTCGCTCGCCGACGCCGCCGACGCCTTCCCCCCGCCCCTTCCACTCCGTGTGCGGAAACCTGATTGGTTCCCGCCGGCCGCCTCCCCTTCCAACCCAGAGATGGAGGGGGAGAGGGACGCTGGAGGGGAATCTGATTGGTTCCTGGACACCTCCCCTCCCCTCCCGGGAAAAAAAGGAGGCGGGGAAGAGGGGGGGGAAACCACCTCATTGTTGAAACTTTATTAAGAAGCGCCCGTCGGTTGACAAAAAGCCTACTACCAACGAGATGAACGTCGCCAGTCGGCTTGCGTCGGGTTTTCTCCCCTTCCTGGCAGAAAGCGCAAGGCAACGCGCCTGCGCACAAGGAGCGAAAGGCTGGGTAGCCTAGCAACCGGAGCGGGCCTACCAAACCACCGCCTGTGCTGGAGTTGGTTAAGCCCCCGACTGACCGCGGGGGTCTCGCTTCAGAAGGAAAGCGGGGCTGCTGCAGGAATCTCAACCCCATCGCTAGATGCAATAGCTTCAGCTGCATCCGTACGAGTGTCGCTGACTCTCTTTCGGAAGCTCTGCGTGTGGATCATTCTGTTTATTTCTACTCCAATCAATCACTTTATTTCAGCTTTAAGCTCATAAGAACAACAGAACTAGAACAAATACACAGTACAATTTGATTTAAAATTAGAACCAGTAAAACTTAAAAGAGTACAAATTAGAAATAGATGCTATAAGGAATTTTCAGCTTCCAAACAGCAGTCCATTACGACGTTTATATGTCAAAACGGAAGTTAAAAAATTCGCCATTTGTAAAGTTAATGCTGATCTGTAAATTTCTACTCCGCTTTTTAGGCTTTCAGGTTTTTATTTTTTTTAAAAAAAGAGAGATAGAAAAGAATTGCTTAAAACACGGGGGGGGGGACACAAATATTGAGAGACTCAAAGCTATTTATATTAAATTATGAGATTACAGGTAGATAGCCGTGTTGGTCTGTCATAGTCAAAACAAAATAAAAAAATTCCTTCCAGTAGCACCTTAGAGACTAACTAAGTTTGTTCTTGGTATGAGCTTTCGTGTGCGGTCAGGCAAATCATGACAACATAAAACAGCTGGGCCCCAGTCCTTCCATTGGAAGCAGTCAGAAGCCCCTTGGAACAAAGATGGTCTCCCACCTGCCCGTGGAAGGCCAAGGGGAGAGAGATCGGTCCAGCTTCTTCAGAGAAGGGAGTTCCAGCGTCTGGGAGCTGTCACGGAGAAGGCCCCTTCCTGGGTGCCTGAGAAGGTGGCAGGACCAAGAAAAGGGACTCCCAGTGTAGCACCATCCACGCTCAAGGAGGAGATGGTGGCACCTCCAGTCCTCCGCTGCCGAAATACTCTCACCTTTTTTGACAGGGTTCCTGGTCATACAGCAATACAGGCTTTCCCCAGGAAAATCTTCCGCTTTCACATTCTTGCCTCCAACCTACGGTTAAATGCACCAAAACTGCCATAGGAAAAGGTTAAAACCCTATGTATCTTATCAATTGCTGAGAAGAAATCTCCAGTGTTATGTATGCAATTGGGGCAGGTCAAAGACATTTTTACCTAATCCAAATAACAGCCTCCTCTTCAACTAATTAATAGGAGATGCTATCTACTCCAAAGTTCCTCAACACAGCTGTCGTGCAAATGATCAGTAATGTCCTTTTGCAGCTTCCATGCATCTTGGTAGACCAAGATAACCTCCCAGTGGCTTGTGCCTTTGAGCCAGCTCTGTCTGTATCCCACCACAGCTCTTGGTGATGCCAAAAAGGCAGCGGGCCTTCTCGGTAGTGGTGCCCGCCCTGTGGAACGTCCTCCCTTCAGAGGTCAAAGCGATCAACAACTACATGACCTTTAGAAAACACCTGAAGGCAGCCCTGTTTAGGGAAGTTTTTAATCTGTAATATTTCAATGTATTTTAGTGTTTGTTGGAGGCCGCCCAGAGTGGCTGGGGGGACCCGGTCAGATGGGCGGGGTACAAATAATAAATTATTATTATTATTATTATAAGCCCCTTCCACATTACTTCATGGTAAGGCTAGGGCTACCATCTGCACCATTCCTGTTGAGTCTATAGAATGTCTGGCAATTTCATTATATTGTTACAGGATTGAAGGGCTTGGTTGCTTGGAATGAAATCTGTGGATCCCTTCCAATCCAGTGGTTTTGTATTGTATCTGTAAGATGAGAGTCTGTAGCAGAAGGAACTGCTGAAACAGTCAAGCCAGTCTCTTTGTGGTCCAGCCTGTTAAGCATCCTTTTAATACTGTAAGTCTAGAGCTGGTTAAATACAGCTATATTGTCATAGAAACAGCTAGCTAGTGATGCTTCCCAAAGAAGGGGGCAGGCCTTACCCCCTCACCTGGCTGGATGACAAGTCATCCTTGGAGTAGGAGAATAATAGGCCAGTGGCTAGCCTTTGGCCAATCTCACCCATTCAGCTGTGAAGACACAGGTGCTTGGCATGTTCTCTTCTGCAACCAAAACTGGCTTTGCATGGCCTTGGAAGGAGGCCTCCCTGGGGGAGCAGGATCTGTTGGAAGTGTTAATGCTGTGAGCTCTTCCATCTTGTGCTCAAGTTGCATAAGGAGCTATGTGTTGACAGAGACATGTTATAGTTATAACCATGTTATAGTTAAATAGGCCTCCCTAATTTTGTAAAATAAAAAAGCAAATTGCTGCATTCTGAACTTTTAAAGGACACAGTAACTTAGGAGAAGACCACCATCATGTGAATATTAAGGGAGACAGTCTCTTTGTTAACTCAGTGGTCCAGCCTGTTAAGCATCCTTTTAATATCCTTTTAATACCTTTTAATATCCTTTCACTACAATGTCACATTGTTTGCTGCTGACAGAATGGGCTCGTCCACACTTCCGCTTGTGCTGTGCCTAGAAAGCACAGGCCCGAGTGGTTTTCCCCTTGCCCTGCTCCTTTCCAAGGGAAAACCCGCTCTTTAGCTATAGATTGGAACAAATGGCAATCCAGGGAAAACCCGAATTGCCATTTGCTCCAACTGAGCGCTAAAAAGCTGTTTTCCCTGGGGGAAAGCTGTGGGATAAGGTGAAGAGTGCATAAACCCAATGTCTTAATTTCTCCTGGAGTAATCTATGTGCCCTGATGGACTCAAGGACACTGATTTTCATCCAATCCCAGTAAATCTTGGAGAAGATGCCAAAGCTTTGGTCTCCCCACCCACCCTGGAGGGAATACAGAGCTGGCCCTTCCATTAGGCAGAGTAAGGCAACTGCCTCAGGCAGCTGATACTTCAGGGAAGTTGAGGTAATTTTAATCCGTTTTATCATTTTAAATTGCTTATATCTTAAAGTATAGTTGTATTTCCCCCCCCCTTGATGTTACTGTTTTATGTTTTATAAACTGCATTGAGAGGTGTTTTTTTTTTGTAGTCAACGGGTGTATAAGTTTTTCAAAACAAATAAAAAAGAAGATTGGTGACAGGATTACTACTGATTGTCATTATTCTTTCTCTCCGCTAGAGGGCAGACTTAGCTCAAGAGAGAATAAGACTAAATAAATAAATAAACAAACAAATCAATGAGCTAGCAAACAATATCTGGACATGAAAATGGAAGAGTTTTAAGGTTGCAAGAGAGGCAGGGTAACACAGCCATGAGAAAGGGCCCAATCCAATTCAATCACTTAAAATGAAGGGGATCTTGAAGGGTTCCTATAATATCCTTCCCCCCCCTTTTTTTTTAAATGGTATGTTCACAGCCTGCTGAAGAAGGGTCTGTCAGCCACTTGTTTTAAACTTCAGAGGTATTGATGTTGATCTAGGGAGGCAAAAGCACAAAAGAATCCTGCAGCACTTGTTAGCAAAAAGCTAACAAATCTATTGTGGCATGTGTAATGAGCACCGTGAGGGACCAGGCCCTGGCCCTGCTTGCCTTGGGGGAATCGGATGCAGGCCAGCAGGCGTGGTCAGATGATGTGATGCACTGCCCCTGGAGGGAAGCTCAGGAGGACTATATAAGACCTGCATTTTACTGTGGTTCTTTGCCACAGCAATGTGGTTTCGTGCCATGCTGTGGTCTGCTCCTGTGTTCCAGTTATCCTGCATCCTGGCCTCCTCTGGTCCCCTGATCTCTGTTGGACTTGCTCCTGACTGTGGACCCGCCACTTGGACTGCTACCACCGCCCATACCCTGCTCCTGGTGTCGGTCCTAGACTCTTGGCGCCCACGCCCTGGATCGTGACAGCACGAACTTTTTGAGGCCCGGTTTGGTCACTGTAGGATGCCATACTTTGCTCTGCAGCTTGACCCTGGGCTCAGCCTAAACCATCTTAGAGTTGCTTTGAGGATGAAACAGATGGGAGGGAACATGTCTGCTGACTTTAGTTCCTTGAAGGAAAAGCAGCAGCAGGAGGAGGATGTTGTGTATTACATTTGTTAGTTGCTGTATACCAGGCACATCCAACTCCCAAGAGACTGTGATCTACTCCCAGTATTAAAAAAACTGGCAGTGATCTACCCATTGTCATTGGAGGGAGGAGGTGGGGGGGTGGATTGCCCAGAGTTGTTGAGCTTTTTGGGGGTAGGATTGCCCAGAGTTCTTCAGCTTTTATTTCTTAACTTTTGGTAAACTTTATTTAATCCCATGATCGATAAGGGTCCTGCGATCTACCAGGATCAGCTGAGGATCTACCGGTGGATCGAGATCTACTGGTTGGACATGCCTAATTCTAGTCCAAACTCCTGCAAAGCATGAATAACTTAAAGTTAAGTTTAAATAACTTAAAGCAGGAGTGGCCAACTCCCAAGAGACTGCGATCTACTCATAGAGTTAAAAACAGGCAGTGATCTACCCCCTTTTGGGGGGTTCAGGTCAAAGTTGTTGAGTTTTTTCAGGGAGAAGGTAAAATGTTGAGCTTTTTTTAGGGGTGCCACAGTTGTTCAGTTTCTTTGGGGGGAGCCAATGATTTACCAGTGATCTACCGCAGACATCCAGTGATCTACCGGTAGATCACGATCTACCTGTTGGACATGCCTGCTGTATACTATCTATCTATCTATCTATCTATCTATCTATCTATCTATCTATCTATCTATCTATCCATCTATCCTAAAAAGCAGCACAGCAAGATAAACTGAAGGCAACAGATATTTGTTTCTTTTCCTCTGTGTGTGCAAGCAAATGCAACTTGCACACAGAAATGTCGTCTTTGCTGCAAGTGGGCATTTTCCTTCCCTCCCTCCAACTCTGAAAAGGTAGCAGAACTCTCATGGCCCAGCATTCAGTCCCACCTGTGCCTTGGCTTGCTGTGTGGCAAAATACTGGCTTCTACAAAGAGGTAAACATTGACTGTTAGGTGCAAAAATGTCCAGTTCTGGGACTGTGTTTACTTGTATCTTGGGCTACATGGCTGCAGTCTTCTAGGTGGTCTGTCAGTGCCTTGGTCATTTTGGGGTGCATTTCATGCCCTCTGCTTCTAATGAGAGATGTACAGATATAGCCCTTTCAATGCTGATCAGTGGGTCTTGGGCTGTTGTCGCGACCCGACTAGACACTGATAGACCGGGGTCCGCCAGGGTCGCGCCATGCGGGCGCCAGGAAGGGGAACCATGCAGCGGGCCAGAGAAGGGGGCGACTGCGGAGCCAGGCGCGCAGGGGTTAAACCGAGCGCAGCAAGGCCCGACCTCGCCCAGGCATGCCCCGCGGGGTAAACAACCCCAGAATGGGCGATAACGACCGCTAACGAGCCATCAGCAGCGGGCGTGGTGGAACCGGCAGCATCGCAACAACAATGCAAAAAGCACCCATGAATGGTGCAGGTAGACCAGAGCAGTTAACTCTTTTGTCCAAGCCACCCCGGGTGGGGAAGAGGATTACCCCCGGACCTTTAGGGCAGAAGGGAGGGGGGAATTGGGAGTCACCCAGCAAGGTGTACATAAGGGGGATTCTGAGGTGGCCTCCTCAGAATCCTCACGGACTTTCCACGTTTCTCTGTGTGCTGTACAATAAACTTCAAGACAACTTCCGCTGACTTCTCAGAGTGGCGTGCGTTCTTGACAGCTAGCTACAGTCACCATTGGGGACACGACAGCTGTACATCAACCGCATTTCAGCTTTCTGAGTGGCCTGGCAGGGTAGTGCTATAATACTTCTTGTCCCTCATTTCTAGAGATAGACTTTGAAATGGTCTCCTTTCAAACTGTTTTAATGATAAGAATTATGTGTATTCCAGATTTCTGGGTGGTCTAGAAGTAAGCATATGGGACAAAGTTTTAACTCTTTCAGTTTGACACACAAATATCTGGATGGGTATTTCAAACCCTCCAAGTTTCCCTATTTTCCAGGGACGTCCCTGATTTAGAGAAGCCGTCCTGGTTTCTGATTTGATTCCAGAATGTCCCACTTTTCCTTGTAAAGGTAAAGGGACCCCTGACCCCAGAGTGGCTGGGGAGACCCGGCCAGATGGGCGGGGTACAATAATAAATTATTATTATTATTATTATTATTATTATTATTATTATTAGGTCCAGTCGTGTCCGACTCTGGGGTTGCGGCACTCATCTCGCTTTATTGGCCGAGAGCCGGCGTACAGCTTCTACCGTCTTTCCCCCTTTTTAAGACACCGTCTTATAATTTTTTTTCCTCAAAAAAACACAGGGTGGCTTATTTTCGGGGGGATGTCTTATTTTTATTACGCCAGTATGGTACGGTACAGCCTCCCCCTGCGCGCTGAGCAGGTGGGGCAGAACTACGCAAGAGGCGCGTCCCCCCCGCCTCTCACTGGTTCGCTGGCTCCCTGCGCACGCAGGAGGGGCTGAGGAGGCAACGGGAACAATGGCGGCACCACGGCTTACTTTTGGGGTACGTCTTACTTCTCACAAAGGTAAAAAAAACCTGCCATGGCTTACTTTATGACTACGTATTAAAAAAGGGGAAACAGGGTAGGTCATGTGGCCAGCATGACAAAGCTGCTTCTGGCGAACCAGAGCAGCACACGGAAACGCCGTTTACCTTCCCGCCGGAGCGGTTCCTATTTATCTACTTGCACTTTGACATGCTTTCGAACTGCTAGGTGGGCAGGAGCTGGAACCGGCAACAGGAGCTCACCCCGTCGCAGGGATTTGAACCGCCGACCTTCTGATCAGCAAGCCCTAGGCTCTGTGGTTTAACCCACAGCGCCACCTGGGTCCCTCTTTTCCTTAGGATGTCCCTATTTTTATTGGAGAAATGTTGGAGGGTATGGTAGGATGTATGGAGGGTATGGAGTTATCTGACCCCTGAGCTGTCTGAAGGCAATCCTGTATAGGG
This sequence comes from Darevskia mixta, assembly GCA_034641385.1. Lineage (NCBI taxonomy): Eukaryota > Metazoa > Chordata > Lepidosauria > Squamata > Lacertidae > Darevskia > Darevskia mixta. Next base: position 1,753,904 of record JAWWNH010000139.1, on the reverse strand, counting down.
AAGGGTGTTTTTTTTAAATGTTTAATGTTTCATTGTGTTTTTATATATGTTGGAAGCTGCCCAGAGAGGCTGGGGCAACCCAGTGAGATGTGTGGGGTAGAAATAGTAAAATTATCGTTATGGAATGGGACGCCTCTATTTTCATTGGAGAAATGTTGGAGGGTGTGGTATTTACGAGCTGAGATAAGACAAACTTCTAACAAGTGCTCTGTAAGAGCTTGGCCACTTTGGGAAGGGGGCTGTGGATAGAGCCCCAGCTATTGTGTGACAGTGAACTAGTCCCTGCCTCATGCTTGTGATTCACTGACAAATTCTTGATTAGGCAGAGAAGCGGGAGGTGGTTTGGTGGCCAGGGGCAACAGAGGACTGGGCTCCTGCAACTTTGCAGAGAAAAGGGGCTTTTAACAGGTACGGTATAGCTTGCAAGACAGTTCTTCAAAGTGCCTCTTTTGTATCTACCGTGTTTCCCCTATTTTAAAACACCGTCTTATATTTTTTTTCCTCAAGAAAATGCACTATGGCTTATTTTGAGGGGATGTCTTATTTTTATTACGTAAGCACGCCTTGGCAAGGCCACGCTTGAGTTCTGGGGCTGCGAAGGACGGGACAGGCGTGGAGCTCTTTGTTTGCTTGCTGGCAGCGGGGGGAGAATCCAAGCTGAGCTTTGAGGAAACGGGCACCAGAGAGACCTGCTTTCGCTGGGCGCTCTCTCCTGCTCCTCCGCCGCCGCCTTCCCTCCTCGAAACTCAACAGAAGCCTTGTTTTCCAAGGGGCCTCTTGGGCGACACGTGGGGCGGCTCGGGGGATTTCGTCGTGGCAGCGAGCAGGGAAAGCCCGTGCCGCCTTCCCTCTCCGTCACGGCAGCCGCCCCGTGCGCTCTGCACCGAGTGGAGTTGGGCGAGCGCACGGGTGAAGAGACCTTCGGAGTGCCTTTGTCACGCCCGCTGCTCCTTCCTGTGCGCCCTGCTCTGCAGAGTTCCTGAGCGCTGCTTCTGGGGCTGACTATGGCTTATTTTCGGGGTACGGCTTATATTTCGCAAATGCAAAAATATCCTGCTATGGCTTATTTTATGACTACGTCTTAAAATAGGGGAAACAGGTAACAGCCACCTTAATTTCCATGCCCGCAGCATTTTGGGACCCGGGAATTCTGAATGGCAAGACTGCTTCCTCCTCTCTTCTCCTTCAGAGACCTCTAATCTGCCCGAGCACTAGGAAATTAATTTGTACTCTGAATTTGTATCAAGCTTTTTCTTTTTTGAAGCAAGTGCATGATTGTTGGGAAATACATATACCTAGCTATTTCAGAACGTTCCTGTTCCATAAAATACTTAGGCATTTCTGGCACCATAAAGTCCTATTGAACGAACACACTGACGCCTGCAAACTCCCAGTTCTTCGAAAATGAAAGTCTTCCTCCCACAAAGCAATTCCTAATAAAATTTCACTGGCTGGCTCCTGACCCTAACCCATGATTAGTCAGAAGAAAGTCCCCAATCCAGCCTGCAATCTGGTGGCGCCACCTCTTCCAGCCTCTGCTCCTTCATCTTTTAACAGCATAAAACATGCACTTCCTTGCTAGGTTAGATCAAGGTAAGAATGGACAAATCTGAGTTTAGGGTTCTCTCCATTTCTCATTTTTCAAGTCTTACATTCAGTTCTCCATATTCCTGCAGCAATTTGCTTTTTTAAACAAATCCTCAAAAATTCATCAGCATTTTAGTGCAAATCTTTTCTAATGAACACATTTTTAGTATAGTTTTTTCACTAATGTACACTTTTTTGCAAGCAGATTCCCCTTGTATAAAGCATTAACAGGCATACATAATAAAATGTATCCCCTAGATAGCGGTCATTCTAGTCCAGCATTCTGTTTCCAACAGCGGGTCAAACATACCTTTGGAAGCTTGCAAACAGGACATGAAGGTAATGGCCTTCCTCTGTTGCCTTCATCCAAGAACGGGTATGCTACCTCTGGACATGGAGGTTCCACTTAGCTATGTCTCAGTGGGGTGGAGCCATCTCAGGGCACAGGCTGATACATGGCCAGGTTGGGAACACAGCCTGTCTGGTAGCTCAGATGGAGCTAAAAGCAAGAGCTCTCAGCCAAGCACAAAACAGGTTGCATGCTTGCTTTGCTCCTCTCAGTAGGAAGAGAGAGGAGAGGGGCCCCCTTAAAGTTCAGACCCAGGCCCTTGGACCAGCCAGGTTTATTGAGCTATCCTCATGACTGACAGCTAATTCAGGAGCCGATGCTTTTCAAAGAAATGGATAGAAATGTTTTAGCAGACAAAATCTCTGCCAGACTGCTGTGAAAAATAGGGGAACAGCTTTAGCAGTCCCAGGAACGTCACACTGAAGACATTTCTGTTCAAAAGAGAACAGCTTTATTTTAGTCTAGCTACTCAAAATAATTGAGCAAACATGGCTAGGATCTGGCACCTCTGGACTCAGGAAGCTCCCAAAGGGCAATGCTAATATGCTTCCTTTCTGCGTGCAAAAGTGGGTCTTTTTCTCTTGGTCTCAAATGCATAATGTGCAGCGCAGCCACCAGAAGTACTTGCCCCCTTTGGGTTTTTAGGGGCACGGCTGCTTTTCAAAGAGGGGCAATTTAGAAGGCTGAAGCAGATACGTAATTAAGTTTGCCTCTTCTGTCAAAGGAATAATGAAACCCAGTCACTATTCATTATCTTTTCCTTGAAAGCATGCAGTACCACTCTACTGCAAAGGCTAAGCACCTCTGGCCCTTGTGAACTGCTGGATAAGCTTGAACAGGACGTGATAAACCAATCAATCGAATACACTTCTCTTAGGCAAGAGGGGCTTCAGTGGTCCTCAGGAGTACTGGGCCGCTACGCCAAGTGTTTTTGTGCTTCTGTGTGTATCAGCCAACGGGCATGGAACAAGGAAAGTTGGCCCAGCCTGTTGTGCAGCCTCCTGAAAGAGGTTTCCCAAGGTGCATTCCTGTGAAACTGAGTACACTGTAAAAGCTGCCAAGCCCACCTCTCACTGAGGTCCAGTTTGTTTTGGACCATCTTCATTTGTCATTCAGAAGCCCTCATTTGCATGGGCCTCTGGAGAAATCACATCTGCTCTGCCACACACCCCGCTAGGCCTGTCAGGGAAAAAGTGAGTGAGAACCAGCTTCAGAAAAGGGAGGGGAAAGTTGAGGGGGGGGTGAAGCAAAGACTGCTTTGGAAGGACACAGGAACATAGGAGCCTGCTGAATCTAGCCAATGGCCCATCTAGTCTAGCATCCTGTTCTCACTGTGCCAACCCTATGCCTATGGGAAGCCTACAAGCCGGACCCAAGTGCAACATCACTCTCCCAACTCATGATTCCCAACAACTGGTATTCAGAGGCAGTGGATGTAGAGAACAGCCATTGTGACCAGTAGCTGTTGATGGACAACCATAGATAGTGGATTCTGGTCCAGTAATGTACACTTAGGTCACCAAACACTTCCTTATAGAAAAGCATGGCCTCCGTAATGGGAAGGGGGCTGCCAGAACACTTGGGCTGGGCCTGAATTTCAGGATCAAGCCCCTGGGGGCTGGGAGCTTGGGAAGAAAGTGGGGCAGAAGGCTGCATGAACCCTCACTACAGGTTTCTGAAAGAAACTGCAGGGGCTTCTCATGCTGAACTTGCAGATCTCTACACAAAGGGAGCAGTTGGCTCCATAGGACTCTAGTAGCTGTAAGTCACATGCGGCATTCTTGGGAATGATGGGAAGCTAGCATCCCACCTCCAAGTGTTCTCCACGCAAATGCCGCCCTGTGCTTTGGGCCATCGCTTGTTTGTCCTTTTGACAGTCATAGAATTGTAGAGCTGGAAGAGTCTTCTTAGGAGTGAACCAGCAGTAAATCACACTGTTCAAGTTGGAGTTAACTCTTTCTTAGCAAGAACACGATCTGCACAGACTTGGTTGAGAGTCAGACCTAATGAACACAACAGCTCATCCCCGGTAGGTCTTACCCCATTAATCAGCTTCAGCTTCTCCCTCTGATTCCGGACTTCTATCTGCCACAGACTCTCCCAGCTCACTAAGCCTTGTTCCCCCTTCAGCTTCTGACACCTCCTCTTCCCCACCTGACCAGTCGTTATCATCCCACCACCACCACTTCCCAGGCTCTGATCCTTCTTCCCTTGGGAGTCCCCCAGCTGGTTCCTCCCAGCATTCCTCCGTGTCCAACCAGTCCATGACAGGTCTCAAAGGTTCATCTATTCAGACCCCCTGCAATGCAGGAATCACAGCTGAGTCATCCTTGTGTTCCTCCCATCCCGTCTTCTAGCAGGGTATGAGAATCTCATCTGGGTGACTCTGTCACCAACATCTGAAAGCTAGAGAAAGACAAATGAGCAGCACCAGAATTCCTTCCTGATCTTTGCTCATGTGTAAACCCCAATGGCGGAGCTTCATGCTCCGGCACCAGGGAGCGGAGAGCAGGCGGGGACAGGGCTGGCACACGTCCTGGGGGTGTGGCGCCCAGCACAGGCAGGGGGAGCAGCTGCGATGGCACCCCACTGGGATTGCACTGCTGGGGGCAGTGTGCTCCCCCTGCACTCCTCTTCCTCCGCCAGTGGTAAGCCCTTCCCTTAAAAACAGTGCCAGAGATACCAATTAAGCTGTTGCTGTAAGGAGGAGTTGAAAATGAGCAGACTGGACCTACATGGTTGTACCCAAATAACTCCTAGTCAGAAATTAATGGACAAATTAGCTATGCCCATTGATTTCAGTTGGTCTAATCCTACTTAGAGTTGTTTGGAGCCAACTCAGAGCGACTTATCATTATATTTTCTGAAAAGCAGTTGGGAGGGGGCAGACTGTTACTCAGTTTGACTCAGTTTTGCTTATTTTTATTTCAAAACTCAATGAAATCATTACTGGGGGAGCAGAGAAGAGCGCTGGACCAATCAATTTCCAAAATAAAAGGGAATAACATATGTCACAGAGATGGAAAACATCACGTTTATTCTTGAAAAATGAATCTGTGTTGACACTGGTGATGGGCCAGCATCTTGCACCGCACCTGAGGGCAGTAAGCTAACACACAGCACACACAATTCTGCCCTCCAACATTTTGCCACCACTTCTTATCTCACCCCCCTCAATATAGGTCACCTTAGGTGGCTGCCTCACCATACCTAATGGTAATGCTAGCTCTGGCAAAGGCGGGGACAGGGCTTTCATCATGTATAGAAAATGGAATTTTGACTGGTGCAGCTTGCTATGCAAGGAAGAGAATACCTCCATCTGCTCTTTGATGCAATTGCTAAAGGTACCTATTTATCTGGTCAGTCAGGTGCATAGCCTGCAGAGAAAGGGAATGGGCAATGGAAAAATAGAGGTCGGGAGACACTGGGCCCTTTGGAGAACTTCCAGATACCTACCGAGACATTTTCAGACCACATCCTGTTGAAGTCTGGTGCTAATGAGGGTGGACTGGGCAGAAAGAAAGAGAAACCAGTCCTGGCTACTTCACCCCAGTTTGGCAGTAGTGGCTCTCGAGTCTGACCACAAAGCACTGCCAGATCCATCCCTGGGGCACATCCTTCCATATCAATTTACAGGGCCTTTTTTCTCAGTATCAAATGTTCATGTTTACCAACCAAGTGCTCCTGTTTTATAGCCCAACACTCTATCTTCTTTAGGGACTGGAAACGGCCATAATGCATCATTGGGTGCTGCTGCTGCTGCTGCTTTTATGTACACACTTCCATACCCTAAAACTATCATTTGAACACCAGTTTTCTTAGCATGGTAGGCAGTGTGCTAATCTCATAATCTGACATTCTTTTAGGTCAACTCTCAAAGAACGTAGTGACTCTGGCCCTTTGAAATCCCTGAGAAGCATGGGGAGTGAAAAGCTGAAACTCTGTTTTTCATCTGTGTCCACCCATTGCGTGAGACTGGTAGAGAAATTCTTCTGAAAGAACTGTTCAGGCAAGTGTTGCATATATATTGCTTTCAACAGCATGGTGCAACTCTTACTGTAATTGTCAGGGGCTGGCCGGTTTCCGAAGCGGTGCCAAAGGAGACAGCTGACCTAGATAGGGCTCCGCTGACGCCCGAAGAGTTATTGAGGGTCTGGGATCAGGAACAGGCACAGCCCCTGCTGACGCCAGAGCAGGTAGTGCAGCAATGGGAGGAAAGCTCCACCAGAGCGCTAGCACAGCCAATGGGAAGGGATCAGAATATGGAGACCGAGGAGGAGTTGAGGCTTAGAGAGCCTACCGGAGCATCAGACACCACAAGCGGGGAAGGTGAAAGCGAAAGGGAAGGGGGAACCGTAGGGCTGCCCAGGTCAAGGGCACGGAAGCGGAAAAAGGAGAGGCGGAGACTAGGCTTTCCGAAGCTCCTATGCTGGGGGCGGAGCCGCAAATCCGTACTAGAAGGATCTGACTCTGAGGGGTCGGATGCATAATCGCAAGGTCTGGATTATCAATGTTATGAAATAAAGTGATTAGTTTAGCAGACTGCGTTTTGTGGATGCTTACTTCCGAGGAGACACCCATCCGTCTCACAGTAATGATACAATCTAAGAAGTTTTGCCACATGGCCAGCCTCTGAACTACTTAAAGGTTCTTGCAAGAGATCAATTATTCTGTATATTGACTAACTTAAATTACATTAGTAAAGTGCACAATATACACACTGCGGACATACTGGAAGAACAGGAAAAGGAGCCCCCACTTTGGCCATCTTTTTTTAACCTTAACATTTAGCAACAGGAGCTGTGTTCATGTTTGTGCTTAAAATCTGCTTATATTGGCTGGGTCAGGAAAAGGAGCTTAAATTTCTGTTTTCTAGATGCTGGCAGATGAGATCAACAGAGTGTTTTACACCCAGGCACAACTACATTTTCTCAATCGGGTGGAATGCATCCAGAATTACAAATCTAGAATGGGAAAATTGATGCACAACTGGAGAAAATATAAATCATGGGGCAGAGGGGAGGAAACATAACTCATTCATTGGTCTATTGAATTTCAAACTGCAAAACCTGTTGCAGCAGATTGGGGTTTTTTATATATATATAAAAAATGCAGCATTTTAGAATTATATCAGTGACAAAAGGAAATCGTGGAGGGACGTGGGTGGTGGTGTGGTCTAAACCACGGAGACTCTTGGGCTTGCCAATCAGAAAGTCGGCGGTTTAAATCCACGCGACAGGGTGAGCTCCTGTTGTTCTTTCCCAGCTTCTGCCAGCCTGGCAGAAGCATATTAGTGCAAGTAGATGAATAGGTACCGCTGTGGCAGGAAGGTAAATGGTGTTTCCGTGCACTCTGGCTTCCATCACAGTGTCCCGTTGCACCAGAAACGGTTTAGTCCTGCTGGCCACATGACCTGGAAAGCTGTCTGTGGACAAACGTTGGCTCCCTCAACCTGAAAGCGAGATGAGTGCCGCAATCCCATAGTCAGCTTTTACTGGACTTAACCTTCCAGGGGTCAAGTTTACCTCTCTTTTTTTACCTTTAGTTCCATCAACAACCATGTTGTTTAACAGAACTTCCATAAGCAGAGACAGTAGACCTCTTGAGCACCCAGTGCTAAGGACCAAGAACAGGCTGCTGCCTTCTAAGCTTCCCAGGTCCCACCCCACCATGACCACTCTTGGTAAAAAGGCTGGGCTAAGTGGACCTTTGGTCTGGTCTGGCAGGGCTCAAAACCTTGCTTCTCTCCAAGTTCCTGAAGTGTCTCCCATCATAGCTGTCAACTTTCGGATTTGAAAATAAGGGATCAGCAGCCTCACCTGTCCCGGGGACAGTCTATGGTTCTCGGGGACGGTCCACGCTGCGGTAATCCCCCCAGGCTACAAATTAATTTACACCAGGCTACACACCATCATCTTTCCCCACCTCAGGGTCTCTTTTCTAGGGAGTCTTCTCTTCTCATGCGATGCTTCAGGATCTGTCCTTCCGGTGAGCAGCCAGGGCCGATGTCCTTCAAAATGGATCAGTTTGATCTTCTTGCAGTCCACGGGACTCCAGCACCACAATTCAAAAGCGTCAATTCTTCATGGGGGAGATTGATCAGGTTCACTCTTTTGGCTCTCTGGCATCCATTAATGACTTATTATACAAACGTGTTGCAGACTTTGCATTCTTTAACACTCTTTTGGAAAGAGTGTATTTGTGGGCTGGGCCAGAGTGGTTGATTTTACATCCAAGCAAAGCACAAACAGTGCTGTTGTCTAATGACATCCTATTCTCTGTAACTATTGGTGAGCAACGCAGCTGAGGAGCCTCCCTGGCCAGTAGGGAGGGAGAGGAGCTGCTTCCTTTGAAATCCAGGAAATTTATGGGATATCTAACAATCCGGGATAGCAGCAGGAAACGGCGTTCGAATAAGGGAATTTCCCACCAAAAAAGGGAAACAGCGAAAAACGGCGCTGGAATAAGGGAATTTCCCGCCAAAAAAGGGAAACGGCGGGAAACGGCGTTGGAATGAGGGGATTTCCCGCCAAAAAAGGGAAACAGCGGGAAACGGCGTTGGAATGAGGGAATTTCCCACCAAAAAAGGGAAACGGCGGGAAACGGCGTTGGTATGCGGGAATTTCCCGCCAAAAAAGGGAAACGGCGGGAAACGGCGTTGGAATGAGGGAATTTCCCACCAAAAAAGGGAAACGGCGGGAAACGGCGTTGGAATGAGGGGATTTCCCGCCAAAAAAGGGAAACGGCGTTGGAATGAGGGAATTTCCCGCCAAAAAAGGGAAACAGCGGGAAACAGCGTTGGAATAAGGGAATTTCCCGCCAAAAAAGGGAAGGTTGACAGCTATGGTCTCCCATCCATGCTGACCATTGGGCCAGGCCTTCCCCTCCCTGCTCGGTCCCCCCTCACATGGTTTCCTCCTCTCCCATCAACCCATCTGCACCTGTTTGTCCAAATGGAGCGGCTGGTGTTGGGAGAGGGAGGAGGCACAACAGCAAGGTTTCCGAAAAGAAGCCCGAGCCCAAAGCAACAGCAGGCAATGAAGCTCCTTGAATATTGGATTAAGGCTGTCTCCAGCCTTATTGATATTCCCATAAGAAAGCAGCCAGCCAGCCAGTCCACTCACTTTAGTGCCCTATGAATATTTCATCACTTGAATTAAGCTCTGCGAGAAAAATAATTTCACCACTCAAAGAGCCTTTTTGGCTCACGGAGTTCGTTCCAATCAAGTACCCGGCACTCGCTTCAGCAATGAGGTCACCATGGCTGCCCGCTGGAGCCACCCGACACTTAGCGCTCCACAGATCTGTCTAACCAGGGTGGTCTTTAGGCACAAACAAAGGCAGAGCTTTTCAGGAGACAGACAGCTGATATAGCTTCAAAATGCATTAGCTGCCGACTGAATAACACAGGGAAAGGATTCCAGGAAGAGCCTCGAGGGTCAGGGCAGCCAGGGCACTCGCACCAAGCCTCACGCCACAAAACTGCCCGCCACAAATGGCGGAACAGCTGATGGTCAAAAGAAGCACCCGACCAGAGGTGTAGGAAGGTCAGGTGGTACCCGGTGTGGTAAATTTATTGTAACCCCCCCACACACACACACATTGTTGGTTTTGGTGTTTTTTCCCCCTGCAAAAATTGTTTTACGTTATTTCATATTTTCTTACAAAGGAATAATAATAAGTAAAAATAAAATTTTATTTATATCCCGCCCTCCCCTGCCGAAGTTGGGCCCAGGGCGGCTAACATCAGATACATAACATTGATATAAAATCAAACAATAACTAATTACCTCCTAAAAGCATGTCAAAATCAAATTAAAGTCTAATTAGATGGCTTTCCGCAGGGTTAGGGTTGGGAACAGTAAGTGCTCCACTGAATTGAAATTTCAGCCTTCACGACATAGGAAAACAGCCAAGTAAACAGCTATTTTTGTGGAGGAGGGTCAAAATATTAACTGATATGCATGAAATTTCATATATAGCTATATAATCCCTAGTGTAGTAAGATAAGACCTTTGGAGCAGGCATTTAAAAAAAATAATAATTTATGAACCACCCTAGTAGGGCAGTAATTGTTCCTTGATAATTTGTCACCCCCTCCATGATGGAACCTGGGGTGACCCGCCCCCCACTTCCTACACCCCTGCACCCGACCCTGCCTATTCCCGCCCCCCTTTGATTTGCTTGGGTGCAAATCAACAGCAGTACCCTCCTCACCAAGGCCTTTACCTACAGGTTGCTGAGTGGGTGCCAGAGCAACGCTGTTGGCTGGTGTATGATATATCCTGTAATGTAAGGCTAAGACTGTGAGGAATGATCTGAGAGGCTCCTGGACAAATGTTGCCTCGGGGCCTCTTAAGGCTTCTGCCATTAGTCTCTAAGGTGCTTTCCTTTTCAGCTTTTGCTGCACAGACTAAGATGGCAACCTCCCCAAATTTCTAGGTGTATATTTAAAACATTTAACTGCATATCTAAAATGTTTAAGTATACATCATAAAACCATCAAAAGTGAAATTGTCAGACCCAAATTTGCAGGTGGTGCTGTGGGTTAAACCACAGAGCCTAGGGCTTGCCGATCAGAAGGTCGGCGGTTCGAATCCCCGTGACGGGGTGAGCTCCCGTTGCTCGGTCGCTGCTCCTGCCAACCTAGCAGTTCGAAAGCACGTCAAAGTGCAAGTAGATAAATAGGAACCGTTCCAACGGGAAGGTAAACGGCGTTTCCGTGCGCTGCTCTGGTTCGCCAGAAGCGGCTTTGTCATGCTGGCCACATGACCTGGAAGATGTACGCCGGCTCTCGGCCAATAAAGCGAGATGAGCGCCGCAACTCCAGAGTCGGACACGACTGGACCTAATGGTCAGGGGTCCCTTTACCTTTACAACTGACAGGTGCATTCAGCTTGAAACATGCTCTCAGCCTTGAACTGACGAGTCGGCCTGAGCTACCTTACACGGTTGTTGTAATGATCTCAAGGCAGTGGTTTTCAACCAGTGTGCCGTAGCACCCTGGGGTGACTTGAATGATGGTCAGGGGTGCCATGAACAACACTAGCCCCCATCCCTCATTCCTTCGCTGCCTCCTCTGATGGGAAAAAAAAACCACGACTTCCAACACAAAGCCAGAAACTCCCTACTCAAGCAGACAAACGAGATCATAGAATCATAGAATCATAGAATCCTAGAGTTGGAAGAGACCACAAGGGCCATCCAGTCCAACCCCCTGCCAAGCAGGAAACACCATCAAAGCATTCCTGACAGGTGGCTGTCAAGCCTCTGCTTAAAGACCTCCAAAGAAGGAGACTCCACCACACTCCTTGGCAGCAAATTCCACTGTCAAACAGCTCTTACTGTCAAGAAATTCTTCCTAATGTTTAGGAGGAATCTTCTTTCTTGTAGTTTGAATCCATTGCTCCGTGTCCGCTTCTCTGGAGCAGCAGAAAACAACCTTTCTCCCTCCTCTATATGACATCCTTTTATATATTTGAACATGGCTATCATATCACCCCTTAACCTTCTCTTCTCCAGGCTAAACATACCCAGCTCCCTAAGCCGTTCCTCATAAGGCATCGTTTCCAGGCCTTTGACCATTTGGTTGCCCTCCTCTGGACACGTTCCAGCTTGTCCGTATCCTTCTTGAACTGTGGTGCCCAGAACTGGACACAGTATTCCAGGTGAGGTCTGACCAGAGCGGAATACAGTGGTACTATTACTTCCCTTGATCTAGATGCTATACTCCTATTGATGCAGCCCAGAATTGCATTGGCTTTTTTAGCTAGATGTGTTTCTCTACTTTTTCATGAATATCTGTGCTATGTGATGTTGGTCATCTTTGAAAGAGAATGCACTGAACATGGTCCTAAATGGGTCGGGGACAGAACATGGCCTGGAATGGAACTCCTGCATAATTGGGGATTCCCTGTACAGTATTGCACAGGGAATCCGCAGAAAGAATGTGGTTGGTCAAGGCAGCCATGGACTCAAAATGGTTGAGAACCTCTGTCTCAAGGTAATGTACGTAGAGCACACCAAAGCGCATCTTGGGGACTTGGAATGCACAATATGACATTTGTTTTCTACAATGTGCACCACGACATCATGACACATCCCTTCCCAATTATGTTGTGCTTCAAGCAATGGCCTCAGAAGTAGGAGGGTTCCATTCATAGCTGTCAACTTTCGGATTTGAAAATAAGGGATTTTTAAAAACTTTCGGATTTGAAAATAAGGGATTTTTCCAAACTTTCGGATTTGAAAATAAGGGATTTTTCCAAACTTTCGGATTTGAAAATAAGGGATGTCGTGAGGGCGGTGCAATGGCACCAAGTAGCCTCGCCACCCTGCGCTCCAGAGGCTGCGCTCAAATGGGTGAGCGGAAAAGCGAGCGCATAGACGGCAGGCAGGCTGTCTGTTTGGTTGGGCATGAGGGTCTGGCTGCACAAGGCATGCAAGCTCCGCCCCCAGTCGGTCTCAGACTCCTTATTGGCAGCCGAGCAACACAGCTGAGGAGCCTCCCTGGCCGGCAGGGAGGGAGAGGAGCTGCTTCCTTTAAAATCCGGGAAATTTAAGGGATATCAACAATCCGGGATAGCAGCGGGGAAACGGCATTGGAATAAGGGAGTTTCCCTCAAAAAAAAGGAGAGTTGATAGCTATGGTTCCATTCCAAGCATCCCATGACAGGTGTTCTGGTTCTAGTGAAGAAGGCAGAGACAAGGCCAAGAAGGGAAGTTTTCAGGCTACAGCAACGACTTGGCAGTGCGCAGCAGAGAACTCTCATGACGACGAGGTTCAGGATGCTTCCTCAGGAGCAGGGAAGCTCTCTGTACCTTACTCAGCGACCTCCTGCCTAGCCTACAGTGGCCTGCCACCATTCTCTGCCTCAGAGAGTGAGACGTCTTGCAGGACGTCTATCCCCAGAGCCTTGGAGATATTGAAGACTGAAAAATAAGGGATGCAGAGCTTACCCACACTTCAGGTCTTGCCAGGTTTGTAAAGTTCCAGTTGGGTCCCGCTTCTTGCTGAGACAACACCTTCATGTAACTGCCTTACAAGGAGAGGGCTTCAGCCTTGGGGCTGTCCAAGGTCCTGTTCTTGTTCACTTTCTGCTTTGGCCCTGACTAATCTTCAGTGGGCCCTGCCTGCCTACCCTGTAAGCCTCCAGTCCTCATAAACCAGCCAGCTGTTGAATCCAGTAGAAGCAGCAACAATGCCTGCATGGCAGCTTGGCAGAGGACTCAGTATGTTGCCACTGACAAGAAGGCTGACAGCCAGTTGCTGTCTCAATTCCAGCCGGAAGAGCCTGCTTCCAGCAAGAGTTGGATAGTCAACTCTCTCACTTCCTTTTGAGCCCAGCTGTGTTGCAGGAGACTGGCGGGGGTTGTGTGGCAGTCCAAATACAAGCAGCTGCATGCCTGCCTATCTCCCACAGCATATGCCAGCCAGAACTTAGCAAAATTAAGTTCCACAGTTGAGTCTCCGTTATTCATTCATCTCCTGTCTCTATTCTCAAAGAGCAATTTGAAACAAAACCCTTTATTTGTGTTGTTTTATTCCCCGAGGGTGAAACCATGGGGCAAGGAGAATAGCCACGCACGGTGATAATGTACTGCGTAAATCTCAAATCTGAAATCATTAATAAAGATTAATACGTTATGGTTCATCGTGTGTTAATTCATGCTGCTTGCAATTAACGTGCATATGCATTTTGTGCCCATCTGTCAAGGAGCTTGAGTGATGTTCAGAAGAAAGGAGCCAGTGGCTGTGTTAAAGGCTGCCCTGTGTAAAAGTCTTACCAGAAGAACGTTATACAAGCAAGTTTTTAAAATTAGCTGAAATCTGATTGAGCTCTGCTGTTCTGTTCTGTTCTGTTTTGTTTTTTGCCACATGAACAGTCAAGCATGATGTGTCAGGCAGAGGAGGCCTCAGAGGGGATCACTGATGTGCCACCGTGAAGGCGATACACCTGTAGTATGGGATGGAGTCAGAGCTAATGAGCTGGACTAGCACTAGATACAACCCATCATAAACACTGCCTGAACCAGCTTGACTTGAGCTGACATGATGATGTGAATACTGAAATGTATTTTAAATTATTAAAGTATATTGTTGGCAAACATCCTCTGTAAAGAGCGGCTCTCTGAAGAAACGGCTCGTCCTCCTCTTCTGCCTTGTATTTATCCTCCATGTCTGCTGGCTGCACCTATGCATCTTGGCTGGATTCTCCTGAGTGAATGGTGTCTACTTGACCCAGCCAACCCCAACTCTTGTTCCAAGAATGAAGAAGAGCCATAGCATGCGCAACCAGCATTGGAAGAACTGTTGGCAGAAGATGCGTTGCTGCTTGAGGAAAGATCTGCAACTATGAATTCAGCCTCACATGCAAACTGGATCTAATTCTATGGTCCCTATCTGAAAGCACATACAATGTGGTCTAGCACACCCAGGAAGATGGTGGAGCTACCGTGAAACCTGGCAGGATACCACTTGGTTGGGGTTCCTTTTCAGGCTGTCCATTTGTGTGGTTCTATTTCTGCCTGAAACTGAACCCTAATATTCATCCACAGGTTGCTAGCCAAGTGCCTATGCCAGGCATCCCCAACCTGTGGCCCTCCAGATGTTTTGGACTACAACTCCCATGATCCCTAGCTAACAGGTCAGGGACGATGGGAATTGTAGTCCAAAACATCTGGAGGGCCAAAGTTTGGGGATGCCTGGCCTATGCCCACCAGTACCTCCTATGGCAGCTGCAAAATGCCTCCATAAATATAACAAAGAATATTTTATTTTTGTGATGAGCTACCTTGAACTTTTGTAAGGAAAGGTGGGGTATAGTCGCATATTGAGTGGCCAATGTAGCAATGCTGCCCCTGCCCCCCCCCCTGATGGTCACAGAGGAAGGGGTCTCTTTTTCTGCTCTTTTAGGTGTGGCAGCCATTTTGTGTTATGTCTCCCAAGTAGCCATTTTTTGTGATTGGTTGGTTGTTATTTAAATTGTTCACTATTTTATTTTATTTTTAATTGTGTTTTTATCATCTTGTAACCCATCCTGGGAACTATGTTGAATAGTGGGTAATAAATATGCTAAATAAATAACTAAAACATAACCACTACAAGAAATTATTTAGAGAACAGTTCTTAGGAGAGAAAGATAGACATCTCTTCATCAATTCAAATAATCAACACTTACAGACACAATACAAAACCAACAATCCTGATGAGAAATATCTTATATACCATAAATATACTACATGCCTCAATTTTTTTTACATGTGATGCCTTACATTACAACCACCAAATTATATATAAAATATTTCCATGCTCCAAAATATGCATAATATATCAAACATAAGCCCTCCTCATCAATAATTCTTCACATGATAATAATATTTCACACAAAGTTAAATGTAGAATACCTGTCATTGTCCAGATTACATCTTCTCTTCCTAAAACTGATGAATGGCAGTCAGTTCCCATAAAACATTCCTATCAATTTCATTTCCTAACTTAATGGGATATTCAGTCATTTTTGCCATCTCTGCCATATACCACACCTTAGAACAGGTACCTCTGACCTTTCCACACCCAGCACTCACTTTTAACCCAAACTTGTTTGGAGACCCACTTCTTAGTCTTTCACCACAACCTTCCTGAGTGCTGGTGCTCCTGTTGCCCCCCCCCCTCCTGGGATCAGGCTGTCCCAACCCACCAGCTTAAGACCAGTGCCTTACTGGCATGTTTTCAGGAGGGCGTCTTATTATTTCTGTTTGGTAGGAAGTACGTACTTTGCTGCTGTCAGTAATTCCTAAGGTGATTCACAGTGTGACTCCTTTAGCTCACATTTTACATAATTCATAAACCTCTTTGAAGGTTGTTGTTTTTTTGCTACAATCAAGTGGTATATAAATTCTGTGAAATAAATAGTCCAACAGCGTGACTGAAGGAGCCAAGAGTCCACTTGTGCAGCCATTAAACTAGTTGTACCCTCTCCACAATTTTGTTCTCCAGCAACTGGTATTGTGGGACACACTGCATCCAATATTAGAGGTGTTACAGAGCCCTTGTCACTAGTGGTAGCCATTGATTAGCCTAATCCTCTCTTAATTTGCCCACCCCCATTAAAGCCATCCACCTTAGGGACCAATGCTACAACTTATGGTAGCAAATGCCATAGTAACTTTGCTCTGCGTGAAGAAGGATGTGGGAATTGCGGCTGCTTTCTGTGTTACCGGTACTTCTGTCCTAGCCTGACCAGATAAAGGCATGAGCAGGCCAGAAGCGGTGAGACAGGATGGCAGTAATTTAGATGCACGCCCTCACAGCTATACAACGACTGCAAACAAACCCCCCTTTTTAAAACTGATGTTACGTGCGCACCTCCCAGGCATCTTACAGGTGGCTCATTAAATTATCTCTATTTTGACAGGAGACCAGCAATTTAAGAACTCTTAGCAGCTCCCACCTGGACCTGGTGATTTGTTCATTTGTTAAATTTGCCAATAAGTCCTAGAACTTCAGCTTTAATTCAGAAAGTAAAAAAAAAAACTTTGCAAAAGTTTTGTAAAGGTTGTTCCACAGGGCAGATCTACACCATACATTTAAAACACTGCTCATTTAAAGCACATTACTTTCTCCAAAGAATCCTGGGAACTGTAGTTTTTGAAGGGTACTGGGAATTGTAGGGCTGTGAGTGAAAACAGATGGTTCCTGGGATTCTTTGGGGGAATTCACATGCTTTAAATGTACCTTGAATGTATGGGGTTTTCTCATGGCTACAGTGTTCAGGTTTGTCCATGGATTTCACATACCACAGCAGGACTGAACACTTAGCAAGTCTCCCATTTTGTCTCAACCACCACAATCCACTTGAAAAGATTACCTGTATTGATTGGACGGGATTGGGGCGGTGGTGGAGACCACATCTTTCCCAGATTCTTGCTCCCGTCTGTCCCTAGTTCTTCTCACTAAAATAACTACCTGTACCTGCCTCAACCAAACATTCTCCTTCCAAGGCGGGGTAAGAAAAATTACCTGCTATTAACAAAAAATATATGTTACAACCCATTGCTTTCTGTTCCCCACACCTCCTAGGCTCAATTATGCTCTCACTCATAAAAAGCAGCAGTGCGGACAGCAGGTGGAGGAGCAGAACATGAATGTGTATTAACACGGAATTTGAAACAGAGGTCCTTAATGACCTTCTCATGGCAGCATTTCAGGCATCAATCTGTACATTTGTGGCTG
Source organism: Darevskia mixta (assembly GCA_034641385.1). Taxonomy (NCBI): domain Eukaryota; kingdom Metazoa; phylum Chordata; class Lepidosauria; order Squamata; family Lacertidae; genus Darevskia; species Darevskia mixta. Next base: position 1,736,733 of record JAWWNH010000139.1, on the reverse strand, counting down.
GGTCATTCATTTCCTTGGCAACACCAGAGCGTTGCAGCATGGGAATAGGTGTTTTCAAAGAGGAGGTGGGGAATTTGACTTGTGTTTTCAACCATTACGTAAGAAAGATGTTAGTGCCATAATAGCCAAGATGTTAGTATAACAGCCATTTTTGAACAGAGATGTTATGAAGAAAGGTGTCTTCAGAGAACGAAAGCAGGGGAGATTTCCTTGCAGCAGGACGTGATGTGGCCCCCAGGTCCATCCTGGTCCTTCAGCATGAAGCAAACCTGTCCAGTCAGGCCTAGACAGTTCTGTAATCGGGCAGCTGGGCTCAGTTGTGGTGCTCAGTCCCAGAACTGGTTTTCAGTGCCAGGGTTTAGCTGTGGAACATATGAAACAGAATATTGTGCTTTGCATCAGTATCATGAGCTAATGAAAGGCAACCTGTTTGATAGTATCTCTTCCTGCTGTACTCTGGAATACAGAATGCAATTATCCCCCAGCCAAACAACTAGACCATGTCTATGCAGCCAGGTTGTTTTCAGTTTCCAATTCGCTCACTGAAAACTGTGTGAGGTCCCCAAATCTGTTTCAGGTGCCAATACAAGGCCCTGGAACCACTCTCCCCACCAGGTGATGTGGTTGTTTATAGGGAAGACAGCATCTCCCTGATGACCATTGTTGCTCATATCCCTTCCAAAGATGTTACTCCTCTGTTGGGTTGCTACCTAACTGTGTGTTTGTTGATGTCCATATCCTATTTAATGGTTCTATTCTTAATGGTAAGGCCTCCTCCTACTTGCTATGGGGGTGCTTTCATGGTGTTTATTTTTTATTGTTAATCAGTTAATTGAGATGAGTGTGTTAGGAGAATGAGAGGGAGGGGGAGAGAGGGAGGGAGAGAGAGAGAGACTCCATGGAAGGAAACTTTTACAATAGCTAGTGTAGCTATGCAGGCGCTCTGCCTTTGCCCCCAGATGCCCCCTGTACAAGTAAGAAAAAAATCTGCTTCCAGCATGGAGCAGAACCAATGTACATGCACAAAGTTTCATAACACCAGGCAGAGCAGTCACTTTCCATTCAGCCAGCGCATTAACCGCAACCACTCTTTCCTTTTCTCTCTCAGCCAATCTTCACTTGCCAATTGTGCCATATTTCTTCAGACGTGTGTGTGTGTGTGTGTGTGTGTGTGTGTGTGTGTGTGTATCTGCCTCTTAATCTTTTCCCTGATGTCAGAAGAAACATTACCAACCAGGCTGGAGGATCTCCAGGCACTTGATGCACTAAATAATAAGGAACTTGCTACGACGTCTTCCAATGTTACTTCATACATGCCATGGAAACTTTTCCGTGGAGGAGCCAAAAGGAAACAAGATAACACCTCAGTCTAAGTGCCTCAGAATGACCGGGAGGAGGAATTGGTTCTGCTGACCAAATCTGAAATTTCGTTTTCCGCACCAGGCAAAACTTGGGCGCATGTCTGCACATGGAGGTTGTTTTTACAGGAACAACAGACCCAGGTAATCCTCATCATGGTGAACACTCCCCAACCCCCACTTTAGTTTCCAAGCAGGCTATCCTGCCCCTGCTGCCTTGGGGCCACAAATATCCTCTGCACCTACTTGCCGTTGGCTCAGACACCATGAGTATATTTCTTCCATGCTCTCCATGTGTAGAATGACAGGGAGGAGTGAATGGGAAATCTCTTGTCAAGCCATACAAAGGCTTGATGATGGGCCCTCCCAAAGGCTGCTTCCTTTGGAAACCCTGAGGAGGAGATGACTAAAAAACACCCACAGACACACCTGTTTCTTGGGTCTAGGGTTTATCGCAGCCTTTCTCAGCCTTGGGTCCCCAGATGTTGTCGGACTACAACTCCCATCACCCCTAGCAAGCAGGACCATCAGGGGACCCAAGGTTGAGAAAGGCTGATCTAACAGTTGATAAAGGTAAAGGTAAAGGGACCCCTGACCATTAGGTCCAGTCGTGGACGACTCTGGGGTTGCGGCACTCATCTCGCTTTACTGGCCGAGGGAGCCAGCGTACAGCTTCCGGGTCATGTGGCCAGCATGACTAAGCCGCTTCTGGTGAACCAGAGCAGCGCACGGAAACGCCGTTCACCTTCCCGCCGGAGTGGTACCTATTTATCTACTTGCACTTGACGTGCTTTTGAACTGCTAGGTGGGCAGGAGCAGGGACCGAGCAACGGGAGCTCACCCCTTCGCGGGGATTCGAACCACCGACCTTCTGATCGGCAAGCCCTAGGCTCTGTGGTTTAGACCACAGCGCCACCCACGTTGATGGTGCTGCCTAAATAAGGCCACTTACTGGCATATGTTCTGGAATTGTCATTTTGTTCCCGTTTTCTGGGATTGAGTGCTGGGAAATTGCATCCAGATATTTGGAACACTGATATGTTTTTTGTTTATTGCTGGTTTTAATTTTCTGAATATTTTTTTTATTAATTTTTATTGATTTTATACAAAGAAAATACAACAATACATACATTTGAAAAAAGAAAACAGCAAGAATCTTATCGCAGATGTTTCTTAATTTCATCTATCATACAAAGATATCCTAATACAACTGTTATTGTGTGAATTTTCAACTTAAAATTTCCATTCAACAATATTTAATCTACGTCTTATTTATTTTGCTGTCTTCACCCATCCCCTATTCCCCCCAAAAAAGAAAAGAAAGAAAAAACAACAACAACAGCAACAACATCCACACCCCAATGTACACCCATCCTCCAACCTATGGAGGAATAAAAAACAAAAAACCCAACAACATCAAACCGACTTCCTGTCCAATCCCTTTGCATCTGCACGTCTTAATACTGAATGTAGTCCAACCATTATACCTTCATATATGCTTTCTCTAATACATTCTTAATAACTTCTGCATCCATAATTCCCCAACTCAATATTATTTATTTACACTCAAATGCTGGCATGGAAGTAAAGGTGCTATTATATTTTTGTACATACTTCGTATATATATATCCCATTTACTGCAAATTTCTGCCTGGAGTTTCCTCTGAGATCGTTCATCAAATTGTTTTTACTAATGATTATTTTTTGTAAATCTCTTTGAGGTTTCTCCTTTTACAATCAAGTAGTATATAAACTTTATGACATAAAAATAAAAGGACAACAGGTGGTTAAAGACCCAAAGTTAGGTCTGCTCTCCATATCTGAGGGAGACAATTAACACTCTATTGTTCACACCTTTGATTATATTCCTCCTGGTCACAGCCAATTGAACTATAACCCAGGGCTGGGAGGGTACCTTGACTTTTACTTGTGTAGTATAAAAATATGCTGTAGATTATTTCTGTGAAGTTACATGAACTTACAAGTCACCACAATATTTTGCAGCCATGTGGGGGCCTTTCTTTGCCTTACATGAACACTCAGACGATGGATCACCTTGTTCCAGCCAAGTATGATTTTATTTGGAAGAATTATTGAACTTGTTTGGCCCATCATCTCTTCTGTTAAAAAAAAAAAGACAGACACACACACACCAAGCAGTCTGGCAACCTTACAGGTAGAAATGAGGTGATGATAGTAACAGGGAGAAGAGAAAAGAGAACTGCCAGAATACTGGGCAGGAGAGAGGAATCCATTTTTTGGGTGGTGGCCCCCAATTATGAAACGCCCCCCCCAACTGGTATGGATATGGCCCCACCAGTGCAAACTTTTAAATGGGCCTTGAAAACCCACACATCTCAAGCTGCTTTTCACTGAGATACTGGTTTGCAGACGGGTCAGTAAGTGAAGGAATCATAGTGCCGCTTTTAATTTGCTTCCACCAATTTGCAATGGTGTGTTGCTGGTCTTTAAGATATTTTAGACTGTTGTTTTACATGATTATATTTTATTCTGTGTACCAGTAAGCTCTCTTGTGAGGGCTCTGCCCTGAAAAGCAGTCTGGCAATATTTAAAATAAACAAAATTAAATAATCAACAGTAGCTTAGGAAGCCCACGGAGGCGAAAAACAAAACAGCAATGCTCAAATTGGGTGGATTTCAAAACTTCTCCCTTTATTGGGACATTTTGCACAGACGCAGCTTGTCTGCTAAGGGAACTTTTGCACATCTGCACAGCACACAAGATTCAGGAGCCTTTTCTAGGGAGCAGGGCCTGGGCTGTGTCCACACCAGGATATGAATGCATACATGGGTTCCTGTGTTTGCTTTTGTCCACGCACGACTGCTTTCAGTTTTATACCTCCGAAATCTATATTGATGTGTCCCATCTGCACTACTGGGTGGTGCTTGATGGGATGTATTCATCCTCGCATTGTTGCCCCCTCCCTTCAGTTAGAACTTCCTCACCTACATTCAGTATGGAAATGTGCAGGCTGAACCCTTGGATGAGGTGGGCATCACAAGCAGCTTCAAATCCACATTAAAAACAGGCAGTTGCAAGGGAGAGGTAGGGACAGGTAGGCAAGGGATAGAAACCTCAGTGCAAATCTGACCAAACATAGGTAACATTTCTGAGCATAGCTGTCAACCCTCCCTTTTTTTGCGGGGAAACTCCCTTATTCCAATGCCGTTTCCCGCTGCTATCCCGGATTGTTGCTATCCCTTAAATTCCCCGGATTTCAAAGGAAGCAGCTCCTCTCCCTCCCTGCCGGCCAGGGAGGCTCCTCAGCTGCGTTGCTCGGCTGCCAATAAGGAGTCTGAGACCAACTGGGGACGGAGCTTGCATGCCTTGTGCAGCCAGACCCTCACGCCCAACCAGACAGACAGCCTGCCTGCCGTCTACGCGCTCGCTCTTTCGCTCACCCGTTCGCACGCAGCCTCTGGAGCGCAGGGTGGCGAGGCTACTTGGTGTCATTGCACCGCCCTCGCGGCATCCCTTATTTTCAAATCCGAAAGTTTGAAAAAATCCCTTATTTTCAAATCCGAAAGTTGACAGCTATGTTTCTGAGTCTCCTCTATGGCAATGGTGACTGCAAAGAAGCAGCACTTCCCTGGCGATTGGAGTTTGCCTCCCAGCAGAGCCCTCTGATTGGTTCATGGCCTTCTTCAATCTGGCCTGCAAAGCTATGGGAAGAACTTTCGGAGGTTAAGGTGACCTTTGGCAAAGCCCTTCAAGGATAAAATAACATTCATTCATTCATCAAAATCTGGGCACCGCCAGTTCTGCAGTTGTTCAGTCTATGGATGTGGGGCCCGTATGGCAAAGATGTCAGACAAGAACCCTGGGAGACCAGGGTTCAAGCCCCCACTTAGTGATAAAACTGACTGGGTGGCATTGGACCATTCACTATCTCTTGGCCTAACGTATCTCACAGGGTTTGTGGGTAGATGAAATGGGGAGTGGAAGAAGCAGGCATTCCATGTGTTTGTTGCATCTGTATGTTGAGACATAACGGAGTGCGCCTCCAGGGGTGAAGTCAAGCCACTGCAGAATCACAGTGCCAGCTGTGGCTGCAAGGACCAGGGTCATCTAGTTCAACCCCCTGTGATACAATGCAGTTGTCCTGTTTTTTTGTGCTGTGATGACAATGATTGAGAAGAGCAGTTAATAACCTTCACAGTGTTTTGGCTCACCGTGCTATCAGGGAGCAATTTGGTATACCTTCCTAGAAAATACATGTTTGCAGTTCTCCGATGCATGCAATAAATAGCCTGTTAGGTAGCTGATTAAGGAGAGGCCAAGCTGATAACATCTCAGATCTTGCATTATTTGTTGGGACTGTTAAATGGTTTGTGGAGAACTCCCAACACCCAGGCAGAATCCTTTGCAATCTTGATGGCCTTTCTCCTGCCAAACAGCCCTGAGAGACAAGTCTTTACTAATTAATCCCTTACTATAGATGGAGAATTTGAGGCTGGGAGACTGACGGAGCTTTCACAAGTGATGATAAGAAAGCCTTTCAGTCTGGAATGCATCACTTCTGAACATCGCTGATGTTTTGCAGAAACAAAAAACAACACTAAAGGTGTATCTTGGCTCCATGCAGTGTAGAGCACTTGCACAGAATCGCTGTTGTTTCTTTCCTGTTTGTGCACGTGTGGATTTTGTTAATGCAGCATGGAAAGTCCACATGGCGCATTCCTACCAGGGCATGTTTTCCAGAGGCAAGAATCGCACAAATACTGATGTATGTCTCACATGTGGAAATGCCCTTAGAAAAACAGGACACTTTAAAACCGGTTTTAGTGATGCTGATGAAAACAGCCAATGTTCCCCCAAGACCATCCCAGTTTGCCTGAGGTTTCAGCGGGGATTGAACAAACATAATATGCAGCAATGTATAGCATTGGGGGGTTGGGGTTTAAGGCATGTCACCTACGTTGCCTCAGCGATTCTTAAAGCCACCCTCCCCATATTGGGTGAGACTTAGGCCCAGTGACTTCCCAAGGGCCATTTCTTGAATTAATGTCTGAGATGAGATTTGAAATGGGGCGGTGTGTGTGTGTGTCTTTCCAGTTTGCACTTTTAACTACTAAACCACACAATTTGTTCCTAAATGGATTCCCTCTGTGTCAATCCACGTTGAGGATGCTTTGGATCTAGTCTCTCTGACTTCAAAGAGGGAGTGGGCATTTTCTCTGAAAGGAATGAAATCCGCAACCATCTTTTTGCAATATTCCTGTGCGTGTTTCTCCGGATTGCCGTCTGTATGTTTTCACCAGAGGTTTCCTGGTGGTGCTTAGATCTTCCTCTCTTTCCTGATCTTTCCCAGCTCAATGTTCTTTCTGTCCTTGTTTGCCCTGCCTTATAGTGCTGTGTTTTCCCCTTCTCTCCCCCTGTTTATCCAGGCTTCGCTTCCAGTCCCTTTTCCTTTATAAGTTTACCTGCATCCAAGGAGATCCCGCTCCTGCTTTGAGTTCTGCGCCTCCCTCTCATCCTTTGAGCTTTTCCAACAAGTTGTGTCAGCCCCACTCCCCCCCTTACTCCGACCCCAACTTAATATAAATAAATATCTTTTTCTTCTTCTTCTTCCCCAGGCAGTGCCTGCTGTGCTTCCTTAAAACCCGTTCCCTCCAAGCTTCTTTCTTTCTTTCTTTTTTCCTGATTTGAAAGCCTGTACCCTGGAAGGGGCCTCCCACTCCCAGCTTTTCGCTGGCAACCTTTGCTTTCGTCTGATCGTCACAGATAGTGTTTTGCAGTGAAGAAAGGAGTTAAGGGGGGGGGGGAGAGAAGTTCACGTTGAGATTTCAAAACAGCTCCTACCAGCCTTTGTGGACCCTCACTGCAGCAATGGTGGGAGGTGGGCTTTTCATAAACAAATAAGCAACTTTCTAAAGTCTCTCTCTCTCTCCCCCCTCCATTAAATGGGTTGTTTTTGGCACAGAGCGAGTCTTTCCCTCTGGCACTGCGGGTGGGTTTTTATACGCTTTTAAAAACACACACACACACCAAAAAAAACTCAAAACCCACTTGTGTGTCTCCTCCGAGGGCGGTGATCTGTGTGGGGTAAGTGTGGGACGGGGAAGCTAGGGGGCAGGTAGGCTTCAACTAAAATTTGACACCCGCTCCCAATCTTCTTAATTCACGCCGATCGGACTTTTATATAGCTTACCTTTCCCGCAACAAGTCACACAGAAGAGGTCGGGGGTCGCGGATGCATTGAGAAGAAAATGCAAAAGCAGAGAGGGGACAGAGCCCCGTCTTTGTCCAAACCTTTGCGCTGGATCTCTCTGCGCGTAAAGGTTCTCGCGCAGCCACTTTCGCCGAATAAAAGTGAGGGGGGGGGGGCTCCTGCAGGTTCAAGACACTGTGGGTCTCTCCTCTAACTCTCCCCTTCCCGGCTCGGAGGGTGCGATGGGGAGAAGCTGAGGGGTGGGGGCTGAAGAGCTAGGAAGGTGATGCGTTATAGCGTGTGTGCGGGGGGGGGGAGGACCCCATTTGGGGGGGGGAGGTTGCAAGAAGAAGGAGAAGAAAGCGAGCCGCCCTCTCCCCAACTTCGGGGGTGCCAAGATTGGAGAACGGTGTGTGGGACGGAGGAGGCGCGCAGGGTGGGCGATCGGCAGCCGTCGGAGATCTCCTCTGCGTGGATCGCTGCTCCGAGTAGCTGTCGCTTCCTTTTACTCCAAACGGGAAGGCCCTTGCGAGACCCGCTTTTCTGACTTCAAGGTTGGGGTCCTTCCGCACAGGGTGGGAGGGAGCGAGGTGATCTCGCTTGCTTTCCTACCGACCCGCCACCTTCCCCCCCCCCCGCTTTCCTTCTACACTCCCTGCTCGTCACCTGGCAGCCTGTCGCTTTGACGCGCGGCCGCCTGAAGAAGCGCCGGGTGTAACTCGGAAACCCTGCTCCCGTCCCCCCCATTTAGACCCGGGGGGGAGGAGGAGGCGGTGGTGGCTGCGGATGGTCCCTCGAGGGGTCCCTTCGCCGGCGTGGCTCCAAGCCCGGCTCGTAGCGAGAGGCCCGGGCCGCCCGGCGCATCGCGCCAGAAGGCCCCGCTTGGCCCGCAGACGCCAACCGGCAAAGGTCGCGAGCGGAAGGAAGCGCCGGTGCGTTGCTGCGCGTCCCGTCCGGCACCGAGGTGGCGCACGGGCAGCGCTGGGAACGCGCGGCAAAGCGCCCCAACTGCTCTGCACGAGGTCCGTCTACCGACCGGGTCGCAACCCCGAACAGGGGAACCTCCGCGAGGAGGAGCAGGCCTGGAATCGGCACAGAGCCGCTCGGCTCGTTTCTTGCGCTCAGGACCCAGGCAGAGGTGGGGTACGTGGGGCCCTCCAGATGTAGCTGGATCTTCACCCCTGGCTATAATGGGGGGGCGGGTTCCGCACCCCTGCACAAAACACCCTTCGCCGACTGGGCGCCCTCCAGGTGTTTGGGCTACAACTCCCATCAGCCCCGGAGGGCGCCCACTTGGCGAACGCTGCTCAACATCATCTGCCTCTGTGTCCAGGCGCAACCTCGCCTTCTGCCTGCCGCACTGGGAAGGGCCCTTCCAAATCATTCGTAGGGACAGCCTCGCAGGAGATTAAAGCTACCACGCAGTGCCCCCAAATTGAGGAAGCCGGCGGGTTCTCGATCCCCGCCCGCAGCCAAATCATAATATTAACTTATTCCCTCCAAAGCGCATTCACCCGCCACCCCTCTTTTAGTCGACTGGAGTCCCGCCCAAATCCGTTTCGGGAGCGATACCCGCACCCTCCTGGAGCCAATGACAAGGCTTCTCCCTTCAATGTTTCCCTTAACGCGTCGGGAACCTGGAAGCGGAGACTGCGAATTCGAACGCGAGTCCAAGCGCCTGAGCGTGTTTTACTCGGACGTCGCTCCGGGTTAGGGGTGCAGCACTGCGCACAAGTGTCAAGTGGGTGAACTGCACTGAACTCAAGTGGGTCAGGCTTAAGAGCAAACGTGTTGGAGGGATCGTCTCCCGCGTCACGGGCATCCCGATTCTGGTATTACTCAGAAGCCACGGATTTCCACCTAATGCTGTGTTCAGCATCAAGGTTTTGCTGGAAAACTAAGTTCCACGCAAACTAAAGGGACTTGCTTTCACGTGGATGTGTGTAAGGTTGGGATGCTGCGTCTGAAAACCCCTAAATTCAGACGACTTCGGTTCCAAAAGCCCCGATCCTGAACATGTCGATGCAGTAGTCCGCACCGAGTTTAATGTCACACAGCCCGATCCCATGGGCACGTTGATGCAAAAATAAGTCTCATAGAGGTGGATGGGATTTACCCTCAAGTGATTGGAGCTTTATCAGCGGGATCGGAAGGGGAAAGGGAGGCGCTGGATTGGGACTGACGGGCTGTCACGCAGGTAGCAAGGTAACGGAAAAAGCAGCCCACACGCCCACGCTTCCTAGGAACTAAGGTCTACTTGCTTCAGTGGCTGACCTTACTTACTTGGGCGTAAGCCCACCCGAGCACGGTAGTAAGTACTTCTAAGAGTGAATGGGATCCGGTCGCAAAACCACTACCGCCATCCCCAAGGGGTACCACCCTGCATCTCTCCGAGCGCGCGGGGAGGAGAGAGAGGATGATGGGAGGCGGGGGCGAGGGGGGAGGGGGCACCGAGAAAGGCAGGAGGTGGAGTGATGTGCAGAATTTATGAGATTGGCCATCAGCAGCAGCATCAATCCTCTTCAAACAAAGCCGAGAGCGAGCAGCTCTCCAGACGCACGCTTCTTCCTATTGCCTCCCGTTCTCTTCCGCAGGAATCCAGCGGGATCGAAGGAGAGCCGAGGGGAGCCGCACCTGGGGTGGCGACGACGCGAGGAAGCGGGCGCCCCGCGCAAGCTGAGCTCCGGGAACGAGGGGCAGCGCACGGCGCTCGCCCGCCTGGGACCTCCGGACGGAGCTGCGTTCTCGTCTAGGAGCAGGAGGGCAGGGCGAGTGACCGGACCAAGGCGAGGCGTCGAGGATGCTCGAAGGAAGCCCTTGAGGGGCCCCCTTGGTCCTGTGACCCTGCTGGGGGAGAAGTTCGCCGGGCGAGGCGATGCACCTGACCGCTCTCCGGCGCTCGGAGCAGAGGGGCTGCAGCAGCTGAAGCCCGGCAGCCATCGACGCGCCCGGGGCCGACCCATGTGAAAGGGAACCGAGAGACCGGCACGGACCCGAGGACAGGGAGCGGCTGCCCCTGAAGGCGCGCGCCGGAGGATGGCACGTCCCGGCTGGACGCCGCTGGTGGCGACCGCCGCCTTCCTGGTGGCGACCGTGGGCCTGCTGGGCGTGGCCGGCTCCGAGCCCGCCTGGCGGAGGCCGAGCGGGAGCCCGACGCCGGAGTCGCACGACGGGGAGCGCTGCTGGCTTCGCAGGACTCGCTCTGCCGCGCGGCCGCTGCGCCCCGACGCCACCTACCCGCGTCCAGGGCGGGCGGCGGGAGCGGCGCCGGGGCAGCCCAGGCGGGCCCGGAGCGCCGAGGGCAGCAGCGTGGAGGACACGTGGGGCGAGAGCAGCCCCTTTCCGCGGCGCGCGCGCGCCAGAGCCGGGCCTTCCGCTCCAGGCGCCGTCGCCGCGCTCTACTTCTCGGGCAGGCGGGAGCAGCTGCTGTTGCGCCCGGGGGTCGTGGCCGAGCTGCCCCGCTTAGAGTTCACCGTCGAGGCGTGGCTGAAGCCCGAGGGCGGCCAGAGCAACCCAGCCGTCGTCGCAGGTAAGCGGGAGGGGCGCTGGGAAGGGAAGAGGGTGAAGGCTGGGCCAGGCCCGCAGGGAGGAGGCAGACGCCCGGGCTTTCCGAGAGCTGCCCTCGAAAACCGAGAGAAGTGAAAGATGCGCGGGATCCGAGCGCCCGACGACGTTCCTGTTTCCTTCCAGCAGAGGCGTAGGAAGGTCAGGTGGTACCCGGTGCGGGAAAATTCTTGTCACCCCCCGCCCTGCAAAAATGGTTCTACGTTATTTCATATTTTCTTACAAAAGAATAATAACAAGTAATAATAATAATAAACTTTTATTTATATTCCGCCCTCCCCTGCCGAGGTCGGGCTCAGGGCGCTAACATCAGATACATAACATTGGTATAAAATCAAACAATAATTAAATTACCTCTTAAAAACATGTCAAAATCAAATTAAAGTCTAATTAGATGGCTTTCTGCAGGGTTGGGAACAGTAAGTGCTCCACTGAACTGAAGTTTCAGCCTTCACGACATAGGAAAACAGCCAAGTAAACAGCTATTTTGGTGAAGGAGGGTCAAGATATTAACTGATATGCATGAAATTTCACATATAGCGATATAATCCATAGTATAGTAAGATAAGACCTTTGGAGCAGGCATTTTCCAAAAGAAAAAAGTTTTTTATGAACCGCCCTAGTAGAGCAGTAATTGTTGCTTGATAATTTGTCACCCCCTCCATGATGGAACCTGGGGCGATCCGCCCCCTATGCTTCCCCTTGCTACGCTCCTGCCTTCAAGTTAGGCTCGAGGGACTCCCAGCTGGACCCGAGGGATGGCACTGATGGTACTTTAAGTTAGACTTTACCGATCTAACGTGCCCCACCCGGGGGGGGGGAATAAATAAACGCAGATACCCTTTGCCCATTACTTGTCAAGAAGTTTCGACAAAGTGTTGGGTGGGGGTAGGGAGGGGCTAAGACTGGCCACAAAGAGCCACAGTAGATAGGCAAAGGGTCGGACTGTTAAGAATGCTCACCTTTCCTGGTAGAAGTAAGCTTTCGTTCTGCTTCCCACACCCACTCTGAAATGAAAGGAAGGAAGGATAGCTCAGTAGGTAGAGCAGGCATGAGTTCGAGCCCCACATTGGGCAGAAGAGTCTTGCATTGCAGGGGGCTGGACTAGGGGACCCTTGCAGGTCTATGGTTCTACGATTCTAAACTTGGCAACTAATAACCAGAAAGCTCTTCAACTCTGTATTCAAAATGATTTGAGTTGATTTTCCTGATTCTTTTGTGGTTCCCGTTAAACCCCTTGATTCATTACTTGCTTCACCTTTCTGACTTGACGAATAACTGGACTGTCCAGCAAATTTCTATTCCTAGAGTACCTCCAGATGGGTGTTTGGTGTAGGTTTGGTGCTGTTCATGCATATGAATGCTGCTTTTTTTTGGCAGCATTTACACAGATGGGATGCCATCAGCATCAAAAAGCCAGCCAGTACTCCCCCCTCCCCCAATGAATCCGGATAACCAATAAGTTGGGGGGGGGGAGGGAGAGAAAGTGTCATGCCAATGGCCTGTTTGCAATATCTTGAATGACCGGTTTGCAGTACTAAGCCCTGGTCTGGAAGCACCCTGACAGCAAGCACATTTTACACGATAACATTTCACAGATGAAAATGGGAGTACTTGATTACTAGTGGATACTCCAGATAATGCATCAAGAATGAGTGCTGAATGCAGCCCTTCCTTGTGTCCTACACATTGCTCACATTGCTGAAGCACTACAGAGCAAGGAAAGCTTTTTTTTACTTACAAGGAAAGCAGTTTCAAATCAACAAGAGTTGTTGCACTATGCATGGCTTGAAGCTGGCCTGTGTATTTCATTTTCATTTCCCTTTCAATTTGTGTACTGCCTTTCTATATTACTATGCACAAGGTGGTTTACAAGCTGAAGAAACAAGAAAATAGACAACAAAGATCATACACCTAATAACAATCTGATCCAATACAGAAAAGTCATAATAAAAACATAACTTTAAAATAAACAACCTATAGGGTGAGTGTTGCTGAATTCCCGGAGGTCACCTGGGACCTATTTCCACATAAGTAGGTATAGGTTTAAACCAGGCATCCCCAAACTCGGCCCTCCAGATGTTTTGGGACTACAATTCCCATCATCCCTGACCACTGGTCCTGTTAGCTAGGGATGATGGGAGTTGTAGTCCCAAAACATCTGGAGGGCCGAGTTTGGGGATGCCTGGTTTAAACCCTTTCAGCCCAATAGTTTTGACCAACAAAATTATATGGATGCATCTTATAATGCATCTTTATCAGAAAATATACACTGTCCAAGGTAAATAGGGACCATTGGAATATGTGACATATGGAAGGTTCTGAATTTTTCTGGGCTTTTCACATGTGAAGTTCTTCAGATTTTCATGGAATTAATCAGACAGTGATGTTCCTTGTCATGGGCAGACACGTGAGAGAGTGCAGGTTTCTACCTGGTTATGAGTTCCACTGTGCCTTTGCAGCAGCGGAAATTGGTGCAAGAAAGAGAATTCTCTGTTTCTTTTCTGACCCAGATGCCCAGAAAGTAGATTGGGAACTACTGGTAGATCTCAGGGTTATTTGCAGTAGATGAGCAAAGGTTTCTGACTTTGCAGTTGTTTAACAAGGCAACCACAAAATGACTTTTGTCATCTAAATTCATTGCTGAAACGAGGAAAGCCAACTAGAAGTGGATTTGGTGTGAAAGGATTTTGAGCTCATTTAGCTCTGGTACTGAAAATAAATTCCTGGACTCACAGTGTGTCCTGCTCTTTAATTCTAACTGTGTGTCTTTTACACTTGTCTCTGATAGAAAGATCATGGTATTCTAGTAAAAATCAACAACAACCACCCTACCAGAGTCAGCCACTCAACCTTAAAATCTGTCCACTCCTGCTCAAAAACTGCCAGAGCAATGCTGGTTCATTCCAAACTATCATGGGAAGCTTATTTCTTAAGCACCAGAAAAGACTAGCTGCATTCAAAGCACATTCTTTCCATCAAAGAATTCTAGGCACTGTAGTTTAACCCTCGCAGAATTACAATTCCAAGCAACTCTTAACAAACTACAGTGCCCAGAATTCTATTTGGGGGGGGGGTGAGGGGAAAACCGTGCTTTGAATGTGCTTTAAATGTATAGTGTGCATGCATCTTGCACGTCAGGAGTTTTAACCATGCTTCCAGCTGCTTGCAACTACCGTACAAAAATTCCCTCTCTGCCAGAAATTGGATCCTTCTGCATCACACGTACACGGGTGCCTGAAACTTAGAGACAGGTTGATTCCAGTGGTGCGTGGAGGGGCAAACAACTCCTACATCACAAAACACTATTGCCAAATAATTGTTTTGGTTCTTATGTGCTCATCCAGGGGGTGCTGCCCAATGGTGTGCTGTATACTGTGTGGTTTCACATGCAGCTGTCAGAAGTTGCCATGCCGTGCAGCTTGAGCAGTTAAATCACAACTGGTGCGCATGTGAGCAGAGATATTTTCCTGTTTTACAGATTAATACTGGAGGTACAGAACTGGGCATTTGGGGTCAAACTAATTTGAGCTCCAGGGTGGAGTTACGCAGCCCCATCTGTAACGCAGGCATTCATCCATTCACATCACATTTTCACTCTGCCTTTCCAAAAAGATACTCGCGCTGGCTTGCGCAGTGAAAAATACAAATAAGAGTTATGAACAAAGAATAAAATGGCAGAAATGCATAGTTTAATTAATGCTAGGCTTGGGGGGGGGGGTTGGATTACCTTTATGAAAGGAAGGCAAAAGCATTCCTGTTGATTTAATTATTTCTTTGTAAGAAAATGGGCGAGCAGCAGTAGGAAACATTTAATGGGGGGGCAGGGCCCCCTTAGCCCCCACTCATAGCTGTCAACTTTCGGATTTGAAAATAGGGGATTTTTTTGAACTTTCGGATTTGAAAATAAGGGATGCCGTGAGGGCGGTGCAATGGCACCAAGTAGCCTCACCACCCTGCACTCCAGAGGCTGCGCGCAAACGGGTGAGCGAAAGAGCAAGCGCATAGACGGCAGGCAGGCATGCAAGCTCAGCCCCCAGTCAGTCTCAGACTCCTTATTGGCAGCCGAGCAACGCAGCTGAGGAGCCTCCCTGGCCGGCAGGGAGGGAGAGGAGCTGCTTCCTTTGAAATCCGGGAAATTTAAGGGATATCAACAATCCGGGATAGCAGTGGGAAACGGCATTGGAATAAGGGAGTTTCCTGCAAAAAAAGGGAGGGTGGACATCTAGGCTCCCACTGGCTACAGGTCTGTGCCAGCTCAAGGGCATCGGGTGAAGATTTCCCTGCCCCTCCTCTGACCTGTAAAACAGTGTGACTTGAAATGCTGTGTTTTAAGCCACTAATCTAATGTGTCCAAGGCTTAGGGCACAAAGTATGGCTTGTTTAACTGAGCTGTGCATGAGCTCAAGTGCTCCCACTTTGTTCCTCCCTTATTTATTTTATCAAAACAGAACTTGTGTGCTGCTTAATTGAAAAGAAATACCGGTAGCTTTCAGCAGTTTACTTAAAATGTAAAAGCATTACAACCGTTGAGACGAGTCTGAAGTTAAAAACAAGCTGACTTTAACGCCCCCCCCCCCCCCGGCTATAAACCATTTTTAAGTTTTCAAAAGTGATGGAACAAACCACAGAGTGGCAGTCTTAGCGTTACATCTGAACTTTTCTCTCCAAACAAGCCATCATCTGAAATCAAGGTTTGTTCTTGGATTCCTGACCAAGGTTTGTGGAGGAGAAGCAAACCTCAAAGACTGGTTTGGATTCAGTGCTAAGCCTGCCACTCTGTGGTTTGTTTCCCACCCCAGCTAAAGGAAGAGCAAAGTGGGAGCCCTCCGGGTACAGAGAGGAATCGTCCTTCCTGGTTTAGCATCACTTCTGAGCATGGCCCCTGGCTGAGTTCAGCTCTGAACTTGGGCTTCGTGTTAGGTTCTCCTTCTCCAGAGTGGCCACAAGGAGGAAACGGGAAGCTTCGGTTTCCATTTTTGACTAACTGTGATTTGTTGTTATGTCGCAACTCAGAACTGTGTGGTTTGTCTTAACTATGGTTTAAGGAAACAAGCCAGGGTCTGAAACCACAATTTGAAGTTGGCTTTGCCCTCTAAGCCATAATTAAGACTAGCCACAGCTTGACTGCCTTGAGACATGGCCACAAAACGCAGTTATCTTAAAACGGAAGCCCAAGCTTCCAGTCTGCTCCTCGTGACTGTGGTGGTGGAGGAAAAGAGGAAAGGACCCAAGGCTTCTTCATGTAACACTAAAGCAGCCTTAGAATCATAGGATTGTAGAGTTGGAAGGGACCATGATGGTCATCTAGTCCAACCCCCTGCAATGTGGGAATGTTTTGCCCAGCGTGGGCTCAAACCCACAACCCTGAGATTCAGAGTCTGATGCTCTACCAAATTGCCCTCCTGGGCCTGGGATAGCTCAGTCAGGAGAGCATGAGACTCTTAATCTCAAGAGTTCTGGGTTTGAGTCCCACATTGGGCACAAGATTCCTGCATTGCAAAGGGGTTGGACTAGATGACCCTCCTGGTTCCTTCCAACTCTGTGATTCTATTGTTGTAAGAATATCAAAGTCATATATATATAATAATTGTTCATAAGTGTGCCAAGCAAAACAAGGCCACATGTCTGAAGCAGCACAGGAAGACAGGCCTGTCTCCATTTTGACTCCCAAACTGACATACTGTTTCTCTGCAAGAAAGGAGGGGGGGGTTGTCTCAGGAAAATAAAGTGATAATCTCTGGCTTCCTGATACCTGAGTGCCAGACAAAAGGGTGTGATTAACTTGACTGGGAAACAGGGGAATGTAAATATCCCTTTTGTTTTACTTGATGGGTTTTTGGGTGGAGGGCAAGAGGAGGCATGGGGAGGGTCAAGGATGCTCAGATTACTGCTACCAGACCTCCCCTTTCATGATGTAGCTGTGATATATCTGGGGGGTGGTCCTGCGTTACACCCCTTTTTGTGATGTATGTATGATGTATAGGGGGGGTGGTCTTGAGCGGGAGGGGGGAATTTCAAAAGTCTATATAGGAGCTGGCACACCATTGTTCTGGGTTCCTCCTCCCTCTGATCGCCATGTTGGGAGTGAGGGCCCTGTTGCAATAGATATAATAAAATTTTGCTTCTCAATTTTTCTCTGATTGGCCTCTGTAAATTTACTCCTACCGATGGAGAACCTGGGAAGGCTCTTGTGTACCCCATAAGGGAATAAGAGCAGATTTCTGTTTATTTCACTATGATTCCATGATTTAGCTGGAGTCATCTCTGATGCTGGCTGTATTCCAAAACCACAGGAGGGCACCAGGTTGGGGAAGGCTGCAGTAAACCACAGTTTGGCATTGGAGCAAATGGAGACACTGGATATTTGTGGGAAGTGGCCCAAGTGGTATTATTTTCTGACACACCTGCGTGGGTAAATTTCCCCACAATTTCTGAAAATAAATCCAGTAGGTACCGGGGACCAGTCTCTGTGCAGTCTCTTGCACGAGTTCCAGAGGTTTTGTGATCTGCAATGGATTGTGTAGTGGGGCTGATTTGTATGGAGCACTGCTTTGAGGTGTGTGTGTGTGTGTGTTAATGTGGTCACTGCAGTTTATGTGATCATTGGTGGTCCTTTTTCAAGCGGCCTTAGTTGTTCTGGCCAGACACATTGGCCCTCCTTAGAGATGCCTGTTCCTGTGCAACCAGTTCTACATGCGATATCCATTAGGTCACAAGCCTGTTGGTGATCACCATGAGAGGAGGTCCGGAGGTCATTTCAAATGCCCCGCCTTATTCCCTGCTTTAGTTACGAGCACATACAATTCCTCACTCTCACCCTGACTGCCTTCAAAGTCCTTACTGCCTTTCTGCCAGTCCTTGATTGAAATCGTTTTCTGCAGTGGTAATGCGGAACTTTAAAAAACAAAAAAAAGCAACATTTACAGGAATAGTACTGTATATATCTATATATAGAATTAGTATTTCTAGACTGCTCTTCTACCCATTGGCTTCCAAACTGGCTCCCAGAATAAAATAGATGGAATCCAAAAATAACATTGAAATGTAATACAAACGCAAGCAACACGGCTGAGTGGCAGCAGCATAATGCTGACATATAAAACAGAACAATAAAAGCCAGGGCAGGACAAGAGACAACCCAAGAGACAAGACCAAGGGCGTTAAAAGCAAGACAGTCACAACAGATAGTTGGGGAAACCTCTAGTATAGGGATTAGGCCAGGCATACCCAAACTGCGGCCCTCCAGCTGTTTTGGGACTACAACTCCCATCATCCTGAGCTAACAGGACCAGTGGTCAGGGATGATGGGCATTGTAGTCCCAAAACAGCTCAGAGGGCCGGGTTTGGGGATGCCTGGATTAGACTAACCTCCTGGGGGAAGGAGTAGGATAGCCTTGGCAAAATTCACTGCATTAATTGAACCTTCCACATTTCCAGAATGAATTTTAGCTTGCAGAATTCTGGATTCCTGTTTTGCTTCAGGTTGGGATACATAACCTAGTGTAGCATTTCTTGAATGTTAAAAAGTTATACTGTGCTCAGTCTTAACATGGGGTGACTGAGAAGCCCAACTGCTGAGCCAGCTTCAAGTCATGCTGAAGTTCTTGTGGTGCCTGTTGCTTCCCTGTGATCCAGTGTGGTGTAGTGGTTAAGAGCTGTAGACTTGTAATCTGGTGAACCGGGTTCGTGTCTCCGCTCCTCCACATGCAGCTGCTGGGTGACCTTGGGCTAGTCACACTTCTCAGCCCCACTCACCTCACAGAGTGTTTGTTGTGGGGGGAGGAAGGGAAAGGAGAATGTGAGCCGCTTTGAGACTCCTTCGGGTAGTGATAAAGCGGGATATCAAATCCAAACTCTCAAGCGCTCTGAGTAGAATCTGGACCAGGGAAGGCTCATCACAGTGCCTGTGAAGCTTTGTGGATTTCCTCATAGCATGAATCGGCTTCGCGTGAACATGCTCTCACCATGTAGCTTGGGTAAGCCGCCTGTTTTGTCATTCACCACATCAGTTTCCTGAAGACTGTGCAAAACTAGAAATATTAATTTGATGAGATTTCCTGCCTAAGTGCTAAGTTGTGGTTAAGAGGTTCATCACCCCCTCAGCGTGGGTCTGTGGATTATGGAGCCTGCAGCTGAGTCTAACTGGAAACATTTGTGAAACAAGCCCTGCTGAAAGAGTAGAAGCAGAAGAAAATACTGGCTTCGTTGCCACTGGGGGGCACCCTTGGAGTACACAAAGATAAGCCAGGCAAGGCTTCCTAGTTTAACTGGCTGGCACTATTGGAGGGAACAGATTGTGAGTCTGGGTCCAGGCCTGGGTTTGGCCTGGGACTGGCCCTGGCCACCCTGACAGATGACCTTTATTTGAGGAAGAGACCAGGGAAGTTCAGCCCTACTGCTGCTGTGAGATCTGTCAGCAGCTTTGGACACTGAAATATACTCGGAGTCCAGTGTGAATTTCATGCTCTTTATTCAGCTCATAGTAGCAAGGAATGAATCTTTTCCCCAAAACGTCTGCTATATATACATTATTTACACAATGGGCCCCACGTGATTGGCTAATTCTGGGCTATTCCTGTAGGCTAATCAGGTTGCGGATTCACTTCCTCCAGGAGCCTGATTGGCTGCTCTTGCAGGCCAATCAGGTCGCTGATTCACTTCCACCTGGAGCTGGATTGGGTGGCTCCTGCGGACCAATCCGACTGCTGCATTCTGGATCCTATTGTTCTAGGATTCAGCTCAGTACATAACAGACATCATTGAATGTGCTAACTTCCTGAACCGTCTCCATGGGTTGGGAATGGGAGGCACTGATTTACGGTGATTCCAGAGATTAGAGGTAGGTCAGTACATG
The DNA here is from genome assembly GCA_034641385.1 of Darevskia mixta. Lineage (NCBI taxonomy): Eukaryota > Metazoa > Chordata > Lepidosauria > Squamata > Lacertidae > Darevskia > Darevskia mixta. The sequence goes on along the minus strand of JAWWNH010000139.1, from coordinate 1,716,781 downwards.
CCTGCATTTGGGCCAGTGCTATATGAGGCCATTAGGAGCAATCATCAGAAGGCTGATGAAGCTCATCTCTGCTTTCCCAATGAAACCAAGTTGGCAGAGGTTGTGCCTAAGCTGAACCAGTATCTGGGTGCTTGGCTGTGTTAGGTGAAGCCTTACAGGGCCAGCGTGCCAGCTATGAGACTTGTATTTCCCCCCTTTATATTTCTGTGATCTTTCTTACACCAGGGGCCAGTTTTCTCATTCCTCCTTTCATCTACAAAAATACCGGGTAATTATCACCAGGTTCTGAAAACAGGTGGAGAGTTGACGTAATGCATTTTGCTCCTCTCAAAGGCTTGCCCTAGTCATTCTCCCACACCTTTGTTAGCAGGAGTGTCGTACTCTCATGTAGGACCCTGCCAGAGACACATGCCTGGCTCGCATGTTCTCTCCCTCCTGGTCGGTGGTTCAGGAGCTTCAAAAGCTTTCTTCTGCCCAAATATCACAGCAACTGATACCAAGAAGCATCGGCACATTTAGGGATCCGCAGAGTCTTCTCAGCATGCGTAACAGACCTCAGCAACTCAGCATTGTGGCTAATCTACTTTATTTACATATAAACACACACGGAGCACTGCAACATGGCTCCCTCTCTCTCTAGCATCAGAAAGCAAAGAGAAAGAACGAAGGACAATAGTCCCACTTCACGGAACACAGTAACACAAACATCCTGTCTCCGTCACTTCCCACTTTGTGGAATGAAAACATACACCGTCATGTGATAGACAACAAACCCATGACTGCAGACACGGGGAATGAATCTCCAACAACCTTGACATAGGATATGTTGTCATCCAAAAATGGCGTTTGTGGGGGTATTCTGTATAGATAATACCCTGCCCTTGTCACTTTAAAATACCAGAAACTGTTTATGGAGAACATTCTGCACGACTTGAGTGTATTTCATATCAGTGGTGGGCTAACTTCATTGTTATGTAGTCTACCTTTTTCTCTTTAAAAATCAAAATCCCTCTTGTCCACCAGCATGTTTTAGATCAGTGGTGGCTAACCTTGGCACTCCAGATGTTTTGGAACTACAACTCCCATCATCCCTAGCTAACAAGACCAGTGGTCAGGGATGATGGGAGTTGTAGTCCCAAAACATCTGGAGTGCCAAGGTTAGCCACCACTGTTTTTTACAGAATGAGGACGCACAGTGAATATTTTACACTTGCTTAACAGCCATGCTGTGTCAACATCATTGGCAGGAATCTCAACAACCTGCAGGCTCCAGGTGGTCTCCTGGCAATTGGCCAGCAGACCACCACCTACAGTCTGCCACTCCACTCTGGGTCCTATCCTGCCCTTTCCACCCCCACCCTGGTGGAAGTGCATGGCAGAGAAGGATTGCCAGCATAGTATTACTCATGATGGTAATATCCAGGAGTCAAAGCAATTTATGGATGGGAGCATCACTGACCATGGAGCAAGGAAAGTAGGCAAGATCACACCAAGAGGAATAATAAAACTCGTATTAAGCATTTTCATCCTGCCCCTCCCTATTTTAAAGTACAATACGGAGAGCAGCATCAGTAACAGTAATTCAAACCACATGGCCTGTGTGGGTTTTTTTTTAAAGGACCCCCCCCCCCTCTCTCTGTTTGTGCAGTTTATAAATTATCTAGATCTGAGTCAGGAACCGACTTCTGAATCCTATGCCAATACCCAGTCTTCTCATTCCTACCCTCATCTGCAAGAATAATTATCACCATGTTCTGAAAACAAGTGGAGAGCTGGGAGAACAGGTGTTATGGGATAATGGAAAGGCAGCAGAGCCAGTGAAAAGGAGGTAAGGGGTCCTGGGGCTGAATCTCTGTTCAATAGAGATTCCCCTGGGAGGGGATTAAATGCCAATCATTTATAGGTGGGCTTCAAGGTTCAGAACACAGCAACATGCAATAACAGCTGATCGTTACAGATGTCTCTCCCCCCCCCCACACCCAGAGTCCCAGGCAATTTTTTCTTTTAGCTATCCCCTTTCACCACAATAGGGAGCTTCACAATCCAAAGATTTATAGACCAGAGGGTCTCCTTCAGGGAAGGTATTTGCTAGAAGAAGAAGAAGAGTTTGGATTTGATATCCCGCTTTATCACTACCCGAAAGAGTCTCAAAGTGGCTCACATTCTCCTTTCCCTTCTTCCCCCACAACAAACACTCTGTGAGGTAAGTGAGGCTGAGAGACTTCAGAGAAGTGGGACTAGCCCAAGGTCACCCAGCAGCTGCATGTGGAGGAGCGGGGAAGCGAACCCAGTTCACCAGATTATGAGTCTACAGTGGTACCTCGGGTTACAAACGCTTCAGGTTACAAAAGCTTCAGGTTACAGACTCCGCTAACCCGGAAGTAGTTCCTCGGGTTACGAACTTTGCTCCAGGATGAGAATGGAAATCACGCGGTGGCGGCAGTGGGAGGCCCCATTAGCTAAAGTGGCACCTCAGGCTAAGAACGGACCTCCGGAACAAATTCAGTTCATAACCTGAGGTACCACCGTACTGCTCTTAACCACTACACCACACTGGCTCTGCAAAAGCAGTTCAGTTCCAAAGAGAGGGAGCCTCCACAGAGGAGGGCTGAGGTCTTGCTAACCATCGCCAGAACCTCCATGAAGGAGGGAAACCATCAATAGGGCCTCCTCTGAAGACCTTGGAGGAGGCGTGGCTTCAAATATCCTGGCACCGGACCATTTATAGGTTTAAAGGTTAAAACCAGCACTTTGAATTGTGGCCAGAAGCATGCAGACAAGCAGTCCAGGGTGTTACAAAACCGGTGATTGTGTGGGCTCAGGGAGCAGCCCCCACCAAGAGGCTTAGCAGATTGCCTTTGGGACCAGCAGCACTCAGTGTATCTTACGCTGAGTGTATCTTAGGACCAGGTCTTCTCTTGATTCTCATGGCGTGATGCTAGAACCTTGGCCATAACTGGCTTTTCTCAAGGATGGTGCTTTGAAGCAAAGCCTTGAAATTGTGGGCGGAGAAAACCTGTGACTTTCTGTGTGCTGTTGGACTCCCTACTCCCATCATCCCCTGGGAGTCCAGCAAGTTCCCAGAGGGCCACAGGTTGTCCACCTGTGCTCCAGATCCTCCCACTTCCTAACCTCCTGGCAATGCCCTGTTGCGACAGATGACACCTTCTTCCGCACAGCTCTCGTGGAGGGCCTCTGGGTTCTCTCCTTTCTGCTTGAGCCTAAGCCCTTATTACAGCTGCCTCTGCACCAGGACCCCCTCAGCTCCTGCTTCCACCCCCTTGCTCCCATGTTGGATGGTGTGATGGCCTGGGATTCAGACTCAGATGCTGAACCTGAGGGATCCCAGCCTGCACAGGATTCCCCGCCTCCAGAACCAGCAGAGCTGGGGCTAGGGCCTGAGTCTGAAGGGTCCTCACCTATGCTGGATCCTCAGGTGCAGGCATCTGCTGAGTCTGCTCTGGCTCCTGATGGGATGGAGGACCCCTTGCCTGCAGGTGCTCCACTCCCAGCCCCGTCAGGGGAAGCTGAGGTTGCCTCTGGGTCCTGTAACCCTCCAGCCTCTCCTGAGCTGCAGAGGCTCAGGGCAGAGAGGCGAAGGGAACTGAGTTCCCGCAGGAGGAGTGCTCGCCTCCAAGCCAGGAGAGGCGAGTCACCAGAGGACCGGGGCCGCCCTATGCCTCGGGGCAGGTAAAAGCTGGCCAGCCCCAGCCCAAGTTGCAGGAGCAACATTGTTGGTTACCAGTTCCTGCCAGTGTTCCTGCTTGAAACCTGTCCTGCTTTCCTGCCTGAGCTCCTGACCCGCCCTGGTTCCCTGCTTGCCTACCTGTTCCCGACTTTGCCAGACTCCCTGCCCTGCCCTTCAGTGACTACGGACTGCCTTTACGTTGCACCTCTGACCACGGACCGGACTTGGACCTCGCCTTTTGGGTAACCCACGGGACCAGCACAGATGGTTTCACACTTTGGCTTCCTGACGAAGGGAATTGCTTGCTTGTTCGAAGCGATGCTGGAGTGGAGCTCTCAGATCGTAGCATCAGACACATTCCTGGGCATATTCCTACTTGTTGGCTGGGCTTCTGACACAGGGGCCCGGGAAATGTTCCTGGCTTTTCCAGAGCAGTAGTTTCTGGGCCTCTAGCAGGGTGAAGTCTCGGGCGGCAGTGGGCAAATGCATAGAGCTGGAACGGCATCAAGGGGAGGGAGCAGGTTTGCCAATGCCAGATGTGGCTCCAGATGTGGGAGCTCTTTGGTAACAATTGCAGAACTCCAGGCAGACACTTGTTGATGAAATTGAATGTGCGGAAGCTCCTCTGGATACTGAGGAGCATGCAGTGAGAGAGAGCGCAAAAAAAAGGATCCTTGCGGTTGTTTCGCGCTAACTCATCCTTAAAAGAGATTTCAGGGCTGTGAACAGAAGTAGACTCTTGAGGGAAAACGTCTTGGAAGGGGTGCTTCTAGAACAGTGGTAGCAGAGTATTTTTGTATCTGTTTAAAATGCATAACATTTCCTCAGCTTGAAGGCTCAGGATGGGTAAGGACATTAATGAAAGCATTTCCTCAAGCTATAAAAATATTTAAATGTACAGCTAAAATGTCCTTTCATTAGATGTGGTGGATATGTTCTCCAGCTTCACTGAGCAGAAGGCATTGTTCTGTTGACCTGGCCAAGAGCTACTGTGAATGGCCAACCTAGAGGCTTCAGGTGGGGCCAGTGTTGCATATTCTTATTCCTTTCTGCGCCTTAAGAGGATTCTTGCAGTTGAATGCATTCAGATCCACTGGGCAGTTTGCTAGTTTGGGCTCCAGTTTCAGGCCATGAGGTTCCCACTTCAAGCTTCAGAGTCCCTGACAACAAGAAGGGAATTTTGGAGCTGGCAATAAGCCCCTGACAAGATATTCCTGCAACTGTTCACACTTAGTAACACATTTGGCATCCTAAGGTCATCAGATGTCATTTACCGTATTTTTCGCTCTATAAGGCCATAGGACGCACCTAGTTTTTAGAGGGGGAAAGCCCCATTTTTTTGAGGATCAGCTCAAAGTTGTTGAGCTTACTTTGCAAAGGGAAAAAAACCCTGTTTTATGGGGTTTAACTCACAGTTCTGCAGCTTCAGGAAAGGGAGCCATTTCTACAGTTTCCAGACAGATAATCTAATCAGCCAGTCACATGTCACTGGGGAAACAGCCTCCCTCTGCAAGGGGGCGGGGCTGGAATCTCTCTCCCTTATCTCTCTCCCCGATTGTTTGCTGAGCAGCTGCTCAGCGGGCTTCCTTTCAACACCCCCTTCTCTCTCTTTTTTTTAAAAAAAGCACGATCTGCTTTTGCCCCTGGGCAGTTCAGCTCCAGGGGTGGTCCCTGGTACATTCGCCCCATAAGACGCACAGACATTTCCCCTTACTTTTTAGGAGGAAAAAAGTGTGTCTTATGGAGCGAAAAATATGGTAAATAAAACATGATTCTAACCCTCATGGACAAGAAGACAAGAGCCTAGAAACATTTCCATGCCATTCTCCTTTAATTACTTACCACCACCCTTTTCACCTGCAAAAAAATAAAGTATCCTAAAACATGGGTGATTTCAGCCGATTAATTTATGCAAAATGCATGGAAATACCCAGTCAGCAGAATATGAGTGGCCTGGTTGCAGAATTGAAGCTAGGGCGGTTCTCCAGGCTACATTCAGTTCTCCCAGCAAGACAGCTGAGAAAACAATTGTTCTGTTGAAGAGGCAAGAAATAAGCCTGTTTAACACAGACAGGGCTGAGACCAAGAGTAGCCACTCAGGGGCTGTCTGCTGCGATTTTCCTCTAAGGGGCTTAGTTGCTCAGTCAGCACTGACTCTCTGGATAGCTCCACTGGTAGGGAACAAAGCTGAACAAAGCAGGTTCTGATCCCTGGATGCAGTATGACTTGGTGCCTGCTGCAACCTTGAAGACTACAGACCTCCTTGAGTTGAAAGCAAAGATCCTGATCTAGTAATATAAATAATAGTGACAATGAATTTAATAATAATAAAAAATTAATAATAATAAACAGCAGGAAGGCATCGATCACTGTTTTCCAGTTCATAGAAGTTTTCACAGCGCAGGGTCAAGAAGACTGACGTAGTATTTGAAGAGAAGCCATCCTGGTGGCTCACCCACAGTATGAGTTTTCTCCCAGATCTGCAGTTTGCATGACTGAAGTATATTCTTTTGAGGTTAATGCTGATTCAGCCATAATTTTTGCCATGCTCCGGGCAGGGGGTTCGCTTTCCTTTTTAGAAATTAAAAAAAGCAATCTGAAAAAAAAAGTTTCAGAACAGCTACAGGGATTTGGTGTGTGTGTTTCTCAGTGGCAGTTGTGGGGACTGGCCAGTTGTCACCACTGGCATTTGCTGCAAACTTGGGAGACTCACTCCCCCCCCCCCCCAAAAGGCTCAGCGCTGGAGAGTGGGGTGCCTCCACACTGGTTGTCTTCCTCCTTTTCTTGCCTCAGATTTGGAAACAAAGCACTTCTTTCTCCAATAAGATCTTTAGATGGATATGGTGCAGGGAATGTGCCTTTTCTCGCTGCCTGCACGGCACCATGACTGACGTAGCAGATTCCAGACAGCCCAGGTTAATGATTAGTGTGGGATACTATCGTTGTGGCTACAAATTAGAACCCAATTTGAATTGGTGTCTGGTGGACCAAATTTTAATTGCATTTCCAACCTGTTTTGGTTTAGATTTGCTAGCAAGAAATACTTGGAAATTGTAGTCCCTCTTAAACAAAGACTTCTTCACATCTCTTGCAGTTTCCAGGGTTCTTCATGGGAAGCCACTATAGTGCCCTTGGATCCAAGCCAGTTTGAATATCTAGTGTAAGGTAAAGGTAAAGGTAAAGGGACCCCTGACCGTTAGGTCCAGTCGCGGACAACTCTGGGGTTGCGGTGCTCATCTCGCTTCACTGGCCGAGGGAGCTGGCGTTTGTCCGCAGACAGCTTCTGGGTCATGTGGCCAGCATAACTAAGCCACTTCTGATGAACCAGAGCAGCGCACGGAAACGCCGTTTACCTTCCCGCCAGAGCGATACCTATTTATCTACTTGCACTTGACGTGCTTTCGGACTGCTAGGTTGGCAGGAGCAGGGACCGAGCAACGGGAGCTCACCCCTTCATGGGAATTCAAACCGCCGACCTTCTGATCAGCAAGCCCTGGGCTCTGTGGTTTAACCCACAGCGCCACCCGCGTCCCTTATATCTAGTGTGGATTCATCCTAAACTCACTCCTTCTGTTCTAGAGCTGAGAGGTAGTGTGGTCTTTGTGTTGCATTCCCTGTGCTGAATTTTCTTCTTCTCTCTCTTTCTCTCCTCCATTCAGGTGTGTTTGACAATTGCTCCCACGTTGCCAGTGACAGGGGCTGGACTCTTGGCATCCGCACGCAGGAGAAGACTGGGAAGAAGGATGCCCGCTTCTTCTTCTCACTCCGGACAGACCGCTTCAAGAGATCTTCCACCATATCGGTACAACATCGCTATGAACTCAATACGTGGGCTCACGTGGCCGCCACCTACAACGGGAAGCAGATGCTGCTGTACCTGAACGGGGAACGGGTGGCACGTAGTTCCCAGCAGTCTGGGGCCCTCCACAGTCCCTTCATGGCTTCTTGCCGCACCTTGATTCTGGGAGGCGACAGCTCAGAGGACGGGCACCACTTCCGTGGCCACCTGGCTCTGCTGGCCATTTGGAATGCCGCTTTACCCCAGGAGAAACTCCAGAGAGCTTTCTTGAGAAAGGCCGAAGACCGAGAAGCTGCCATGGTGCTCAGTGCAAGGTTCAGCCGCTTGGAGCAGCAATGGGTAACCTTCAAAGATGGCGCCTACCCGCTGGTGGAGTCCTTCCAAGCGCCAGAGCCTCCGGTTTTGTCGCCCCTCGTGCCCTCTCTCTGCGGGCAGACTGTCTGCGACAACGTGGAGTTGATCTCCTACTACAACAGCCACTGGCCGCTGAGGAATGAGAAGGTGGTCCGTTACCGGGTCGTCAACATTCATGATGATGAGGGGCTCCACCCTACTGTCAGCCAAGAGCAGATTGCCCACCAGCACCGGGTGCTGAGCGGGGCCTTTGGCCGCTACAACATCACCTGGCAACTGAGCGTACATAAGGTGCACAGCTCCTTGCTCCGCCACCGCGTGGTCCTGATGAACTGTGAACCCGGGAAGATTGGCAATGAGTACTGTGACCCCGAGTGCGAGCACCCGCTGACTGGCTACGACGGGGGCGACTGCCGCCGGCTGGGGCACTGCTACGACTGGGTGCGCCGCGATGGGGTTTGCAACATGGAATGCAACAACATGCTTGACAATTTTGACGACGGGGACTGTTGCAACCCCAGAGTGACCAACGTGAAGAAGACGTGCTTTGACCCTGAATCTCCACACCGGTAAGTTGTGGGCAGACAAGGGAGGGAGGGCCCTGCCCTCCTGCCTGGGGACTCCTAGGCACCAAAGCCCCTTGCAATGAAGTCCACAGGATCATGTCCATAGATTCCCCTCTCATACTACTCTTTTCTCTGGGTTTAGGCTAATGTTAACAGTGGTCAGCACTGACTACTGCTGATGCAGTGCTAGCAGTGCACTGGAAGGGTGTGCTGGTCCCATGGGTTACCCGAAAGGCGAGGTCCAAGTCCGGTCCGTGGTCAGAGGTGCAACGTAAAGGCAGTCCGTAGTCACTGAAGCTGGGTGCAGGGCAGGGAGTCAGGCAAAGTCAGGAACAGGTAGGCAAGCAGGGAACCAGGGCGGGTCAGGAGCTCAGGCAGGAAAGCAGGACAGGTTTCAAGCAGGAACTGGTCACCAAGAATGTTGCTCCTGCAACTTGGGGCTGGGGCTGGCCGGCTTTTATCTGCCCAGAGGCATAGGGCGGCCCGGATCCTCTGGTGACTCGCCTCTCCTGGCCTGGAGGCGAGCACTCCTCCTGCGGGAACTTAGTTCCCTTCGCCTCTCTGCCCTGAGCCTCTGCAGCTCAGGAGAGGCTGGAGGATTACCGGACCCAGAGGCAACCTCAGCTCCCCCTGACGGGGCTGGGAGTGGAGCACCTGCAGGCAATGGGTCCTCCATCCCATCAGGAGCAGACTCAGCAGATGCCTGCACCTGAGGATCCAGCACAGGTGAGGACCCTTCCGACTCAGGCTCTAGCCCCGGCTCTGCTGGTTCTGGAGGTGGGGAATCCTGTGCAGGCTGGGGTCCCTCAGGTTCAGCATCTGAGCCTGAATCCCAGGCCATCACAAAGGGAGAGAGAGATGTTTGCTGATGGGTGGGTAAATGTGTCTGAGGCTGGCTACCTGCAGAGAGCCTGTGGTCCTCCTTCTTCCCTTGGCTCCAGCCAGCATGGCCAGCAGCCAGTGATGATGGGTGCTGTAGTCCAATGGCTTCCGGAGGTTCACAGGTTTCCTATACCTGCTTCTGCCCTATTTCAGGTCCAGACATTCGATGGCTTTATGCTACTTAAAATGTTCACCACCTCTGGCAGTGGTGCGCATAATTATTTGTTTAGAGATCTCTGGGCTCTGCTCGCAGAGAATGACTGTTGAAGCTGATTTCATGCCTGTAATTTGAACATCCCCTGTGTTGTTTGTAGACTCGGCCAGTGAATGCGGAGACTCCTTAAACGGTGATGTGCGTCTCCTTGCCAATTGACATGGAAGTCTTCCGCATAGAGCTGCTAATATTGAGACGCACACACACACACACCGACCACCACCAAGGGGCCTGCTAGTATCCAAAAGTAAAGATGAGTGTCAGCGAGAGGAGTTTTTTGGGATTTCTTCAGGTCCAGTAGAAAGCCTTTCTTGGAATGATTTAGCTAGCATTTTAGTTGGCAAGTTCTGGTGAAATTGTTAGTGTTGTTAAATGAATATATTGTTTTTAGTTTTCTTTGGCTTGGTCAGGGCCATTATTTTAGGAAATAGGAATTGTTCCTGTTCAGAGCGAGAGGCCATGGAACCCGAAGGCTCCATAGCCCCGCAGTCCAAACAAGCCTGAAAGAGGCCATGGGGGGAGACAACGCCAAAAGCCAGAGACCCTCGGCTGCCAAGGGTAACATTGTGGGGAGAGAAGCAGGCTTGGGGTTTAATTTTTTAAAATCTCTCTGGTACAGAGTTTAAAATGTGATTCTTACATTACAAATCTCCCCCCCCCCCCAAGAAAAAATTAATGAGTACCCTTTCATATCCCAGAGAAAAAGAGACTTCTGGCCTGTGTACAGTCTTCTGCTACCTGGAATGCTAAGTGCCTTGGATCTAAATATATATGTGGATGAGAATTCATTTCATAAGAAATAAAACGAGGGAAGAGTCTTGTTGCAGGAGATAACAGTACTGCAAGTAACTCTTTAGCAACAAAGAGGCATTTATGCAGCCATATCTTATGTTGGATTCTTTATGGTAAGCACCACATTAAAGCATGCGATGGATTTTAGGTTCTTGGTCGTACGGCTGTGATGATGATGACGACTTCCTAGATTCCAGTCTAGTACAAGTCCACCCTCCTCTGTGTGAAGAAACAAGTAAGACCATAAAATAGTCTTAAAATATAATAAATAAATTAAATAAATAATCAACCTACCTGTAAATATCGCACAATTAAGCATTTACATTCACTGAGCAATAGCTACTGGAGTTTGTACTGCTGGAAGGAGCTTCAGTCAGCATCAGTGCTCTTAACTTACAGCTCTCTAGGAACTATTCCACGCATCTCGCTTCAGTTAAGGAAAACCAAAGTCACGTTCAGCCTCCCATGCGTGTAAGGTAAAGGTAAAGGGACCCCTGACCATTAGGTCCAATCGTGTCCGACTCTGGGGTTGCTCGCTCATCTCGCATTATTGGCCGAGGGAGCCGGCGTACAGCTTCCGGGTCATGTGGCCAGAATGACTAAGCCGCTTCTGGCGAACCAGAGCAGCGCATGGAAATGCCGTTTACCTTCCCACCAGAGCGGTTCCTATTTATCTACTTGCACTTTGATGTGCTTTCGAACTGCTAGGTGGGCAGGAGCTGGGACCGAGCAACGGGAGCTCACCCCGTCGCAGGGATTCGAACCGCTGACCTTCTGATCAGCAAGCCCTAGGCTCTGTGGTTTAACCCACAGCACCACCTGGGTCCCCCCATGCGTGTATCACTTGATAAATTGAGAACCATAGTAAGCGATCAGATGCATGCCCAGATGGCATTCTCATTGTGCACTGGAAAAGGTGCAACTGAGTGAGACCCTTCTTTGCTTTGAATAGAATGTGAACAAAACGCTGCACGTGTCAAGGCATTCCTCCATAGCTGTCAACCCTCCCTTTTTTTGGCGGGAAACTCCCTTATTCCAATGCCGTTTCCCGCTGCTATCCCGGATTGTTGATATCCCTTAAATTTCCTGGATTTCAAAGGAAGCAGCTCCTCTCCCTCCCTGCCGGCCAGGGAGGCTCCTCAGCTGCGTTGCTCGGCTGCCAATAAGGAGTCTGAGACCGACTGGGGGCGGAGCTTGCATGCCTTGTGCAGCCAGACCCTCACGCCCAACCAGACAGACAGCCTGCCTGCCGTCTACGCGCTCGCTCTTTCGCTCACCCGTCCGCGTGCAGCCTCTGGAGCGCAGGGTGGCGAGGCTACTTGGTGCCATTGCACCGCCCTCACGGCATCCCTTATTTTCAAATCCGAAAGTTTGGAAAAAATCCCTTATTTTCAAATCCGAAAGTTGACAGCTATGCATTCCTCCATCCACATTCTTATAGGAGGTGCGGATAACTTCTATAAACAGGTGCACTGTATTGTGTTTCAGCTTGTGAATAAGAGTAGAGTATGGCTATCCTAAATTGAAAAACAACATCTATGACCCAGGAAATTGAACTTTGCAAGTGGGCGTTGTCACAACCATAAATCTAATATAGCACTTTTCATTTGCAAAGTGCATTATAACCTGCATTGATTTGATCCATGCACTATTCTTGTGGTCACTGTTTCTCTTGTGCAAAGAGTGGGAATTGAATCTGCCTGAGGCCCAGACAGTGATCCCAAGGCAGAGCTGGGACTCACACCTAAGGCTCAGAGGTGCAAGACCCTGTCCCACACTTCACACTGACATTTGATCGTGCAAAAAAGAAAAACGAAAAGAAAAGAGGAAATCAATGCATAGAACAGATTTGCAAATATCTTTTTGGCTTCCCTCAAAATTCCTTGGTTGTTTTGCTGGAGCAGGAGTTTTTCATTTTTCATTGAAATGTTACTTAATGCAAAATCTGCTGCCAATATTGAGACTCCACAAATCACTTTGCAAGGCTTAAAAAAATTCCTTTGATTCTTTGCTCAAGTTGGGAGCTCCTAGTTTCTCACCAGAATTTCACCTGTGGCAAAAAGTGGTGATAGCTCCACCTAAAACGAAAGGTCAATTCAAGATGTTGATATCTATTGCCCAGTTCACTTAATCTGAAGTCCTAAAACTTTGCTGGACACCTGCTTGGCTTTCTGGTGATGTCATCCTCTTCAGCTGTGGCAGGAAGAGGCTGGCTCCCTGCCGGCTATCCATTCAGCATCTCACTGAGGCAACCATGGGAGGTTATAATGTAAATACCAAGAGCTCTAATGCTGGAAATTCTCTGTTGTGCTTCTGGAGGGCCTGCCACTTAAAAGGATTTTTACTACCCTTTTCGATTTGTGTGCATTTATAAACTGTCTGCTGGCGAATTTGCACGCCAGACTCAAGCAGCTCCTGAGCCATTAAGGTCTCTGGGTCAATAGGCTGCCTTTTAAAAAATCTATTAAGTTCCATTTGCAGGGGATTACCGCTTGTGTGATTGATTCTGTCTACCAGCTACCATTAAAAAACACCAAACAAAACAAGCCCCAAGGAGCCAGAGCAATAAGATGCAGACTGGGCTGGATTTATCGCCGGAGGAAAACGATATTCCATTATGTGGTTGCAACTGAAATTTCTCGCATTATCTCACACGCAGACACATGTGGAACAACAACAACAACAACGTATTTTTTATTATAATCACAGCTCATCCCATCCTAATTTCAAGAAGCTAAGGGCCATGTGCACAGTTCTCAGCCTTTTGAGTAAGATCGAGTGTCGTATGTTTCATGGCCCAAACATAAGTCTTTTGCAGGCTTGTACAACATGCAGCCGACTAAAAAGAGCACAGCCTACTGGGGCAAGGGCAGGCAATAAAATAACTCTTCCAACTATCATTTCAATATACATCCATCCCTTCTCCCCAAACATCACCCTCTTCAATTGCCAGTTTCTGCTGTGACTTTTATACATTGTTATAACCTGTCCTCAAAATAACCGAGTAGAGTAAATCCTCTTTTACCTATCAGTAATGGTCATTCATCCATTTTGAAACATTTCCTTCTGATACCTCTTGAGCAACATTTTGCCTGAGAAAAACAGACCTTGCCTCCCCCCAGAACAGGCCTTGAACAGGGCTGCCTGGCATCTGGCCCCAGTAATAAACAACTCAGCCTCACTGGGGCTGCGTGCAGAGGGTGAAAATGAAACCCTTAGAATATTTTTTTTTTGTATAAATATATAATATACATTCCCCCTGTCTAAAACATTGCCAATCTCTCAGCCTCCCCCACCCTTCACATTTCGCCAAATTTCATCCTCAATTTTACATACAACCAGCTCATTAATAAATCATTAATAAATAAACATAATCCATATCCCCACAAACTCTAAGCTTGACAGAGAGTCATAGAATTGTAGAGTTGGAAGGGACCCCAAGGGTCATCTAGTCCAACCCCCTGCAAGGCAGGAATCTCAGCTAAAGCATCCATGACGGATGGCCATCCAACCTCTGCTTAAAAACCTATTATTATTATTATTATTATTATTATTATTATTATTATTATTATTATTATTATTTATACCCCACCCATCTGGCTGGGTTTCCAAGGAAGGAAAGACCATCACCTCCCGAGGGAGACCGTTGTGGGGGTTGTTACTTAGGTGGGGATGACCACCACGATGATTGTGGCAAGGAGATTATATATTTGTTCTTTGTCTCACATTTTGTGGAGGCTTAGCTAGTTACATTCTTGACTCAGCAAGGTCTGCTGTGCCAGAGTAAAGCAGAGCAGTTAACAACAGGGCAACTGGGAAGGTGAACTTAAGCCTCATATTTTACATTATGTAACTGTAAAGTATTTAGGCAGCTGGCGTAGTGCTGTGGATGGACCATCAGCTTTGGATTTCTATTCTTCCTGGGTTTTGTAGCACAGTGAGCAACCTGGAGCCTAGTTCTCCAGGAGGTGGCAAGTCTTTCTCTGGGTTCTTCCGCTTCAGATTTTTGGAAGGGACTCACATGACTGAATGTTTCTGTATTCAAACAATGACCTCAAAACGTCCTGCAGGTAGAAAAATTAAACACCAGGAGAGAAAGGTTTTACCTTAGCCTTTTCACTGACACGGCAGTTTTCAGCATATGGGGATTTTAATTTTCTTTTTTTTTTATATGGAGAAATTTAGTCATGTGAACCTGCAATCTGAAGAGCATCGTGGTACACTCTCCATGGTGAGGAGAAAAAAGGGAAGACAGGCTTACAAAATGGTGTCATGCACAGCTTAGCAAGTTAAAGGTAAAGGTAAAGGCACCCCTGACCGTTAGGGCCAGTCGCGGACAACTCTGGGGTTGCGCGCTTATCTTGCTCTATAGGACGAGGAGCCGGCGTTTGTCCACAGACAGCTTCCGGGTCATGTGGCCAGCATGACCAAGCCGCTTCTGGCGAAACCAGAGCAGCACACGGAAACGCCCTTAACCTTCCCGTCGGAGCGGTACCTATTTATCTACTTGCACTTTGAGTTTTTGTTGGGAAAGCTATTCCCCAGATGTTATATGGGGTTGAACTCTGGGGGTGGAATCCGAGGCTGCTGGAAAAGCTTGAAGTCTTACAAAATTACTATCTCAAGAGGATCTTAGGCCTTCCTCAAGGAACACCGGCAACCTTCTTAAGAGTAGAGGTAGGACTACCTTCTGTGTCTGCCAGGGCCCACTTAAGATTCTTGCGTTTCTACGTCAACCTGGCAAACACCTCAAACACCTTACTGGCTAAACAAGCCTTTGCATCACTTCAAAAGATCACTACTTGGCGTCAAAACCTATCTGATATTCTGGGCAGATACACCCTGCCAGAATTTGATATTCTGAAACAGTGGAGCCCGGACAAACTTCGGAAATGGATCCTGGATAGAGACGCCTTGTTAGATGGTGCAAAAATAAGAAATGCGAGGTCCTCCCACTGGTTTCCCCGGCTGAAAACAGTTAAAGTCCGCGCCAACTATTTGGCGAACATCACCGATCCTACCCTAAGGAGAGCCTTCACCATGGCCCGTTTTCAAACTATCCCCACGGCCTATTTGTCAGGCAGATTTGCTAAAATCCCGATAGAGCATCGTGTATGCCCTTGTCACATGGGGATCATAGAAGATCTCACACACTACCTGTTGTATTGTCCCATGTACTCGGCCTTCAGAGATGTGATTGAAAAATTTATACCTAACTCGATAGGCAACTCGGAGGATCGAGTAAAGTTTCTGCTGGTAGACGCAGACCCACGGATCTCTCACGCGGTAGCGGTTTTTGTGGCAAGGGCCATGAAAACCAGGAAGGGGTTCCTAGATGACGCAGCGAAGGCCCCCTCATCGCTCTCCTAATCTGCTGATATATTTTCTTTCCTGCACTGCGGGCTGGCTTTCTTGGTCTTGTTTTGTTCTGTTTGCTTTGCGGAACTAGCGGGAAATGCGTTTTTAACCCAGTTTAACAATTATATTGTTATTCTTTTAATAATGTTGGATGGTTTTTGTGTAAAGGCATGGTCCTCACAAGTCTAATAAATCTTATAACTGCTAACTACTTGCACTTTGACGTACTTTCGAACTGCTAGGTGGGCAGGAGCTGGGACTGAACAACGGGAGCTCACCCCGTTGTGGGGATTCGAACCGCTGACCTTTCGATCAGCAAGCCCTAGGCTCTGTGGTTTAGACCACAGTGCCACCAAGTTAGCAAGTTAGCACTTGGTATATAGTCTCTATTCCTCCTCGGTAGATGCTGGTTCAGAAAGTAAGTAGATTATTTGGAGTGGGCAAGAGCACCAGTTGGGGTGACAGGGGCCTTGGCATTTCGAAGTGATGTGGTAGATGTGGCAGTGGGCATCTGGCTTCCATTGGTATAGAGAAAGACTGAAGTTCTCTATTTCTGCTGCTTTGTGTAGAACAGAATAGTATAGAAATTTATTGCGGCTTTAAGCCCATATAAATATCCTATATAATAAAGAGCCGGTGTCCCTCCGTAGCTTTCCGTGTGTCACAGGAATTTGCAAGTGCGCGTGCGTTCCAGTGACACACGGATTGGAGCGGGCGGAGAGGGGGCGTGTCCGAGAGGGCGGCCGTGCGCAGGCGTGTCGTCAGTTGGCTCACTGCCGCCGCCTCGCACGGGCCGCAGAGGGGGCAACCGACCACCGCCCTGCCCAGGCACCTCCGTGGACCTGCCGGCTTCGCCAGGGGCGCTTCGGGCCTAGCAGAGCCCCGGCCGAAGCCCCGGCCTCTCCCCCCGCCAACGCCGCTGCCTCGGCCGCCCGCGCTCTCACCGTGACGGTCACCGTCAGGGCCGCGCTCCGCTTCGCCCATGGCCGCCGCCGCCTCCTCCTCCTCCACGGAGAACAGGCCGGCCGAGAGCGGAGCATCCCCTGTCGGCCTCCCTCCCCAAGGGAAGCGGCCGAGGGCGCCCGCACAGCTCCCGCCGCCGCCTTTCCTCTAGAGCCCGTAATCTTTACGGGCTTAATTTACTAGTATCAACATAAACGTACACATACATAAAACAAACCATATAACACAGAAATACGGAGATACCACAGTAGCAGAATATCGTACCATGGCCGTCAAAAGTAACCACCACCCAGGGATATTAAAACTGCAATCTAAAAGGAAAAATGGCGAAAGACCTTTAGTAGTTATGTAATTGGCTATTTCGCCTTTTTTGGGACAAAACGGAGTTTAAGAACCTTGCCACCTGCAAGGTTATGTAAGGGTCATTGTCTTGCAAGATTAGGGCAAGATGAGACTCTGCCATTTTCTGAATTATTGGTCTTAATAAATTTGCCCGGGCATCTCTGTGCAGAGGGCAAGAAAAGATTATATGGTAAAGTGATCTGGCTTTCATTGGTATATAGAAAGACTGAAGTTCTCTATTTCTGCTGCAGTCGAGGAATCTTTCTGTTTCTCAACGGAAGACTACCCAGAACCACTTATTGGCCAGTGTCCTCCTGCATGTTCCATGGTGTGTAGAATGCTGAGATTCAGGGACTCGCCATTTTAAGAGGAAATTGTGCACCTTTCCCCTATTTGCACCCAGTGTCGGCACACACGAGTGATCAAAATGTATTTTATACCTAGTGAAAGACATTGAGGGCTCCTCCGGATGACCTGTGCATTGAGTGTTATTGTAGAACACACCCAAAACGAAACGTGTGTGGGGCTAATGTTTGCATGTTATCTGGGCGTGCTTTTTTCTGTGCTGAACTGCTTTCCATGTAGGAGATTTATAGTGTGTGAAGAGGCTGTCAGTATGCTGCCCTTTGTGCTGAAAAGAACATTTGCAATGTGGTGGCTATCGACTAGGGTCAGCCAAAGACTTCTGCGTTCAGACACAGGTCAGGAGGTTCCTCTTGAGACGCGTCTCGGGCTTTATTAGTCTGTCTCCCGACATGTCTCCTTGAATCAGTGTCATTTTGCTCCCAGTTGGCGTCCCTTGCCCTTCTCTTTCCTTTCCATAATTCTTAGCTTTGCTTAGCTCCTCTCTGTTTTTCCAGGGGTGGGGAAGTGTGTGTGGCTGGAGTTCAGGGCTGCGCCTCACAGCCTCCCTCCTTGGCCAGCACTCCTGGCTCCAACCTGCGGTCCTGCTTACGCTCCCTTCTAGAGCAGATGGGCCTCTCCCCAAAACACCTGAGATTTTCCTCTTGGGGATGGTAACAACGGAGGTCCCCCAAACCCCAAAAGAGTTTATTACTTTACGCCACTGCCACAGCTAGAACCTTCTTGGCACAAGGGTGGAGAGCAAGTATAGTCCCCACTAAGGAAGAATGACAGTGTAAATCAGGCATCCCCAACCTGCACCCCTTCAGATGTTTTGGCCTACAACTCCCATGATCCCTAGCTAACAGGACCAGTGGTCAGGGGTGATGGGAATTGTAGTCCAAAACATCTGGAGGGCTGGAGGTTGGGGATGCCTGGTGTAAATTGTTCAAATGTGCTGAACTGGCTGGTCTTGCGAACAGGATAAGAGAAAACAAAGATAAGAAATATAAGGAGAAATGGATAATGTTTATTGACTATTTCAAGAACTTTTGTAGACAGATACATAGCTTAGCAGGTCTCGAGTAAATCCAGCAGAGAGTTGAAATAGATGATTTAATAGATAATAAATTGGATGAATAAAAATATGTGGCTTACGTGGAGTAGTAGAAAAGCAAAGGAAACAGGAAAAGTGTGGAAGGGAAGACTTATGGTATATGTATATATGCTGTATTTGGTACGGAGTTGTAAGTGGGACAGGGGAAGGGGAGTGGGGTTAAATATGCTTTCTGCTCCTGTTTTTGAAAATGCAAATATAAATAAATAAATGAACATAGATCAGATGGGCCTCTCTGCAGCTCATGCCGCAACATGATAGGGCTCAGTGGGGTGGTCCTGAGACCAGACCCTCTGCTCTGAAAAGGAATCTCAAACTTGCAGGAGCTCTGGGAGACCCTCTTTTGCCATGAGAAGAGGTGCGCTTTCTTTGTATTCAACCGGGTATTGACCATGATTTGGATTACCGGCATGTGAATGGTGAGTATGAAAGGGTGCTCAGAAGTGACGAAGAAGGAACAAAGCTCCAGAATGTGGCCTATAAGGATTGTGACAGGGTTCCTGTTGTCTTTTTCTTCTGTTTTGTATTTTCACCCTCCTGCTTGCTCTTCACTCTTGTTCCTGTGCCTTTGTCTGCACTCCTTCCTTTCTTGAGAGCCAGTGTGGTGTAGTGGTTAAGAGCGGTGGACTTGTAATCTGGTGAACCGGGTTCGCTTCCCCGCTCCTCCACATGTAGCTGCTAGGTGACCTTGGGCTAGTCACACTTCTCTGAAGTCTCTCAGCCCCACTCACCTCACAGAGTGTTTGTTGTGGGGGAGGAAGGGAAGGGAGAATGTTAGCCGCTTTGAGACTCCTTCGGCTAGTGATAAAACGGGATATCAAATCTTCTCCTTCTTCTTCTTCTTCTTCTTCCACCTGCTTTCCTGCCCTGATTTGGTTACAAAATCTCTCTTGACATTGATTATGACACCACCATGATCTGTGAACTGCTGACAGCCAGATGGATCTCTTGCACCCAAGCCCAGTCTCTGACTCATGCCCGTGTGCACTGCCATATACTGGCCTGGATCCTGACAGTTGGAGACTCCTATGTTTGAGGAGTCTGGGAAAGCAGCGGAAAGGGGACAGCCTAGAAGCTGTTATCAATTCGGTTTTATAGGAGGGTGGGTAGAAATTAAGTCAGACTTAATAATGATGTTGTCCAGAGATCTAAGCATATGATGAATGTCTATTCCATCTGTTGCTCGTAAAGTGATCGTAAGTACTGGCACGCAGGAAGGCAAGTGAGAGGAGAGTGTGGCAAGATGCGCATCGTGTTGTGAGGAGCAGCAAGGGGCAGAGAACAAAAGGGTTTGCAAATCATAATGTGGGCACAACCAGAGGTGGATTGTCCCTTGCAGATGGCTTGCTGGTAGAAGACATGGGTGTCCTAGGTGCATAGCTGTCAACTTTCGGATTTGAAAATAAGGGATATTTTCTCTAACTTTCGGATTTGAAAATAAGGGATGCCGCGAGGGTGGTGCAATGGCACCAAGTAGCCTCGCCACCCTGCGCTCCAGAGGCTGCGTGCGAACGGGTGAGCGAAAGAGCGAGCGCGTAGACGGCAGGCAGGCAGGCTGGCTGTCTGGTTGGGCGTGAGGGTCTGGCTGCACAAGGCATGCAAGCTCCGCCCCCAGTCGATCTCAGACTCCTTATTGGCAGCCGAGCAACGCAGCTGAGGAGCCTCCCTGGCCGGCAGGGAGGGAGAGGAGCTGCTTCCTTTGAAATCCGGGAAATTTAAGGGATATCAACAATCCGGGATAGCAGCGGGAAACGGCACTGGAATAAGGGAGTTTCCCGCAAAAAAAGGGAGGGTTGACAGCTATTCCTACCGTAGGTGCTGGGCCGAGGGGAAAACTGCATGTTACATGGTCAGATCCATGATCAGCTTTGCCAAAGTTTTCTGTATTTCCAAAATGTAGCCTGATATGTATTTGGGCTCAGTCTCCCCCCACCCCATTGTTTTCCTGATCCAGATGGCCCTGATAGCACCAGAGAAGCACCAGAGTGGCGAAGACCTCGTTGCTGGCTGTCTTTCATGGCGGTCCATAGCGGTGGGGAAATACGGAGGGTAAATGTTTGTGAGGGGAGGTGGGAGTCCTGTGCCCCCTAATGCAGATGAACCACTAAAGCAGGGGTCAGCAACCTTTTTCAGCTGTGGGCCGGTCTACCATCCGTCAGACCATGTGGTGGGCCAGACTATATTTTTTGGGGGGAAATGAACGAATTCCTATGCCCCACAAACAACCCAGAGATGCATTTTAAATAAAAGCATACATTCTACTCATGTAAAAACACTCTGATTCCCAGACTGTATGCGGGCCGGATTTAGAAGGCGATTGGGCCGCATCTGGGCCTTAGGTTGCCTACCCCTGCACTAAAGGGTTAGAAGAGCTTTGACTGAATCAGAATTCCCGCTGCTCCTTCACTTTAGGATAGGAGTTTTCGGACACTTGCCCCAGGAAGTTCCTCAGAAGCCAGTTGGGGATTCTCAGTGAGCAGATAAGTAAAGGCAGACATGCTTTTCGTGGGAAAACTATTTCCCATTATTACTGAGCTTCTCCTGCAATGCACAACCTAGGAGAGTTACAGGTGAAACAGGAAGGTGCTGTCCCTACCTCTCTGCAAAGCCTTGCTTACTGGGTCACAGGGCGGCAGCTTGGTGTTCTTGTGAGATGATCACCCCTACCTCTGCTTCTCTAGCAGCGACAACAGGGGTGGGCAACCACCCTGCAGGATTCTGCCGCCCAAGGCAGCTGCCTCAGTCCGCCTCATGAGT
Source organism: Darevskia mixta (assembly GCA_034641385.1). Lineage (NCBI taxonomy): Eukaryota > Metazoa > Chordata > Lepidosauria > Squamata > Lacertidae > Darevskia > Darevskia mixta. The sequence continues at coordinate 1,695,607 of JAWWNH010000139.1, read as the reverse complement.
GGGCTGGCCCTGGTTAAAGGCCCCGGATCCTCTGCAGGACTCGGTACTTGGGTGGACTTGCAAGGGATTCGTCAGTAGATTACATTGATGTCGGAAGACAGAAAGTTTGAAACCCTTGTTTAAAGGGATGACCGCTCCGGCAGGGGAGTGAAGTAGTGACCCTTAACTCTGAATTGGGTGCGCTGAGTTGGTAGTCTCTTCAGGACACTTTGAGAGCGCTCTTCATGTGTTCTACTGACATGTAAAAGCAGCACACAACTGTGATCTTCCAGGGTTCTGACTTGTGCCAGGGTGCCCCCACAAGTACACCTTCCGACCTGTGGTGTGTGACTGGTATTGATGGTCATAATGTTCTCTCTATTCTTTTGCACCTGAGTAGAATGCCTTTAAAGGTAAAGGGACCCCTGACCATTAGGTCCAGTCACGGACCACTCTGGGGTTGCAGTGCTCATCTCGCGTTACTGGCCGAGGGAGCAGGCGTACAGCTTCCGAGTCATGTGGCCAGCATGACTAAGCCGCTTCTGGCGAACCAGAGCAGCGCAATGAAATACCATTTACCTTCCCGCCGGAGTGGTACCTATTTATCTACTTGCACTTTGTGCTTTCGAACTGCTAGGTTGGCAGGAGCTGGGAACGAGCAACGGGAGCTCACCCCGTCGCGGGGATTCGAACCGCCGACCTTCTGATTGGCAAGCCCTAGGCTCTGTGGTTTAGACCACAGCACCACCCGCGTCCCTTTGTGTAATCTTAATTCTGCCCTGGGACAATGATGAGATACAAAGGAGCCCAGAACTCTTGGACCTTTAAGGAGTAGTGGAGGGAGGATTTCGCTCTCTCTTTTTGACCGGGGGAGCTTCCTCTTCAATACAGTTGTTGAAAGTATAGAAGCACTGAGATTCTCTGTGTCAGACCACCTTCCCTTCCCTCCTCTGCTTAAAGCCAACAACCAGAATAAGTCCAAATAACAAGAATAACTCAAGATAAACTAACAAATAACCTTAACGAGTTGCCCGCTAAGATTCTCGTTTCACTGTTATGATCTATCAGTTTCCTCAGAAGGAAAAAAGTTAATGACTTTGTATAACTCAAAATAACTAGCTTGCTATTAACTCTAGGGGGAGGAATAAAGAAACTTCAGAGAAGAAGAAGAACACTCCCAAACAGTAAGTGGTAATTATGCAAACTAGGAATTGTAATTTTGCTTCATCCAAAAGGTTAAAAACCTAAACTCAAGTTCAAAAACAAGCTCCATAGCTTGTAAAACACATCAACAAGGGGCTATGGAAGCTCACACGATCTTATTGTTACGAAGCTATTGCAAAGACTGTTGGAAAATGTTGAGTTATATTTCTTTGAATTAGTTTATAACGTTTTTGAGTATTTTTGCTCTTGAGCAATTCTGCTCTTGAATCATTAAACATATTGTTTGTTTGAGTTGTTGTTGTTGTTCAGTCGTTCAGTCGTGTCCGACTCTTCGTGACCCCATGGACCAGAGCACGCCAGGCACGCCTATCCTTCACTGCCTCTCACAGTTTGGCCAAACTCATGTTAGTAGCTTCGAGAACACTGTCCAACCATCTCGTCCTCTGTCGTCCCCTTCTCCTTGTGCCCTCAATCTTTCCCAACATCAGGGTCTTTTCTAGGGAGTCTTCTCATGAGGTGGCCAAAGTACTGGAGCCTCAACTTCAGGATCTGTCCTTCTAATGAGCAGGACAGATCACTATATAAATATACGTTCATCTCGTTTCAGGGATCTTTCACGCCGTAGACTTCCTTTGTTGTAATTCAGTTATTCCCGTGATTATCTTTTTTTGCCTAGTTGAACAACCAGAATAAGAGCTGGAACTCAATGTGTGTACAACATACCAGGCATAGCAAAGGAAAGGTTTTATCTCAAGCTGCCCACCGCTGCCAGCCGTGGACTTTAGAGCAAAACACCTGTCTCTGGTGTGTATGTGTGCCTGTTCACGCACATGTGTTTGTGCACTTCGTTACAAAGTTATATTGTAGTGCAGATGTGAAATTTGAAAGAGAACCCAAGGAGGCACATTGCTAATTGGCTCCAGCTGTTCACTCCCTTATTCCCTTGCACAGATGTTTCCACGGCCAGGAGGCTCTTCCTAGCTTTGCACGGTGCATCTGGAAATTGCTGTCTTCCATCTGGGGAAGCGCCCCAGGCTGGCAACAAGTAGAAGAATTACTGTCAATTTTGCTTTTTTCGTTCTAAGCTCAATTAAAAACATTTGTTGCGCCTTTGTCCTCTTCTCCGGGTTACCAAGTTGCTAAATTAGTGTTTCGAATTAGTGAAAATCTTGCCACATTCTACCGTCTTGCATGTGTGAATAATTGTCAGATAAACACAGCACCCCTGGAAGGAGCTTCCTATTCCTATCCTATTCCAGATTCTGTAATCCTCCTTTTAAACAACTAATAAAGGTATGGGAGCCCTGCCCGCCTCTTGCATCTGGCTGCTTTGTTAATTTCCCCCAGATGGAGCAAGAGGAAGAAGAGGCAGAAATCAGGGAGGGGCATCACTGTCTACATCTGTGAGAATGGACTGGCAGCACATCTGAAGAATGTGTTTTCAGCGCCGTTTTAGTATTATGTATGACTTCAGCCATAGAGAAGAATCTGGGTCAGAAAGAACCTCACCGCCCAGGTCAGCATCTGTGCTCTCGCTATCCACTATGCAGCTTCTGGGAACGTCTGAGAGAATAGCTTTTAGCTGTCCCTGGAGGACATGAGCTAGATGAATGATGAACTGGGAAACCAGGTTTCATCAAAGGTATTTTCCTTTATAGCCCCGCTTGCATAAAAGGATGCAGGGTTCAAACCTGGTCTCCCTTTTTTCCATACGCAAGTAAAGCTCTTCCACCAGCCTCACAAACCTGTCTGTGGAGAACCTGCATGGACTGTCCGTGTTCTAACACCATGTGAAATGACACCATCATCTGAATGCCATGCTTTTTTCTTTGCTGTGACTGTGTTGTATAACATTGAAACCTGTCAGGGATCTGCCCACCCCTGCCAGTCCAGCTCTGAGTGCTTACAGGGACCCACACCCTGTGTTAACAACAGATTCATCTTCGAGTGAATCTGGCAGCCCCTCTTTGGTGGAGGAGCAGTTAGTGGCTGGGAGCCAGGGAGTGCCAGGTGTCCAGGGAGTTGCTGGGAGACCTGGCACCACCCAGTAGACTTGCTCAGAGGGGGAGGCGTCAGTTCCGGCGCATATCTCACGTAGGAGGAGAAGGCGGCAATTCAGAATGCCAAGGCTTTGGTGTTGGCGCCAAAACAGGAGGGAGGCACTTCCGGATTCTGCTAGTGACTAAGCAGACATGATAAACTGAACTCTGCACTGTAAATAGCTTTGCACAAAATAAAGAGACTTAAAGACAAGATGGCTTGGTGTTACTATTGAACAACCGATAAGAGAATCTGACAAAACCTATTTTTAATTTTTTTAAAACGATGAACTGGATGGCATTTTGATGGTGAGTGCCAGAAGAAGCAGGCTGATCTTCTGAAGGAGTCCCTACCTCCATTGTCCAAAGACTTAAGTGACCAGCATGACTGATCTCTCTGGGGTGCAAAATCTTCACAACCTGATTCAGACTCCTGTCTGTCCCGTCCTGCTCATGTCGCTCATGTCTTGCTGCAGTTTTGTTTTTGAAGAAGATGAGCAACAGTAGCAACAACAAAAGACACTCTGAATTAACATGCCTAAAAATGCATTAGTTTAACTAGAATTAATATATAGAATTATGGAATTGTAGAGTTGGGAGGGACCCCAAGCGTCATCTAGTGCAACCCCCAGCAATGTAGGAATCTTTTGCCCGACATGGGGCTTGAACCCACAACACTGAGATTAAGTGTCTCATGCTCTACCAACTTAGCTATCCCATGTTGTGCTGAAGCAGACTCATTGCCCGCCTCCACAGCACAGCCCTGAAAGAGAGTCACCCTGTTGCATAGCCAGATTGGCTTCCTTAGGGGTGGGCAACCTGAAATTGTGTCCATTTCCCATAGTTGCAGAGATCTTGCATTTTGTGCTAAAAATGGTAGGTAATAATTTTACCCAGCCCTACTGTGAGAAGCAGGGACGCGGGTGGCGCTGTGGGTTAAACCACAGAGCCTTGGGCTTGCCGATCAGAAGGTCAGCAGTTCGAATCCCTGAGACAGGGTGAGCTCCTGTTGCTCGGTCCCTTCTCCTGCCCACCTAGCAGTTCGAAAGCATGTCAAAGTGCAAGGTAGATAAATAGGTACCGCTCCGGTGGGAAGGTAAACGGCATTTCTGTGTGCTGCTCTGGTTCACCAGAAGCGGCTTAGTCATGCTGGCCACATGACCTGGAAGCTGTACGCCAGCTCTTGGCCAATAAAGCGAGATGAGCGTCGCAACTCCAGAGTCGGTCACGACTGGACCTAATGGTCAGGGGCTCCTTTACCTTTACCTTTACTGTGAGAAGCAAGTTTAGCTCATCTTCACCCATCTCATACTGTTTCCAGGAGGGAAAAGGAGGAGAAGCTGGTGTTGGAGCTCCAGTTAGTCCTCAGGTGTTGTGGCTGTCTTTGGAGACATGTGGACCAGTTTCTCTGACAGCAGCTATCTTGAGATCAGTACCGCTGTTGAAAGAATTGGTAGTTGTAACTGCCAAGGACCAGAAAGATGGATTTGGGGGAGGGGGTGCTCAGTGGCAGCTTTCCCCCTTTTTACTCCTGCAGAAAGACTGCACTGTGTCTTGAAGGACACAGGATCGGTGCAGGCTGTGATCCTATGTGTATAGGAGCAAGCGCCACTTAACATGCCCAGGACTGGATTGTAACTAAGGGTGGAATTCAATGCCATTTGTTCTCTTAGCACAACTTAATTATCTCTCCTCACCCCACACACTGTTCCGGGATTTCCCCCCGACCCTCCAGAGTGGATTTGGGGGAGACACAGGGGCACACGGGGGAAGGAGAGGGGAGGGAAACCCTGTTATGCTAGTGGGAGTCCTTGTGGTGGCTTCTTCCAGCAGAATGGGGTGGCTGAATCGGGCTCTCTCCCACGAGTCATTTGTCTCTGACTTTTTCCTCTCAAACTGATTCACGTACTTCATGTTTGCTGTGAGACTCTGCTGCCCCAACTGCAACACTGTGTTGTTGCTGTGTCATCAGAATGAGAAACAGGCTCCAAGGTTCATGCATCTAAATTTGTGATCTCTCAAAGACTGAGGGACATTGCTAGACAAGAGGACATTGCCCGTGTGAAACCAGGGATGTTTTGGGGGGATCAGATATTCCAGATTTCACCAGCCCCTTATCTGGCGGAAATCCACTATGTGGAATACCGTAGACTCCTCACAGCCGCTAGGTTAAACGGTCTGGATATGGCGGTTTTGTGGGGAAGATACAGGGGAGTTCCATATGCTCTGAGATTTTGTCCCTGTGCCCTGGGAACAGTTGAGTCAACTGAACATATTCTTTTGACCTGCCCATTTTATGTAGATCTTAGACAAAAACTGATAGCTCCACTCTTATGCCAACTTAACCTAGTAGACAGAGAAAGACAGGTTATGTTTTTGCTGAGCAATTTTACTGGTACCACAACCCTCTTGGTGGCCAAATTTCTTTTTTTGGCCTTTAAATGCCGTAAGGTTAAAATTGACAGTATTGACATGGGTCTAAATGTATAATCTACTTCTCATTGTATGTTTTAGTGTAAAGCTTTATGAGATGTTTAGACGTTTTAAATTTTTGTATGGATAATGATTGTGCTCTGACTGACGGTCGAATAAACTGTATTGCTCATGCTAGGAATCTGTGAGTGGCACTCGAACGGAGGTTTAAAGTTGACATTGAGACATACGCATCCCCTGCTTCTGAGTTTAGTTTCAGATGATCATGGGGAGGTGCCAAGATGATAATTCCCCCCCCCCATTGATGTCTCAAGCACAGTGAAATGGATCCGTGTGAGAGAAGTGTAAAACCCTTTGCTTTTAGGAAAGAGTGTGATGGTACAGAGGCAGTGTTGTGCAGTGGTTAAGAGTCTTGGACCAAGACCTGGAAGAGCAGGGTTCAAATCTCCACTCGGGCATGAAGCTCACTGGGTGACCTTGGGCCAGTCAACACCTCTCAGCCTACCCTAGGGTATTAAATGAACAGGGGATGAACCACCTTGAGCGCTCCTTGGAGAAAAAGGTTGGGATATAAATGCAATAAATAAAAAAAATAATAAAACAGATAAATGCGGGCTGCAACAAATGCTCTCAAAGCAAACCATTTTGGTTGTCACTGGTTTTCAACACAAGGGCTGTTGCACTAGTGCAGTGATGGCTAACCTTGACACTCCAGATGTTTTGGGACTACAACTCCCATCATCCCTGACCACTGATCCTGTTAGCTAGGGATGATGGGAGTTGTAGTTCCAAAACATCTGGGGTGTCAAGGTTAGCCATCACTGCACTAGTGTAAGGATGTGAATAAGGGGTTGTGAAATAACCCATTTATATTTTTGAGAGTTATTGCTATTTTGTCAATATTCTGTTGTGCTCTGATGTTACTTATAAGACACCTTAAAAGAGTTGGCGCCCTAAAATGCAGGATACAGCTAATTGCATTAAATAAATAAGAATGAACATCACTCTCTCAGCCCAGCCTGCAGTGTAAACGTAAGAGGAGGCCCGCTGGTCAGTGGTCCACCAGTTCAGCATCCAGTTCTCACGGTGGTCAACCCAATGCGAAGACAGGAGCAATGCATATTATTGCAGGGATGTTGTAAGCCACCCTCTCATCTCCATCCCAGCCCCTGTTGGGCACCTGATGCAAGCCCTTTCAACCTGCAATATTGGGACAGGGTTGGCTTTGCTCTTTAAAAACGTTTTGCCCTAAATAAGAAACCAAATAAGAAAGAGCAGGAACTATCGTCTTTGCCTTCTACTCTTTAGACACACGGGTGTTCAATCCCAGCTGTGTTTAAGAAAATGGATTTCTCCATTGATTTTCATGGGCCGCTCTCACCTCTGTCCTTGGAGATATTTAAAAATAGTGTGAGCCAGGAAATGACCTATCCAGGGAATAGGGTGGTTGTCTCTACCCTCTTCTTCCAGGCTCCTTTTCCAGCCACACCATTCTCTTGCCATCCCAACAGGTACTTTGTTTCCTCACAACAGTCAGTAAGCATTTTATGTGCACTGAAGATACTCAGTCTAATTTTGTAGGTCTCCCCCTTTTAGGATTTCCCCTGAAGATATTTTTGTACTTCTGCAAACCTTGGAGTTTCCTTGAGCCTTGCCAAGACCTCTCTTGTGAGTGGGTGCTGTCATTTGTCTATTTAAGCACAGACACTCTTCCTAGAAGATCAGGAATGGAATACAGAGCAGCTTCCAACTATCCATTAATGTGCAGACAATGTGTCACAGAATCCTCGGGTTAGGAGCCGTTGTGGGGATGGGGTGGGTGAGAAGTCTGTGCAGAAGGCCTAAGGGATACGAATGAATAACTGTGGAATAGAGTAACATTGGCACTAAGACTTGTTTATGATGGATGAAAGCACCAGTGGAGACACCAGCAAAAAAATAAGCCCAAGGGAGTCGGTCATTCCAAATTTGATTTGGTCTTTCGCTGGGCGGCTCATCGCTGGATGTCTGCAGTTCCTCTCACACTGTAATTGAAGGTCTGTTTTCCCCCTTCCTCACATCTAGCTGCTTTTTTCCCCTTTTTCTTTTTGGATCAGATCAAATCTGCTTGGCCCAACTTCATGGAAAAAACCAACAACCCTGGGGTGATTGATAATGAAGTCAAAGCGAATGGGGAGGCGGGAAACATTTTACTAGTGTCAAGGGACCTCCAGGCGGCAGTGAGAAAAATGTCTCCCCTGGAGAGTGGCAGGAATATCCCTTCAAACATGACTGACCTCAGTCCATGGAATTTGGATGGCTTGCAAGCCTTTGGAGTGGTTTTCTTTTTGGAGTGGTTTTTCCTAGATGCACACAGGTTGGGAACCAAGATTTATTTTAAGACTTGAGGCTACTGAGCAGCATTTCTGAGTTCCCCCGAGGAAATTACGTTTTGCTTGTCTGTTTAGAATTGTGCCATAATAGGAACTTTGATTCCTTGTTCTCTTATTTAGGGGTTATTTATGTGTGTGCGTGTGTGCTTATCACTTGGAGGCATCCAGCAGTGGTTTGCATGTGAGGATGTGGCCATCACAGATCTCACCGCACAGATGGAAGTTTTGCATCAGCTAAAAATCCAGTTCTTCTCAGTGGAGTCAGTTAATCCAGGGTACAATGATGCAGAATAGGGAAATCCAAGTTGATCCAGGGGTTGTGTGAATTAATGCAGGGTCAGACCTTGCCTCCTATTTTTGTGAAAGTCTTTGCTCCCCGTGAAAGAGGTGTTCTTTTTCTCTGCTGCTTTCACAGGAAGCAGAAAAAACTTTCTTCAAAATTTGTTGGTTTGGGGCAAGAGTAGTGCTTACCCTTATTTAAGTGAACAAGGTGGCTGAGGGGGTCTTCTCTGCAGCTCATTTTTCTTTTAAAGCCCACTTTCAGCCGTGGAAGGCGTCCGGCCCAGCAGCGCTTCCTGAAATGACCATGTCACCACCGCAAAACTTCACATGGTCATTCAGGAATAAGGAATACTTTTATTGGCCAAGTACCAATCATACTTGGAATTTTGCTTCGACTACATTACAATGTAAAGAAAAACATACCTCATACAAACACTATTCCCCTCACAATACAACAGCACAACAAAGGAACCCCATACCACCAACTGACCTCCCTTCCGCACACAACTATGAATTCAACAGTTTGATGGCACAAGGAAAAAAACCTATCCCTGTGCCTAGACGTTTTTGTGTATAGAGTCCTGTAACCATGTCCGGATGGAAGTAAATGAAACAGGTGATGACCAGGATGCGAAGGGTCTGCGACAATTCTCTCCGCTCTCTTCCTGGCTCGAGCAGCATAAAATAAAGTACTGGGAGCCTGTGTGCAAAGAGCCATCTTCCAGGGTGAGCACAGGCAGGGCTTTCCTTGAACGGTTTCTTAAAACCTTTTCTCTCTGAGACTCTTTCCAAATATACAGTTTGCCTGAAAGTTCGCCATCGTGCTAGCGTGAAGCTGTCCTTAGTAGAGACGCTGCCGAAGATACTGGGCTGTGCTCATGTGCTTCCCAAGACCCACTTGAAAGGAGAAGAGGTTTTAGGGATTCGGCATTAGGCCGCACGGCCGACCACTGAGATGGGCACCCAGGAAAAGGACTGCATGAATGTGAAGTGTTGTTACGGCGGTAATTAATTTGTACTGTTTTGTGTTGCCTCTCTCCTTCTCTCTGCAGGGCATATATGAGTGTGAAGGAGCTGAAGGAGACGCTCCAGCTGAACAGCACTCACTTCCTGAATGTCTACTTTGCTAGCTCTGTGCGAGAGGAGCTGGCAGGTGCTGCCACCTGGCCCTGGGACAAGGATGCCCTCAGCCACCTGGGTAAGCCTAGCTCTTGGGTGTACCTGGATTGGGGGTCGCCCTCTGTCACTGACCTTTGCCAAGAAGGTTCCATGCAGACTGGCAGACAGAACCTGTGCTATCCTGTCCTATTAGGTAAATGTCACTTAGGAATGGCACTGAGGGCCTGCACCTTCTCCCTTGCTGCCTTGCTCTTGGTAGGGATGAGGTGGAGAACTTTGGGTGGGTGGATGGATGGTGACAGGGTGAGCCAGGCAGTGGGGCTGTTGTCCATGGCCGCTGGTTCCAAGCATGGGGTCCCCAAAGCACAGTTTCCCCTACTTGCCCTTCCCCCTGGGGACAGCCCATCTTTGTTAGAAGACGTTTTGCAGCTTTCTTAGTGGGTTCCAATTACTTCTCCACCTGGTCATCCTCCGGAGCTGACTGTGAACCTTTGCTGCTCCTTGTGGTACCCATAACCTGCTGCCTTAACTTCCTTCATACCACCAACATGCTTACCTGGAATAAAATTCAACGGAAATGTATTGGATTTATTTCTCCAGTAATGTGCATGTTGTATATAGTTCTTGGCACAGGATTTGCATTTTTTTTTTTAATGCACGTGATACGTTGGGTTCCACTCATAGTACTTTGCCTTTGGTTCAAAAGCAGATTTGTGATGTGGGAATTTTTGCAGCAGAGAACTAGTTCAGAGACTTCGAGAGTTCCTCATTCCCTTTTAGGAAGCATTTTCCAATGCACGTGGCGTTGGTTTCTCAGGAATCTTGCAGATCTTTTCAAGATACCTGCTCACAAAGTTGAACACTGGACAGCTGCACAAAAATGTTCACCACACCATTTCCTTTCGCTGCCTGAGTTGGGGTGTTGAGCAAGCTCCCCATTCTTGATTCCCACTCTTTTTCTCCAGCACACCACACTTTACCTCAGTCACAACTTTCCAAGGTTCAAAGCCCCCTGGAGACCCTTTATCTCTTTTTCTTCCTACTTAGGGCAGGAATGTCCAGCTGATGGTCTGTGGGCTAAACACAGCCCTCAAAACCATTTTTCTGGCTCCTGCATGCCCTCATAATATTTATAGCAAATACAATAACAAGTTTGACTAAACAGCCACTGATTTTTCTTTCATCTTGTTTTAAATTCAAAAATTAAATATTGCAAAAATACTCTTTTTAGTATCACAGTGGAGTAAAGAGAAATGGAATCCATTTTTCTCCCACTTTAATTGGGGTCAGACGGGAGAAGCCATTTTTCTGGTGTTCATCACAAGCATATCCATTTTTGTCATTTCCAGAACTTTTAATTAGCTGTTCCTTAAGGAGGTGTGGCTGTTTTCCATTGCTGAGCCAAAACATCCTTGGCAGCTGTTAAAAGATCTAAAAAAAACCCTAGTCCTTCTGTACATCAATAAATACCATCTGAATAATAACAAAACACTCAGTGTCTCAAGCCTCACATTAACACTAACAATTTTGAGAAATAACACATTAAAATCTGAGACAAATATTTTTTGTCTCTCGTGGCCTTTGACAGAGCTTTCCGCCATTAATTTGAATAATAATAATAATAATAATAATAATAATAATAATAATAATAATAATTTATTATTTGTACCCCGCCCATCTGGCCGGGTCTCCCCAGCCACTCTGGGCGGCTTCCAACAAACACTAAAATACATTAAAATATCACACATTAAAAACTTCCCTAAACAGGGCTGCCTTCAGGTGTTTTCTAAATGTCAGGTAGTTATTTATCTCTTTGACATGGGATGGGAGGGTGTTCCACAGGGCGGGCGCCACTACCGAGAAGGCCCTCTGCCTGGTTCCCTGTAGCTTTGCTTCTCGCAGTGAGGGAACCACCAGAAGGCCCTCAGCGCTGGATCTCAGTGTCCGGGCTGAACGGTGGGGGTGGAGACGCTCCTTCAGGTATACAGGACCGAGGCCGTTTAGGGCTTTAAAGGTCAGCACCAACACTTTGAATTGTGCTCGGAAACGTACTGGGAGCCAATGTAGATCTCTCAGGACCGGTGTTATATGGTCATGGCGGCCACTCCCAGTCACCAGTCTAGCTGCCGCATTCTGGATTAATTGCAGTTTCCAGGTGACCTTCAAAGGTAGCCCCACATAGAGCGCATTGCAGTAGTCCAAGCGGGAGATACTCCTTCCTATAATCTGTGTCATCCAATCCAATGGCCATCAACACAACTTGAGGCAGTGAATGCCGTATATTACTTATTAAGCAATATATTTCTTTTAACTGAATCTGTTGCTCAGCCATTTCATCGGGTGGCTTCAGGTTGTATTGTTATGAGAGAGAGAGAGAGAGAGAGAGAGAGAGGGAGGGAGGGAGGGAGAGAGGGAGGGAGGGAGGGAGAGAGGGAGGGAGAAAGCCTCCCATATTTACCACTTACTGCTAGATGCCACATACTTTACTACAGAGCCTTGTCATCTGAAGAGAAATCAGTTTTGTTTGGCACAATATACTTTAGACTCCCAGGCTGGAGAAAAGTGTGAACCCTGAAAACGCAGCGGTTGGCTGTCCTCTAGCACATTCTACTGACCCAGATACTTGAGGGCCATAACATCAGGTTTTGTTGCAGCCATCAGAACTGACCTTTCAGCTTAGTTGGCTAGATCCAAAAGTTCAGGGGTGTTGACTTATGTGGCGAAGTGCTTGCTTAAGTACTTGTAGCCTGCTGGGTTTTTTTAATGAAGACCTAAGTTCCTATGTGGTAAATTCTCTGTTTCTGAAGGGAAGCCAAAGCTTTGGCCTTTGACAAGCTAGGATTATTAGCTTGCTGAGGTTTTGATCTCTAAGCAAAGGCCATCATGAACTCACTCCACACCTCTTAACTTTCATGTCTGATGGGTGGCCCTGGCCTTTGTGCAGTCACTTGCTGACCCCTTAGAGGTGGTTTTTTTTGGTTTTTTAAATCAAAGCTGATTCATAACAAGTCTACAAGCAAAGTAAATGAGCTGGCCAGCATGGTATCTGGAAGGGGGGGAGGTATGATTGCTATAGATGATATCCTAGGGCAGCAGAAGCTTTAAAAACTATTCCACCCCCACTTTCCCAGAGACCTTGGGCGGCTAATCTGGCCCTTGCAATATGCAGAAATTTTCACACAGGAGAGAACGGGCAACCTTTCCCCCATTAAATGAATTTTTTTTGTGTGTTCACCCAGTTTGAAAACAAGCTAGCAGTCTTGGAGAAAGTGGGGATTGAGCAGAAGGTTGTTGCCAAGACACTTCTCAGCAGTAGCTGGCTCTCTCCCGCTCATATTTTCTCCTGTGGAAAGGGTTTCAGGTTTCTACTTGAAGGTGGGAATAGTAGGTTTTGAGGCCCCTTGTGCCCTCAGCAATCAGACTCACTTTGCTGTTTGCTGTTAGCGGTTGACACAGCGGGATTATGGCCGGGCTCTAACATCCCATTAACTTAGCTATTAGCAAGGTTTTCTTTCTTCACTCACTCACATTCCTCTCCTTTGCTTTCAGCAAGGGAGCCTCCTGTCTCAGACTGGGGTTTGGCCGGGAAATCAGCCTCAGTTTTCTTTTCCCAGTTTAATTTTTGCTCGTTAGCTAAGGAGGTCCCCGTTGAGTGGATGGAGCTCTCCTGCATGCCGTCTTGCCGTGCAAAAATGAAAGGTGGCCTGGCCATTTGATCTGTCGAAAAGCGCTTCTTTAAGCAGGGTCAAATACTGTCAAATAAGGTTGCCAAGAGGAGAACTGTGTTAGCATTTTGTAACAAAGAGAACCCTAATAGCTAAGGCATTCATTGTGACCAAAACTTTGGGGAGGAGAACCCACTTGACCAGAAATATTTATGGCAAAATATTAACACATTGATTTTTCAGAATTCTAAATAGTGTGACTTGGTCATTATGGACAGGGGGCGGGTGGGTGTGGGGGATTCTCTGGTCCTGAACGGGGTAACTGTGCCCCTGAAGGACTAGGTACGCAGCCTGGAAGTCATTTTGGACTCACAGCTGCCCATGGAGGCGCAGGTTAATTCTGTGTCCAGGGCGGCTGTCTACCAGCTCCATCTGGTGCGCAGGCTGAGACCCTACCTGCCTGCAGACTGTCTCGCCAGAGTGGTGCATGCTCTAGTTATCTCCTGCTTGGACTACTGCAATGCACTCTATGTGGGGCTACCTTTGAAGGTCACCTGGAAACTGCAATTAATCCAGAATGCGGCAGCTAGACTGGTGACTGGGAGTGGCCACTGGGACCACATAACACCGGTCCTGAGAGATCTACTTTGGCTCCCAGTACGTTTCCGAGCACAATTCAAAGTGTTGGTGCTGACCTTTAAAGCCCTAAATGGCCTCGGTCCTGTATACCTGAAGGAGCGTCTCCACCCCCACCGTTCATCCCGGACACTGAGATCCAACGCCGAGGGCCTTCTGGCAGTTCCCACGCTGTGAGAAGGGAGGTTACAGGGAACCAGGCAGAGGGCCTTCTCGGTAGTGGCGCCCGCCCTGTGGAACGCCCTCCCTTCAGATGTCAAAGAGTACAACAACTACCAGACCTTTAGAAGACATCTGAAGGCAGCCCTGTTTAGGGAAGTTTTTAATCTGTAACGTGTTAATGCATTTTAATATTAGCTGGAAGCCGCCCAGAGTGGCTGGGGAGACCCAGCCAGATGGGCAGGGTACAAATAATATATTATTATTATTATTATTATTATTATTATTATTATTGAAAAAAGCAACCCAAGTTCACTTTTTATAACAAAAAAAGAGTCATTATTTACAGGCAACAGGGTTTCGATACGTATGTATGATATTTAAAAGACGGAACAGTTCCTGGCCTGTATCTCATGGCCTTAGATATTAGAAACAAGGATGGAATAATGAAAAGAAGGGGGCATCAGCATCAGCCCCCCCCCCTGCATATTTGACAGTGTTCGATAACGGTGAAATAATTGGTGTTTACTTTGAGAATGTTTGGCTGCTTAATTGACAAGTATTCTTACAGGACAGAATAATCTTGAATAAAAGAAGGTAGGACTGCTGTGGAAATATCTGTAACACACACATTAGTGGCAGTGAATTTTTGGGATGTCTTTGCTGCAGCCACTTCCTTTTGGGAGGAGAAGCAGACTTCTGCCCCCCCCCCCCTCAAAATAAGTTCTGCTGTCACTCACACTTTTTGGGTGTGTACACCTTGAAAGGCACGCGGGTGTCGCTGTGGGTTAAACCACAGAGCCTAGGGCTTGCCGATCAGAAGGTCGGCGGTTCGAATCCCTGCGACGGGGTGCGCTCCCGTTGCTCGGTCCCTGCTCCTGCCAACCTAGCAGTTCGAAAACACGTCAAAGTGCAAGTAGATAAATAGGTACCGTTCCGGCGGGAAGGTAAACGGCGTTTCTGTGCGCTGCTCTGGTTCGCCAGAAGTGGCTTTGTCATGCTGGCCACATGACCTGGAAGCTGAACGCCGGCTCCCTCGGCCAATAATGCGAGATGAGCACCGCAACCCCAGAGTCAGTTACGACTGGGCCTGATGGTCAGGGGTCCCTTTACCTTACCTTGAAAGGCAGCAGTAGAATCACCTTTCTGTCCAGCCTGCTGCTTGAAACATGTCTTCTCGTGAAAGAATGCATCTTGTTGCTCACCCTCAGGAGCAAAACAGTGGAGCGGGAATGACTTCGACCTGGATCCCTTCTTCCTTATGAGCTGGCACGCAGATTGGTATACTTACTCATAAGTAGTTCTGCTGGCAGGAAGGACTGCAGCCCGCTGCATGGATACTCTATTTAAGCTAGCTGAGTGGGTTTCCTCTCCCATCTGTTGATCTGTCATAGGGTGCTCACCTAGGGTTAGAGCTAAAGATGGTTAGCTCTACAGAGGCCATTCCCAGCAGCAGCAGAGCCAGTCTTCTCATGATGAGGAACACTATTTCGTACTTCTCACTGGAAAAGTTGCCATTCCACTCCTCTCTCTGAGTGACATTGAATTCATTTGCTGTTTCAGGCGGTGTGGTCCTCAATCCGGCCTATTATGGTATGCCGGGTCATACAAATACCATGATCCATGAAGTGGGACACATCCTGGGACTCTACCATGTCTTTAAGGGAGTAAATGAAAGGGAATCCTGCGATGACCTGTGCAGGGAGACGACACCATCCATGGAGACTGGAGATCTTTGTGCCGATACAGCACCTACTCCCAAAAGCAAACGCTGTCGGGATCCAGACCCGACCAACGACACCTGTGGCCAGACCCACTTCTCTGGAACTCCCTTCAACAATTATATGAGCTACACAGGTAAGGAAGGGGAGGGGGAGAACTTTTGCTTCATGAGGTTCAGAGATGGGCTTCAGATGAATGGCCTGTCAGCCTTTGTGTCTGGTGAGATGCTGAGAACCTCTGCATTCATTGTCAGAATAGTAAGTTGGAAGGTCTCATGATTTCACAGGTAAGCAATAGGTAAAGTACATGTGAAAAGGATCTAGGAGTCTTGGTAGACCACAAACTTGACATGAGTCAACAGTGTGATGCAGCAGCTAAAAAAGCCAATGCAATTCTGGGCTGCATCAATAGGAGTATAGCATCTAGATCAAGGGAAGTAATAGTACCACTGTATTCCGCTCTGGTCAGACCTCACCTGGAATACTGTGTCCACTTCTGGGGACCACAGTTCAAGAAGGAGACTGACAAGCTGGAACGTGTCCAGAGGAGGGCAACCAAAATGGTCAAAGGCCTGGAAACGATGCCTTATGAGGAATGGCTTAGGGAGCTGGGTATGTTTAGCCTGGAGAAGATAAGGATAAGGGGTGATATGATAGCTATGTTCAAATATATTAAAGGATGTCATATAGAGGAGGGAGAAAGGTTGTTTTCTGCTGCTCCAGAGAAGCGGACACGGAGCAATGGATTCAAACTACAAGAAAGAAGATTCCACCTAAACAGTAGGGAGAACTTCCTGACAGTAAGAGCTGTTCGACAGTGGAATTTGCTGCCAAGGAGTGTGGTGGAGTCTCCTTCTTTGGAGGTCTTTAAGCAGAGGCTTGACAGCCACCTGTCAGGAATGCTTTGATGGTGTTTCCTGCTTGGCAGGGGGTTGGACTGGATGGCCCTTGGGGTCTCTTCCAACTCTATGATTCTATGATTCTAAAGAAAAGAGGGCTGTGGTTTTGAAAATCTCAGTAATCAAAAGGCAAATCATACAAGCATCACGTGCATTTTGTTTCCAGATCTCATGAATTCTAAATCTCCACACCCTTTCAAAGGTTTTTTTAAAGCTTCTTGTCACCTAGGAACTACTAGTGGGAGGGATCTTGTTTTCTGGACCTGGCAGAAAGGCTCAGCTAGAGAAACAGAGCTTGCCCACCACCAGTCATGTGCAACTTGCTTTGCAGTTCCAATATTTCGATGTATTTTCAGCATGGCCCAATGACCGGATCTCATCGTTGGCAGTAAAAAATAAATTTGGCTGTCCTGTATCTACTCCAGAGTAATGACATAACAACACAGTGACCAGCCACAATTATGAATGGAGGTCAGAACTATAAGTAAAAGTCTGCCGGAACCAATGTGTTCGGCTGCACATTTAAAAGCAGAGGGAGCCTGGTAGACTAACCCAGTGAAGACTATCCCTAGTCAAGGGCCACCTCTGTTTTGTGCCTTCTTGCCAGATCTCCACTGGTTACAGAATATGGGGAACAGTCTGAGGCCTGAGCCTGTCCATATGGGAAAAGGCAGTTCTTAATGTTCAGGGTCGCAGGCCATTTAAATGTTAGCTCCAGCACCTTGAGGGGCTCTGCAAGACTGACTACCGCTCTGTTAGTCTTTTCCTGGTTCACTTTGCTAGCAGGGGCAACTGATAGGAGGGGAAGGCAATAAACGGTGGTTGGGAAGGCTACCTATACCTACCTCGAATCTATTGTAAATAATGTGTAAGCAGATAAATTCATTTAAGAAGCATCCCCTAAAATGTCCCTTGCCCTAAGAACTGCATAGGACAGTGATGGCTAACCTTGACACCCCAGATGTTTTGGAACTACAACTCCCATCATCCCTAGCTAACAGGATCAGTGGTCAGGGATGATGGGAGTTGTAGTCCCAAAACATCTGGAGTGTCAAGGTTAGCCATCACTGGCATAGGAGAATACAGTTGCTTCAGTACTTTTGTATGAAAGTACTTTTGTAGTAGCAACATTTTCTCAGAAGAGCGCTTCCCTTCCAAAAGTGTCTTCTGCCTTTCTGCCTCATTCTCAGGAGTGGAAAAATTGGAAATATTGATCAGCACTGTTTTGGGGGGAACCCTTATGGAAACTACCGTATTTTCTGTTTTGCAATGAGCAAAATTTGTTTAAAGGCAAGGTTTACTCACTCAAAACCTGTTTTGGGCAGCTTGATACGTAGGAATAAGCAGAGAAGCGTATGAGGATTATGGGCTTAAACTTAATGGAGAAGATAAATCTGTAGGAGTGACCTGATGGAAGCTAGAGAGCAGATCCTATGTATAGTTAGTGCCAGGAACTATGGATTATGTTTTCGTAAGTGCAATGTCAAATGTATGTATTTGAGTTTCTCCCTGCCCAACCAGCCTGGCCCTCTTAGCTCTGCTGCCCAATGCTGGTGGCCTCCCCTGGCTCTGAGCTTTGGGGCTGGGTTGACTCTTCTCTCATCCTGGCTGATTACAACTATTTGTCATGCATCCATCGCTGAGCTTTTGAGCTTCCTTCTTCGAAATGCCTGCCCTGCGTCTTTAGTGAGTGTTCCTTGATGTTGAGGGCAACATTCCTGGCTATTCATGAAGAAGTCGTCTTGAGCTTACTTAGCACCTGTGATGAGATTAAGCAGTTGCTGAAGGACTGCCATCTGTTGGCAAATGGATGGCATAACATGCTCTGAGAATTTGTGCTTTCCTCTCCGGAGTGGACATAGATATGTTTATGTTAGGAATGGGATGGACGGTTCATTCCATTTTTGCTCCATGTCACTTTCAGATGTGGAAACTCTATATTTGCTGGGATGAGGGAGGGATTCCATTCAGCTAGCATTTATAGGCAAGCCTGCATAATTTTCACTTTTCAAAACAGTATGAGGAGCAGTTTTCTATCTGCTTTGCACGAACAAAATCTGGACTTCTTATTTTTTGAAGTAGCCCTCTGACTGCCTCATCATTATGTGAGTCTTGAGGAAATCCAAAGGCACTTAAATTACTTCAGGATGTGGCCTGATAGAATTCCTCATGCATCCCTATGACAGGAGGGATGTCAGCAAACTGGAAAAGAATTCAGATGGATTTGAGGATTTGAGGCAGACGAAAGGCTTCTTGTGAAAACTGACTGGAGAAAAATTGTCTACTGCATCCCTTGTGGAGAGAGCAAGAGATGGGTTTAATCACAGCAAACAAATATTTGGAAAATATTCTCAATTATTATGAATGTTTTAGCAATGGATCAAGATGTTTTAGTGAGATTTTGGGACATCCTTAGTGGTTTTCAAAAGAGGGCTGGGCCTTCCTTGCCTCAGCTGTTAGCTGGGAGACTGAAGAGCCTCAGCAAAGCCCTGCTGTGCCTCTGGCTCATGAGGAGACCCTCTCCGGAGTCCATAGAGGATGCCCCCTTTGGGTTCAAGGGAGGGGGTCTCCTTGTGAGCCCTTGTTATACCCACATTGCTTTTAGGATCGGACAGGTCCTGTGTGTTCTGTAGATATGGAATGGGACAGGGGAAATAATATCTAGCTGTTTAACTTGCAAGAATGAAAGGCTTACGGTAGCAGAGGAAAAATAATGCCATCAAATATTATATTAGAAATTCAAGACTAAGGACGTAACAGTGTGAAATGGTTATAATTTGGCAAGACCAGGCTTCAGCTGAGAGTGGAAATGGTTCAGAAGAGGGCAGCCCATCTCTTCTTAGTCACCTGCGTCTTGCTTTGGTTCTGGTATCAGAGGCTGGCAGTGTTGTGCAAACGTCAGGCCCCCAAAGTCTTTAAAGGGTCCACCTTGTTCCACCAAACTTTTTAAGGAAAGGATGCCTGGGAGGATCAGAGACACATTGAATGCTATCTCCCCTTACACACCACCCGTTGCGGAGCATTTTTGTGGTCTCCTAGACAGGCCCAGCCCAAGACATTTTGGAACCTGCCACAAACCACAAAATGGCATCCCCCCTGCCAGGGAAAAACGGATGAGTGAAGATCTGCATTGGGAACAAGGGAAGAAAGATCTAGATCTGCTGCCTGCCTTAGAGTGGTCTTGTGGTTGGGCCGGCCCAGCTTCTGGGAAGAAAGGAACTAAATCTGGGTAATACCATTTCAGATGGCAAGCCAGGGCTCGCATGACTGAATGCTCCTCTGTAAGATATGGAACTCCCTGCCCATAGCACGCCATGGAGATGTGTCCTCAACTAGTCTCTCCGCCCACCCCCCACCCCCGGCATGCTAGTTTTCTATGTGGAAGCAATTTTTCTTTGGAGGAGCTTTCCCTCTTGTATTGTTTTGATTGCAGACATGGTTTCATAGCCCTGACATGTTGTTCCCACCTGCAGTATCCCTTTAAAGCAGTATCGTACCTGTCAGGTTCGCTTAACTGTTGCTCATGAGTAAAGACCAAGTCCTTCTTGTCTTTCAACTATTTTATTGTGCAAATATGTACAGTGCGGAGCTAACCCTAAACATGACCATCTAGTCGCTAGCGGAATCCGGAAGTGCCCCCCTCCTGTTGTGGCGTCAACACCAGAGTCTCGGCATTCTAAATTGCCTCCTTCTACGTAAAGCTGGCGCCGGAAACGGCGTCTCCCTCTCCGAGTGGGTCTGCTGAGTAGTGCTAGGTCTCTCTGCATCTTCCTGGAGATCTCTCACTACTTGGCTCCCTCCCGGTAACTGCTCCTCCCCCGAGGAGGAGCTGGCAGACTCGCTGGGAGACGAGTCCGTCATCAACACAGGCTGAGGCTGCCGGTAGCCACTCAGTGCTGGACTGGCTGGGGTGGGCACATCCCTGACAATACCCTTTAATGAGTCATGGCTTCCCACCAAGAATCCTGGGAACTGTAGTTGGTTAAAGGTGCAGAGAGTTGTTAGGCGACCCCTATTCCCCTCGGACAGCTACGATTCTCAAGAGCTCTTAGGGATGAGGGATTTATTATTAAACCACTCTGAGGAGAGAAATGGGGGTCTCCTAACAGCTCTCAGCAGCCGTAACAAACTACAGTTGCCCAGATTCCATGTGGAAAACCATTGTTCTTTCAAGTAGTAAAGGTAAAGGTACCCCTGACTGTTAGGCCCAGTCACGGACAACTCTGGGGTTATGCGCTCATCTCGCTCTATAGGCCAAGGGAGCCGGCGTTTGTCCACAGACAGCTTCTGGGTCATGCGGCCAGCATGACTAAGCCGCTTCTGGCGAACCAGAGCAGTGCACGGAAACGCCGTTTACCTCACCGCCGGAGTGGTACCTATTTATCTACTTGCACTTTGATGTGCTTTCAAAGTGCTAGGTGGGCAGGAGCAGGGACCGAGCAATGGGAGCTCACCCCGTCGCGGGATTTCGAACCGCCGACCTTCCGATCAGCAAGCCCTAGGCTCTGTGGTGTAGACCACAGCGCCACCTGCGTCCCTTTTCAAGTAGTATGATACTGCTTTAAATGGAAACTGCAGGTGGGGCCTCAGTGTGAGCTCAGCCAGAGGACCGTGCTGCTTCCAGTCTTCCTAAGCACCTGTGATGTGAAGGACTGCGCTGCCCCAGAATCTTCTCTGATGCACAGAATATTCTGGGAGGAGCACAGGGGTGGAAGAGCAGGTCAACGTGGGAAGCACACGAAGCCTACCTGCCCCCCTTGCACCGAGGGATCTCTTGCCCAGGCTCCCCCCACCCATGCCTCCCCTCCGTCTAGCCCCACGTTCCAGTTGCTTCACCAGCTGCTTCTCTTTCTCCCACAGATGACAATTGCACAGACAGTTTCACCCCGAACCAAGTGGCCCGGATGCACTGCTATCTGGATTTGGTGTACCAGCAGTGGAGCCAGGGCAGGAGGCCCACCCCTATCCCCATGCCAGCGGTCATCATTGGGCAGAGCCAGGAAACCCTCACCATACACTGGCCGCCCCCACTTAGTGGGGTGCTTTATGAAAGGTAAGAGAGGGATCATTGGGGAAGGGGAGGAAGGCAGGCGTGGCTGAGTGTACGCAAGGGGGAAAGAAGATCTCTTTGAATTAGTCTTGCAGAGTTTTCAAGGGCTGCCAGCCCTCCTGCTTCCCACCTGGTATTCTTTGTTTCCATGAGTCGTATTTTCCTGTTCTTCCTCTGTTGCAGCTGTGAGCACTCCCCAGCACCATGCAGCCTTGCAACCTTTGCCTTTAATCTTCCCCTTCCCCAACTGCTGGCATCCCTTTGTCCGCTCCTGTGTCTGAAGGAAGTGTGGGGAGATGCCCTCATGCCACATAGGATGCCAGCAGCAAAGTGTAGCTGCCTTTTAAAGCCACGAGGCAGAATATAAATGAAATGTAAATAAAAATTAAATGCAAATAAAACCTCTCCCTTTTGGTCTAAATTCCTTCCCAGAATTGACACAACTGTTAGCTTGGGATATCAAAGGAAACAGTAAGAACTGACTATCCTTTCCTCCACCTATTCAACTGCCGTTGCACCACAGACTCTTGGTGTGAAAGCTATTTACCATATTTTTCGCTCCATAAGACGCACTTTTTTCCTCCTAAAAAGTAAGGGGAAATGTCTGTGCGTCTTATGGAGCGAATGCGTGGTCCCTGGAGCCAAATTGCCTAGGGGCCAAAAGCAGATTGTGCTCTTTTTTTAACAAAGAGAGAAGAGAGCGTTGAAAGGAAGCCGCTGAACAGCTGTTTAGCAAGCGATCGGGGAGAGAGATAAGGCTCCCTTTCCAGCCCCGCCCCCTTGCCCAGGCCTCCATTGTTGAATGCAGAGGGAGGCTGTTTGTTTCCCCAGCGACATGTGACTGGCTGATTGGATTATCTGTCTGGAAACTGTAGAAATGGCTTCCTTTCCTGTAGGACTAGAAGCTGCAAACTGTGAATTGAACCCCATAAAAACAGGGCTTTTCCTCTTTGAAAAAGAAGCTGCACCACTTTCAGCTGATCCTCAAAAAAGCAGGGCTTTTCCTTTTGCAAAAAAAGCTGCACCACTTTCAGCTGATCCTCAAAAAAACAGGGCTTTCCCCCTTTCCTCCTCTAAAAACTAGGTGCGTCTTATGTTCAGGTGCGTCTTATGGCGCGAAAAATACGGGTGCTTTAAATTCTCTACGTTGTTGTTGTTGTTGTGTGTTTTACATACACTCTAGATATGTAATTTCCTTTGCAAATTTGTTATTTACATATTTGCTGATGTAAACAGGTGCTTTTTCCCTTTCCTTGTTTCTGTTGAAATTTGTTCCCTCTCTCTCCAGACTCTGTCCAGTTGGGTGGGAATCTAGAGTGTGGGATTCTGCTGGTTTACCACCCTCCTTGCTGCCCAGCAGTCTCCCTGCCTAAGCTGACAGAGCTGGTCTCGGAGGCAGAGTTGAAGACCCCCAGAGTCAGACTGTTGGTTCTGGGGGGCTTCAACATCCATACTGAAGCGACCGGCTCTGGGGTGGCTCAGGACTTCATGGCTGCCATGATGACCATGGGGCTGTCCCAACATGTCAACAGCCCAACACATGTGGCAAGCCACACTCTGGACCTTATTTTCTCTCTTTTTTATATATATATAATTTTTTTATTAGAAATTTTTACATACATTCTTTTAAATAACATTTACCATTCATATGTTATACAAGTTTTCTGACTTCCACCAACCCTTCTCGGGATTTTCACTTTTCTTAACTTCCTCTTGTATTTCATACTCCACTATTACTTTTAATAATCAAATTCAAATATTATTTTCCAAAATTATTTCTGTAATATTTCTTAAAATTAACCTCACAAAACTTCTTGTAAGCCTATTAGCGTGATTTGTTGTTTACAGTTATCTTTCAAATATATCTCAAATTTAGTCCAATCTTTTAGAAATTCCTGGTCCCGTCGGTTTTGAATTCTTCTTGTCATCTTATCCAATTCTGCATAGTCCATTAACTTCATCTGCCATTCTTCTTTTGTCGGTAACTCTGGACCTTATTTTCTCAACTGGGCAGGAAGAGGGTGATCTGAGGGATATTGACACCAGTCCCTTATCATGGTCAGATCACTTGCTGAAGACATTTAGGCTTTCAGCACCTTTCCCCCTCCACAAAGGCAGGGGACCTATTAGGATGGTCTGCCCTCAGAGGCTGATGGAGTCAATGGGGGGGATTTCCCGCCCGATAGGACTGGTGCTCCTGTCGAAACTCTGGCTGACCCTTTGGAACAACCGAATGGCTCAGACCAGTGACATGATCACTCCTGTGCGCCCTCTTTCACTTTGTGGAGCCCGTTTGGCTCCTTGGTATACTCCAGAGCTTAGGATGAAACAGCTTGAACGATCCATCTGAATGCAACCGAACAATGGCGAGAGCTCAACATCGAGTCTACCCAGTGGCAGTGAAGGTGGCCAAGAATGCTAAATGGTGGTTAATTAGAATTGGAAGCCTGGAGGTACTGCAATACCAGGTCGATGCATGGAGTGGATGGAGCAAGCCCCTATTCTTCAGCCCCCACCCCAAATACTCTACTGCCTCTGTGGGGCTTAAGTCCTCTTCTGCTACTGTTCCTTTTAGCCATGCCCCTCGCAGGAACCCCGTGCAATAGGTCCTGCCGAGAATGGGGAGGGCAGGAAGTTGTCTGTGTGTGCGTCCCCCTGCCGGTGTGGGGTTGCTGTTGCTGATGGGTGGCATTGGGGTGCCCCCTTGTTTGTGGGGCCCAGAAGGCAGGAGCGTTCTCTTCTCCCCCTGCCCTTTTCGTTCCGCTCAGTGTGTTCAGGGATTTGTGCCTGCCACGTGCCACGTGGTTTTTACACTGTCCACAATAAACTCATTAAAAGCCAAAAAAGAGAGAAAAGAATTGGAAACCAAAACATCTAATCTCCTTGTGCCAGTGTGAGGGTATATAAACAGTATCACTTCGTTTACTTCCAGTTTTTGTTTTTGGTTAAAAAAATATGCTTTGTGGGTGGAATAAATAATCATTTTTCTGATCCTTAATGAAGCCCAAAATCTGTAGTCTGTGGGTGAGGCAGGTTCCTCACTATGTGCCATGGTAGGACTGTGGCTCTGCATGTATGTTTTTCAGATGTTGTGAAATGCATGTGGCTTTCCTGTGTGAAAATACCTGTGTAGGCAAATGCTCTTGCTTGGAACATGCCTGCCATGGCAGATACATTTTGCAGATCTTCCTTTTGACCTTGCCCCCCCCCCCCTCTGTGTGTGTGGTGTTCCCTCTTATACTACCCGCACGTACTTGTTTTGATGGGAAAATGTTTATTTGAACATGTGTACCTTGGGGAAAGCTGGACTTGGCCTCCAGCGTAGGAATTCCAGAATGCAAAGAAGGTGATAAAGATGAGCTGGCGAGTCTTCTCACTTGTTTGCCAGTTAGCAAATACCTTCTCTGAGGCTTTATGTTTGAGTCAAGTTGAGGGAGAGAAGACACGTATTAGTACAACGGAAAACCTGATCTTGATCCTTCTGCCGTAACCGGCATGAGATATAGGCAGCCTTAAGTGATAAGTGTGCTTGTGTACTTTGAAACTCTTGCTTTAACTTCATAGCCAGGACAACGCATGCCCTTCTCCTCCTGTAGGACAACTAGATTAAATTAAATGTATATACATTCACTTGCTTGCTTTATTTTTGTTCTTTGAAAGTCTCTTCCCTCCCTGCGACAGCTGACTTGAGAGTCACAGAACATTTAGGCCCTTAGGTGTCCAGAGGCAAGTGGCTAGTGCCATCAGTAGTAATTTGAAATCTTTTGCTGGGTGAAAATTCCTCACTTACGATAACTGAAAGGCCCATTCAAAGAAGGAGAGTCACCATATTTTAAGCACTTAAAAGTGAACAGCATTTTATTTTAGGGAAGTTTTTAACCTGTGATATTTTAATGTATTTTAATATCTGTTGGAGGCCGCCCAGAGTGGCTGGGGAGACCCGGCCAGATGGGCGGGGTACAAATAATAAATTATTATTATTATTATTATTTTTAAAAATCCACATATTTACTTCTGTAGCAACCTCCTCTTTGTTGCCTTTCCCTCAATGCACTCTGACATTTATCTCGAATGATACTACCAAAACCATCCGCGTGTCCCATCTCTCTTGGACCATGGGATCATAGCTGTCAACCCTCCCCTTTTTGGCAGGAAATTCCCTTATTCCAATGCCATTTCCCGCTGCTATCCCGGATTGTTGATATCCCTTAAATTCCCCGGATTTCAAAGGAAGCAGCTCCTCTCCCTCCCTGCCGGCCAGGGAGGCTCCTCAGCTGCGTTGCTCGGCTGCCAATAAGGAGTCTGAGACCAACTGGGGGCGGAGCTTGCATGCCTTGTGCAGCCAGACCCTCACGCCCAACCAGACAGACAGCCTGCCTGCTGTCTATGCGATCGCTCTTTCGCTCACCCGTTCACGCGCAGCCTCTGGAGCACAGGGTGGTGAGGCTACTTGGTGCCATTGCACCGCCCTCGCGGCATCCCTTATTTTCAAATCCGAAGGTTTGAAAAAATCCCTTATTTTCAAATCCGAAAGTTGACAGCTATGCATGGGATGCCTGTCGGTCTAAGAGGATAAGAAGAGCCCTCCTGGATCAGCCCACCTAGTCCAGCATCCTGCTTTCACCGGGGCCAGCCAGGTGCTTCTGGGAAGCCCACAAAGCAGGGCAGCCCTCTGCTCTTCCGAGGCAAAACCACCTCCAAGACTGGAGAGGGCACATAGCCATCGTGGCTGCGACCCATCCTCCATGAATTTCTCCAAAACCCTTTCAAAGACATCCAAGTTGGTGGTGATCGCTACATCTTGTTTCCTCAAGTCTCTGTGCTGGATCCCTATCCTCTCCTGTGCACATTTCTTGTCTTAAAGCTTTTTTATGACCTGGGCTGACCTTATTTTTCTATCCATATTTTCCATCCTGGTCCTGCTGGTTGAGAGAGATAGGACACCCCCCCCCCAATTTGTATGTATTGTCTCCCCAGTTCCATTCTTCAGTACAAGGTAGCAAGTAAGTAAATAAATTTTTATTTATACCCCGCCCTCCCCGGCCAAGATCGGCTATGTTTCACTCCAAAGTTCTTTTAAATGTTTTAGATGTTTTAATTTTGTATGGAAATGTATCTTTTCTGACTGACGGTCAAATAAAGAACTGAACTGAACAGAGTATGTTTTTCTCTCCCCCTCCCACCCCTCCTTCCCCCCCCTCTCTCTCTCAGAGAGACAGGGAACCTCTGTGGAGATTGTGCTGAAGATGGGACATTCAGCCAATACGTACATGAGGCCTCCTCGCCTCGGATCTGTGATTCTTCTGGCTACTGGACTCCAGAAGAAGCAGTAGGTAAAGTTCCCAGCCCTCCTTCCTGTAACAGAAGGATTGTCAGATGGGAGCTAGAGATAACCTTGCCTGTTTCATTTTCCTTTTTTTAAAAAAAAGGTCTACCCTCTGTGTTTCAGACATTCATTATGATAGTTTTGCAGCCCTAAATACACGCAAACATCAATCTCGCCTCTTCATATAGGCAGAAGCCTATCAATGCTTGTGTCTGCTTCTGTAATCGTGGACAGATGCACACAGCCTCTAATGCTGGCACAGATGTTTGGTTTTTGCCTCTTCATTTTGTTCCAATCGTGGTCCTTTCCGACGTCTCCGGAACCAGCATCAGAGGTCGATGGATCGAAACCATCCTCTGCTACCACTGTCAGTAAATACCCCGCCTGGGGCAGTTTGTGAGACTGCCCCAAAGCCAGAGCAAAACTGTGTGCGCACATCCCCGGATACTGAGAGTCCGGTGGCGCAGTCATATGTGATTGTTCCCAGCATGAAGAACAACACACACAAGCCATAATTAAGGCTAAGCTATTTATTGTAGGAATAGTGCAGAAAGAATCTCTTCTGCCAGCCCAATAAAAGAGCTGCCATAAAGCCGTCTGTCCGGCGTCAGTTCTAGCCAGAAGAGAGAGCACAAAGGCTAGGATTACAATAGTACAGTGAAACATAAACATTCCATGTCGGAAATGATAAGGCAGCTTTCTCACGGCTTAGTGAGACAGGCAAAAGTGAAACCGGCCTCACCGCAGCTGTTTGCCGCTCGGCTTGGTCAAAAATCATAACAGTATGCAGTCCTACCCCTAAGGTTGTGAGCTGCCCAGTTCACCCAATTCTCCCCTGTTCTGTTTTCCTTTAAGGACCTCCAGATGTGGACCAGCCCTGTGAGCCCAGCTTGCAGGCTTGGAGCCCGGAGTTCAACCTGTTCAACGTGAGCATGACCACCCCTTGCCCTCAGCCACTCGGTTGCATCTTGGAACTGCACTTTCTGCATCCTGTTTACCCGGAGTCTCTAATGGTATGGACAACCTACTTCTCTACGGACTCCCCCAAGGCTCTGTCGGACATTGAGATCCTGACAGAGCATGGGGACTCTGTACACCTGGGGCCCATGGACACTTTTTGTGACATCCCCCTCACGGTTAAACTCAACCTTAACAAGAAGGTGTCTGGCGTAAAGATCTACACGTTTGATGAGCAGATGGAGATAGATGCTGCACTTCTGATATCCATGCCACAGAGCCCGCTTTGTTCCAACTGCAAACCTGTAAGGTACAGGGTTCTCCGGGACCCCCCATTTCTGGATGGATCCCCAGCGATGGTGACGCAGCCGGGACGAAAGTTTACTGACATGTGAGTGAAGGCATTAGTGTTCAGGAACGCTCTCTTAGCTGCTGGTTCCTCAGGGACATACCAGGCCCCTTTCCCTGTTAAAAGCTTAAATTAGACTAGCTTTTTCAGCTATGAGGGGAAACACACGGGAAGTATTCTGCCCAGTTGCTAAGCTGAAGCCACTTACTGGTTTGGGTGTCCTAGCCGGTGAATACAAGAGCAGTGGGATGATTGACAAGCAAGTGGTGTTTCGAAAATAGCTGTATGCTAGTGCTCACCCTAAGGGACGCAGGTGGTGCTGTGGGTTAAACCACAGAGCCTAGGGCTTGCTGATCAGAAGGTCGGCGGTTCGAATCCCTGCGACGGGGTGAGCTCCCGTTGCTCGGTCCCTGCTCCTGCCCAGTTCGAAAGCACGTCAAAGTGCAAGTAGATAAATAGGTACCGCTGCAGCGGGAAGGTAAACGGAGTTTCCGTGCGCTGCTCTGGTTCGCCAGAAGCGGCTTAGTCATGCTGGCCACATGACCCGGAAGCTGTACGCCGGCTCTCGGCCAATAAAGCGAGATGAGCGCCGCAACCCCAGAGTCGGACACGACTGGACCTAATGGTCAGGGGTCCCTTTACCTTTACCTTTAGTGCTCACCCTGTTAAAGAAGTGCTTCTCAAGCTTTCTTCTCTGGGCCACACATCGAGAGTAACAATTTGCTGGCGCCACACCAAATTTTACCTTGTAAAGAAATACATTGGCAAACTAAAAAAAACCCAGCTCCTAGCAATGCTTGATTTTGAAAATATATTTATCAGTATTCTGCAAAAAACAAAAAACATAAAAAATACTACACTACAATGAAATGTTAAATGTTTCTTTGATTGTCATTGAACAACCAACGCCACCCTTGCCGCCCTCTCCTGCCACACTGGTTTGGTGTGCTACAGCCTTTGGGAACCACTGCTGTAAATTGAAGAGCCCCTGTCAGATAATAAGAGGGAAGTCCCTGGAATCTGGGGAATTCAGCTTAGGAAGAGGCGGGAAAGTATTCTGTCTTAAGTTTTGACTTCTGTTTGCTTCTGCAGGGAAGTCCTGGCAGGCCAGCTGTATCGCTACCAAGTTCAGGCTGTGGCTGGAGCTGCTGTAGGTGAAGCCTCCCCGCCTCTGTTCCACATCCATGGCTCTCCCTATTGCGGGGATGGTAAAGTAAGCAGGTGAGAGCTGAAAATGCTGAGCTTTCTTTCTTTCACTTACCCCATTTTAACTGAGCAAGCAACTGCAGTCTCATATATCAAAGTGTTCCTGCTCTCTGTTCATTAATGTGAGTATAGGGGGTGGGGGATCTGTATTGTCAAGTGATATGCTGAACCTCTTCTCTTAATTCCACAAAGCTTTCTGCTTTCATATTCCATTTTCCTAGACACCCACAACAACTCATTGCTTTGTCTTGGATAGCCTTGCTTTTAGGAATTGCAGACAGGAGGTTGATGAGCGTTCAGATGCACACCTGAATGCATCTCCAAATGAAGATGCCACCAGTTGCTTTTAGGGATGCCTCTGCCACCTGTCACTTCTTACTTTCATCCTCATTCTTATTTGCCTTGATCAGTGATGGCTAACCTTGACACTCCAGATGTTTTGGGACTACAACTCCCATCATCCCTCACCACTGGTCCTGTTAGCTAGGGATGATGGGAGTTGTAGTTCCAAAACATCTGGAGTGTCAAGGTTAGCCATCACTGGCCTAGATAGTCTGTGGAAGAGTTTGCACATCCAGAGAAATTAGATTGGATCGAACCTACCGGCAACTCGTTTCTATGGAAGTGGATTCTATGAAATTGTCTGCATCAGTGGAGAATAACTGCTTTGTGGGGCTGCTTTGAAGGACTTTCCTTGGGGGGGGGGAATGGGAGGGTGTGTGAAACCTAAAATCCCAAACCCCTCAAGAATAGTCTTATCTCAGGGGTCCCCTTGTGGGAATGAGCTCACTTTCCTTCCCCTTTAATATTTCAAATTAATAATAGTCTTGTTCATTTATGTACTTGTCCTGCAGCTTTCAGGTTTATGGGCTGACCCCTTTCAGTCAGTCAGTCAGTCAGTCAGTCAATCAATCAATCAATCCACTACAATTTATATCCCATTTTTCTATTGTGAGTGTTTTCGTCCCACCAGAAGACCTAGTTTCATATTACCTTGGAGGGAGCGAGACACCAAGAGATAGGGGTCATGAGAATGTAAAGCTCTGGAAGGAGCACAAATGGAAAGGAGAGAGATAAACAGGAATAATGAAGTGCAAACATATAAAAGTATGCAGTAAAATTTTAAATTGAATGTGATAAGGGAATGCTAGCCAGTTCAAAGAGAGCAGATGAGAAGGAACATGGTCCTATGTATTAACAAGAAAGATGAGCTGTGGAGTGAAAAATATACACCCATTTTGGAATAAAGAAAGACCAACCAGAAAGGCCTAACAAAATTAATGCCTAGATAAAAAAATAAGAGAAGAAATGAGTTTTAACAGATTTTTTTAAAATAAAAAGATCCTAACTGTAAAACAAATAAGCAGAAGTAAAAAAGTTGCATTATTTTTATTTTTTTACATTCCTTTTCATGGCAGCAAAAATATAATGCAAACTGATAAGATTCCATCAGTGGCTGCACAACATGTGGGAACTCAAAACGGAGAAGCTGTTGTAAAGGGTTAGAAAACATTAAAGTATATGAACCTCTTGGTCCATGCTAAAATGCTTTATAAATGCAAAGTATTATTATTTTCTTAGAAGTCTTGCAGAGGAATGTGATGATGGAGATCTAATAGAAGGAGATGGTTGCTCCCGAATCTGCAAAAAAGAAAAGGGATTCCACTGTGTTGGTGAGTTTAGAAAAGCTAGTCTGTTCTTTGGTTGTTGCTGTTGTTGTTTTAAAAATGACTGTTCATTTTGTTCAATTTCTTTGTGAGGCGGGGGGAAGGAGAGGGCTAAAAATTAAAACTCAGAATCACATTGTCGTATCCTTGCCTTCTTTGTCTGCACTCTTCCGAATCCAGTATTTGAGGTTTGACAGAACCTGGAAATTTATTGCTGCAGGTGAAGAAGATTGGGAACTGTGGGGCAGGGCTTCATTTGTGCCAGGGATTACCTCAAGGCCCTGCTAGCTATTTGTACATCTGAATCTGAATAGAATAGAATAGAATAGAATAGAATAGAATAGAATAGAATAGAATAGAATAGATTTTGTTGTCATTGTCCCCTTTGGGGACAACAAAATTACTTGGCTGTTCCATCCACCCAGATAGGGCACTCCACCCAAAAACAAAACAACTACAAAAACACTGATTAAAACCATACAGTATGATGCAGCATAACAGGTAAGATTAGGTGACTTTCAAAGTCCAGGCTTCCCATTCAAGGCCGAGATCGCTCTGGAGAAGAAGCTGTTCCTAAGACGGCTTGTTCTTGTCCTCATCGTCCTGTATCTCCGTCCTGACGGCAAGAGCTCGAAGAGATGGTGACCAGGATGTGATGGATCTTTTACTATGTCTAGTGCCTTTCTATGGCACCTCGTGGCATAAATCTGCTCTAAGGTGGAGATTGAGGCTGGCTCTCTATCGATAGGACTGAGAATGAGCACCATATTCCTCGACTTGTGTATACGTTGAATTTGATAGCACTATGGTAACTTCTTCCAAATGGTTCAGCACTTAAATCTCATACCAGGTCCAGGGCCCCATTAATATGAAGTCCAGGGTTACAGCCTCTCTGCTTGGTTCCATGGCCAACTCTTCTAAGACACGGTCATTTAGGGTACCTGAAAAGCTTGCCTTTTTGTCATGACTGGAACATGCATGTACCCAGCCTATGTAAGGGTAACTGAAATTACCATAGCAGTATTTTAACTTCTCGTATGTTTTAATGTAAAAAATTCCTGTTTTTTTGTTTTATTTTTATACATTTTATGAAATAAAATTATGAAATTAATTTCCACATTTGGATGCCTCCTTGATTTCATTTCCATGTTATTTGCTTCTAGGTACAATCTGTTTGCAAATAATACAGAAATTAGTGCTAAACGTGTACTGTATTCTACTGTAGTTCCACTATAGTTCTGGAAGTGGCTCTTACATTGTGTGAAAGCTCAAATAAAATGTGGAAATTAACAGTTAGAGAAATGTCATGAAAATGGACTGACAGTTCTCCTAATGGAGAGATGTAGAAAATGGATTTCCTCAAGAATCAGTATCAGTTTTTAACTGGTTGGCAGGTGTTCTCCCTGATCCCAAACAATTTTGTTAAGATCTGCTGGGAGCATTCTTCTACTGTACAATCTTTAGCAGAGGCCCTTTCAGAGAGCTTGTCTTGGTGGTGGCACCTCAGTTTGGAATTCTTTCCCCAATTATGACGTGGTTGGCTTTTATTGTTCTTTATTTCAGCAGCTAGCTGAAGACCAGGCTGTTTGTCCAGGCTTTTAGTGGAATTTAATGCCAGTATTGGTGTTTTGATTGACTGGTTTACGTACCTGCCTTGTTTTTAGTACTCTCATATCTTCCCAGGCTCTTCCCCTTTGTGAAAAATTTAGACCCCTACACTGTGGGCATTGGTGGGCAGTTTTTATTTCATTCATTCATTCATTCATTCATTCATTCATTTGTATACCACCCTTCATCCATAGATCTCAGGGTGGTTCATCACATAAAAATACTGTTTTGGTATGCTAGTCTATTGGGGACAATGATATTGCTTTCTCGGTGTGGCCTGAATTGGGGGCTGCAGTCTCTGGGGGTTCTACCTCAGTTGTTGGGAGTCTTGAATTCCAGTAGTCCCCAGTTTTTTTATATATATTTGGGTTCAGTTTCAGGGCCCAGAGCTCGTCCTTCTGCAGGTGGTGCTGCTGTCTGTGGGTGGTCCCCACCTCCCTGTCAGAATCTAAGTCATTGCAGGTACTTCAGGTTCTGACAAAGATTCTAGCTCAGAAGCCAGTTGATTAAGGTGTTGCGAACCTTTTCCTTTAAGCAGGCGTTGCATTTTATATATCAGGCCAAGGGAGCCAGCGTTTGTCCACAGACAACATTCTGGGTCATGTGGCCAGCACTCCATAGTCACCTTTGACTGGACTTAACTATCCAGGGGTCCTTTACCTTACCTCTACCTTTATACCGTATTTTTCGCTCTATAAGGCACACCTGACCATAGGACGAACCTAGTTTTTAGAGGGAAAAGCCCCAATTTTTTTGAGGATCAGCTCAAAGTTGTTGAGCTTACTTTGCAAAGGGGAAAAAACCCTGTTTTATGAGGTTTAACTCACAGTTCTGCAGCTTCAGGAAGCCATTTCTACAGTTTCCAGACAGATAATCTAATCAGCCAGTCGCATGTCGCTGGGGAAACAGCCTCCCTCTGCAAGGGGGCGGGGCTGGAATCTCTCTCCCTTATCTCTCTCCCCAATCATTTGCTGAGTAGCTGCTCAGTGGGCTTCCTTTCAACACCCCCTTCTCTCTCTCTTTTTTTAAAAAAAGCACGATCTGCTTTGGCCCCTGGGCAGTTCAGCTCCAGGGACCACACATTCGCTCCACAAGATGCACAGACATTTCCCCTTACTTTTTAGGAGGAAAAAAGTGCGTCTTATGGAGCGAAAAATACCTTATATCAGGAAGTGTTGGAGGAAGGGGTGTGTGTTCCATTTCTTTCTTTCTTTCTTTCTTTCTTTCTTTCTTTCTTTCTTTCTTTCTTTCTTTCTTCTTCTTTTAAAAAAGAAGCAATTTTCAAAATATTGGAACCATTGGAGCATTTGTCGAGCGTTTGGCATGGGTCTATAAAGCATTTTGGGTAAAAGCCACATTCCATTAAAATCAGTGGCAACATTCCCATTGACCAGTGTATGAAGTAGTTGAGAGCGTGTTGGACTTGGGCCAGGGTCTCCTTGGCTTCAGATGCTGTACAGATGCCATGAACTCTCTTGGTGGCCTTGAGAAGGTAATTTCTCTCAGCCTCTGTTCAGGTCCTACCTCATACGGTTGCAGTGGGCAGACTTAAAAATCACTCTAGACACTGAAAAGTCAGGGATCCAGGACTGCTTACCACATATATAATAGCATCCGAGAAACAGCAGGCTGACTTTCTTCTCTCCAGACAGCATGTTTACAGACTATCCACTTCTAGTTTTTGTTTTCTGTTTTTATATAAAAACAAGTTTTTTTTATTGTTTTATAGAAAAATGTACAGAAATACTTGAAAGTCTGATACCCCAACAGAGCTTCCTTCTTTTTTAAAAAATGCCCACCCTATTCGTAAGCCTAGTGTAAGGGCTCGGGGTTGTCTCCTCAAGAGTAAAGAGCCAGAAACATCCGTTCTTCTAAAGCTAATACTTTATTTACAGAGTATGTACATCGGAGCGTTTAAGATTCATGTCCGCTTGAGTTGGTTCCAGAATCCGGGAGTAGCTTTCGCCGGTTCCTTCCCCAACATAAGAGCTTTGGCATTCCAAAGCGTCGCCTCCATTCCTTACGCCAGGGGTGTCAAACTCAAATTCATCGGGGGCCGCATCAGCAGTTTGGTCACCCTCAAAGGGCCGGTGACCCTCAAAGGGCCGCCCTTCCCCTCTCCACTGTGTGGAAAAAAATTTTTTTCTGGTTTTCCTCCTCTAAAAGGCTGGGAGGGAGGGAGGGAAGAGAGAGAGAAGGAAGGAAGGAAAGAAGGAAAAAAGAAGGGGTGAGAAAGAGAGATGGATGGATGGATGGAAGGAAGGAAGGAAGGAAGGAAGGAAGGAAGGAAAGAAAGAAAGGAATGAGAGAGGGGGGAAGGAAGGGGTGAGAGAGAGTGAAAGAAAGAGGGAGAGGGAAGGAACGAAGGGGTGAAAGATAGAGAGAGGAGAGAGGGGAGGGAGGAAGGAGGGAGGGAGGGAGGGAGGGGTAAAAGGGAATGAGACAGAGAGAGAGAGAAGGAAGGAAGGAAGGAGTGAAAGAGAGAGAGGAGAGAGGGAAGATGCTGCTTGCTTCTCCACCCCCCCCACCCGAAAAAGAAGGCTTTTGCGAGGGGGGGGGGAGGAGCAAGAAACGTCTCCGCTGTAGCGGAGGAGATGCTGCTCATTCTCCCCCCCCTCCACCGCTGCCTGCTGTTCGCAGGGATTGGCACAGCGAGGGGGGGGGGAGGAGCAAGAAACGTCTCCGCTGTAGCGGAGGAGATGCTGCTCATTCTCCCCCCCCCCTCCACCGCTGCCTGCTGTTCGCAGGGATTGGCACAGCGCGGGGTGGTGGTGGGATCAGCAGGCTGGTGCGGGGGGCTTCCCTGACGCGGCAGAAAGCCGCGCGGGGCACCCCCGACGCGGCAAAAAGCCGCGCTGGGCCAAAACGGCCGGGAAAAAAAAACCTTGCCGGGTTCTCCCGGCAAGGCAAAAATGGTGCGGGGGGCTTCCGCGAGGCGGCAGAAAGCCGCGCGGAGCACCCCCGACGCGGCAAAAAGCCGCCCTGGGCCAAAACGGCCCGAAGAAAAAAAGCCTTGCCGGGATCCTCCGGCAAGGAAAAAATGGTGCGGGGGGCTTCCGCGAGGCGGCAGAAAGCCGCGCGGAGCACCCCCGACGCGGCAAAAAGCCGCCCTGGGCCAAAACGGCCCGAAGAAAAAAAGCCTTGCCGGGTTCCTCCGGCAAGGCAAAAATGGTGCGGGGGGCTTCCGCGAGGCGGCAGAAAGCCGCGCGGAGCACCCCCGACGCGGCAAAAAGCCGCCCTGGGCCAAAACGGCCCGAAGAAAAAAAGCCTTGCCGGGTTCCTCCGGCAAGGCAAAAATGGTGCGGGGGGCTTCCGCGAGGCGGCAGAAAGCCGCGCGGAGCACCCCCGACGCGGCAAAAAGCCGCCCTGGGCCAAAACGGCCCGAAGAAAAAAAGCCTTGCCGGGTTCCTCCGGCAAGGCAAAAATGGTGCGGGGGGCTTCCGCGAGGCGGCAGAAAGCCGCGCGGAGCACCCCCGACGCGGCAAAAAGCCGCCCTGGGCCAAAACGGCCCGAAGAAAAAAAGCCTTGCCGGGTTCCTCCGGCAAGGCAAAAATGGTGCGGGGGGCTTCCCTGAGGCGGCAGAAAGCCGCGCGGAGCACCCCCGACGCGGCAAAAAGCTGCCCTGGGCCAAAACGGCCCGAAGAAAAAAAGCCGAAAAATGGTTCAGGGGGCTTCCCCGACACGGCAGAAAGCCGCGCGGGGCACCCCCGAGGCGGCAAAAAGCCGCGCTGGGCCAAAACGGCCCGGGGAAAAAAAACCTCTGCTCCCTTCTTCTCGCGCGCGCTGACCTTCGCCGCCCACCGCCAATCAGCGCACGCTCGCGGGCCACATGACGAGGTCTCGCGGGCCGCATTTGGCCCGCGGGCCTTGTCCTTGACACCTGTGCCTTACGCTTTCCCCCCCTACGCTACGGAAGTAGCTGACCACTTTGCTCCGCAACCCACTCAGGTGGAGCTAGGGCTCTGCCAGCAT
Source organism: Darevskia mixta (assembly GCA_034641385.1). Classification (NCBI taxonomy): domain Eukaryota; kingdom Metazoa; phylum Chordata; class Lepidosauria; order Squamata; family Lacertidae; genus Darevskia; species Darevskia mixta. The sequence continues at coordinate 1,659,004 of JAWWNH010000139.1, read as the reverse complement.
CTCTGGCCCTCAGCTCCACCGCACTGCCTGGCAGTTCCTGCTCCTCACCACTGGGGCTTTCCTTACTATCCCCGCTGGACTCAGAACTGCTTCCCAGGAGAGGCTGCACTTCCCTCCATCCCTCCTTCCCCGTCTCAAGTGCCTTGCACGAGGGCAGGTCCTTGACACCTAGTCTGCAACTGCCCATTAAGTATGTGGAAATGCATTATAAAGGAATAACCAAGTTATGGAAGCAGAGGAAAGAAATAAAAAGTGTGCCAGGGACATCAATCACAAATTGCATAGCCTGAGACGGGGGTCTAGTCACATGGGCTACCTGAGTTTTGGTCTCGAACCTCTCTCCCTGTATGGGAGGTAACAAGGGCACAAAATTGGTCCCTGTAATTGACAAGCATCAAGCTTCTGAATTGGCCAGGCTTGGTATAAATACTCAGACCCTTGTCTTGTTCCATATCAGAAAACCAGTATCTTCTGCCTCATGGACTATAGGCCTTCATCAATGTACCTCAGGGACACTTTATTTGGAGAACACACATGGGTCTAGCTGCCCATGGTGCTTAGAGTATGGATAGCCAATGAGGTGTCCTCCAGAAGTTGTGGATGACAACGCCCATCAGCATGTCCAACTGTCAGGGATGATGGAAACTGAAGTCAACATCAGCCTGAGTGCCCCAAGTTGGTCACCCAGGCCTTAGAGAGTAATAGAGCAGTGATGGCTAACCTTGACACTCCAGATGTTTTGGGACTACAACTCCCATCATCCCTGACCACTGGTCCTGTTAGCTAGGGATGATGGGAGTTGTAGTTCCAAAACATCTGGAGTGTCAAGGTTAGCCATCACTGTAATAGAGGAACACTGGAGGGGGTGTGACACAAACATTCATAGAATCATTCAGAGGAAAGAAAATAATACTAAAAATGGCAGTAGGGCGGGTGGAGGTAAATGGAAAAGGGATCAATCAAATATCCAGCATATACTAAGCCTAATGTAACATAACTTAATTATCATGCTCTGAATTATCTTTTAAAAGGAAGAGAGCGTGAATTGGTTTTATAAACCAGGAAATATTAATTTCTGTTATAGGGAGAAGTGAAAGAGGGCAGGCAAATGCATATATGTTAGCGAAGTGTTCTTATGTTGAATCCAAAAGTATTGTGAGTGTTTTTATAACACAAAATAATTTTACAAATGCACCATCTTAGCTGTTCCTTTTGAATTTGCAGGAGAGCCAAGCCTGTGCTATGTATCTGATGGCGATGGTGTTTGTGAGCCGTTTGAGAAAAGCAGCAGCATTGTGGATTGTGGTCTCTACACCCCCAAAGAGTACGTGGATCAGTGGGCATCAGAGGCTTATGCCTCCCACCAGGACCAGAAGGCATGCCCAGTTTCCCTGGTGACTGGAGAACCTCTTGTGAGGGTGAGGGGAAATTTTATTTCATATTCAAGCCCTTATGTTATTCCTGGAAGAAGAACATGTCCCAAACCTCTGTGATCTTCCCAAGTCTGCCAGCTATTGATTCTGCTCTGAACTGGGATGAACTGAACTTTACTGGCAACATCAGTGGATAAGTTCCAACCCCTCATGCATACCTTTCAACTATGAACAGCTATAGATGAAAATGTATTGAATCATGAACTAAACAGACAATGTCATACAAAAAGCATACATAGGTATTTCCTCAGAGGCAAAAGCCTGTATATACTTTCAAACATTAAAGTGCTAATTCAAAGTGCAATATATAGTGTTGGAGATGGTTATGCAAAGTCCATCAGACGTATGGGTCTATCTTTCCAGTGTTAAAGATGGTTAAGCAAAGTCCATCAAACGTATGGGTCTGTCTTCCCGACGGGTGGCCAGCTTCGAATCTTCCCGTTTCACCAGCAGTTTCGTCAAGGACTGGACTTTATCTTATATTCTTTACCAAGAATATAAATAGAATATACATTAAAAAGGCTTATTAAAGACTCATGTACTCACCATCAACACAGAACTAGGATATTCCACATAGCTAAGCTATTCTAAGAAACTCAAACACTCATCATTCAAATAAAGCTAATACATTCAACTATAGAGTACTTCTCCATAGATACTGAGGTCTATGGGGAGGCCTACCTTCAGTCATTCCTGAACTTCTACCTCTGTGTCTGTTTCTTGGCAATCATGGAGATCTTCCTCTTTTCTCTCTTGGAAGTGAGGGCAAGGCTTATAGAGCCAGTGGCAGAGCACACAATTTGCAGGCACCCCCAGTTAAAGGATCTCAGAAAGGTCAAAATGCTGGCAATGAACTTTGTCCTGGGCAGCCTGTGTCTTGCCATTATTGCTTCAGAGACCAGGTGGGGACTTGCATGCTTGAATACTCTGCCATAAATAACACACACACATTCCTGCCACCCGGAAAACTACGGTAGATGTTAGGCAGCCAGGTTCTACTCTCATTTTCTTCCTGATGTCCTCTGTGAAGGTTTTTGTATGGTGGAGCATTCAATGACGTGAGCCCCCCCCCCTTTTTAGCAATCCAAAGTGGTATAGCCCAGGTGTGGGTTTGCCACCTCAGTGAGGGCTGAGCCACAGGCTGATAGTACTGGGCTAAAGGAACTGAAGTTTGATTGAATAAAATACGGCTTCGTATGCTCAAGTGTCTTCTCTGGAAGGTCTCTGGACCCCAGTTAGTTGCAGTCATGGCTATCAGAAAATGAAAACATTCAAAGGGAATTCTGGGAAACTGGATGTGGGCTAAGCAGGAGTTCTCTTAATAGGCTCCCCCCCCCCAGAAAAATGTTATTCTATACTGTCAGGGATCTGCCCACCCCTGCCAGTCCAGCTCTGAGTGCTTACAGAGACCAGCAACCTGTGTTAACGACAGAGTCATCTTCGAGTGAATCTGGCAGCCCCATTTCGGGGGAGGAGCAGTTAGTGGATGGGAGCCAGGGAGGGCCAGGTGTCCAGGGAGTTGCTGAGAGACCTGGCACCACCCAGCAGACTCGCTCGGAGGGGGAGGCGTCAGTTCCGGTGCATATCTCACGTAGGAGGAGAAGGCGGCAATTTAGGATGCCAAGACTTTGGTGTTGGTGCCAAAACAGGAGGGAGGCACTTCCGGATTCTGCTAGTGACTGAGCAGACATGATAAACTGAACTCTGCACTGTAAATAGCTTTGCACTGAAATAAAGAGACTTAAAGACAAGGCAGCTTGGTGTTACTATTGAACAACCGATAAGAGAACCTGACATGTACGTTGTAACTTTCACTGCTGAAGCTTCCACCACATGACAGCTTAGCACAGGTTCTGAGTTGTTGGTCCAGCTGCCATCTCACACGATGCATTGTTCCAAGGGACCATGTGGGGAAAGTGACAGCTACTACCAAAAATGGTGGTAAGAGAACTGAAATTACTGGAGAATTTTATGCCCTCACCCCTTTTCACTGCTGACAAACTTGGTGGTACAATTAAGGGGCTGTTTTGTGCTGAGCTTCACTTGTGTATTTCTGATTTCCTTGCCTCTAATGTGGCTGAAATTTCTTTTCCTTTCCAAACCCCCCTCTCCCGGCTCTGAAAACCCCTCTTTTCCAGGTGTGCAAGCCTCATCCCCAGGACACACTGGAGCATCACCCCCATGTGGCTTGGTTCCCTTGTACCAATCACGGTGACCTTCAGGATGCAGACAGGGAGAAAATGCTCTTGGATGATAGAGTTTGGCTAAAAGTAAGTGCTTTGGACATGGAGGGTATCAAGGGTATAGTGAGAGGATGTGGTAGATAATATATACAGTTTTCCACAAGTAGGGATTTGCTGAACCCTCACAAGGTTTTATTCTAGTGATCTGCACATTTTGCCAGTCTCACAGAAACTCAAAAATCCTACAGATGTTTTGTCTGAGCAGGACCATAGAATCATAGAATCATAGAGTTGGAAGAGACCACAAGGGCCATCCAGTCCAACCCCCTGCCAAGCAGGAAACACCATCAAAGCATTATTCATTCATTCATCAACCTTTATTGGCATAAAACAGACACACATATAAACAGAACTGGATTAATACTTTCATAGTGGTACAAAGCATGCTAAAAGGAAAAGTGAAAAGACTCCGCTGTCCGCCGTCACATCTCTGGGACTCCTGATGACTCAGCCGACTGCAGAATATTACGGCGAGAGAAAAGCAAATGTAGGTATTGAGCCACCAGTTTGGTAAGCTCTTGGTCTTTCCCTGATAATAGGAACTGTAAGACCTCCTGCACTGGTCTCCCTCTAGGGATGCAGAGCCGATCCAGGAATTGCAGACGGATGTCATCATAAAGTTTACAATGGAAAACCACATGAACGAGGCTTTCCACCTGGTGGTCATCACATGGACAAATCCTCTCACCCTCCGCCCTGCCTGAGAACCTTCCCCATAGGAGGTTCGATGGATTTACATTGAACCTGGCCAACGAAAAAGCCCTTCTTTCTGGGGGGTTCAGCAGAAAATCGAGATAGTTACATTTTGATTCATGTGCCCACGGAAGATGGAAATAAAGAGGGGAGCATGTTTTGCCTGCTGCCACTATAAGTTCTTGGCGCTCGATGTCCCACAACCTAGTTTTTAATGTGGCCTTGGCAGAAAGTAAGGACATTGAACGCAGAAATTCCACTGAGAGGCCCAGTTGCTGAACCTTCCTGTTGAAGTATTTTAACCCTGGGGGAAGGAAGGTGTCCGATAACATTGCCTGGAGGAGAGGGTCTCTATCAGAGTCAAGGCAGATGTTTAGCCAGAATATAAGAAATCTTACCCAGGCGACAGACTCAACCTTATGTTGGGCTCCCTCTAGACATAAAGCTGCATATGGGACACATCGTGGGACTGAGAAAATCTTATAGAGGAAGGCTGATTGCACTCGTTCTACCATCTGGGTGAACCCTTGCATCCAGACTGGAATGCCGTAGAGCAGTTGAGAAATAATTTTGGCGTTAAAGACCTTAAGCGCAGAAGGGATATACGAATTGCCCCTTGTTATAAAAAAGCGCATTATAGCCTGCATAGACAACTTACTGGCGTTCACCGCCGAATCTCGGTGTGGAGACCAGAGGAGCCTATGGTGGAAGGCAAAGCATTATTGACAGATGGCTGTCAAGCCTCTGCTTAAAGACCTCCAAAGAAGGAGACTCCACCACACTCCTTGGCAGCAAATTCCACTGTCGAACAGCTCTTACTGTCAGGAAGTTCTTCCTAATGTTTAGGTGGAATCTTCTTTCTTGTAGTTTGAATCCATTGCTCCGTGTCCGCTTCTCTGGAGCAGCAGAAAACAACCTTTCTCCCTCCTCTATATGACATCCTTTTATATATTTGAACATGGCTATCATATCACCCCTTAACCTTCTCTTCTCCAGGCTAAACATACCCAGCTCCCTAAGCCGTTCCTCATAAGGCATCGTTTCCAAGCCTTTGACCATTTTGGTTGCCCTCCTCTGGACACGTTCCAGCTTGTCAGTATCCTTCTTGAACTGTGGTGCCCAGAATTGTGCCCAGACCTTCCAGGTTTACTTTAGATTTTCCTTTCAGCAGCAGTTCCCAGAAATGAATCTTAGAGTTTAGACTTAGTGCCTTCAGATCCCAATTTTCACACAACTGGTATCTGTCAGCAAATACCCCGCCTGGGGCAGTTTGTGAGACTGCCCCAAAGCCAGAGCAAAGCCGTGTGCGCACATCCCCGGCTACTGGAGTAGTCCAGTGGCGCAGTCATATGTGATTGTTCCCCAGCATGAAGAACAACACACACAAGCCATAATTAAGGCTAATCTATTTATTGTAGGAAAAGTGCAGAGAGAATCTCTGCTGGTAGCTCAATAAGACAGAGCTGCCATAAAGCCATCTGTCCGACATCGTAGCAAGCCAGAAGAGTGAGCACAAAGGCTAGGAATATAATAGTACAGTGAAACATAAACATTCCATGTAGGAAAAGATAAGGCAGCTTTCTCACAGCTTAGTGAGACAGGCAAATGTCAAACCATCCTCGCTGCAGCTGTTTTCCGCCCGGCTTGGACAAAAATCATAACAGTATCAGGCCCTGTGGTGTTTGAAGCAGGAACCTCTCATGTGGCTTGCCATGTGGCTGAGGAAGCTTGGAATTTCCAGATAGTCCTAGGGGATTTTCCTGCTGGCATGACTGGAAGTCTGCCAAAGTTCTGATTGATGACCCATGCAGTAAACAAAGTTACCTCTAGGCACTCTTTGCCACAGTTATGTTCTCTGTGGCATGATGGACAGAACAGGGACGGTGGCAGGAACACAAGTGGGGAAAGAACCAGGATGAGTCTGTCAAATGCATACTAGAGTCTGCTTTGGGGCCTAGTCTTGTATTGACAATGGCGGTAAAGAAAGCTTACTTCACCACTACAGTTGTGTCTGCACAAATGCCATGCTGTGGGAGCTCCAGGAATAAATCCACTCAAATCTGCTCCAACTTGGATGTAACTATGTATAAAGTACAGAATGTACTAGACTTGTTATTTTTCCTCAAATGACTTTCAGTTGTTGCAGTGTGGTGTTGACATCCTGAAGGCTTGGCACACACCTCTCTGCTAAATAGCATCTAACGTCTTCTCAGTAGCCCACCGACTGGGACCTTCTCTGCATAAACACAATCATGTCACAGTTTTCCATGCTCTAGTAACATTCAGGTTATGAAATCCATTCAGAAACTTCAGCTGATTCAGAACATGGTAACCAGGTCATTCAATGGGCTTCACTATGGTGAACATATTGTACCAGTCACAAAAGATCTTCTCGCTTCTAGTTCATGGTCAGGCACAATTTTTTGACTCTATAAGGCGCACCTGACCATAGGACGCACCTAGTTTTTAGAGGGGAAAAGCCCAATTTTTTGAGGATCAGCTCAAATTTCTGCAGCTTCTTTTGCAAAGGAGAAAAGCCCCATTTTTTGAGGATCAGCTCAAAGTTGTTGAGCTTACTTTGCAAAGGGGAAAACCCCTGTTTTATGGGGTTTAACTCAGAGTTCTGCAGCTTCAGGAAGCCATTTGTACAGTTTCCAGACAGATCATCTAATCAGCCAGTCACATGTCGCTGGGGAAACAGCCTCCCTCTGCAAGGGGGAGGGGCTGGAATCTCTCTCCCTTATCTCTCTCCCCGATCGTTTGCTGAGCAGCTGCTCAGCGGGCTTCCTTTCAACACCCCCTTCTCTTTCTCTCTCTTTTTAAAAAAAGCACGATCTGCTTTGGCCCTTCGGCAGTTCAGCTCCAGGGACCACACATTCACTCCATGGCGCACAGACATTTCCCCTTACTTTTTAGGAGGAAAAAAGTGCATCTTATGGAGCGAAAAATACGGTATAAGAGTCTGAGATCAGGATCTTGGGAGGGCCAGCTTTTCCTGTAAAAACTTGCCCACATGCTAAGACAACCAGTGGAGGATCTCTTCAGTGATGATTCCCCTACTGTAGAATGCCCTGCCTAGACATGTTCTTCTTGTGCCTTCATTACTGACGTCACCAGGCACTGCTGTTTTCACTTGGCTTCACTTGGAGATGGGAAGGTGCTGTTACCAGACACCCCAGTCTCTGCTGAGCAGTAGGAAGATTCCAGGGGTCTTGGCACCTAAGTAGCGTTTGTGTTCCTTTGGAATGAGGCATGGCAGAGACTGTAGTGTCTTTAAGAAATGTGGTTTATTTGCACATATTTACACCTGAGTTTAATGGACTTCACAGTGCAGTACCCAAATATATGTCCACTGGAAGAAAATTTGGTACAGATAGGCAAGCTGTCTTTCTAGTCAGCTGTCATATCTAATGGCCATTAATAAATCCACCCTTCTGTGAATGTGTCCAAACCATTAAGAAGAGTGATACTGTATCTGTTCCCCCCTAATTTATTTAATACATTTGTGTACTGCTTTTCATGACAAGTCTTCCTAAAGCAATTTGCAACCATAGCATACAATAAAATATACTTGTAAAAAAAACCTTACAAAGCAGCAAAACTATATCATAATGGTAAGGTAAAGGTAAAGGGACCCCCGACCATTAGTTCCAGTCGTGGATGACTCTGGGGTTGCGGCGCTCATCTCGCTTTATTGGCCCAGGGAGCCGGCGTACAGCTTCTGGGTCATGTGGCGAGCATGACAAAGCCACTTCTGGCGAACCAGAGCAGCGCACGGAAATGCCGTTTACCTTCCTGCCAGAGCGGTACCTATTTATCTACTTGCACTTTGACGTGCTTTCGAACTGCCAGGTTGGCAGGAGCAGGGACCGAGCAACGGGAGCTCACCCTGTTGCGGGGATTCGAACCGCCGACCTTTTGATCGGGAAGCCCTAGGCTCTGTGGTTTAACCCACAGCGCCACCCGCGTCCCGCATCATAATGGCACTAAAAGCGAAAACGCCAGCATTATGATTATGCCACCAAAATATTTAAAAATATTCAAATGAGATCCAAATAGTCAAAGTTGCTGACCGTCAACACATCTTGCATCTTTGCTTGTTTCTCTTTCCCTGTGTCATGACCTGCCCACCCGCACCCCAAACTCTCCTGCTCATCTCAGCAGTGAAAGTGATGGAGCTTCCCGGCATTTGCTCCTTGGGGGGCAGTAACAAAGGAGAATGCTCCCTTTCTGTAGCACTTGCGGGAGGTTTGCGTTCCACTCTTCACCAGAGATTAAAGCACGTTCTAGTTTTATTACATCTCATGGTCGGTTCCCTTCATCCGTGGATGTTTATATTAAAAACTCTCACTTTTGGCACTGCTTGCATACTTTATTATTTTCCACCCATAAATTTATGGCCAAGCAATAAAAATGTCTGTTTCTCCCCCTCCCCTCCCCTCCCCTTATTTTATGTTAAAACACTTTATATCACCCTTCTGTCATATTAGATTTCAGGGCGCTGCAACATAAAACAAATGCAAACTGAAACAAGAAAACAGCAGATAAAACTTTTCAAATGGACTAAAACTTGTTCCGTTAACAGCAGGGCCCTGCAGATATTTAACAGGAAGTAGGTTCCGTTGAACTCAGCAGGGCTTACTACTTGGTCTGTGTTGAAGCCAGTAGAATGTGGATAGGACTGTGCTGTGAATCAGTAAAAACTATTGAAATTCCTAGGTAAATCTAAAAGAAAAATGCTTTGGGCTGTGATGCTGAATTTTGAGAAGTGGGGGAAGTAGATCCGGTAGAGAAGACAGAGGCGGGCTGCATTTTGACAACAGGCAGCCTCTCCCAACCTTGGGTTCCCAGATGTTATTGGACTACCACTCCCATCATCCCTGACTGCTTCCCCTGTTGGCTGTGGATGATGGGAGTGGTAGTCCAACAACATCTGGGAACCCAAAGTTGGGAAAGGCTGATTTACAGGATCAGGAATGTGCTTGCATTCTCCCTCTCCCTCTGACATAAGCAGCATAATAATTAATTATTTCCTAATTTGACAAAACTATGGTTTGCTGTTGCATCTGAGGAAGATTAGAGTGCCATGAACCTACTCATTTGAGCAACCTCTTTTTACGGGATCTTGGCAGGTTCTGACTAGGGCTCATGGGCATCCTGTTGCTTGCCTAGGAAGAGGCTGGACCTTCGCAAGGGTTCCTACTGAACCCTCACGAATGCTAGAGCTTGGATAGATATAGCTGAGGTTCCAGAGGCCCCCAAATTATTCAGAATGGCTGGTCATTGTGGCCTCGTAGGGAGGACATGTTCTGCAGATTTGTACCACTTTTCATTGTTGGGACAGTAAGTCGCAACAAGTGAAGGCAGTAAGTGTCCTGAGGATGGAAGGGGTGGATCAGGCAGGACCTGGCAAGGCTCATGGAACAGAACTTCTCAAAGTTTCCGTGTCTGCCCTCTGTCTTATCTATGTCAATAGATCATTTCCTGTTCTGCCATTGGACTATTCCACAGTGAAGACAGAATCGTTACCATTCTGTAGCGAAGTATCAAATAACTGTCACCAGTTCTGTTGATGATGCACAGTGTTTATGCTTAAAATCTAATAAAGCAATCAGATAAAGTTACACTAACTGGTGTGAATGCCCTAGTTACCTTGTTTACTGAGAACCGGCAGAATTTCTGGATTGTGGAATTTGTTGTTGAACTAAACAACAACAACAACAACAACAACAACAACACAGGTGCATTTCTTTTTAAAAAAGGACCAAGAGATGGCAAGAAGAATACAGGTGCTCAACCACCTGCATGAGATAAAATAGGGATTCAGTTACTCCCCCTCCCCCCCAAAAAGGTGAAGGTGATTCTGTGGACTCTAGGCCCATTTCCTTTACCTCTTTGGTTCAGAGATGGGGGTCTTGATAACCTTGAAGGGTTCACTGATACTCCTGCAGAATTGAAATGGAAAGATGGATTTTGGCAAACAGTTTTGTGAGCATCAGAAGAAGGCACTACAGCTTGTTGATGTTTTAGGGGATACTTAGAATGATCTGTGATCGTCCATTTACCAATACAGGAAGTGTTGCCCTGTAATAAGTTTCAGTTGCCTGAAACGATGCATCACTTAACTTAAAATTTAATCGACTACATAACACTGTACTGTATGCGGTCCTTTATTAGTTGGACTTTCTTGAGGAAGAGAGGGGGTTGCCATGTAGTAGCAGAGTATGTGCAGAGTTCTCCAAAGCAGAGTACCAGCCCTGCTTAAGGGATCTTAATGATGCAGCAGCTAAAAAAGCCAATGCAATTCTGGGCTGCATCAATAGGAGTATAGCATCTAGATCAAGGGAAGGAATAGTACCACTGTATTCCGCTCTGGTCAGACCTCACCTGGAATACTGTGTCCAGTTCTGGGCACCACAGTTCAAGAAGGATACTGACAAGCTGGAACGTGTCCAGAGGAGGGCAACCAAAATGGTCAAAGGCCTGGAAACGATGCCTTATGAGGAACGGCTTAGGGAGCTGGGTATGTTTAGCCTGGAGAAAAGAAGGTTAAGGGGTGATATGATAGCCATGTTCAAATATATAAAAGGATGTCATATAGAGGAGGGAGAAAAGTTGTTTTCTGCTGCTCCTGAGAAGAGGACATGGAGCAATGGATTCAAACTACAAGAAAGAAGATTCCACCTAAACATTAGGAAGAACTTCCTGACAGTAAGAGCTGTTCGACAGTGGAATTGGCTGCCAAGGAGTGTGGTGGAGTCTCCTTCTTTGGAGGTCTTTAAGCAGAGGCTTGACAGCCACCTGTCAGGAATGCTTTGATGGTGTTTCCTGCTTGGCAGGGGGTTGGACTGGATGGCCCTTGTGGTCTCTTCCAACTCTAGGATTCTATGATCTTTCAGAAGACAATCCAGAGAGCAAATGAGCCAAATGGAATGAAGAAGAACTTCAGGGTTGCTGGCCAGTGTCAAATGGGGTGAGGAATACAGTAGGGGAGGGTTTCTGCTTGTCTTGCCTATCTATGTAATGTACCTGTTTCTTTTCCACACCATAATGCACTCCTCCTTTGCGGTATCCTGGAGCCCAGGTGTGCTTCAACAGACCCAGCATAGCTACCTCACTCTTTGTTTTCCTGGTGTCCGATGGCACTTCCATGGATGAGCAGCCTAAGTCTACTGTGACAGTTCAGCTGGGTGACATCAGTGGGCACAGCCACTTCCTTGGTGAGTGCGCAATCAGTGAGTTTGGTTTTCATCCAGGTTCTTGTGTGTCGTTAGGATATAACATTTATTTGCCTTTTTTTTTAAACCATTTGCTTCTTGTAAAGAGCAAGCTTATTTTAGTGGACTTCAGACAGACAGGAGTGTTGTTTCTCTCCCCCACCCCCATTCCCTGGGAGCTGTAAGTGGTTTGGCAGCAGAACCATTGCTTATGATGTATACGTTAATTCTGTTTTTGCCTCTGTTAAATAGTTTTTAAAGTGTTTTTTTTTAATAAGACCTGCAAAACCTGTTTGACCAGAGACCACAATGGACCTGGGAAGAAAGAAATATGTGTGTACAATTCAGTGGAAAGCAAAACCACAAGTCAGATGTGTCTGTTGCTGTGTTGGCTCCTTTCAGACCACCTGTGGTGGCTTGAATGTATGGCTGCTTCACACAGAGACCCCTTGCACATAAACAACTAACTTGCCTGGGAAGAGTCTTGCCTAGAACCTTTTTCTTGATAGCTTTGTAGAGTTATGGAGTTTTAAAAATCTGTGTAGGGAAGGGAGCATTGAAACACTGGAGTCTGAAACTGCCTAGCCCAGCGCTGTGTCCCTGCCTGTCTAAATCGCTTTATAGAGCAGAAGGGTTTTCACAAATGCACTATATTACTTGCCATTCTGTTGACAGGGCATTGCATTCCTTCAGAACAGTGTTTTTCAGACTTCCTACTTGCATGGAACCAGGGTGGATTTGATTTAAATCAAACTGATTTAAATCACGATTTAAATCACTAGTCAGTAAGGCTCAGGGTAGATAAAAATCAATGATTTTTAAAAAAAAAATCAAAAAAATCCGATTTAAATTTTAAAAATCTGATTTTTTTTTAAAAAAAAATTGTTGATTTTTATCCACTCTGAGCCTTACTGACTAGTGATTTAAATCGTGATTTAAGTCAGTTTGATTTAAATCAAATCCACCCTGCATGGAACTCATTCCACAGTTGCATGTCGGCTGAGGAAGCTGTGAAGCTCTGCTGCCCAAGCTCTGTTTCACTGCAGAAGATCCTGGTGTGCTTTCTAAAAACACACACTGGTTTCTTGTGGGGCTCTGGCGTGGCCTTTGGGCCTTACTGTTGCCCATGTGTGACACAAAACATACTGAACTTCCTTGCAGCTACATGTTGTGGAGAAAGATTGGTACTGTTGCGGGTGTGCTGGATTTCTTTAGGGACCTCTCTGCATGCTACTTCTTTCATTTCCCTCCTCGTGTGCTTTTATCACTGTTCCCTTCACCATTGAATGAAGGGAAGGGGAAGGGGGAAGGTGTTTGGCCACTGTGAGGCAGTGGAAGTTGGCCAAGGACAGGCATCCCCAAACTGCGGCCCTCCAGATGTTTTGGCCTACAACTCCCATGATCCCTAGCTAACAGGACCAGTGGTCAGGGATGATGGGAACTGTAGTTCAAAACATCTGGAGGGCCGAAGTTTGGGGATGCCTGGCCAAGGAGAATGGCAGAGTTTTGTGGCATCACTCTGAGCCCTTGGCTTGGCTTTGAGAGGTGTTTCCAGGTTTCACCTTTTTCTCCTGGGAAATACAGACAAATCTCAATCCAGTCAGAGGAGCGACTCAGAGGGCTTATCTTCTCTAATTTAGAGGGACTTCACAGGGACCCAAAGTTACTTTGTTCCTTAATCACCTTTAGCAACTTACGAGCTGTCGTGCCAGCAGAATCCACTGGTCATCAACTTAAGTGACAACGTTGCCTTCCGCCAAATCACATCCGCCCTGCTCAACTTCTCCTCCCTCTCTGTGGGCATCTCTGCGGTGGCCTTGCGGACACGTTCGCCACCAGACCCTCCCAACCCGAGCAACTGCCTCCCAGAGCACGAGGGGCATGGCCGCCAGAGACTCAGGTAACTCCTCAGGGTTTGGTATTGCCACTTCAAACCCCTGCGAAGAGACGGTTGCTTAAGGCTGTAATCCCGACGCTCCTTGCCTTGGATTGGCAAGAAGCAAGTCCCTCTGAATTCAATAAGACTTCCTTCCAAGTAGACATGGTTAGGATTGCACTGTTAAGTCTGCTATTTTATTCCCTTGATGAGAAAGTGGAGACTAACTGTCAGGAGCTGCTCTGTCCTGTGGGCAAATCCAGGGTAAGTGTGTAAGAAGGGGCTGAGGGATTAAGTCAGGTTTCACAGAAGAGGTGAGGGGGAAGTACTAACTTCATGTTCCAGAAGGCATAAGAGACAACAGCAGAGTGTTTTTTTAAGAGAGCAGGAAACTTTGGGGCAACTTGAGTTGATAAAGGTGTGAGGGGAATCACCAGGAGCATATTGGAATACAATAGCAGAAAAGCATGGTGCAATCAGGCCATCAAGAGCTTTAGAGTTTGTGCTGGATACAGAAAACAACAGGAAAACTGCACCATGTAAATGATGAGGGAGGGAACAGCAGAAGCTCCTTGGGTGGCACTTCCACAGGTGCTCCACCTGCCCTACCCCTTCTGCCAACAGCAGAGAAGCAGCGCTGCCGCCGGTGCTATTTTAATCTGTCCATATTATCAATCCATATGCTCAGTGGAATCTTTTTGCGACTCTTCCAATTCATCAAAACAAGTTTTTTTTTATTCTGATATAGCGCGATGCAACCACTTTTTTTGGCCCCTTGAGATCTTCCAAGTTTCCGGAATATAATTTAGAATTAAATGCAGTTCCCCTAAATAACAATTTCTTTTTATTACTTCTGCCAGATGCAATTCTCCCCTCTCCTGCTGGGCCTGGTGGATACAAGCTAGGCATCCGAGCCATGGAACCAACAGTGACTCCCCTGAATACATAAGGGGTTGATCAGCGAGAGAAGGGATTAGTTAAGGGCCTTGTAAATTAATACAAGACCTTGAACCTGGCTCAGTAGCATATGAGCACTGGAGTTCTGTGCTGGTAACCGTCTGCCCCCCATCCACCGTCCAGCTGCAACCTCCAGCCTAGGCCCAAGCGTAGCCTCACGAAGAGCACACTGCAGTCATGGAGTCATGAGGAAGTGTGGGTGGGAGGGGGAGATCTGTATTGCATTTGATCCTTGCTGAAGTCCCCAGAAGCTCAACGATTTGACAAACACATGTGCTTGTAAAATATATATTAAAAAAGAAGCAAATGGAAATCTAAGCTAGTGAAAGAATTTTTAGCAGCTGCCCTAAAACCATTTCTCACTTCATAAACATGTCTGCGTGTAGGGAGAAAAGAAATATTTTGTCTTGCGGTCCCTTTCCTTGCCATTTTCACTTGTCCTTGCCTCTCCCCCTGCCCCCAAAAGGAAACCCTTTCAAAACAGTCTGTTCCTTTTCAGTGTTGGACTACTAGTCTTGGCAATGCTCTTTCTACACATATGGTTTGGATCCAGGGGGGCTCCTTCGTGGCTGTCCATTGCTAAGCTGATGCTGGGCAGGTCCTCTGGCTGCTTCCCTCCTTCAGAACGCCCTCTTTCTCTGTTTTCCGGGTGGGGGTGCTCTCCATTATCCCTCACGACAGCAAGCCAAGATCAATTATTTTTAGATTATGCAAACATCATACCTAGCATATTAGAAGCTGCATTCCTTCCTGTGTGACAGAGAAGAAAGAATATTGCTTCTAAGATAGTGTTCTTTACTTTTATAATAATTTGCATTAAAAATAACTTTTTTTAAAAAACTGTTCTTTAAGTTATCAGATGTACAGCAGGCACACCACGGTTTAGAACTACTTCCTCTCATTGTTGTGGTGGCCATTTTGGTAATTGTTAATTGAGTCATCACTCAAAACTAGTCTGCACAATCAACCGTTTGCAAATGCACATCAAACCGCAGGTACAATTCTGGCCAGTTGCAAACCATGGTTTGTCTCCAAACTATAGTTAAGCTTCCAAAATAACAATTCCGTTGAGCCGTGACATAGTCCATATTTTTATATTCCATTATGTGTTTTGTCCCCAGCATGATCATGTTCCTCTTGTATAGCCCTTTCTGCAGGGAATACTGACTGAACACTGACTGTGAGTGGTATAGAATATATTGTATATGTTCAATATCACTTAGAGCAGGGGTTGTCATCCTGGTCCCTACCGCCCACTAGTGGGTGTTTCAGGATTCTAGGTGGGCGGTAGGGGGTTCCACGGCACAAGCTGACTCCTCCTTCCATCGAGCACTGGTGGGCGGTAAGGAAATTTTACCATCAAGAAAGATGCATTAGTGGGCGGTAGGTATAAAAAGGTTGACTACCCCTGAGTTAGAGAAAGGTCTTCACACCACCATCTTGTAAATTTATTTAGCAAAATACAGTTCCATGATTTGAAAGAACAGAATCATCCTTCCACCTGACCCCCTGGTATTTAGAAGTTGGCATCTCTGGCTTAAATCAGTAAGTTGTGATATGAGGTTTAATGTAAAGTAATACAGGCGGTATTACATAAAGTAATAAGGGACGCGGGTGGCGCTGTGGGTTAAACCACTGAGCCTAGGGCTTGCTGATCAGAAGGTCAGCAGATCGAATCCCCGCGACCGGGTGAGCTCCCGTTGTTCAGTCCCAGCTCCTGCCAACCTAGCAGTTCGAAAGCACGTCAAAGTGCAAGTAGATAAATAGGAACCGCTCTGGCGGGAAGGTAAACGGCGTTTCCGTGCGCTGCTCTGGTTCGCCTGAAGCGGCTTTGTCATGCTGGCCACATGACCCGGAAGCTGTACGCCAGCTCTCGGCCTATAGAGCGAGATGAGCGCCGCAACCCCAGAGTCGGACACAACTGGACCTAATGGTCAGGGGTCCCTTTACCTTTACCTAATGATAGTCTCTCATGGCCAGCACCCTCGGGGAATAACTTGCAAGCAGAGCTTGGGGTGTTGGTGGAGGGAGAGCACAACAACAGCACATTTGATATAAAAACGCGTTGGAGTAATCGCACACTGTGAACCTACCAGCCAAAACTAAACCACAGAAAGACTGTCCTGTGTCACATGTAACTTGTATACAACTTGTACTAAACATTAGGAGATGTGGAGTTTGAGGGAGTTGGGAGAGACATACATTATTGGCTCTTGAGCAGCAGTTCATTAAATTCTGAAATGAAGCTAGTGTTTACTGAGGTGCTGAGTTCAGCTGGCACTCAGCACATGCTCCAGAACTCATTGACTCTACAGGTGACTGTGCTATGAGTGTGGGCTCTTTGGAAGCACAAAGAGAAAATGTATTTTGGTGCACGCTGACACATGGGCGTACCCGGGGGGGGGCAGCTGCCCCCCCTAGAAGGCAGCTGCCCCCCCTAGAAGCAAAAATGATCAGCGTCTGTTCAAAGCAAACCTGAACGACCATGGCTTGCCCCGCCCCTAGTTTTGATCCTGCTAGTTTTGACTGCTGTCAGCGAAAGGGATCTGCTGTCAGTGAAAGGGGAGGCCATAAATTTAGTTGTATACTGATGCCTAATCTGGGACCTAAGGCATTTGCCAGCTGCTGACTCTATCCTGTCATTAATTAGACTTGATGATGTGGAACTTCCTTCTGCTTGGCTGGCCAAACCTACACATCTGCCAGTATCTTAATCAATAGCCTTTTGCATTCCATCAGGATAATGTCCTGCTCTTCACCTGGGGGCACCTTTCATCTATTATGCAAATATGGTATGGACTTAAAATACTCTGTGGCATAGCTGTCAACCCTCCCTTTTTTGCGGGAAACTCCCTTATTCCAATGCCGTTTCGTGCTGCCATCCCGGATTGTTGATATCCCTTAAATTTCCTGGATTTCAAAGGAAGCAGCTCCTCTCCCTCCCTGCCGGCGAGGGAGGCTCCTCGGCTGTGTTGCTCGGCTGCCAATAAGGAGTCTGAGACCGACTGGGGGCGGAGCTTGCATGCCTTGTGCATCCAGACCCTCATGCCCAACCAGACAGCCAGCCTGCCTGCCGTCTACGCGCTCGCTCTATGCGCTTGCTCTTTCTCTCACCCGTTCCCGCGCAGCCTCTGGAGCGCAGGGTGGCAAGGCTACTTGGTGCCATTGCACCGCCCTCGCGGCATCCCTTATTTTCAAATCCGAAAGTTCGAAAAAAATCCCTTATTTTCAAAACTGAAAGCTGACAGCTATGCTCTGTGGTGATGGTTCTGTGGCATATTCACCTATGTTTCCTAAGACGTCCCTCTCTAACTTGCGAAAAGAAACTTCTGTGAGCATCTTGGACATCTGCTTCTGCCCTCTGGAATCAGCCTTATCCCATTATCACTTCCTACCAGTGGCAGGCAGAGCCTAGATCACCTTTTGTCTCAAGTAACCCCTCCCTGTGACGCGGGTGGCGCTGTGGATGAAACCACTGAGCCTAGGGCTTGCCGATCAGAAGGTCGGCGGTTTGAATCCCCGCGATGGGGTGAGCTTCCGTTGCTTGGTCCCTGCTCCTGCCAACCTAGCAGTTCGAAAGCACGTCAAAGTGCAAGTAGATAAATAGGTACCGCTCTGGCGGGAAGGTAAACGGCGTTTCCGTGCGCTGTGCTGGTTCACCAGAAGTGGCTTAGTCATGCTGCCCACATGACCTGGAAGCTGTACACTGGTTCCCTCGGCCAGTAAAGCGAGATGAGCGCCGCAACCCCAGAGTCGGTCACGACTGGACCTAATGGTCAGGGGTCCCTTTACCTTTACCTTTTTAACCCCTCCCTGTGTGTAACAGAATCTTCAGCTGTTTCTCACCAAAAGACTGAACAACATAGTTAAGGATCCCGGGTCTATTCATTCTGCCAGACTCAGGCTGCTCCAAGGGGAGAAAAGCCTCCTTTCTCACTTCTCCTCCTCCTTTGATGCCACACTGAAGGGGTTCTGGAAATTCAGATTAGAAATACGGTTGGCAGTAGGGTGTATGGGTGACACTCTGCGTTCCCTTGTGTCAAGCTCGTTTTGTCACAGTGCTAAGAGGAGAATGCAGCCCCACCTTGCGATGCAGGAAGCTGCATTTTGATTCTCCCCCCTTTCCCTCCACAGCTGCACCCAACACACCTGTGGAGAGGATGGCAGCTGTGTGCAACCATTTATCCACCATGCTGATGCTGTCAACTGCAGTCCCGGCAGCCAGGGGCATATGGAGTGTGCTGTTACCTGTGAAAAGGGCTTTGTCCTCCATGCCAGCCATGGGCAGCTGCTGCGCCCAGGACAGGTGAGTCCATGGGGTTGAGATGTTATTGCAGGCATGCTTCAGCAAGAGGGGAGATGGGGCTTCCAGACAGGCCTTGCCACTGCAACCCCACCAGTCATTTATCTTCCCCAGTGTACTCAGTAGATACACTGTACAGTACTAAGGGGTCTAGTGGCAATGTTTCACAGGTGGTGGCTGTGATGGAGAAAACAAAAATGTGTGGACTTTATGGTTGTAAAGCTAGGCTTGAAGACCTGTATGAACTTGTATCATCGTAGCTCCATGTACTTTTTTGAATGGTCTCCATTTATGATTGCTGCCTTTGAGTGACCCCTGTTCTCCCTCACTTTCCCATTCTTTTTCTCCAGTTACCACATTGCTCCCTGCCAGAAATATTTTAATGTTTGGCAAGGAAAAGAAAAGAAAAAAAGGCGAGACCGAAATATTGGGGTGGAAAGAAAACAACTTCCTGCAAATGATAACTATTTGCAGAATTTACTTTGAATGCAGAAACTTCAGTTTTCTTTGTGCCAGACTATGGTTCCTTTGCCACATAATCTAGTTGTGTTTTAGGCCAAATTGATCTCTGATGTAACACTGAGTCAGCTAGTGGGCTTTCTGAGGAGTTTAATAGACCCATTATAGTACAGTAGCTAAGAAACCTTGCTGTGAGCTAGGTAGGAAGTGTCTGGTTCATATTTTGCTTCTCCCATGAACTTGCCAGGTGGGTTTGGCAAGCTACTTTCTGTTATCCACGGCGTTATCCAATTTGCATTAATGGGATGATAATAATAAAATGACCTGTCAACAGATTATAGAGATAAAACATATGAAATACTTTTAAAGGTTCAGTTACAGGTAGGTAGCCATGTTGGTCTGCCATAGTCGAAAATAAAAAATAAAAAAATCCCTTCCAGTAGCACCTTAGAGACCAACTAAGTTTGTTCTTGGTATGAGCTTTCGTGTGCATGCACACTTCTTCAGATACAGTGGTACCCCGACTTACGACGATAATGCGTTCCGATGCGATTTTCGTAAGTCGGAAAAATTCGTAAGTCGAATTCCCATAGGAATGCATTGGGGGGGGGAATTCGTAAGTCGAAAAATCCGGGTCAAAAATTCGTAAGTCGAAAAAATCCTATCTAAACGGCCGCGACGTCTTTTCGTAAGTCAAAAAAATTCGGATGCGGTGGCCAGTTTTTTTTACCGGAAGTCACTCGTAACTCGAAAACAACGTAAGTCGAGTTACTCGTAAGTCGGGGTACCACTGTACACTGAAACAGAAGTCAGCAGACCCTTATATATAGTGAGAGGGTGGGAGGGGTATTACTCAGAAGGGTGGTGGGAATGGGTGATAGGCTGATAGCTGTGGTAAACCTGTTGACGGCTGTTAATGACTGTAATTAGTCTTACAGGAAAAAGCAAGGGGTGAGAAGGTTAAAAAAGCTTAGTCATGTATAATGAGATAAGAATCCAATGTCTTTGTTCAGACCAGGTCTCTCCATGGTTTTAAGCTTGGTAATGAGTTGCAATTCAGCAACTTCTCTTTCCAGTCGATTTCTGAAATTCCTTTGCAATAAGACAGCTACTTTGAGATCTTGTATAGAGTGTCCTGGGAGATTGAAGTGCTCTCCTACTGGTTTCTCTGTCTTGTGATTCCTGATGTCAGATTTATGTCCATTTATCCTTTGGCGTGGGTTTGGCCTGATTGTCCAATATAGAGAGCGGGCAGCTATATATAAGGGTATATATATAAGGGCAGCTATATATAAGGGTCTGGTGACTTCTGTTTCAGTGTATCTGAAGAAGTGTGCATGCACACGAATGCTCATACCAAGAACAAACTTAGTTGGTCTCTAAGGTACTACTGGAAGGAATTTTTTTTTATTTTTTATTTTACTTTTAAAGGGTTAGATAGATACTAAGTATTACTATCATTAATATGGTCCAGCAGGAAATGATCGGTGGTGGATGCTTTCTTCTTTGACTGATTTTCATTCAGATCAAGTCACAAGACAATAGATGCACAAATTCAACGGGGTGTCCCAAGCATCTAAACTGGGAATTGTGCCGTCACATGCCGTTCGTTCACCATCAGGAAAAGTGGCTGCCCAAATGTGAAAAACTTAACATTTTATTTACAATCTGTTGTTGGTTTCAGCAACTGAAAGACTCCTGAAAGCAGGGGTGACTAACCCCCAAATCTCCAACCCAGAGGCAAAAATGGCGTGTGGTTTGGGTAACATACACAGCCGACCAATAGCCTAACCCTGCTGTCTTTTAGCATAGCCTTTTGACCAAAATCGCTGCTATTCAGGCTGCTAAAGGCTTTTGAATTAGTCCCTGCTACTGAAAGGGCAGTCCGGATATCACTGGGAAAGGAAGCCAGTCTGAAAAGAATTAAAAGGGATACTTGATCAAAATTTATGAAGGGCTGTCAGTGGCTTGGAGAGATGCATGCGTTAGGTGGTTCTAACCGGGTGGCTTCGTCTCTCTTCCATCCTCTCTAATGGTTAATCATATGACTCTCCAGTTAATCCAGATGTGGGCAGATGTAGTTTGGATTGGGCCTTGGGTCCTCTCTTGCACACACTGCGTTCTCAAGTGAAACAAAGTATCCTTTTTGCTTTAATTTTACGCGCGCACACCAGCAAAATAAACCTGCCTCGTTTAACATTTCCATGTTTGGCACTCAAGCAGGAAACACCTTGGCAGAAAAGACTGCCTGAGTCCTCCTGCTCTTATGCCTTGCTGTGGAGGAGGCACTGCTAGCATCACGAGTGAGGCAAGTAAGGGCACAAGCGCACAATGTGATTGGCACTCTGGACATATGCCTCACTCCTTCCCCCTCCAATTACCGTATTTTTCGCTCCATAAGACGCACCTGAACATAAGACGCACCTAGTTTTTAGAGGAGGAAAGGGGGAAACCCCTGTTTTTTTGAGGATCAGCTCAAAGTGGTGCAGTTTCTTTTGCAAAGGGGAAAGCCCTGTTTTGTTGAGGGTCAGCTCAAAGTGGTGCAGCTTCTTTTGCAAAGGGAAAAGCCCTGGTTTTTTGAGGATCAGCTCAAAGTGGTGCAGCTTCTTTTGCAAAGGGAAAAGCCCTGGTTTTTTGAGGATCAGCTCAAAGTGCTGCAGCTTTTTTTGCAAAGGGGAAAGCCCTGTTTTTTGAGGATCAGCTCAAAGTGGTGCAGTTTCTTTTGCAAAGGGGAAAGCCCTGTTTTTTTTTGAGGATCAGCTCAAAGTGGTGCAGCTTCTTTTTCAAAGAGGAAAAGCCCCGTTTTTATGGGGTTCAACTCACAGTTCTGCAGCTTCTAGTCCTACAGGAAAGGGAGCCATTTCTACAGTTTCCAGACAGATAATCTAATCAGCCAGTCACATGTCGCTGGGGAAACAAACTGCCTCCCTCTGCATTCAACAACGGAGGCCTCGGCAAGGGGGCGGGGCTGGAAAGGGAGCCTTATCTCTCTCCCCGATCGCTTGCTAAACAGGTGTTCAGCGGCTTCCTTTCAACACCCTTTTCTCTCTTTGTAAAAAAAAAGAGCACAATCTGCTTTTGGCCCCTAGGCAATTTGGCTCCATGGACCATGCATTCGCTCCATAAGACACACAGACATTTCCCCTTACTTTTTAGGAGGAAAAAGGTGCGTCTTATGGAGCGAAAAATACGGTAAATGCCTGGTGTAGGGAGACTCCTGATCGTTCCCAGAATTGCAGCAAGTGGGGAGAATATTTCGCTTTGTAAAATCTCAGCTTTCAGTTAGGATTCTATTTTAACAAGAAAATGTTTCTAATGTGAACCTCCTGAATGTGAAAGTGTACAGGCAACGCTTTCTGATGTCTTGGGAGTCAGAGGGGAGGTTGGGGAGGCAGGGCTTTCCACAACCGAAATCGACATGAATTACGCAAAATCGCAGTTGTATGAAATGAGGGAATTATCCTAGTTTAACTCATTTTGTAAAAACAACAACAACCACATCATTAGCTGACAACCACTTTTTCGCTTCCCATCATTTTAGTTTGCAAGCCTGAGGTCAGGGCATGATTCTCACTTCCGCCTACCACCAGCACTGCGTTGGAGTTTTGACTGATGTGAGTCAGTTTGGGGAAACAGTTCTCATAATCTGCCGATTGTCAGTACTGTAAACCAAGACTAGGCACCTGCCAGCCCAGAGGCACAGAACAACCTCCTGGCTGTTTCCATCTGGACTCTGGTTCGATTCCTGAGCCAAGGACAGATCTTAGATTGCTGTATCGATCTTGCGACAATCAGTAGAAATTCGCAGCAACCTTTCCCCTCTTTCCCCCCTTCAGAAAGAAATTCTCTTGACCTGTAACTATGGGCGTTGGGACAGGTCTGTGACTTGCGACCCCATCGACTGCCAGTTTCCAGACCAATCGCATGTCCTGTATGCAGAGTTCTCTTGCCCTAAAGGGACCACCTACATGAAGCGATGCTTCTTCTCCTGCATCAAGCCAGCAAAGCTGCAAGGTATGCTGATGAGCTTTACTTGACGGCCCTTCTCCCTTAGGCAGCTCTGGATGATGCATTGGAGCTTCAGAAAGTTATGCTCTTGTCTTTGCAAATAATTCTGTCTAATTTTCTGAGTGGGTGCTTCTTCTCCCAGTGTGGTGTAGTGGTTAAGAGCGGTAGACTCGTAATCTGGTGAACCGGGTTCGCTTCCCTGCTCCTCCATATGCAGCTGCTGGGTGACCTTGGGCTAGTCCCACTTCTCTGAAGTCTCTCAGCCCCACTCACCTCACAGAGGGTTTGTTGTGGGGGAAGAAGGGAAAGGAGAATGTGAGCCGCTTGGAGACTCCTTCGGGTAGTGATAAAGCGGGATATCAAATCCAAACTCTTCTTCTTCTTCCCTCCCTCCCCTTTCCTTCTCTCTCTCTCTCTCTCTCTCTCTCTCTCTCTCTCTCTCTCTCTCTCTCTCTCTTCTCTCTCTTACTTGGAGTCAGGAATGAGTCAGTGGCTGACCTGCCTGGACGATGGCCTCTGGTCACTCCCAGAAGCTTACTGCAAACTGGAATGTGACACTCCACGCCCGGTTCCCAATGCTAAGCTGCTGTTGCCCCGATGCTTGCAAGGGAATCACGATGTGGGCTCTGTCTGCCGCTACAAGTGTAAGCCTGGATACCACGTGGCAGAAACCACAGAGGAGAAGCCCAGGAAGTGAGTAAAAGAAATATATTATCTCCTTTGCTGTTTTCCCTGTCGCCTCTTCTACCTTAGCATTTGCACTTCAGTCTTACTAGAGCGCCGCCTGGAATTGATGTTGCCATTGGAGTATGTACACTTGGCCAGTGGGTTTGATGGTGGTCAGTCTCACTCCTGCTGGGAGATCTGGCGTTTCCCCTAAGCATACTAGTGTGTTGTGAAAGTCAGCTTTCATGGCTAAAAGGTCAATCAACGTTGGCGTCCAAGATCAGGTGCAGAAGGCAAGGTGGAGGAGTGGAAGCAGGAGAAAGTAAGCTCAGCCTCTGACCTTCTCTAGAGAGTGAGGTGGAAGGTAATATAAGCCTGGAGAAGGTTTAGAATGCCTGGTAATTGAAATCACCATGAGGCTGTTTGACTTGCAAAGGATTAGAATTAAAAGCTGATAGAATCCAAAAGGCTGTCCTTTAGAGCCAGAGTTATGGGATGATGTCTCGTGAGTCAGTGCATAGCCAACTAAGTTCTACTCGGAGTAGACACATTCAGATTAATGGGTGGTAGCCAGCGAGTCACTGTGGTGTAGTGGTTAGAGTGTTGGGAGGGCATCCGGGGGTCGAACGGCCAGCTGGCTAGCCCCCAGCTGAATCTTCTCCTTCCAGCCATCACACTGCGATCCCTCGACCTCTGGTGCGACATAAATCAGTGACCCAAGTCTGCTGACATGGGCACACTTTACTTAGCAGAGCAAACTGCGCAACAAAAAGAGTCTTGAGGCTTGTGAAGGCATACTAGCAAACTACGGATTTATTATCATAAATCAGGGCACAGTCCGACAATGGCTGCGCTCCTTTATCTCAGGTCGGGGACAGAGAGTAGCGCTAGGGAATGAGATGTCCCCGCGGCACTCCTTGGTGTGTGGAGTGCTGCAAGGTGCAATTCTCTCCCCGATGCTTTTCAACATCTTTATGCGCCCCCTCGCCCAGATTGTCCGGAGCTTTGGGATGGGTTGTCATCAATATGCTGATGACACCCAGCTTTATCTGTTGATGGACGGCCGTCCCGACTTAGTCCCAGACACACTGGCCAGGTGTTTGGAAGCTGTGGCTAGATGGATGCGTGGGAGCCGATTCAAGTTAAATCCTTCGAAGACAGAGGTCCTTTGGCTAGGTCGGAACGACATGGGGTTGGGGGGCCAACCCCCAACCCTTGCAGGTGTTCAATTAGTGCCAGCGCCTCTTGTCAAGAGTCTGGGGGTAACCTTTGACGCCTCCCTCTGCATGGAGGCGCAGGTTGCAGCCACAGCAAAGGTGGCATTTTTCCATCTCCGCCATATTAGGCAGTTGGTCCCCTACCTCTCTCGCCCTGACCTGGCCACAGTGATCCATGCGACGGTCACCACCAGACTAGATTATTGTAACTCGCTCTATGCAGGGCTGCCCTTGAGGCTGACCCAGAAACTCCAGCGGGTGCAGAATGCCGCGGCGAGGCTCCTTACGGGGGCCTTGCCGCGAGATCACATTCATCCAGTGCTTTATCAGCTGCACTGGCTCCCGGTGGAGTACAGGATCAGGTTTAAGGTGCTGGTCTTAACCTTTAAAGCCCTACGCGGCCTAGGGCCCTCGTACTTAAGGGACCGTCTCTCCTGGTATGCCCCAGGTAGGACCTTGAGGTCATCAAATAATAACTTTCTGGAGATCCCAGGTCATAAGGAGGTCAGGTTGGCAGCCACCAGGGCCAGGGCTTTTTCAGTTCTGGCCCCGATATGGTGGAATGATCTGCCACAAGAAACGAGGGCCCTGCAAGAGTTAGCACCCTTTCGCAGGGCTTGTAAAACGGTGCTGTTCCGTTTGGCTTTTGGGGTAATTTGAGTGTAACTTTTAAAAATTCAAAATTTTAAAGTTTTAAAGTGTATTTTATATCTGTATTTTAATCTGTGTTTTTATATCTGTATTTGATTGTTAGCCGCCCTGAGCCCGGTTTTGGCGGGGAAGGGCGGGATATAAATAAATGTTTATTATTATTATTATTATTATTATTATTATTATTATTATTATTATTATTATTATTCTCAATCCAGCCCACGGACTGTCCGGGAATCAGCATGTTTTTACATGAGTAGAATGTTTCCTTTTATTTAAAATGCATCTCTGGGTTATTTGTGGGGCCTGCCTGGTGTTTTTACATGAGTAGAATGTGTCCTTTTATTTTAAATGCACCTCTGGGTTATTTGTGGGGCATAGGAATTCGTTCATTTCCCTCCCCCCCCAAATATAGTCCGGCCCACCACATGGTCTGACGGATGGTGGACCGGCCCATGGCTGAAAAAGGTTGCTGACCCCTGTTCTACCTCATGGAATCAGCTCTGTTATCCTCCAGTGCTTTGAAAATCCAGTCCTTCCCTCTTCTTCCCCTTTTTTCAATCCAAATGAAAAAAATCTGCATTTGCTAAGAAAATAGTTAAAATAGTACATAAGTGAATTTATGCTAACCTTCATCATTTTTAAATGTCAAAACTGTACCTCTCCAGCTTCTTTTTTTAATGTAGAACTCTACCCTCTCAACAACATTTATTCCCCCCACTAACAATATTGTTTCTGGATAGAAAAAATGCTCACAATTACATAATAGTGTGTGCATGAGTAAAATTTGCATTACTTGACAAGTTTGCAGAATTTGGCTTTCATTGTGGCATAAATCTGAATTTCTGTTCACAGTAAGCCTGCTTCATTCTCCGCCTTTATGTCTGCAATTCTATATTTACTTTATAAGCTCTATTAAACTCAATTGACCCTATTTCTTAGTAGACATTGGATTGCATGGGAAGGGTGTTTCCAGATGGTGACCTTATATAGCAAATGAACACTTCAGATCTGATTTTTTTGTATTCACATTAATGTGTAGAATATACCTGGGTCCCAAGTTGTTTAGAGAGATTTAATAAGTCAATAGTATTTGGAATTAGATTCAGAAGTAGGCAGCTAGCCAGTGGAGCTCTTTTGACACTAACAAGATATGATCTGATTTTGCTACACCTGTCAAAATCCTGGCAGCTGTGTTCTTAACCAACTAAAGCTTTTGGACTGTCTTCAGACAGAGCCTCACATATAACATACCATAGTAATCCAATCAGGAAGTTGCCAGGGCATGGAGAACTGGCTAGACTGACCTCTGTATCTCATGAACCAAATGAATCAGGAAGATGGCACTCTGTGCTACATGGGCCCCTGATGGGATCACAATATAAAAAAACACAAAGTATGTAAGAAAAATAGGAAGAAAAACAAAGCAATAATCCCCCTCCCCCCTCCAATCTTGATTCCTACTCAGATGTACCAAATAAAAAAAATATTGTTTGCAGGATCACATCCTGTTCAAGGTTCATTCATCTTTCAGAGCCAGGGGCATATGAATCTGGAAGTCGGTTAACAAATTGTCACCTGAGGATCCTTTATACCAGCCAATATTTGCCATTGGTGAACTTATTCTAGTGAACAAAATGGCAGCCCAGAGTAGTGGGTGGGTGGTCATGCTGAATAAGTGCTGAATAATAACAAGAACAAGGGACGCGGGTGGCGCTGTGGTCTAAACCACAGAGCCTAGGGCTTGCTGATAGAAGTTCGGCGGTTCGAATCCCTGCGATGGGGTGAGCTCCCGTTGCTCGGTCCCTGCTCCTGCCCACCTAGCAGTTCGAAAGCATGTCAAAGTGCAAGTAGATAAATAGGTACCGCTCCGGAGGGGAGGTAAACGGCATTTCCGTGCGCTGCTCTGGTTAACCAGAAGCGGCTTAGTCATGCTGGCCACATGACCCGGAAGCTGTCTGCGGATAAATGCCGGCTCCCTCGGCCTATAGAGCGAGATGAGCGCGCAACCCCAGAGTCGTCTGCGACTGGACCTAGCGGTCAGGGGTCCCTTTACCTTTACCTTTAATAACAAGAACATGAGCAAGCTACAGACCCCCATGCCTTTGCACCAAAGGCTGGTCTTATCCTCACCCTCTCCTCTCCTTTCTTGGTATATCCCTCTCCCCCCAGTAGGTCCCACATTATCCAAACATTGCAGTTGATTTGAAGTTAGATCATAAAAAGTGTAGAGAGAGGTGGATGTGGGGAAGGGAAATGGAAATGGAAATAATCAGCAGGGTGGGACCTGGAAATTCTTCAGAAAGGCCACTGTGGGTGAATGAGGATAGAACTAGGATGATCAAGAGTGTAGCTTGGCTGCAGGCCACCTAACATTAACTGGAAATGTATGCAGCCCTGTTCATATTTTTGCACCAAAATAATTCCAGTGTCTGTGCCAACTAAACCCAAATTCTTTGCCCTGTAAACTCAACAGGCTGCACTCCAGCTAAATTATGAAAATCATCTTCTTCGTGTATGTTTGTACTTGCAGAGTAAGCCTGCTCAGTTTGCATGATTTATTTTGAACACATGAAAGGGTTGACGGATCCTGCGCCACCCAGAAAACCTTTAAAAATGAACAAGGCTGTAAGAGAAGATTCAGACACTGCTTTCTCTTGCCCCAGCAGGAGAGACTCCACTTTACTCCACAGTAAGAGAAACCTAAATGTAAAATGTTTGAAACTGAGCAGAGTTTGGGCCCTCTACTCCCACAAACGCAACAGTATAAAACTTTTTATATCCTTTTTCCTGGCCAAAACGAGAGAGGAGGAAGAGACAGTAAGCAAAGCTTGTGGACAGAAGTCCCACCCTGCTGAATAATTGAACCATCTTACAAACCCAAAGACATCTTCAAGGTTCTACTCATCTGTTAGCTGCCCTGGGAGCAGCTCTACAGAAGGGTAATGCCGAAATCTAAAATGAAGCAAAAACTATGGTTTGTCAGTTAAGATTCAGACATCAAAACAATTTATCAGATTTTTTTTAAATTTAGGAGCAGTTTATTTCAGAAGAAGAAGAAGAGTTTGGATTTGATATCCCGCTTTATCACTACCCAGAGGAGTCTCAAAGCGGCTAACATTCTCCTTTCCCTTCCTCCCCCACAACAAACACTCCGTGAGGTGAGTGGGGCTGAGAGACTTCAGAGAAGTGTGACTAGCCCAAGGTCACCCAGCAGCTGCATGTGGAGGAGCGGAGACACGAACCCGGTTCCCCAGATTACAGGTCTACCGCTCTTAACCACTACACCACACTGGCACACATACACACACAATTATACCATTGATAATCATAATTTGGTCATTAGCAAACATTGAAAAAAGTGTAGCAGTTGTATACTCTTAGCTACCTTCATTGAAAGTACCAAAATAGAGGTTAAAAAATATACTCTAAGGGTAACTAATCTGCATTAACATGACTTAACTCGCCCTGTGTCGCAGCCCCGACATAAATCAGCTGCTCTTATTCCCCCTAGGAGGTGAGCTTCTATTGATGACCACGAGGGAGGGGGATTTACCCCAGGACTATTGCATGGAGGAAATGGTTTTTGTTTGTTTGTTTGTTTTAACCCTCACAGCACAACCCCAATCCTGATCTACAGATGCCGAAATTTATTCATGCATTCAGGGCTGGCCCACCCAGGAAGCAAAGTGAGGTGACTGCTTCAGGCGGCAGGATTCACAGGGGATCCACCCCTTATTCCTGATGTAGATCTTTATTCACCCCTTCTTTCCTGGTGGGTATGAGGGTACCATTTTGGCCTCAGGTGCCAAAATGTCTTGGGTCATCTCTGCATGCATTTCATACATTATCTAGTTTGGCCCATAGTCTACCATGAAGGAGGGGAATATTACTGTAGACTAGAGGTGCTTATCTCTCTCGTAGTGAAGAGCGAGAGGTGTGTGTTTTGATGCTTTTGCTGTTCACCGAGGAAACACGAGAGACAAGGATACTAACCCTTAAGGCTACAATTTTGTTTCCATCCAGTTTACCCGTAAATACCTCTCCTCTTTCCTGCTCTTGGAATCCTTGAATCTCCTGCCATTGGCAGATAATGTGAAGCTTTTGAACTAATTTATTGCCATCTTCCCTGGCACCTAAACCTGGCTACTGCTAATACACACTTGGGGGAGGGCCATTGCCCCTGCTGTATGGATTGTGGTGTTTTCAAGATTAATGTTGAGGCCTTCACATCAAACACAGCTCTTGCAGTGTCTCATATGTCTTCCCGAGGCTTTCAAATTTTGCCCTTTAAATGTTGGATTTTTTTTTTATTATTTTTTTTGCTTTGGCTCCGCTGCTAATCCTAAATAAATGTCAGTTTTGTAGGATCAGAAGACGTGGTCGTGGCTCTGTTACAAAGGAGGGTTAAGAGCAAGTTTTTAAAGTCTCTCTCTTCCCCCCCCCCTTGCTTCATCCTTTCCCAGTACCTCTCAGTAAACTGGCTGCTTAGCTGACTGTGTGAACAGGTACTTAACTCCCCTCCCTTCTCCCCATACACAAACACTCTGTTTCAGGGTTAGGTAAGGACAAGTTTATTTTGCAGACACCTGAAGATTGAACTCAGGAGGCTACAAGTGTGACTGAACTGGAGAGTCCCTGCTTCAAACCTCCCTATATGACTGCTTGTTTGCCTCACCCCACTCCAGATTTTTCCAGCTCTAGGGCTCCAGAACTTCAGAATAATTCAGAGTCAGAGCCTGGCTTCCATGTAGATACTTTCGATATGATGAGCATCACATGTAGGCAGGATCTCTGCCTCTTCCTCCTCTGCAGCCTCCGAGAGGTGCTTTGCTGTGAGCCTTTGTCGATCGCCAAAGCCCCTTCCTGGAAGGCGATCGTGAAAAGGTCGTGCCAGAGCAGAGGTGCTTTGCCGCGGCCCTTGGATGATTGGCAAAGGGATCCCAGAAGACAGGGTGTGAAATATACTCGGAGTCGAGTGTGGATTTCATGCTCTTTATTCAGCTCATACCGGTAGTAGCGAGGAATGAAAGGTCCCCCAGAACGTCTGCTTTATATACATTATTTACACAATGGGCCCCACGTAATTGGCTAATTCCGGGATACTCCTGTAGGCCAATCACGTTGCGGATTCACTTCCACCTGGAGCTGGATTGGGTGGCTCCTGCGGACCAATCAGACTGCTGCATTCTGGATCCTATTGTTCTAGGACCAATCAGACTGCTGCATTCTGAATCCTATTGTTCTAGGACCAATCAGACTGCTGCATTTTGGATCCTATTCAACTCAGTACATAACAGGGTGCCATCCTTAAATGAGACATTCCAGGATCCATTTAAAATGGGGCAGTGGCAGGGGATGTAGGAATGCTTGAAGAATCCGATCCTTGCAAAGCCTAATGCAAACTACCTGATCTGGCCGCTCAGAGTAATGTGCAGACCAGAATTCAGGTATCCTTTGGATTTCACCTTTCTCTGAATGTTGCGGTGCAGTTCTTGGCACAGATAAGTAGCACAATGCATTTACAATGTCTATTTTCAGAGAAAGTATGTTTCAAAATAAATGCTTAATTGCAGTCTTGGTGGGAGTTTTTTTGTTTTTAATGGCAGATTAAAGCAGAAATGGGACCGAGAGCGAACACATTAGAAAAGTGACACATCCTGGAAACAGGCCAATGAGTGCATCTTTACTGACCTTTTATTTTTCTAATGATGTTTGTAACATTCAGCTAGGATCTCAGATATAATGGAGTTCATTATATTATTTTAATTCATATTGAAATATTTCTAAGCTGCTTTTCTGGACCAAGTCAGCAAACCAAATGCAAGCATAAGGATGCATTAATGTCAGGCTGTAAACATTTTAAACCCAAAATGAATCCAGCGGTACATTAAAATCAGCCAATGTAGAAACATATTTCTAGTTTCTTAGGGAGCTGGGCTTCCGTTGACTGTTTCCATTCGTATGGAAGCAGCTCTGGGAAGGAACAACAGTGCCAACCAGTGGCTGCCTCAGATTCCCATGCTGTGGGGGGGGGGGAACTGTTTAGAAGTTTTAAAGTGAACGTTTTGAACTTCTCAAACTCTACTTTCTGAGTCTGATGAGTCCGCAATACTTGCAACTGGGTAGCTTAGGTGGCAGCTGGTTTTACTCCAGTACTCCCAGAGCCCCTGGTTCAAGAAAGCGTGTTCTCCCTCTTGGAGAGCACATGTTGCGGTGGGGGCTAGCAAGCCGTTCCTCGCGCCTGCCTGGCCGTGGCTGTGCAGTGCTCTGGGTAGCCGCCGCCGCCGCCGGGAGGAGGCGAGGAAAGGGGAGGAGGCAGCGGCGGGGGGAGGAGCCGCCGCCGCCGCCAGTTTCCCTCACAGCTTCTCTCGGACGCGCCGCAGGATGAGGCCCGGCTGCCTTACCTGAAGGCTGCTGTCCTAAACCCACTTACCTGAGGGAAATAAGTGCTGTTTTTACAAATGTTTGACCACATATGTTCTAGCGCCCGTTAATTTAACGGGCTGAACGTCCACTAGTTGACAATAAAAGTATTATTATTATTCTCTCTAATGGGTTGTCGCTGATCAGTGATGATGGCCGACATAACCAACTGGTCAGAAAGTTTTTGAGTTACTTTTAGTCATTGACAAGGATAAAACCAGCAGATTTTTCTTCTTGAAAAGTGTTCAGACTTAAGCAGAATTATTTTAGTAGTGCTTGATGCTCTTGGTGTATTTTCTGGCAGAAATTTCACTTTTCTTTACCAGAAATATTTGACAAGCTGGACAGAATTCAGAGATGAGCCACAAAAATGACAAAAGGCCTGGAGAGACTGACTTGATTGAGGCTCTGTTGCAAGACTCAAAGCTGTAGAGTTTTAGGTTGATGGAGGGAAAGGGACTCAGTAACCAGCTGCATGATTTCATTTGAGGAGAAATACGAGAGGGGGCCTTGTAGGGAAGGATGCAAAGAGGAGTGGCTTCTTTGTGGGAACGTGATATCCTCAGGAAGCATGAGCCTCAAGCAGGCAAGGAGCCATCTCCGCTGCAATGTCTAGGGACATAAACGATGCACCCCACGCTCAGGAATTCTGCACCTGTGCAAATTCAAATTCTGAACAACAAAGGATGAATTCTGTGACTGGTATAAATCATGCAAGACACGCAGATTTATCTTGATTTTGTCTTGATTTTATATAGAATCATAGAATCATAGAATCATAGAGTTGGAAGAGACCACAAGGGCCATCCAGTCCAATCCCCTGCCAAGCAGGAAACACCATCAAAGCATTCCTGACAGGTGGCTGTCAAGCCTCTGCTTAAAGACCTCCAAAGAAGGAGACTCCACCACACTCCTTAGCAGCAAATTCCACTGTCGAACAGCTCTTACTGTCAAGAAATTCTTCCTAATGTTTAGGTGGAATCTTCTTTCTTGTAGTTTGAATCCATTGCTCCGTGTCCGCTTCTCTGGAGCAGCAGAAAACAACCTTTCTCCCTCCTCTATATGACATCCTTTTATATATTTGATATATATTTTATATATATATCTACTTTTTGTTAATTCTGAGGTTTTTTGGTCTTGGAAATTTGATTTATGGGGATTTCTGTGTAAACCGACCTAATCTGTACTTCTCAGATTAAAGTGCAGACCAGAACATAACTATCTTTTGGATTGTGTATGTCTCTGAATCTTGTAACCCTACCTGCCCGCAGACTGTCTCGCCAGAGTGGTGCATGCTTTGGTTATCTCCCGCTTGGACTACTGCAATGCGCTCTACGTGGGGCTACCTTTGAAGGTGACCCGGAAACTGCAATTAATCCAGAATGCGGCAGCTAGACTGGTGACTGGGAGTGGCCACCGGGACCACATAACACCGGTCCTGAGAGAACTACATTGGCTCCCAGTTCGTTTCCAAGCACAATTCAAAGTGTTGGTGCAGACCTTTAAAGCCCTAAAGGGCCTTGGTCCTGTATACCTGAAGGAGCGTCTCCACCCCCATCGTTCAGCCCAGACACTGAGATCCAGCGCCGAGGGCCTTCTGGCGGTTCCCTCACTGCGAGAAGCCAAGCTACAGGGAACCAGGCAGAGGGCCTTCTCGGTAGTGGCGCCCGCCCTGTGGAACGCCCTCCCAGCAGAGCTCAAAGAGATATACAACTATCTGACATTCAGAAAATACCTCAAGGCAGCCCTGTTTAGGGAAGTTTTTAACCTGTGATATTTTAGTGTATTTTAATATCTGTTGGAGGCCGCCCAGAGTGGCTGGGGGGACCCGGCCAGATGGGCGGGGTACAAATAATAAATTATTATTATTATTAATTGCTTCTTCCTTTTCAAACATATTCTGGCTTTATTCTCCCACTTCATGCTTCCTGTTCTGTAGCCAAACAACTATAAATATAATGGCAGATTCAGTCTCCCCCCTCCCCAAAGTAAAGTACTTTGCAATCAGTTTTTAAGCAGCTAGCCAGTTGATCACCACTCTCTGTTGCAAAGGTTACAACGAACAAAGACACCCCCCTCCAAATAGTGCTACACTATGCAATGACATAACCAGCCTTTTCCTGTGTTTTTTAATTCCCCTCCTAGAAAGTTCCTGAATATTCAGTGTCTTGAAAGTGGCTTCTGGGAAGAAGGGAGCTGTGTCCCAGTGCTGTGTAAGCCACCCCCGCCAGTCTTTGAGGGGATCTACAACTGCACAAATGGCTTTGAGCTGGACAGCCAATGTGTTCTCAGCTGCAGCCCACAGAATAAGAAGGTAAGGATCGTTCAGTTTAGTGGCTGATTTGAGAAAGATTTGAGAAAGACACCAACCCTCTTGGTGGCCAAATTTCTTTTTTTGGCCTTTAAATGCCGTAAGGTTAAAATTGACAGTATTGACATCGGTCTAAATGTATAATCTACTTCTCATTGTATGTTTTAGTGTAAAGGTTTCCGAAATGTTTAGACGTTTTTTAAATTTTGTATGGATAATGATTGTGCTCTGACTGACGGTCGAATAAACTGTATTGTATTGTATAGTGGCTGATTTACTAAATAGCCCAGAGCTCCTAAGATTTCCATTGAAGGGCGGAAATAGCAAATTTGGCAGTTCAACATTTTGGCTGCCTCCTTTTGCCTTACGGGACCCAGGTGGCGCTGTGGGTTAAACCACAGAGCCTAGGGCTTGCTGATCAGAAGGTCGGCGGTTCGAATCCCTGCGACGGAGTGAGCTCCCGTTGCTCGGTCCCTGCTCCTGCCCACCTAGCAGTTCGAAAGCACATCAAAGTGCAAGTAGATAAATAGGTACCGCTCTGGCAGGAAGGTAAACGGTGTTTCCGTGCGCTGCTCTGGTTCGTCAGAAGCGGCTTTGTCATGCTGGCCACATGACCCGGAAGCTGTACGCCGGCTCTCAGCCAATAAAGCGAGATGAGCGCCGCAACCCCAGAGTCGGACACGACTGGACCTAATGGTCAGGGGTCCCTTTACCTTTACCTTTACCTTTTGCCTTGCTTGCTGCTATCTCCTGAGCAGGGGTCGGCAACCTAAGGCCTATGGGCCACAAGCGGCCCCCAGGGGGGTAATTTAACTGGCCCACGAGCCGCCCCCAAACCGAGCCGCCTGCTTGGTGAGTCCCAACACACTGCTCTAAATTGGCGCAGCACGGGGACTTGCTTCCGCTGCGCCAGAAATTGCGTCTGCGCAGACGCCAGAAATCACGGGCGCCTGCTCCGGCCCACGGAAGGATCTCCGCTGGAGTGAACTGGCCCAGGCGAGGTAAACTTTGCCGACCCCTGCTCTTGAGTTTGGTTTTATTTTGTTCTAGATAAACAGAGAGAAGGGCAGTTACAGGTAGGTAGCCGTGTTGGTCTGCCATAGTCGAAACAAAATAAAAAATTTAAAAAAATCCTTCCAGTAGCACCTTAGAGACCAACTAAGTTTTTTCTTGGTATGAGCTTTCATGTGCATGCACACTTCTTCAGATACACTGAGAGAAGGGCAGTTCAGCCTGTGGAAACAGGAGCAGGGAGGTATTTATTTCCTGCTTCCCCTGGAATGGATTTCTTGCACTGCATGTACAAATTCAGATCAATGAACTGCTTATTAATTAACCTAGAATACTTCTGTCCCTAGTTTTATGCTCCTAATCACTGATAAGGATTCTGGATAAGATCGAGGTGTGTGTTTATTTGTTTGCTTGCTTGAAATATTTGTAGGCAACTCAGCATAACTAAACATCATAGTGTTGAACAACAACATATAATATAAATGGATAAAAAGCAGTTATCTATCTATATAAATGCTTTAAAATTAATAAAGCATTTTAAAAAGAAAAGTATGTTATGTTGGAGCTTGGCTAAGTCCAATGGGCAGCATTTGTTCCACAAGGAAGGTGCCACTGGAGTCTGAGGTGCTACAGATAGGACCTACGATGCATGGTGCCACGAAAAGGGACTCCATGGATAGCTGCAGTGAATGGGGAGATATATAAGGGGGTCAGGTGATCTTCCTCTGGTCCCAAGTTGTTTAGGGCTCTTACATTAACAGTAAGACCTTAAGCCAGTGCATTGGCAGCCTGTACAGTTTTCTCAGCGCTGGCGCTAGGTGTTGTCAGACGGCAACCATATTGGCCACTTCATTCTGCACTAACCACAACTTCCAGACCAAATGTGAGGCCATCCTCATACAGAGTAACACCAGTAAAAATAATGGCAATTTATAATATAATGGCCGATTTATAGAGTACAATGGGACAAATTATGGAAAGAGAATATGAAATTCACAGTGTGTATGAAAATTAAAGAAAACATGATGAAGTTATTCTATAGGTGGCATCTGACCCCAGATAAAATAGCTAAAATATATAAAACAAATTCAGACAAATGCTGGAAATGTAAGGAGGAGATAGGTAACTATTTTCATTGTTGGTGGGGTTGCAAAAAGATTAATAAATATTGGAATGACATATATGAAAAATTAAAGAAAATGCTGAAAGTTACGTTCCTGAAAAAACCAGAGGCCTTTTTGCTAAGTATGGTTCCAGAGAATATCCCAGAAAATAGGAGAAGTATATTTTTGTATGCCTGTGCAGCAGCAAGATTACTGACTGCACAAAGATGGAAAGGAGAGAGTATACCAACAATCCAAGAATGGCATATTAAACTAGTAGAATTTATGAATTTGGCTCGAATGACAGCGGCAATTAGGAACACACCAAAGCAAGTAATAAAAGAGGAGTGGAAATATGTGGAAGAGTATTTAGTAAAAGAAGGCATAAAAACAGAATTAGTGATCTGCTTAGATTGAACTATACATGGGGATGGGAAAAAGAAGATGAATATATGTAATGTGTTTAAATGAATTCATGGTATATTTGAAGCTTTTCATAGCTTAAAAAATGAAATATATTAGATATAGCAAATATAAGGAATAATAAAGGAAACAGACAATGCACAAACGGTGAGAAGTCACATTTTAATTGTATTCTATTATTATCTTTCTCCATTAAATGTAATAGAAATATTTTCAGAATATAGTTTTTTCACAGACAAATTTCAGTTTATGGATTTCTTTCTTTCCTTTTTTCTCTTTTCTCTTCTCTTCTTTTTTCTGTTTTCCTTTCCTTTCTTTTTTGTTTGATTGTAGTACTTGACGATGTTGATTCTTTGTGTGTTTTGTATTTTTAAGAAAATTATCAATAAAGATTATTTTTAAAAATAATAATAATAATGGCAACCCCCAAATTTGTGTCAGTTCAGTGAAAGCCATACTTGGGGTGTTGGTTCAGCGAAGGTGTTTGCTTTTAGTGAATCTGTCCACAAGAGCAGGCTAGAATTTCATGATGAGTTCTGCATCCTTTGTACTTCAGGTCCCAATCCTTTGCACTAAAGATGGCTTGTGGACAGAGGAATTTAAATTGTGTGAAGATCTGCAGGGGGAATGCTCACCACCTGAAGAGCTTAACTCAGTGGAGTACAAGTGTGAGGAAGGCTATGGAATTGGTAAGAACTTCTCCCCTTATCTCCCGCAACCCCCTTTTTTCAGGCTCTTGGAAGAAAGCTCCCCCCCTTCCCTCCAAAAAGCTAAGTCTCTCACTTTCTCTAAGAATTAGAAAAGAGTTCATGAGTCAACAGTGATTTAAATGATGGTACATTTCAGATTAATTGCTGCTATAATGGTTTTTGGATTAACTCAACAATGCTATTTTAATTTTGATTGATTTATCTGATTATTGGAGGACTGGAGATACCCAAAATTATCTGGAGATGGGGGGAGGTAAGTGCCTTTTCAATGAGGAGGACATCATGTGGATGCTGCAAAAATAAATACATAAATAAAATACTGATGGAAGCAGCTTCACATTAAACTCCATTGTGGATTAACCCAGAGAGAAGCAGGGCACAGAAGCCGGCAATTTTTATTGGATTGGGGTTTTCATCTGAGCTGGAGAAGAATTTTGGCCCTCACAGCCTTCATTCAAAGGCTATTGAACAGCCTAGAAGTTTGTGCTGTGTATCTTAAATGCAGAACAGTCCAAACATTAGAACTATTCATATCTTTGCACATGACTTCCTGTTGCTTTTGGATCACAGGTATCATGAATGCAAGAGTGGCTGGGGAAACTCAGCCAAATGGGCGGGGTATAAATAATAAATTATTATTATATTATTATAAGGTTGGTGTTGT
Organism: Darevskia mixta; assembly: GCA_034641385.1. NCBI lineage: Eukaryota > Metazoa > Chordata > Lepidosauria > Squamata > Lacertidae > Darevskia > Darevskia mixta. The sequence continues at coordinate 1,620,633 of JAWWNH010000139.1, read as the reverse complement.
AGCCTCTTAGAGTCTCAAAGTGGGAGGAACATGAAGAGCTTAGATAGAGCTTCACAATGCCCAAGAAATCTCAGTGGCTTCAGGTGCAAAAGATTACCTGCTCTTTTACCCTCCAGGTGCTGTGTGCACACCTTCCTGTCTAATTCTCCCGAAAGATCCGGTAACACTGCCTGAAAATGTCACTGCAGATACCATGGACCACAGATTGAAGCCTACTAGAGTCCAGGTAAAGCGGCCCAGGTGATGTGGGAGGTAGTATATAAATTATCAAAAGTAAAGTAAACTAAACCTGTGCTAGAAGTATTACCAGTGTGCCAGTGTGGTGTAGTGGTTAAGAGCGGTAGACTTGTAATCTGGTGAACCGGGTTCGATTCCCTGCTCCTCCACATGCAGCTGCTGGGTGACCTTGGGCTAGTCACACTTCTCTGAAGTCTCTCAGCCCCACTCACCTCACAGAGTGTTTGTTGTGGGGGAAGAAGGGAAAGGAGAATGTTAGCCGCTTTGAGACTCCTCAGGGTAGTGATAAAGCGGGATATCAAATCCAAACTCTTCTTCTATTCTACCACCAGCCATTCCCACCTTATGTGTTCTGGCTTGTTGCTATGCAAGAAGCTTCCCTGGTGATCTGGGTAGTTGCTATGCAGAACCAAAATGGGGGAGATTTTTGTTGAAAAGCTCTGCCAGGCTCTAATTCTCTACCCCCCACCTTTGATGATTTTTCAAAAATCAATGTGGAATTCAGTTCATACATTGAGTGATCCTTGGTTGGCTACACTTAGGGTCATCCATATGTTTGGTAAGGAAGTCATTCGCTTTACTTGATTGAGTTTCATTTGCTCATAGTAATGGATGCGGGTGGCACTGTGGTCTAAACCACAAAGCCTAGGGCTTGCCGATCAGAAGGTCAGCGGTTCGAATCCCCGTGACGGGGTGAGCTCCCGTTGTTCGGTCCCAGCTCCTGCCCACCTAGCAGTTCGAAAGCACATCAAGTGCAAGTAGATAAATAGGTACCACTCTGGTGTGAAGGTAAACAGGGTTTCCGTGCACTGCTCTGGTTCGCCAGAAGCGGCTTAGTCATGCTGGCTGCAGACAAACGCCGGCTCCATCGGCCTATAGAGCGAGATGAGCGCCGCAACCCCAGATTCGTCAGCGACTAGACCTAACGGTCACGGGTACCTTTACCTTTACCTAATGTCAGCACGTAGCTAAACATCATCGTCTCCATAGCATTTTGATGTCATCACTTCTAGTACATGGTCCCTGAATAGCCAAGATCAGTCAAAAAGTTACAAGAGCACAGAGAAATGACCACTAAAGTAGCAACGAAGAGTGTCAACACTGGGGTATTATTGGCTGCAAACAATCACAAAAAATAAGGGATTAATGACTTCTCATTCTGTCCTCCCAGAACCACCGTTTTGAAGGAGGGGGTTGAATGAATGTAAAGAGTATTCCACAATGGGTTTCAGTTGAATGAAGCTTAACAGGTGGTGCAGATGTTGAAACTCTGACATCCTCCAAAGCTCACATGTTTCTGAAAATACATGTGCACAGAAAAGATGCACATATGAGTACTCTAGCAGGAAGGGGTAAATTAAATGTTGCAAGAGCATTAGTCTGGAAACAACTGCAGATTCCCTATTTTCTCTTCAGCTGTGGTTCCATTCCAAGCTGTCTTGATCCAAGCTGGCTTTGGTCTGAATATTTGGCTAGGATTTCCAATTTCTTGCTAATGGCCGTCTTAGGAAATATTGCCCTGCTTCCCCTCCATGGAATGGCTAGAATGCCTCAAATATTATAACTTCTTTGTTTTCCCTTAATTGGGTCTATCAAGAATGATATTTCTGAAAATAAAACTGAAGCATACTGAAAGCACAGTGGAAGGGAAAATAAAAGCGGAGAGTACTATCAAGAGCCAGAGTTTCAAACCAAGATTACTCTGTTCCTCCGAAGAATTTTCAGGAAGTGTGGGAATTCTCGGGGTTTCATTCATTTGGACACTGCTGTGTGTTAGGTTGGATCAGCCATATGGGATATGTTGCAGCAGGGGAGGGTGTTGTTTTGTGGCCCCGCTCTGCAGGGTCTGTCCTTCTGAACTGGAAAGGAGGCCTTGAGTTGGAATTCTCCAACACTGGTTGCTAAGACATATATTCTTTGTTTATTTTCTCAATTCCTTGAACGCTTTGTACATTTCTGATTCCCTTCTCTTCCTCCTGGACTTGACCGTCTGCAAAGCTTTGTCCCATGCAGGGGCGTAGCAACGGGGGAGGCGGGCCGCCCCGGGTTCCACCCCAGAGGGGGGTGACACTTTTTTTTTTTTTAATTTTCAAAAAAAGTTATTTTTAAAAAAATTTTTAATTTTAACTTCATTGAAAAAAGAGATAATAGACACACACACAACCCCCCACACCTCAGAAAGTGGCACCATCAGAGGGGGGGTGACACTTTTTAATTTTTTTTAATTTTTATTATTTATTATTATTATTTTTTATTTTAACTTTATTGAAAAAAAGAGATAATAGACACACACACACACAACCCCCCACACCTCACAAAATGGCACCCTCAGAGGGGGGTGCCACTTTTTATTTTTATTTTTATTCATTTTTTTACATTATTATTATTATTATTATTATTTATTTTTTTATTTTAACTTTATTGAAAAAAAAGAGATAATAGACACACACACACACAAAAACCCCACACCTCGCAAAGTGGCAGCATCAGAGGGGGGTGACACTTTGTAATTTTTTTAAATTTTTTTAAAATTAAAGTGGTGGGGGGTGACAAAAAGAATTCCGCCCCGGGTACCACCTGGGCTTGCTACGCCTCTGGTCCCATGTGCAAGACTGCATGTGAAATCTGTAGCACTTCACAGGCGGAATCTTTCAATGTAAACATTACAGATCATTGGTCATTCTGATCTTTAATACTTAAAGCAGGAATGAAGAACCTGCAGCCTTCCAGACTATAGCTCCCATTTTCCTGACTGTCAGCCAAGGAGCTGCAAATTCAACAATATCTGAAAGGCCAAAGGTTCCTCATTTCTGACCTACAGTGATACTGTAGAGAGGCACACCTTACTTCCTGCACCACATCAAACTTTCTGCTTTTTCCTTTCTTCAGAGTATCGTGTGCACTGGAAGACTGGAGTGGCATCCAGATCCGAAAGCCATTCATTGTATTTCTTCATGCGAGGTAAGGGGGGGGGTGTTTATGCAGAATGGATGTTTGGTGCCAGATTCTAGTGTCTTTGCATCTTACCTTGTGACAAAATTGAAGGTCCCGTTTTCTGAAATGCAGAGGTTTGAATGTTTATGTTTTTGCAAAGTAGAGACCACCAGCAAAAATTCATCTAGTCGTACCCCCTGCAATGCATGCTTTAGTTGAAAGCATCCTTGACAGATGGCCGTCCAATCTCTGCTTAAAAACCTCTAAGAAAGGAGCATCCATCACCTCCTGAGAGAGTCCAATCCACTGTCAAGCAGCTCTTACTGTCAGGAAGGTCTTTCTGATGTTGAGTCGGAATCTCCTTTCTTGTAACCGGAATCCATTGGATTGAGTCCTACCTTCCAGAGCTGGAGAAAACAAGCTTAACAAAACGAATTTCAATAGGGACAAATGTAAGTTTCTCCACTTAGGCAGGAAGAACCAGATGTACAAATATAAGATGGGAGACACCTGGCTTGCTAGCAGTATGTGTGAAAAGGATATAGGGGTCTTGGTGGACCACAAGCTTAATATGAGTCAACAGTGTGATGCAGCAGCAGCAGCAAAAAAAGTGCATGCTATCCTAGGCTGCCTCAACAGAAGTCTAGTGTCCAGATCAAGGGAAGTAATAGTACCGCTCTATTCTGCCTTCCACACCTGGAATACTGTGTCTGTTTCTGGGCACCACAATTTAAGAAGAGAGCAACCAGGATGATCAAGGGTCTGGAAACTAAGCCTTACAGGAGCACTTGAAGGAGCTGGGTATGTTTAGCCTGGAAAAGAGGAGACTGAGAGGAGATATGATAGCCATCTTTGAATATTTCAAGGGCTGTCACATGGAAGAGGGAACATGCTTGTTTTCTCCTGCTCTGGAAGGTAGGATTTGAACCAATGGCTCTAAGGTGCAAGAAAGGAGATTCCAACTAAACATTCAGAAAAACTTTCTGACAGCAAGAGCTGTCTATAGTGGAATGGTCTCTTTGGGGACTCTCCTTCCTTGGAGGTGATTTAGCAGAGGTTGGATGGCCATCTGTCATGGATGCTTTGGCTGAGATTCCTGCATTGCAGGGGGTTGGACTAGATGACCCTTGGGTACCTTCCAACTCTACAGTTCTATGATTCTGTGAGTGGTAGAATAACTTCCGCTAAAAGGAAATAAAGAGCTGCAGAGGGCAGGGGGTGTCACCACCAGGGCCGGATTTAGCTTTGATGAGGCCCTAAGCTACTGAAGGTAATGGGGCCCTTTATACGTCCAGCTGTCCTTTGTCAACAACAAATTGTCGCTGTTTTTTGTGTTGAATATATGCTATGTGGTAATTTATGGACCTAATAGGTATCTAAAGCCATTTGCACATAACAAAATATGTATTTTATCAAAGTAATTGTTGAACTGAAATGCAATTAAGAAGAAGTATATTAATAGTGAATTTTTTTGGGGGGTCCCCAAGAGAGTGGGTCCCTAAGCTATAGCTTGTTTAGCTTATACGTAAATCCAGCACTGGTCATCGCACTGACAGTGGCAAACATGACCCTGGGGGGAATTGGGTTGCTGCCTTTCTGCTGCAAAGCAGATCTTCAGTGCAGAAGCAGTGGAAGGGAATTCCTTTTTAAAAAAATAGTTTTTATTGGGTTTTTCACACAAATAAACAAAACTTAACATCACATAAAACACGTATAGCATACAAATATAACATACAACAAAAAACAAGCACCATATTTTCCCCTTCCTCTTTCCAAATCATCTTAGGGTGACTTCCTCCAGTCTCCCCTGCTGCGTTTCAGTGTCAATCATCTTTAGTAATTTCCTCTCATTTTTCCTTGCTTTTTATTACCTCACTAATGTTCTGGTCTTATCATATCTTAACCATACATCATACATTTACTTATTTAATCCTAGTTCTATTCTATAGGCTGTTACTTCTTCCAGCTTTTTTCTAACTTCCAATCTTACAATAGTTCTTCATATAAACTTTAAATTTCTTCCAGTCTTTTTCCACCGCCTCCTCCCTCTGGTCGCGGAGTTTCCCTGTCAGTTCGGCGAGTTCCATATACTCCATCATTTTCATCTGCCATTCTTCTATCGTTGGTAAATCCTGTGTCTTCCAGTATTTTGCAATCAGAATCCTCGCTGCTGTTGTGGCATACATAAAAAAGGTGTGATCTTCCTTCGGAATTTCTTGGTTGACCATTCCAAGTAGAAAGGCCTCTGGTTTTTTGGTAAACGTGTTTTTCAACACTCTTTTTATTTCATTATATATCTTTCCCCAGAAGGCCTTAATCCTTGGGCAGGTCCACCACATATGATAAAAGGTCCCTTCCACATTCTCACACTTCCAACATTTATTATCTTGCAAATGATAGATTTTAGCAAGTTTGACACTTTCCACCCCTGCACTTCTTAGACACCACCAAGCATGAAACTACTTTGGGGAGAGGGGTTGCAGAGGACGAGTTACAAACCTGCCACTTGGTGCTCTTCTCCTGCAAATCAACCACCAGTGGAGGATCAGCAACAACCTCACAGTGCTTGCTGCTGTCTGAGGGGTCCTCTGGGCTTGCACTTGCCCTGCTGCTTCCCCCCAGGAAAACCAGATCTCTGCTGCTGAATCGGAGCAAACGTCAACTGGGTCTTATGCAGATTGATGGGGATTCCTGGGGGAAGCATCAGGGCGAACAGAAAACCTATCCAGTAAGTGGAAGAGCCCAGAGTCATTCGGTGTGTTTGCTTAGCTGCAGCGCTTCTTCTGCCTCCAAGTATTTACATTAGCTGCTTTGCATTTGTGCAGCCTTTGTGTCTTCTCCTGACAAATATCAAGTAGGCAGAAGAAACAGGTAGACATTTTTTAAAGCTTTGGTCTGAATGGGAGCCAAGGGGTGGTTGCCCCCTGCTGAAATAAGCCCCTCAGCTGAAGGGAGCAGTTTCAGAAGTGCCGTAGCCCCTCCACCATCCAGCACAGTTTTTCCTCCCTTTTTAAGTCCTGCAATATAAACTTGGCAGAAACCAGATGTGAAATGGGCCAGGAGGCCCCTGTGGCTTTGAGGCTTGTTTTCCACAACCCATTCTATCCTGTCGCATATTTAAGCAAGTGTTGGCTTGGGCAAAGGTTTTAAAAGGCCGACTGCTGTGGGTAGCAACCCAGCCTGGTGTTGTCAAGATGAAACCATTACCCGAAAGGTGAAACACACCAGAGACAACAACCAATGTAAGGGATTACTCAAGCAAGGTACGAAAATGGAGCAGTCAAGGGTCCTGACGTCCCAACTACTACACAAGGTTGGTTGGTTAGCTGGTTTTAAACAAACAACGGCATTGCAAAGTCACAAAATACCCAAATGAAATTCCCTGGTTAATCTGATATGCTGCCATATAATGGCTATATCTGGAAGTCTGCAACATTCCTGGTCATTGGACCTGTTTCCACAAATCCTTCATCAGAGGCCAAATTACAGCTTTGTTTTGTTATCCAGATAGAAAGCTTTGGTGTTCCCTTACACGCACGAACACACACATGTAAAAAAACAAAACCACTTGACTGGAGGCAGATGGGGTTTATTTTAGGGAGTCAGCAGTACCAGCCATTGCATTCACAATAGCCTTGGCAAAAGGAAACTGGCCAAAACTTCCCCATTCTGGTTTCCTCTCTTGTTTGCACTCCGATTCATTTAATATTACAAATTCTTTCTTTCTTTCTTTCTTTCTTTCTTTCTTTCTTTCTTTCTTTCTTTCTTTCTTTCTTTCTTTCTTTCTTTCTCCCTTCCTTCCTTCCTTCCTTCCTTCCTTTCTTTCTTTCTTTCTTTCTTTCTTTCTTTCTTTCTTTCTTTCTTTCTTTCTTTCTTTCTTTCTTTCTTTCTACCATTTGCTGTGTCCCAGGCACTCATTTGAGGGCAGGAGGATGGGAATCTATATGGCACCATGCTTGAGCTCTGCATTCAATGCACCCACCCACCTCCCCAGTTAATGCAGATTTTTCCTTGCCAGGAAAAAAAACACCACTTAGTCCTGTTAAGATGTGAAAACTCTAAAGGTGTAGTAGCTGTGTCAAAGCGGAACCATTTATGTTTCGTTTGTTTGTGATGCAGCGTGTGACATTTATTTGGAGGGGAGCGGGGGTGAGCTATTGCCATGCCTCCCCAGTTTCAGTTTGACTCAGCTGGGGATACCTGAGCCATTAGCAGTTTAGTCCTGCTGGCCACATGACCTAGAAAAGCTGTCTGCAGACAAACGCCGGCTCCCTTGGCCTGAAAGTAGAGATGAGCACCGCACCCCAAAGTCGAATTCCACTGGACATAACCGTCCAAGGGTTTACTGCCTGAGCCAATTCATTTCCAGGAAATATGGGAAGGGGTGCCTATCTTACTATGCATAGGGTTTGTTTATTTTTAATCTTAATACTAGTGTGGGGCTTGCTCACCGTCAGAAAGCCTGGGCAGTTTGAGTCTCGAAGAAAGCTTTTATGAATTTATCTTCTGTTGGCGTTGAACACCATTGCAGAGCGGTACCTATTTATCTACTTGCACTTTGACATGCTTTCGAACTGCTAGGTGGGCAGGAGCTGGGACCGAGCAACGGGAGCTCACCCCCTTGCGGGGATTCGAACTGCCGACCTTCTGATCGGCAAGCTCTAGGCTCTGTGGTTTAACCCACAGCGCCACCCGCATCCCTAATCACACTTATATGCCACCTTTATCTCACAAGGATCTCAAGGTGGCAGACATGGTTCTCCCCCTCCCCATATCATCAGGCTCAGTCTCTAAGACAGTGATGGCTAACCTTGACACCCCAGATGTCACTGCTCTAAGAGATGGTGACTGGCCCAAGGTCACCCAGGGAGCTTCATGGCTGAGTGGGGATTCGAACCCTGCTCTCCCAGGTCCTAGTCTGACCATTATGCCATGCTAGCTCTAGTCAGAATCACAGCTCTACCATGAAGGTGAAAGCCCTTCCCTCTACTTCTCCACTTGCAATAAAACTACCTTACTTTAGGACTGCATTGACCGGAAAGCACATTTTAATTACAAATGCTTCCACTTGGTTTTCTGTTCTCTGTTAATGAGAATCACAAAGCCATAAAAGGTTCATGGGTGATTTAAGTCTAATTGTATGAAAGCCCTATTAGGAAAGGACTGGCGCTTTTTCGAAAAGCTTTGCCAGTGCTGCTCTCTGCTGGCTCCAGGTTGTTCAGGCTGGTTAAGTGTTGCAGCTTCATCTATGCTACTTTCAAAATAAATAACCAGGAAAGTGTTTTAAATCGGTGTTTTAATAACTGTTTTCACTGCAGATTAATTCGGGGAGGGGGGGAGTGTTTTCAAAAAAATGCTCTAAGCTTCTTTGAAGTAAAAATGGCATAAAAGATTAGTTTTGTGAGTTTGCCTGGCTTATGGCAGAGGCTGTTTCCTTGCATGGAAGTGCTTTTACGTTTGACATTTTTGAGCAAAAGGCAGATTTCTCTTAAAAGCAGTATAGGGCTGAAATCTTGTGTCTTAGTGTCACAGACGAAGTTAAATTATTGGCAACTCAACTGGCAATTTGTTCACCAATGAGACCTGCATTAAAAAATATGAGCCGCGAGTGGCAGCATTTCTGTTGCTGAATTGGCTGCTGTTGACTTAATGTAGTTGCTGAAAGTGTCGTGCCTGGATTGGAAGCCAGCTAGGATTAGCTGGATTAGAAGCCACCACAGCAGATGACACTGTGGGTTAAACCACAGAGCCTAGGGCTTGCTGATCAGAAGGTTGGCAGTTCGAATTCCCGCGACGGGGTGAGCTCCCGTTGCTCGGTCCCAGCTCCTGCGCTCTACATGGGGCTACCTTTGAAGGTGGCTCAGAAATTGCAATTAATCCAGAATGCGGCAGCTAGACTGGTGACTGGGAACAGCCGCCGAGACTACATAACACCGGTCCTGAAAGATCTTCATTGGCTCCCAGTATGTTTCCGAGCACAATTCAAAGTGTTGGTGCTGACATTTAAAGCCCTAAACGGCCTCGGTCCTGTATAACTGAATGGGCCTCTCCACCCCCATCGTCCAGCCTGGACTGAGGTCAAGTGCTGAGGGCCTTCTGGCAGTTCCCTTGCTGTGAGAAGTGAGGTTACAGGGAACCAGGCAGAGGGCCTTCTTGGTAGTGGCGCCTGCCCTGTGGAACGCCCTCCTAGCAGATGTCAAGGCAATAAGCAACCATTTTACTTTTAAAAGACAACCGTTTAGGGAAATTTTTAATGTTTGATGCTGTATTGTTTTTAATATTCGGTTGAAAGCCGCCCAGAGTGGCTGGGGAAACCCAGCCAGATGGGCGGGGTATAAATAATAAATTATCATCATCATCATCATCATTATTTATTATATTTTGTAGTGTGAACTCAAATATGGCAATCCAGTTATTGGGTTTGCATTATCATATCTCGGCATGAAACAGAAGTGAGATCTTGTTGCTAAAGTTATCTGTAGTTTTTGCCACATCGGTTTGGTGCTGTCAGTGCATTGCTTGAACGTACCACCATGTGGTACTTACTACAAGAGAGCATATGTTTGCTTCTTTCTGAGGGCCTGTCTCATCTATGAAGTGCCAGGAGTTGGAATCTAGATGTTCCCAGTCTGTGCTTATCAGAACGTTTTTCCAGGGTATTTCAGCCAGATAGACTTCCTTCTGCTGTTGCTCAGTCATTCACACTTGCCAAACTGTGCTAGGCCAGGCTCCAAAACAAAAAAACCACAACTTCTTAGTGACTTGTAATAATGAGACTTCAGAATGTTTTGCAGACCACTTGAACTGTTTCTCCCTTTTTCGTGCTACAGGCTGGAAACAATTATAGCCATTCAGATAAGTCCACAAAAGTTGGTAGCCCACAAAAAAAGTCCACAAATACCATGTGGCACGCCAACAGCATGAAAAGCAGGAATCCCATTCCTGTACAGTTTCCAAGAGCTTCGTTACCTGCTTCAACCTACAGATAAGCAGGTGACCATGGCATGAAGGAAGTCTAGAAGGATACATGCAGGAGCTATAGCGGGGGTGCTTTGTTTGGTAAAGACAATTCAGGACTTCCTCTGTGTGATGCAGCAGCTAAAAAAGCCAATGCAATTCTGGGCTGCATCAATAGGAGTATAGCATCTAGATCAAGGGAAGTAACAGTACCACTGTATTCCGCTCTGGTCAGACCTCACCTGGAATACTGTGTCCAGTTCTGAACACCACAGTTCAAGAAGGATACTGACAAGCTGGAACATGTCCAGAGGAGGGCAACCAAAATGGTCAAAGGCCTGGAAATGATGCCTTATGAGGAACGGCTTAGGGAGCTGGGTATGTTTAGCCTGGAGAAGAGAAGGTTAAGGGGTGATATGATAGCCATGTTCAAATATATAAAAGGATGTCATATAGAGGAGGGAGAAAGGTTGTTTTCTGCTGCTCCTGAGAAGAGGACATGGAGCAATGGATTCAAACTACAAGAAGGAAGATTCCACCTAAACAGTAGGGAGAACTTCCTGACAGTAAGAGCTGTTCAACAGTGGAATTTGCTGCCAAGGAGTGTGGTGGAGTCTCCTTCTTTGGAGGTCTTTAAGCAGAGGCTTGGCAGCCACCTGTCAGGAATGCTTTGATGGTGTTTCCTGATTGGCAGGGGGTTGGACTGGATGGCCCTTGGGGTCTCTTCCAACTCTAGGATTCTATGATTCTATGATTCTGCTTGATGTGGGATTCGGCATGAAAGCTGGCATTCGCTTCTGCTGGAAGCTTGGAGGTCCTCTTTTTCTCTGCAGTTCTGAATCGGAACTCTGCAAGCACTTGGTGGAAGAAGTAGGCCCTGTTTGTAAGCAAGACACAGGAGGTAAAGGATGAGAGAAGAAACTGGTCCTTATTCTAGAACAATTTGTTCCATCCGTCCGCTCTGAGCAACAGGTTCTCACATATGGTAGCAAGATGCGTGGCTGTTGGTTATGAGGTCTTCTGGCGAGGGTTGGGATTAGTGGTTTCAGAAGATGGTGCATGTATAGAAGGGAGAGGAGAAAATAGAAAAAAAACTTGCTCTCTGAATTCATACCCATCCAGCTAGGATGCTATACTAAAACTCTCCCTAGATCTTCCAGCAGTGAAATAATGAAAGAGCGCAATAACTTTTACCAAATCTTATGTGCGCTGAAAAGGGACCCAGGTGGCGCTGTGGGTTAAACCACAGAGCCTAGGGCTTGCTGATCAGAAGGTCGGCAGTTCGAATCCCCGCGACGGGGTGAGCTCCCGTTGCTCGGTCCCAGCTCCTGCCAACCTAGCAGTTCGACAGTAAGAGCTGTTCGACAGTGGAATTTGCTGCCAAGGAGTGTGGTGGAGTCTCCTTCTTTGGAGGTCTTTAAGCAGAGGCTTGACAGCCACCTGTCAGGAATGCTTTGATGGTGTTTCCTGCTTAGCAGGGGGTTGGACTGGATGGCCCTTGTGGTCTCTTCCAACTCTATGATTCTATGATTCTATGAAAGCACGTCAAAGTGCAAGTAGATAAATAGGTACCGCTCTGGCGAGAAGGTAAATGACGTTTCCGTGCGCTGCTCTGGTTCGCCAGAAGAGGCTTAGTCATGCTGGCCACATGACCTAGAAGCTGTACGCCGGCTCTCGGCCAATAAAGCGAGATGAGCACCGTAACCCCAGAGTCGGACACGACTGGACCTAATGGTCAGGGTGTCCATTAGGTGTGTCCACCTTTACCTTTATGTGCGCTGAAGGCCATCTCCTGCAATGGATCATTCCCCTACCATCCACCAGCACACCCCTGCTGTACACGAAAAGCACAGAAAGCCTCTCCAGAGAGTTCTAGTCTGGACCTACTGAATATTGTGGGCTGTTTTCCTATGGGCCTGCAATTGGAGGGGGAGGAACCACCCAAGAATGAAGGCATCTTGCATTGCAAACTGACTGCAAGCCATTCTCTCTCAGGATGCGCCAACCCAAATTGCCAGCCTCTCTCATATTTTACCCACCACCCCCACCCCAAATAATTTTTAACATGACTTGTCATATTTCTCCAGAGCTGTCTTATGAGTCCGTGTTTGTTCCAGCTTGGATATATTTTTGGTGGCTTGAGGTGGTTGGGAGGGGAGCAATTAGTGGTCATATGTATATACTATGAGGACAAACCATCTTCGCCCCAACCCAGCACCTCCTCTCCACAGATGTTAATCTGGAAGTCATTTTGGACTAGCATCCAGGGCAACAGGCAATTGTTTGCAATAATTATATGGAAACTTGATAAAAAGTGCATTTTTGGTTTTGCCAATGAGTCATGATACGGATAGAGGAAAAATCCTTGCCACGTTGAACTCTGCAAAAAAAGGGGGGGGGAATATGGAGATGGTCCCCAGATTATCCCTCTCTCTAGTTACACTGTTTTCTTCTTTGCCTGCTATGCTTTCGGGAGTTGGTAGATAGGTGATGCTGTTGCTACCAAGACATGAATGACCTTGGATCCTGAAGCTGTGCTATTGGGCACAGGGGCCCCACATATCAACCTTGCTCATTTAAAAAAAGTTGTGTAGAAACTGTTCTCGATGCCAGGGCATTGCAAGTAGGGATGCCATGACATCCAAACAGGTTCTGTTTCCAATCCGGGCCTTGGAATATCACTGGTGCTATCAATTATCCCAAGCACTCTATGTGCCTGATTCTGTCATTTTCAATAAGTGGGAGACAAGCATTGTCAGGAATTCTTGCAAGGGCTAGCTGGAAAGGGAAAAATAGTGCCTGGATGCCAGGTGTTTTGTACAAGCTTGTTGGGAGTTGAATAATCCTTCTGGAATGTTTATTTCAGTGACCATCTAATCATGCAATGGGAGGAGCTAGACAGCATCTGCATTTGGCTCTTCCTCCTAATGTACATTGAATGTATGCACAGATATACGATGCTCTACAGATATCCAAGATCATATGAGGAACGATCCTCATGAGGAACGGCATAGGGAGCTGGGTATGTTTAGCCTGGAGAAGAGAAGGTTAAGGGGTGATATGATAGCCATGTTCAAATATATAAAAGGATGTCATATAGAGGAGGGAGAAAGATTGTTTTCTGCTGCTCCTGAGAAGAGGACACAGAGCAATGGATTCAAACTACAAGAAGGAAGATTCCACCTAAACATTAGGAAGAACTTCCTGACAGTAAGAGCTGTTCGACAGTGGAATTTGCTGTCAAGGAGTGTGGTGGAGTCTCCTTCTTTGGAGGTCTTTAAGCAGAGGCTTGACAGCCACCTGTCAGGAATGCTTTGATGGTGTTTCCTGCTTGGCAGGGGGTTGGACTGGATGACCCTTGTGGTCTCCTCCAACTCTATGATTCTATGATTCTAGGGTAGATTCAAAGGGACAGACACACACCTAATTATAATATTTATTAACATTTCTTTGTTTGTTTGGTGGTATTTACCTGTATCGAGTCTTGCACACTTTTAACATATGGACTCCATTAGGAGAAGACATTAGGACAAGCATGGCCTCCTGCTTATATGGCTGTTAAAGAGGATTCAGCAAACTCACATCAGTGGTAGTCAGGACAGCTTACTGCAAACCTTTATGACTGTTACTAGAGGCCATTTACCTGGAGGGCAAGCGGCAGAGGCAGCCGGCTGTCTTAACCTTGCTCTACATGCAAGCTGTCTGATCAACAAAAGGCAGCACATGGTCAATGTTTGGGACCAACGTCAGGTTGAAGAAGTCTGTCTTAGAATACTGCTCAGCTCATTCACTTAAATTACAAGAAACTTTGTGACTCTGGGAGGTGTAAGATGTAATTTGTAGTCAAATTAATGCAATATGTTCATATCTTATTATATCTCGTTATTCTCATTGTCAGTAGTATTTTCAATCAATCACTCAAATATTTATTACGGTCCAGAGACCCAACAATTTGTTACAAAACAGTACACAATTTCGACAGCCCGCCTTCAGGTTACATAAGCATTTTGTTCAGACTTGGGAATAGGGATCATTGGTTCTTGCAACCACCGATAGAAACTTCGCCACTGCTAATGTTCTGTCATTTGTCCGGTCTTCCAGTAGGAACCTGACATAGTAAGCCTCTGATTTTCCCGGGAAAGGTACTAGCAAGGGTAATATCAGTTCAGCCCTGGCTTGCTCGAATTTCACACTGTGCAGCAAAATATGTTTTATAGAGTCAATGTCTTGGGCACATGAGCATAGTCTGTCCTGGTATGGAACTCCTCTCAATCTGCCTTCCAACACTGCAGAAGGAAAGGCGTTAAGTCTGGCTTTTGTAAATAGCCTTCGGTAATTTGGAACTGCCAGATTTTTAATATAAGATGTTAACTTAAAGGCATGCCCATATTGTACTCCTACAATATTTCATTATTTTCATTATTTTTGACCCCAGAGCAGTCTCCTCCTCTGTTTTCCTGCTCACTGAATGCCTTTCTCTTTTTCTAGCCTTTTGAAGCTGATGGCTGGTGTGACACGGCCAACAACCGGGCCTACTGCCAGTATGATGGAGGGGACTGCTGCTCCTCCACTGTCTCCTCCAGGAAGGTAGGTGGCATGTTGGTTAATCACCCCACAAACTCAGCACGTTTAGAGTTCAGGGCTGGGTCCATTAGTTTAGGAGCGTGCTTAACCCTTCCCCTGCCAGCCTGTATTCCCCCAACCACCTTCCTAAGCTGCTGTTACCCCCGCAAGCGAGGATTGCGAGGTAAGCACCAGCCCAGAACATTGGGGAGGGTAAAAGTAGCCACATGAGTAAAGGCAGTCAGTGTGGGGAGAGTTTTAGGGGGAAATTGCCTGGTAGTGACAGGGTAAGCGCTCCACATTCTCATTCTAATGCAAAATGCCCCCCAAGGGCACCTTGCAATGAAGAAGGGGCTCCAAGTTGCATGCTGTTGGGACTGGCGAGGAGGAAGTAGGAAGCAGTTGGATCCAGCAGTAGGGGGAACCAGAGCCAATGGCAAGGAAAGCCAGCTCATTCTGGTTTTGTGCCCATCCTTCTCCCTACCATAGCTGTCAACTTTCAGATTTGAAAATAAGGGATTTTTTCAATCAGATTTGAAAATAAGGGATGCCGCGAGGGTGGTGCAATGGCACCAAGTAGCCTCGCCACCCTGCGCTCCAGAGGCTGCGAGCGAACGGGTGAGCGAAAGAGCGAGCGCATAGACGGCAGGCAGGCTGTCTGTCTGTCTGTCTGGTTGGGCGTGAGGGTCTGGCTGCACAAGGCATGCAAGCTCCACCCCCAGTCGGTCTCAGACTCCTTATTGGCAGCCGAGCAACACAGCTGAGGAGCCTCCCTGGCCGGCAGGGAGGGAGAGGAGCTGCTTCCTTTGAAATCCGGGAAATTGAAGGGATATCAACAATCCGGGATAGCAGTGGGAAACGGCATTGGAATAAGGGAGTTTCCCGCAAAAAAAGGGAGGGTTGACAGCTATGCTCCCTACAAGGGCAACATGGAGACCAAGGAGGAGGAAGCTGACAGGCAGACTGGTTGCAACTTAAACAGCAGGCAGATGTTGGTGGCAGCACCACATTCGCCCCAGTGAGAACATAAGAAAAGCTTGCTGGATCAGCCCCATAGCTGTCAACCCTCCCTTTTTTGCGGGAAACTCCCTTATTCCAATGCCGTTTCCCGCTGCTATCCCGGATTGTTGATATCCCTTAAATTTCCCGGATTTCAAAGGAAGCAGCTCCTCTCCCTCCCTGCCGGCCAGGGAGGCTCCTCAGCTGCGTTGCTCGGCTGCCAATAAGGAGTCTGAGACCGACTGGGGGCGGAGCTTGCACGCCTTGTGCAGCCAGACCCTCACGCCCAACCAGACAGACAGCCTGCCTGCCGTTTACGCCCTCGCTCTTTCGCTCACCCGTCCGCGCGCAGCCTCTGGAGCGCAGGGTGGCGAGGCTACTTGGTGCTATTGCACCGCCCTCGTGGCATCCCTTATGTTCAAATCCGAAAGTTTAAAACAGGAATTATAGGAGTTCTAATGGGAACCCCAGCCTGTTGGCGTTTAACACCAAGTCAGTCTTAAATGTTGGCTGGCATCTTTTGTTATTTTGCACTCCTGTAAATCACATGTGGCCAGCCTCCTTTGGGTTGGGACTCAGCTTAGTTCCTTCCTCTTGATCATATTCTCTTGCCACCTGCATGTTATCTGTACAAAAGATCTTGAGTCAGTCCTCACTCCAGAAATGTGCAAGTCTGGTTCTTCTCTTCCATCCTTTTTGTTGTGCATCTTGAATCATTTTTCTTTTCATCACTCAGGAAGAAGGGAAGGGTTTGGAAGTATAGCTCTTGGGATCTTGGTCTAGAGATGGGACGTTGCCTTGGGCACAGAGCGGAGGCCACCTGGAGCCCATTCCCCTCTTGACATCTTGGTGATGGAGGGAAGAGTTTTGCTGGATGGCAGAGGTCAATGGGTTGAGGAAACACAGTGGTGGTGAAGCTTCCTCTGAGCAACAGCCAAACAAAACAGCTGAGAAGGGTTGACTCTGTAGGGCTGGAGTGAGGCATCGGACATCATTGCAAAATTCCCAGTCAATCCCTCTTTTTTTGTTTTATTTGAACTGATTCAGGTCAGACAAAGAGTTTGGTCTCAAAGGCCAAATACCATATTTTTCGCACCATAAGACGCACTTTCCAAACTCTTCTTCTTCTTCCTAAAAAGTAAGGGGAAATGTCTGTGTGTCTTATGGAGCGAATGTGTGGTCCCTGGAGCTGAATTGCCCAGGGGCAAAAGCAGATCGTGCTTTTTTTTTTTACAAAGAGAGAAGGGGGTGTTGAAAGGAAGCCCGCTGAGCAGCTGCTCAGCAAATGATCGGGAGAAAGATAAGGGAGAGAGATTCAGCCCCGCCCCCTGCAGAGGGAGGCTGTTTCCCCAGCGACATGTGACTGGCTGATTAGATTATCTGTCTAGAAACTAGAAATGGCTCCCTTTTCTGAAGCTGCAGAAATGTGAGTTAAACCCCATAAAACAGGATTTTTTTCCCTTTGCAAAAGAAGCTGCACAAATTTGAGCTGATCCTCAAAAAATGGGGCTTTTCTCCTTTGCAAAAGAAGCTGCACAAATTTGAGCTAATCCTCAAAAAATTGGGGCTTTTCCCCTCTAAAAGCTAGGTGCGTCTTATGGTCAGGTGCGCCTTATAGAGCGAAAAATACGGTAGCTCAAATAGCCCTTTCATCAGGTCAGAATGACAAAATCTGAAAAGCTTCCAAGAGAACAGCAAATGCTTAGTGCACTGAATCTGGTTTGCGTAAGGCTCTAGGCCAGAGAAGGCATGCCAGATCTCCACTAATTTTGCCTGTTTTTTTCATTCTGTCTGTTAATACCAAGTGAGGAACCTGCTTTCAGGTGGATGCACTCTGCTCCCTAAGCAAGCTTCTTGCCCACTCTCCCCAGGTGGTCGTATTCCCTATCGGCTGTGACCGGGACGAGTGCACCTGTCGAGACCCAGCCGCAGAAGAGAACCAGTGACAGCAGCCAGGGCCGCTTGTGCCGTCTGGGAAGCAAGTGGAGGATACGACACAGGCTTGTGGAGGAGCGGGAACGCAGGGCTGATGGGAAGGACTCCAGTGGAACGCAGAGACCTGGTGCTATGGAAGAAAGGAAGCAACGGCAAGGAGGCAGAGAGCAAGCGAGGGGAAGGAGTGCCAGAGAGGAAGCAAGACGCCTTACAACGCCCCGTTCAGCTTCTCTCCCATCAGAATCAAGGTGCCGGCCAAAGGCCTGTTCCACAGCCTTCTCAGCTCTGCCGGCAAGCTGGCTCTGGATCAGGCCCCCGAGGCTGCCTTCGGTGCATTACTGTATAAATGGTTTGCCACCTACAACTGTCTTTGCTCTGAATTTTGTCAGTCTGCCCAGCTACCCTCATTCACTGTCTAGGGCTCGATTTTTTTGCAAATGCGGGGATGGGGGTGGGAAGAGAGGGAAAAGTGATTTGTCTGCAAATATTTAAGCATAATTTTATTACAAATCTATATTATATTTTTATTTGCTGATCCTTAAGCTAAAACGTGCTGCTGTGAAGTATGGGACACCAGAAAACTTGGTGTCAGATGCAGCGGGATTTCCAGACGCAGAGGGAGTTCTGGTTTATGCGAACGGCAGAGTCAAGTAGTAATGTTGTTGATGTTGTTTTTCTGGTGTAAGATTGCATGTTTGAAGGCCCCCTCCAGCCCCACACAGCGCCCCCCTCTTCTCCTTGACATTCTATTTGTTTTTCCTTATGGGCAGAGAATATTAGTGGTGCAGTCCAGGAAGAGCTTTACCATTTGATTCTGCCCACTGCATACGCTGACCACAAGATGGGTACTTCAGTGTAACAGGAGATCCCCACCAGTCTCAGATAATTGGTACCTATAAAGGCCAAAGGCTACAACAGAAAATCTGCACATTTGAACATTAAAAAGAGCACTGTTTTTTAAAGTAACTTAACATTACTGTACTGGGCCCTTACATCAGGGAAGACTTGCAAATAAGCCTACAAGTAACTCGTCTTCAGTTTTGCTATCCTAGCCTTCCTTCCCATCCAGGAGTGTTTGCCATGCTGTGCAACAGGGGACCCAGAGGTGCTTCACATAGTCTAACGGGCAACTTTTGTGGGCTTTTACTGCTGAACTACAGGGTTCACCAACATTTTGGGACTTGCAGGCACATTTCAAAATCCGAGTGAGTGCTGTGGGCACCAGTCACAAAAATGGCTGCCATGGAAGCGTGGTCTAACACAACATTAGGGTGGGTACAGTCATTCCAATGGGGAGTCATGTACATTCTG
This sequence comes from Darevskia mixta, assembly GCA_034641385.1. NCBI lineage: Eukaryota > Metazoa > Chordata > Lepidosauria > Squamata > Lacertidae > Darevskia > Darevskia mixta. Next base: position 1,601,697 of record JAWWNH010000139.1, on the reverse strand, counting down.
GTGCTCCTGATTCCGGAAACAACACGATATTGACACACACATACTGGTGCCATGCTCAAACATATACCATAGACATCTCTCACAGATCATACACAATTACCTCTCCTTTCCTGCCACACCCACCTGCAGACCACACATGCAACTCTCCCTTTCTCTGCCCAAATCTATTTCTCAGTCACAAACACAGCACAGCATGCCTAAGCACCCCGCACACATTCAAAAAAAGAAAAACCCTCCACAGATGAAGGAACTGCCTGTCCACCCCCCTCAAAAAGAAATCTGTTTTTGTTGCGATCCCTGCTCTAGAATGCACACAGCACTGTGATGCTTTACTGCTCCAGAACACCATGTGGTATATGTTTGCTCTGGACAAGTGGTTCTCAAATTTTATTCTGCAGAGTGTTACCACTGCGTTCTCACAGTGAGAAGATCAGTCCTGGCAGAGCAAGACACACACACACACACACACACACACACACCCGCAAGAGAGCTGGCTCTCTACCAGGCACAGCTGCAGGAATGCATGGTGGTGTAGGTTGCACTCTAGTTTCACAGGGCAATGGTGAAGCCCGACATTAGCATTTCAAGGGAAGGTTCAAAATTGCACAAGCTGAAGCTTCCATTGAAATTCAACTGGCGGCTTCAGAGATTTTTGTTGGGCCTGGGGCAGGGAGCGAATGAGTTAAACTTCCCACCCAACCTGTTCCTAAGCCAGTTTAGGCTAACCTGCAGCTGCTCTTTTATATATACAGTGGAACCTCGACTTATGAATTTAATGCGTTCCGAAAGCACACTCGTAAGTCGAAAATTTCGTAAGTTGAAAAACGGCATTCCCATAGGAATGCATTGGAAACGTAAGTTGAAAAATTCGTAAGAAAACCCTATGTAAACCTTCGTAAGTCGAGTAAACCCCATCTAAAATCCAAGCGGATTTCCTTTTGGAAGTCGGAAAATACGTAAGTCGAGGTTCCACTGTATATAAACATTATATGCAGGATGCAACAACTGCTTGGTGGTTAGATGCAATGCATGCATCTCTGGGCAAAATGTATATATATATACATTTTGCCCAGAGATGCATGCATTGCATCTAACCACCAAGCAGTTGTTGCATCCTGCATAAAATAAACCTTTGAAATGTCACAAGCTGCAGGTGGCCTGGGAACAGCACTACCCACACCAAAAGCCAGATGCCACTTCTGTGAGACACACCATGATGTGTGCCCTAAAGGGCATATAGCTTATTCATCCTCATCCTAATTTCTGCCTAAAACTAACACCTGCGTTTTGAGGCATACCATTCGGTGGTTGGCACAACCTTGCTGTAAAACACTCTGAAATTAAGCAATTTCTGCCAGGCACTCTTTTTGGAAGACACTGGCTCAGAAGGTTCTTGGCCTCACTGTAGGACATTCTATATGATTTGGACTGGAATTGCCTAATGCTATGTGATGCTTCAGAATAGCACAGTCTGGAATATAACAAATACTCACGACCTACATGCTAATAAGGGCAGAACTGCACGCTAAACTGGAAAACATGCGTTTGCCAATCAATAGCGATAGCAGGAGTGGAGGGACGATGCACCTAGCGTTCCCCTTCCCCATCAGTTTTTTCAATAAAGCCGCACACATTCCCTTGCAGGCCAGGCTTGTTTCGAGTTTTGGAGGTAGCCGAGATGAAATGGTTGGCAAGAGGAGTTGCAAGGGGAGGAACATGTTGGTGGAACTTTCCTGCAACCATGTAGATCAGAAGTAGCTTTTTAAAAAACCCTAAACAGAACCATAAAAGTGGTGTTTTGTAAGGCTGCTTAGGAGTAGGTGACACTTGGGGTCCCTCAGAACTACAATTCTATGATTACATTTAGATGTGCATCCAAGGTTGTTGGCTTCCGCCCCCCATACACCTGAACATGTAACATATGGATGAGACAGTAACATGTTTGGAAACACATGTATGACTCACTCATCTGCAGCCCATCAGAGCGGCTGACGGTCAGGAAGGAACTTGGCTGAATAGGAGGGCGGCGTCTGAAGCAGCATAGCTCATTTTACAAACTCAGCATGCCACCTAAGACAAGAGTTCCCGAGAGACACGGCAATTCCTGTCACCAGCACTTCCAATTTGTTTAGGCGCACCATTTCACTGCCTGTAAAGGGAGGGGGAAATGCCAGGAAGCTGTTTCTCATCTGGGTACAAAAGAACAAGTTGCGTAGAGTTACTTTGGATGCTATTGTGCTGCACAAGCACAGGTTGCACAAGTTCAGTGTGCTTCCTGTTCCTCTACACCAGCATCACTTCCAAAATTCAGACGCCAGATCGTTTCCATGATGGGAGCCACGCACACTGAGAGCCAGTGTGGTGTAGTGGTTAAGAGCTGTGGACTCGTAATCTGGGGAACCGGGTTCGCGTCTCCGCTCCTCCACATGCAGCTGCTGGGTGACCTTGGGCTAGTCACACTTCTCTGACAGTAAAAATTGGTCCAATCCAACACATCCAATGGCACGTGCAGGTGCTCCAAAGCACAAAACCAGCTCTGGATTGGGGTCATTCTCTTCATGTAAATGGTCCCATTATAATAAGGGTTCACCACGGAGGCTGATTTGGGGGTTTATTTTCTGATGTATTAGAGAAATGTGACCCTACATTCGCAGCAGCGGTGTCTTTTGACACCTTAGCCAGTTGCTTCATATACAACTCCTTCAGCTGAGATTCCAGACTTCAGAAATGTACATGCCTGATTGGTAGCCCCCTTGAGTCACCCGGCTACCAGACAGCTTTCTAGTTTGTCTAAAACAGGCATTCCAGTATTAATGACTTCCAGTGTTTAATAAATTGTTCATTCCCCCAAGGACAGTGCTGAAGGTTTAGGATGAAGAAGCCACATTCAGCCAGAGAAGCTGATGGCAGGCCGGTGGGGGGAATTCATTTGGGGGAATTGCTTATTTTTACGGTTCAGGGGATACGGAACTTCTTTTTGGAGCACATTGTCCCCTTTTTGAGGGAGGGTTTTATTCACAATTGAGGCTGCTGCTATTTTATTTTATTTTATTTGTATTTGATAATTATTTTTTATAAAAATCTATGAAAATAAATAATCTACCTATCCTCGTGTCTTTCCCCATTTTGCTGCCTGTGACTTGAAAGCAAAAGTGTTGTCTACAAAGAAAGGCAATTTCAGCCCGACAAATGGACAGCGACGTCATTTGAGCAGATTTAACCAAGGAAATAAACACAAACCTGCAAGTTTTCATTTGCCATTGACTCACCTGTTATAATGTAATGCTGATTTTCGTTTACTGAAGCAAGCAAGCTCTTTTGCTATGTTCGCTAGAAGAAAACTGGAATGCTGCAAGGTCAGGAAAAGGCAGAATGCTGACAGGTGGGCATTTCAGATGGGAAGAGATTTCAGGTCTGGATCAGGAGAAAAGTCTCTCTCTCTCTCTCTCTCTCTCTCTCTCTCTCTCTCTCTCACACACACACACACACAAACACAAATGCTCTAATACATCTGATTGTATCCTGGCTACATCCTATTAAGCATGCACATGTGGAAAGCAGGCTTGGAAGTTTGCCTGGAGCCCTCAATGGATGAGAACTATATCCTCAAAAGCCTTTTTCTTTCTGTCATTTTAAGCTTTCCTAGAAAATGCTCCCTCAAAAGCTGTATTATTATTTATTTTTTTAGATTTTCCAAGGAGGTTTTTTTTTGGGGGGGGGGATAGATGAAGCATGCCTCCCCTTGCCATGCAAACCCTCCCAAACACATTTTCAAGCAACAAAAAGGAAAACTTGCTGGAGCTGTCATTTCTGGACTTCCCTTAAGTGGAGTGTCATTTTCTCAAAAACAAGAATGTATCATTTCCTCTGGCTCCCAAATTGAATCCAGAGGCAAAAGAAGATTTAATCCCATGCTCCCTGGGATGAAATGACAGCAGCGGAGCACAGGGTTTGCAGTTTCGTCTGTCTCCTAATTCAATTTGGGAGGCAGGGAGAATGATAAATCCATTTCCGCTGTGCTCTTCTGCAGCATAAAGGTGGTGTTACTTGGGAACAGGATGGAGAAGCTGGCTAAGGAGAGCTGGCTATCAGAAAGGGGCAAACCCCATTTCAAACAAGATCTGGATTTCAATGGGTCTGAGTCCCACTAATAATGGGTTGAGGGCATAGCTGTCAACCCTCCCTTTTTTGCAGGAAACTCCCTTATTCCAATGCTGTTTCCCGCTGCTATCCTGGATTGTTGATATCCCTTAAATTTCCCGGATTTCAAAGGAAGCAGCTCCTCTCCCTCCCTGCCGGCCAGGGAGGCTCCTCAGCTGCGTTGCTCGGCTGCCAATAAGGAGCCTGAGACCGACTGGGGGCGGAGCTTGCATGCCTTGTGCAGCCAGACCCTCACGCCCAACCAGACAGCCAGCCTGCCTGCCGTCTACGCGCTCGCTCTTTCGCTCACCCGTTCGCGCGCAGCCTCTGGAGCGCAGGGTGGCGAGGCTACTTGGTGCCATTGCACCGCCTTCGCGGCATCCCTTATTTTCAAATCCGAAAGTTGACAGCTATGGTTGAGGGACACTTTTGAATGGGAGGATTTTGCACTTAAAACTCCTCAGACTGAAAATATACCCCCATTACTAGCTTCGACAAAAATGTGCAGGGTTTTCTTGGCAAACTAATAAAATGAGGAAATTAAGTTTGAAAGCAAAGGAAGGATAGCCTAAACATTTCATCCAACACCAAAAAAGGAGGGGGGAATAGATGTCAGCTGGTTTGAAAATATAAAGAGACACTGCAATTTCCTAACCCCACAAATTACTAACAGCGCCATTTAATATTCAGTTAGATGGTAATCTGGATTTTACAGAGTGTTACAATTATTACTTTGAAACGTTTTTAAAAAGAATAACAATAATAATAATACTGACTTTCCTGACACTGCCGCCAGCCCCAGCCCCCATCGATCTACAGTAGCAAAACTTTGCTTCATATTTTTAAGAGAACACCAAGAAATGAGAACTGCAGTAAATAAGACATTTGAGGGGAAAATCAACTGACCCAATCATATCGATAACCAAAATAATCTCACAACAAGCAAAAGGTAACCATGCAAATACAGCAATACAAGATCTTGAAGAAATAATAGTAATGGGGGGAAACCACTTCAGTTGTATCCTTCAATAATAAATGAGAAGTCAGATTCCAGACAGGTGCATTTCTTCTTTCTCTCTTTTAAAAAAGAACTAGTATCCCTGTATGAATGACTTTCTTGAAATTTACTGTGCAAGCGCAATGGCCCAAGCATAGCGGTCAACCCTCACTTTTTTTGCAGGAAACTCCCTTATTCCAATGCCATTTCCTGCTGCTATCCCGGATTGTTGATATCCCTTAAATTTCCCGGATTTCAAAGGAAGCAGCTCCTCTCCCTCCCTGCCGGCCAGGGAGGCTCCTCAGCTGCGTTGCTCAGCTGCCAATAAGGAGTCTGAGACCGACTGGGGGCGGAGCTTGCATGCCTTGTGCAGCCAGACCCTCACGCCCAACCAGACAGCCAGCCTGCCTGCCGTCTATGCGCTCGCTCTTTCGCTCACCCGTTCGCATGCAGCCTCTGGAGCGCAGGGTGGCGAGGCTACTTGGTGCCATTGCACCGCCCTCGCGGCATCCCTTATTTTCAAATCCAAAAGTTGACAGCTATGGGGGGGGGGGAGATGCTAAAGTTGTGCCATGAGGCCTCCACATATGCTCTCCCTCAAAGATCAAAAGTGTTTGGGGCAGCTTTGCCTCCTTCAACAGCTTATGTCGGCTGGGCTCATCTCATTATTCATGTCACCACCAGCAAATTAAAGCCAATATGAGCCCTTCCCCATTTTATTGGTTCTAGTCATGTCACTGTATTTTATTATTACCTGGAATAGAATTCAAATTTCTGCTGCCCATAATTTCCCTGAGAAGATCCTCTCTGGCTCCAGAATGCTAGCCGAATTTGTGCACAGCTCTAAGCCATTAAGGAATCCTGGGACAAGCCGGCTTTGAGGGCACCTGGGGCTCCTTGCACCTGGGATATTTGCTAAGCAACAGCCACAATCCCCGCCCTCTAGATGGTAGAGCAGGCTGAAGACAACCAAGAGGAGGAGGAGAGAGTAGATGGCAGACAAAACTCTTCAGCAATTCAATTCTTCACCACTCAGCAATGCCACAATTACACCAAGACACATACTTCCCAGGGTACCCAACATCCCCACTGAGTACTCGGCATCTGCTGGAAAACTACACATCCCTGGGTTCTTGGTACCTACAATGCTTTATGTCCAGAATCTCATCTCCATCTGCATTGGCTGTGCACAAAAGGACTTAAGAGAGACCTGTGGGAAGAGGCTTCCCTTAGGAAATGAAGACCCTCCCTCTTCATAGCCCCCTGTGACCCTCATCCCATCTTGATACACTGATCACTGCAAGCCCTTCCTTGTCTCACAGTTTGCTATATAGCCATAGCAGCTGCTGACATAGGCTGGACATAGGCTGCTTCCAAGTTTCTATCTCATAAGTCAAGTATAGAATTATAGAATCACAGAACTATAGAGTTGGAAGGGACCCTGAGGATCATCCAGTCCAACCCCCTGCAATGCAGGAATATGCAGCTGTCTTATACGGGGATTGAACGTCCAACCTTGGCATTATCAGCACCATGCTCTAACCAACTGAGCTATCCGGGTTTTTTTTAAAAAAAAACCAAATAAACAAATTATACTTGCATAATTTATTCTACTTTCATTTCCTGGTGGTAGAATCCAGTTTCGTTATATGCTTTAGTCTCTGATCCTGGTCTCGTCCCCAGCATATTAAGCTAAGGAAGCTTCTGTGCTATGTTGCGGATCCTGCCACTCTGCAACTTTGCAGTGTCTGAGCTGATCCTGATGCATCCCAACGAAGTACATTCAAGTCACAGGCAATAAAGGCAGCCATGGGGGCCACAGATAGAGAAACTCTAGCTACATCCTAGAAAAAGTTCTCTACAGTGGCATGGATAAGAGGAGGTGCCTTCTTTAATGGAGACATGGCAGAGAGCAGCTGAAACCACAAGAAGTCACAAACCTTTCTCTGTAAAAGTTAGGATATTAATCCATCTCATTCCAAGCATTTTATACCTTCCTTTGGACCTGTCTCCATTTTTTCTTCCTCCACTTTTCAGTCCCAAAACGTGATCCCCCTATTTTCTTGGCCTTGGCTGTTGGGTTGAAATTATACTGGGTGTGGGAAGAGAGCAGGCAGACACTTTTGTACCCCAGTGTGAAGGAGGATTTCTCTCCCCAAAACACACGCACCCCTTTGTCTCCCCACACCACTCTGAGGAACCTCTTGGAAAACTCAGCAGAGCAATCCCCCCACCCACCCAAAATACCAAACACCACCCACTGGGTCCCACATAGCTTGAAAATGTCAGAAGTTTGTTGACCATGTCAAGCCAGGCTAGCCAATGCAGCGAGTGAGTTCTTCTCTTCTTGGTTAAACATTGTCCTAGAGATCTACCTGATGCCCTGAAGATCCATGTACAAAACCCACCCATCCGGCACCTACAAACTCCCTGTCTTCCTCCCGACTCTGAGGAAGTCCTTTGTCTTCTTTCCTTGATTCCTCTCAGTTGTCTCTGTCCCCGTAGTCATTGTAGAGGACACTCAACATCTGCTCCTCGCATGTCTTCTTGAGGTCCCGACTCAGCTCCATCCAGCTGAATCCGTATGGCTTGATCTCGCTGTAACGGCAGGCAAGGAATTTGAGCGACATACGCTGAAGACCAATCTTGGGCTCCTGCAAGAGGCCATGGCACCAGGTGCTGAGGTCCCCAAGCTGGGAGAGAATGAGACCAGCTTTTCTAGAGAGGACAGAAAGAGACAATGGAAGGGAAGAAGAGAAGAAGAAGAGTTTGGATTTGATATCCCGCTTTATCACTACCCGAAGGAGTCTCAAAGCAGCTAACAATCTCCTTTCCCTTCCTCCCCAACAACAAACACTCTGTGAGGTGAGTGGGGCTGAGAGACTTCAGAGAAGTGTGACTAGCCCAAGCTCACCCAGCAGCTGCATGTGGAGGAGCGGGGAAGCGAACCCGGTTCACCAGATTATGAGTTACCGCTCTTAACCACTACACACTGGCTTTCCAAGTAGAAAAGGGAAGTAGAAATGGGCCTATGCAGGAACGCAAGAAGCAATCTTATACTGAATCAATCCCCCATCTACACCAGTGGTGGGGGACTTTCTCAGATTCTTATCAAGATTAGCCTTAGCGGCCAAGTTTGACAAGTGGGCATGGTCAAACAACTGTCGATCACTTGGTGTCATTAGGTCACATGGTTGTCCTGCCCATTTGTCAAAATGCTTTGTGGGTTTCCCAAGCTCCTGCTGCCAATGAGGGGAGCCAGGAAGAAGCCTGCATTTTAACATTCAGATTTCTTTCTCTTGCTTCTCACAGCAGTGGCAGGGAGGTGGGGGGTGGGGGGACAAAGGAGGAACCAAGAATTGACTCCTGAACCATGCATGTAGTGCAAAGCCCACCTCACACTCCCCCTTTCAACACGTGGCATTGGAGGTTGAAAGGGGCAATGTGGGAAAGGGCTGCACTTTTCCTTTGCATGCCCTTATTGCCCATAAACTGCTGGGTGGTTGGGAACAGGCCTTGGTCCCTGCTCCTGCCAACCTAGCAATTTGAAAGCATGTCAAAGTGCAAGTAGATAAATAGGTACTGCTCCGGTGGGAAGGTAAACGGCGTTTCCATGCGCTGCTCTGGTTTGCCCGAAGCGGCTTAGTCATGCTGGCCACATGACCTGGAAGCTGTACGCTGGCTCCTTCGGCCAATAATGTGAGATGAGCGCCGCAACCCCAGAGTCGGTCACGACTGGACCTAATGGTCAGGGGTCCCTTTACCTTACCATGTAGGATTGCTGAAAGAGCAAAATGGCAGAAGGATTTATGGATAGCACCCTGAGCTCCTGAGAGGAAGACTGGGCAGGGACACAAGACGTAAGTGGGTTCAGGCTAGACTGTACTCTCCAAGATTCCTCTTTGACAGACTGCCACTAACCTCTCATTGTCATATAAGCCAGATGTTTGGCTTAAGTTTTCAGCATGGCAAAGCCTGCAGCCTTTCAGCTTCCAGATGTCAGAGTTACCAACGACCCAGCTTTTTGTTGGGTGCTTGTTCTTTGTCATGGCAACTACTGTTGCTAGGAAATCACTTGAAAGCCAAGTGGTTGCTGAAGAAGTGCTCAAGGATGGCAAGGCATAAGAAGCCATGAGGAGTCCTCCCCCTCAGGGCCTTTCTAGGGCCAAACCACGTGAGATGATGGGGAACAGCAATCGCTTTACATTTTGGCAAAAAAAGAAAAGAAAAGAAAGTCTCTAATCTGGATTGAGTCTACAGTGGAGCTCACCCCACCCAACAACATTTCCCCAGTGAAACCCATCATCTGAAGCTGCAACACACAGATTTTCCCTAATGGAGTAAACAGCATGTTAGAATGGGATTTTCATTAGGAAAACAGTATTTGTAGAGTGAGGGGAAGGGCCAAACATGTATCATGAAGTGCCACGGGACTTGAGCCCAGTGAGACTATGGTTGCTTTTGGCAACAATAAAAAAACCAGACTTGAAACAACAACTAGTGAACTCCAGTTACAGATCTCTGTCTTCTTATTGAGTTTGGCTCCAAGAGAGTTAAAGGGGGGTTGGGGCTTCACTTCCTGCAATGTACACCCTCACCCCATTTCTTTGGTTCCACTATTGCTCAGAATCATGCAGGTTGTGTAGATTTTTGAAACAATACAAACACTTGCCAAATGTGTTTGACCAAAGGCAAAAACAGGATGAGGATGAGGATAATAATAATAATAATAATAATAATAATAATAATAATAATAATATTTATAATATTATTTATACCCCGCCCATCTGGCTGGGTTTCCCCAGCCACTCTGGGCGGCTTCCAACAGAACATTAAAATACAATAATCTATTAAACATTCCTTCCAGTAGCACCTTAGAGACCAACTAAGTTTGTTCTTGGTATGAGCTTTCGTGTGCATGCACACTTCTTCAGATACACTGAAACAGAAGTCACCAGACCCTTATATATAGTGAGAGGGTGGGAGGGGTATTGCTCAGAAGGGTGGTGGGAATGGGTGATAGGCTGATAGCTGTGGTAAACCTGTTGACGACTGTTAACGACTGCAATTAGTCTTACAGGAAAAAGCAAGGGGTGAGAAGGTTAAAAAAGCTTTGTCATGTATAATGAGACCAACGCGGCTATCTACCTGTAACTATTAAACATTAAAAGCCTCCCTAAACAGGGCTGCCTTCAGATGTCTTCTAAAGCTCTGGTAATTGTTGTTCTCTTTGACATCTGAAGGGAGGGCATTCCACAGGGCGGGCGCCACTACTGAGAAGGCCCTCTGCCTGGTTCCCTGAAACTTGGCTTCTCGCAGTGTGGGAACCGCCAGAAGGCCCTCAGCGCTGGACCTCAGTCTCCAGACAGAATGATGGGGGTGGAGACGCTCCTTCAGGTATACTGGACCGAAGCCATAAATACTACAAGGATCTGTGGCGCCTCTTCCAGGGTGAAAAAGCCCTATTACTTTGTCCCCTCCAGCCCTCAAAGCAGGAGGGACACTGTTGGTATGCAAGATGACAAGTGCATTGAGGACAAAATGTTGAAACGGAGCAGCCAGTCTCTTAGTTAAGGTGGAATCTGCAAGTCGTTTGCCCTGTCAGTCACAAGAGCATTCGATCCGTCTGCAGGCAGCTGATCCAAGCAGCTAGTTGGATCCCCAAGTTTTCTCATCATCCTTAGAGACTGATGAAATGATCTCCATCAAATGTAGCACCCAGCTAATAACTTGACACCTGGGCAAAAAAGACAATCACGGGAATAACTGAATTACAAAAAAGGGGAGTCTACACTGTGAAAGATCCCTGAAACGAGATGAACGTATATTTACGTATATTTACTCCTATCCACTCAAACCTCTCTTGTACCTGCGATTCATTGATGATATTTTTATTATCTGGACACATGGTCAACAGACCCTGGACACCTTCCACCAGAAATTCAATGACTTTCACCCCACCATCAACCTAACTATGAACCAATCTATGCAAGAAATATATTTTTTGGACACTACTATAAAAATACAGGATGGGCGCATAGACACCACCTTATACCGTAAACCTACTGACCGACAGACATATCTACATGCTTCTAGCTACCATCCCAAACATACCAAACAATCCATTGTATATAGCCAGGCCCTACGTTACAGCCGCATCTGTTCCAACTCTACAGACAGAGACTCTCACCTAAGAGATCTACAGCAAACCTTTTTAGAACTAAAATACCCACCGGATGAAGTTAAACAACAGATCAACAGAGCCAGACTGATACCCAGAGAGAACTTGCTGCAAGACAGACCCAAAAAAGAAAACAGCAGAACACCACTAGTAATCACATACAGCTCCCAAGTTAAAACAGTACAACGGATCATCAGAGATTTACAACCTCTCCTAGACCATGACAGTTCTCTTTCTCAAGCTCTGGGAGGAAGACCTTTCATCGCCTACAGACAGCCACCCAATCTTAAACAACTCCTCACCCACAACAATACTACAACCAGACTAAACACAGACACTGGCACCAGAGCCTGCAATAAACCCAGATGCCAACTTTGCTGCCACATACACCCGGACAACACCATTACTGGCCCCAACAACATCAAACATACCATCTCAGGACTATTTAATTGCTCATCATCTAACATTGTGTATGCCATCAAATGCCAACAGTGCCCTTCAGCTCTCTATATTGGACAAACAGGCCAAACCCTACGCCAAAGGATAAATGGACATAAATCTGACATCAGGAATCACAAGACAGAGAAACCAGTAGGAGAGCATTTCAATCTCCCAGGACACTCTATACAAGATCTCAAAGTAGCTGTCTTATTACAAAGGAATTTCAGAAATAGACTGGAAAGAGAAGTTGCTGAATTGCAACTCATTACCAAGCTTAAAACCATGGAGAGACCTGGTCTGAACAAAGACATTGGATTCTTATCTCATTATACATGACAAAGCTTTTTTAACCTTCTCACCCCTTGCTTTTTCCTGTAAGACTAATTGCAGCCGTTAACAGTCGTCAACAGGTTTACCACACCTATCAACCTTTCACCCATTTCCACCACCCCTCTTAGTAATACCCCTCCCCACCCTCTCACTATATATCAGGGTCTGGTGACTTCTGTTTCAGTGTATCTGAAGAAGTGTGCATGCACACGAAAGCTCATACCAAGAACAAACTTAGTTGGTCTCTAAGGTGCTACTGGAAGGAATTTTTTTTATTTTATTTTGTTTTGTATATTTATATAGTGATACTCAAACAAACAATATGTTTAATGATCCAAGAGCAGAATTGCTCAAGAGCAAAAATACTCAAAAACGTTATAAACTAATAAGCTACTTTGAGTTATATAAATGCATCAACTTTTTTCCTTCTGAGGAAACTGATAGATCATAACAGTGAAACGAGAATCTTAGCCGGCAACTCGCTAAGGTTATTTGGAAGTTTATCTTGAGTTATTTTTTGTTAATTGGATTTATTTGGAAGGTTTTCTTGAGTTATATTTCTTTGAATTAGTTTATAACGTTTTTGAGTATTTTTTGCTCTTGAGCAATTCTGCTCTTGGATCATTAAGCATATTGTTTGTTTGAGTATCACTATATAACTATACGTTCATCTCGTTTCAGGGATCTTTCACGGTGTAGACTCCCCTTTTTTGTAATAACTTGACACCACCTGATTCCTCTAATTTCAGAGTTTATTTTTTTTAAAGGGAATTAACTCTTGAATCTTTTTTAAAACATCCCTTAATAGTAACTAAGAATAAAGGCACTCTTCCGTCCTGCCACTTTCCATCCTTGGTAACATGGTTGTAGTAGTAGAGTCCTTTAAGTTCCTGGGCTCTATAATTTCTCAAAACTTAAATTGGTCAGGCAACATCAATAGTATTATTAAAAAGGTCCACCAGAGGTTGTATTTCCTGCATCAACGAAGGAAATTTAAATTGCCCCAGGAAGTGTTGATCCAATTTTACAGAGGCATCATTGAAACTGTTCTCTGTATTCTATTACTATATCCATCCACCAAGATGGACAAGAAAAGGCTCCAACGAGCAGTAAGAATTGCAGAGAGGGTAATTGGTGCTAGCTTGCCTTCAATAGAGACACTCTATGCTACCCGAAGAGAGCAGAGGGAATTGTCGCAGATCCTTTGCATCCCAGTCATCATCTGTTTGATTTACTTCCATCTGGACGTCGCTACAGGACTTTATACACAAAAACAGCCAGGCACAGGAACAGTTTTTTCCCTTGTGCCATTAAATTGTTAAATTCGTAGTTGTGTAGCGGAAGGGGAGGCCAGTTATGGGTGGGATTTCTTTGCTGTGTCATTGTATTGTGAGTGGAACAGTGTTTGTATAAGGCATGTTTACATTGCAATGTAGCCGAAGCAAAATTTCAAGTATGTTGGAAAATGTACTTGGCCAATAAATTATTCCTATTCCTATTCCTAAAGCTCATCCGTAGCCAGGAAAATAGTAAGGTGGACACCCCCACCCTTGCTATAGGGTAATCTGCTTTTAGGCCTATTGATAGGGTTGGTTGGGTGTGCAAATTAATCAAGCATTCTTTATTTTTTTCGGTCCTCTGGCATCTAGCATGTGTCACTACCCTGAACTAAAGGACAGAATGTGTTCCCCTTTTATATCAGTTTAATTGTTATGGCTCCCCTCAAAGAATCCTATGGATCCCAGTTTGGTGACGATACGGGCAATTATGTTGGAAATTCTTATTTCCTCACAGAGCCATAGTTCCCAACACTACTTGGGGAAAGGTAAAAAGGTAAAGGGACCCCTGACCATTAAGTCCAGTCACGGACGACTCTGAGGTTGCGGCACTCATCTCGCCCTATAGGCCGAGGGAGCCGGCGTTTGTCCGTAGACAGTTTTTCCAGGTCATGTGGCCAGCATGACTAAGCCGCTTCTGGCGAACCAGAGCAGCGCACGGAAACGCCGTTTACCTTCTCGCCAGAGTGGTACCTATTTATCTACTTGCACTTTGACGTGCTTTTGAACTGCTATGGGGAAAGGTAGTTACTATTAAACCAGTTAATCCATGCTGTGGCATAGACACACTCCCAGTATCTCTTCCATTTCGCATGTTGCTGCTTAAAGATGTCAAGGCTAGTGACAAGAACTTTGGCAGATATTCTGAAACAACCAGCATGGCACAGAAGGTCTCATCTTACCGGGGGCCCAGTTCATCCTCGCATCGCCAGGTGAACTCCCCAAAGTTCTCGTAGTGCTGGTTGTAATGGTACAGGACCCGGTGAAGGCTTGGCGAGCCCAAGTCCAGCAGGGTGTTGTAGGCTGTTTGCTGCTCCTTCCCGCTGGTGTAGCCATTGAAGAGGTTGTAGATCTTGTCTGCTATTTCTGGATTTAAACAAAAAGGGAAGGTGAAATGTTGATCGACATCACTGCTGCCCTCCTCAACACAGCATTTTTGGGAAGGGAGAAGGGAGAGTCCTGGGGAAACAGCCACCCTTGGTAAGCAGGGCAAGGGGAGGCAGGCATTTTGTGTTTCAATGCAACAGAGAAGATGGAACAAGGATTTCAAAGATGAGCTCCTGCAGGCTCTTTACCAGCAGCCTAGCTTTGCAACTTGCAACACAGATGTACATACCAGATAATATATTGTGCCTTTTCAAAGCAACATTTTTCAACCCGAAACGCTAATAATAATAATAATAATAATAATAATAATAATAATAATAATAATAATTTATTAGAGAGCCAGTGTGGTGTAGTGGTTAAGAGTGGTAGACTCGTAATCTGGTGAACCGGGTTCGCGTCTCCGCTCCTCCACATGCAGCTGCTGGGTGACCTTGGGCTAGTCACGCTTCTTTGAAGTCTCTCAGCCCCACTCACCTCACAGAGTGTTTGTTGTGGGGGAGGAAGGGAAAGGAGAATGTTAGCTGCTTTGAGACTCCTTTGGGTAGTGATAAAGCAGTATATCAAATCCCAACTCTTATTATTATTATTATTATTATTATTATTATTATTATTATTATTTATACCCCGCCCATCTGGCTGGGTTTCCCCAGCCACTCTGGGCAGCTTCCAACAGAATACTAAAATACAATAATCTATTAAACATTAAAAGCTTCCCTAAACAGGGCTGCCTCCAGATGTCTTCTAAAAGTCTGGTAGTTGTTTTTCTCTTTGACATCTGGTGGGAGGGCATTCCACAGGGCAGGTGCCACTACCGAGAAGGCCCTCTGCCTGGTTCCCTGTAGCTTTGCTTCTCGCAGTGAGGGAACCGCCAGAAGGCCCTCGGCGCTGGATCTCAGTGTCCGGGCTGAACGGTGGGGGTGGAGACGCTCTATCAGGTATACTGGACTGAGGCCATTTAGGGCTTTAAAGGTCAGCACCAACACTTTGAATTGTGCTTGGAAACCCTAAAATTTATAGATGCAGGAATAGGTTTCGCACACACACAAAATGATTAAAAATTTAAAAAATACACTCAAGTGCTGTACGTAGAAGCCTCTTTTGCCAACGGGCAGGTCTCTGCAGCAGCACCGTTACCTTGGGCCTTCACATCGTCCACCACCGGGCAAGGAGTCTTCACGGTCACGTCACTTGACCTTGAACGTCTCCCTGTGTTATCCACGCCCCAGAGAGTGAACCTGATGACGGGACAGAAAATATCACCAGATACATGCAGCATATACGTTTGGACTGCGTGAGCAATTGAGTTGCCGCCTCCCAGCTGCCTTGCATCTCCTGCGCCTTTATCTTAATTCGAAAGATGTCTATTCCCCTTTGCTGCCTACCACATGTGGGCTCGAGACAAGTCCGCAGCTGGCATTGCTACTCACATGTAGGTGGTGTCAGGTTCCAGGCAGCGGATGATCAAAGAGATGGTGGCGGACAGCTTGTCAGGCACCTGCACTGGCATGGCGCAGGGCGACTTGGCCCCAGAGATGATGTCATCCACAAAACTCAGCACCGTCTCTAGGGAAACAGGCAACCCAGCCATTATCTGATAATACAGATGGACAAGGAGCAAGGAAGACAGAGGAGCACAGGAAATGTCTGCAAGTTTTTAATAAATCATACTATTTTTTATGTTTTTGATAAATTGTATTACTGTATTTTTTGCTCCGTAAGACTCACTTTTTTCCTCCTAAAAAGTAAGGGGAAATGTCTGTGCGTCTTATGGAGCGAATGTGTGGTCGATCTCTGGCTCCCTTTCTGGCCCCGCCCCCTTGCCCAGGCCTCCATTGCTGAATGTTCTGCAAACGGAGGCTGTTTGTTTCTCCAGCGACATGTGACTGGCTGATTAGATTATCTGTCTGGAAACTGTAGAAACGGCTCCCTTTCCTTTCCTAAAGAAGCTGCAGAACTGTGAGTTGAACCGTATAAAAACAGGATTTTTCCCCTTTTCAAAGTAAGCTCAAGAACTTTTAGCTGATCCTCAAAAAGGGGCTTTTCCCCTTTGCAAAAGAAGCTGCACAACTTTGATCTGATCCCCCAAAAAACGGGGCTTTCCCCCTTTCCTCCTCTAAAAACTAGGTGCGTCTTATGGCGCGAAAAATACGGTATATGTGCGTGTGTATTAATGCTTAATTGCTTTTTAATTATAGGGGTTTTTCCTATGTGTTTAGGTGTTCTCATTTTTATCTGTAAGACCACTTCAGTCCCTGTCAGAGGAAAAGGGTGGTATAAAAATAAGTATATAGATAGTAATAGTCATAACGTTAATAATAAAAAATTGAAGCTGGAGAGGAGTTTGGCAACCAAAGCCGTTTTACTCTGCTTCTGATTAACTGCTTTGTCAATTAATTCTTAAGATATTTGCACCCCACCTTCCTGACCCTTCAGGGTGGCCGCGACCCCCAAATAGAAGCAATTGGTTAAACAAGCAAAGTATAATAATAATAATAATAATAATAATAATAATAATAAATAATATTTTATTATTATTATTAATAATAATAATAATAATAATAATAATAATAATATATTATTATTATTATTATTATTATTATTATTATTATTTTTACCCCGCCCATCTGGCTGAGTTTCCTCAGCCACTCTGGGCGGTTTCCAGGCAAATGTTAAAACATTTGCAATAAGAATCAAAGCCACCCAGCAGCAACCAGCAGAACTAAACGTAGAAAAGTAACAGAAGAGTTGGCAGCAACGTTCACGGTTCATTTATTCAAGAGCGTGCCAAACAAGCACTGATTTTTTTACTTCTGAAAACCAGTCGCTGGACAACCAAACTGGGAGACTATTGTGCAAAGGTCCTCCTCTCTGGCTGGCCACTGTGAAAGCTGCAGCTGAAGTGCATTGGGTCTGATCCAGCAGAGCTCTTCATATGCTCTTACGGAGAGAGCTCTATTTTGTCATCTAAACCAGTATACCTGAAGGAGCGTCTCCACCCACATCGTTCTGCCCGGACACTGAGGTCCAGTGCCGAGGACCTTCTGGCAGTTCCCTGCTGCGAGAAGCCAAGTTACAGGGAACCAGGCAGAGGGCCTTCTCGGTAGTGGCACCCGCCCTTCAGATGTCAAAGAGAACAACAACTACCAGACTTTTAGAAGACATCTGAAGGCAGCCCTATTTAGGGAAGCTTTTAATGTTTGACAGACTACTGTATTTTAATATTTTGTTGGAAGCCGCCCAGAGTGGCTGGGGAAACCTAGCCAGATGGGCGGGGTATAAATACGGTAATAAATAAATTATTATTATTATTATTATTATTATTATTATTATTATTATTATTATTAAACTGGAACAAACTATTTTGGCAACACTGTGATCTCGTATTAGCCCTTCATTATTTACTCTGTAACAAGACAGTGTTATATTGCATCAATATTTAATTCTTATGCACACTGCCTTGGAATCCATGTTTTGGATGAAAGACGCTGTTTAGAAATTTTCAAAAAATAATTATGTAAATGCATTTATAAAATAATAAACTGCACTCACCAGTTTCCACTTTGGAATGGTCCAAGCGGTCAGTCACCTTCTCCTGGCGGATGAGGTAATCAACGATCTGTACTCCAATTGGGGGTTCCGAATGCTCCCACTCCAGAACTACCAGGGAGCTACTAGGTTCATGAACAGTGGACAACCTCAGCCTGCAGAGGGGAGAGCAAAAACAGAGGTCAGGCTATGGCAAGCGCCGTCAACTCTCCTGACGATGTCAATGGGAATGGAGACTCAAATTCAGCGAAATTCTGACAACAGAGTGCCCCCCATTCTGCCTTCATTTCACTATATTGTATTCAACAGGGCATCTGGTGATGCTTAAGCAACAATGCTCAAATAATAATGTGCTCTGCTTATTCAAGTACCTTCAAGCCAGTGCATTAATGAGATGAACAGGGCACACTTTGCCACTCCCGGTCTTTGGTGCACAACGCAAAGGGGGTGGGCGGGCAGGGGAGGGCCCATCTAGAGATCTTTCAGACACACACCTTGCACAGAACCCAAAACGGGGACAATTAAATGGACACTCTAAATCCAGCAGGGAGATTCAGATTCCATTCCATTACGACACCTCAGCTCAACCTACCTTCTCACGGTGAGGGCATAATGGGACAATGGCCACTGCCCTGCAGGTCAAAATCTATATATATAAAAATGTTCCCATTGCGTGTTTGTCCGAAACACCCTTGCTGCGTAACCGCTGGACTAAATTGCATCAAATTAGGACACAGCGTTTCATTACCATGGCAAAAGAATCTGGCATAAAAATTCAGAAAAACCACACCTGTCATGCCTAAAATAAAGGAAAAATGGAAAAAAAATTGGCCCCCCCTATTACATGTCACCAGCAAAACAGCGCCTTCTAGCGACGGCTATACTGGTACTACAGCTACAAAAGCACAAAAATTGTCGCACCTATTAGACGTCACCAGCAAAACCTCACCCTCTAGTGACGGCTATACTGGTATTGCAGCTACAAAACCTTCCCCCTGCCAGAGCTCCGTCGGCCATTTGCAAGCTCGCAAACCGGTAATAGAAAAGGGGGGGCGAGAAGAGGGTAATTGAAAACGGGGGTGGGGACAGAGAAGGGGCAGACGGAAGGTGAACAGGGGAACTTCTTCAATTTCACAAATTTAGCCGCAGCAGGGCGCGGCCAGGTAAGCTAGTGAAATCTAGAAACAACCAGCATTAAGCTATGAAACCTTGAACTCCCAACAGTTGTTGTTGCTGCTGTGTTTTTTACCCTGGTGGACAGTAAAAGCTTGCCTTTGCACCAGCAGCCTTCTTTGCAGGGTTACTACATTATCGATTTAATATTTACTTTTTGCATCCTGCCTTTTTCCTGCCATGAAAATTCACGACATAAACAGAATATCCTAAAAACAGCAATAAAACACACACGTGAAATACTCTTAAGGCCCAATAAAAAACAGACACCAGTAAAATACACTTTCCTTTGGAAGCAACGGAGTAGAAAGGCAGTGCCTGCCTGCACTTTTTGATATACACCACAATGTACACCCTGCTTGCATCTGGGCTCCTAACAGCATTATGGGGACTGTCAGGAGCCGCAGGCATGGAGATCAGGCCATGGAGATCCTTCTCTCCCACACCAGATTCAAAAAAGGAATAGTCTGATCAAATCCACCATCACCACCATGATTCTGTGAAAGAGACTCAAGAGAGGTAACTCTGTTGGGGGGGGCTAGATCCTCAGTTTTCAGCCATCATTTCCCTCTTTATTTCTGGTGCTGGAAGAATATTTGAAGAAGAAGAAGAAGAGTTTGGATTTGATATCCCACTTTATCACTACCCGAAGGAGTCTCAAAGCGGCTCACATTCTCCTTTCCCTTCCTCCCCCACAACAAACACTCTGTGAGGTGAGTGGGGCTGAGAGACTTCAGAGAAGTGTGACTAGCCCAAGGTCACCCAGCAGCTGCATGTGGAGGAGCGGAGACGCGAACCCGGTTCACCAGATTATGAGTCTACCGCTCTTAACCACTACACCACACTGGCTCTCAATGAACAATGAATTTGCTACAATGAACAATATCGAATGAGGCCACGTTTCCCAAAACATATTTAGCAAAACCTCAATTCTGCAAATTGATGGTGGGGGACACCTACATAGGGCGCGGGAGCGGAGCACAGGCTGGGAGCCCATCAGCACCAAAGGCACTTGAGTCACACCGACACCAGTCCTCGATGACGTCCCCACTGCCTGAGCACCATAGGGAACTCATGGTGGCTTCTTGCAACAGCTGAGAGAGACATAAAAGGAGAACAGGAATGAGGAAAAGCACAGGAGGAACATCAAGAAAATCCCCACCATGAGCTGAATTTTCATCCTTCCCAAGGGCTGCAAAGCAGGGGCCCCCTTCTGACAAATTTTGTTGAGGGGCCTGCAAATCGTTTGCTCATTTCACATTAAGTGATGAAAACAGAAGTTCAGAATTCAATAATAGAAGACCAGCAAGCCATTAACATATCAGTCCTCTTCTGCAAACAGATAGAAATTCAGATGGGGAGAATTTAATAAGCACTGCTATGCTGATGTGGGTGGCGCTGTGGGTTAAACCACAGAGCCTAGGGCTTGCCGATCGGAAGGTCGGTGGTTTGAATCCCCGCGACGGGGTGAGCTCCCATTGCTTGGTCCCTGCTCCTGCCAACCTAGCAGTTCGAAAGCATGTCAAAGTGCAAGTAGATAAATAGGTACCGCTTTGGTGGGAAGGTAAACGGTGTTTCCGTGCACTGCTCTGGTTCGCCAGAAGCGGTTTAGTCATGCTGTCCACATGACCTGGAAGCTGTACGCCGGCTCCCTCGGCCAATAATGCGAGATGAGCGCCGCAACCCCAGAGTCGGTCACCACTGGACCTAATGGTCAGGGGTCCCTTTACCTTTACCTTTATGCTGACTGCAGTTATTCTGCTTCAAGTCTGTTTCTAGCCATCATGGTTTGAGAAGATTGGAAATGTCACCATCGGTTCTCCCACTCCCTCTGCCCCCTTCAGATAATCTTGTTTATATGAAAATTTGAATACTTAAGACTGAATAAGAGAGTAGCCTGTCCCCCTTTAGAATGCTCACTAATTTGCAACCACTGATACTACATTTAGTCCTGCCACCCATATAAAGCCACTCACCTTCTGAGTTTGATTGTTGGTGACCAGCTCATAAATGGGGGCTGCTTTGGTGACCTCCAGGAGGATAGGCTCAGGTACAGTGTCTGTGCCAGAGGATACATGACACAGAGGACAGGATGATGGACAGCGGCCTCTGCTCTGGCATTCCATGCGCACGCCGGCTGCCATGCGCTTGGTTCCTGACTCTGACAAGCTGGCTATGTACTCTGGAAACGTAAGGACCCTGGGATCTCGCTCACGCTCCTCAGACTCATCTGATGGGGAGTTACCTGTAAGAAATGTGATTAGATAGAATCAGGGAAAGGTGAGTAGTGACCTGGTCAAGTTCCATGGTGCCCTGGACTAGAGAGACAAAACATCTGCACCCACAGGGGTGTGCAATCATTTGCAGGAACCCGGTGCGGATTTCAAGCTTATATCTTTAGTTTTGTTTTTAAGCATTCCCCTGAATGACTTGCCTTCCAGAACATAGATCTCTTTGGAATAATTTCCAACTTCTTAATGTTCTTCTTTAAAACTGGCATTCAAAATCATACATAGATCAGCAACCAGGAGCACCAATCCATCTTGAGTGAGAGCCCTGAAAATCTGTTCCATGCCTCAAAGGCCACCATGCCTGGGAGGACAGGGCCCTGACTGACTCCAGCTACAAAAAGCTGAGGCTGCTGAAAAGGCCAGAGACCATTTTGGCTGTCTCTTAATGCAGTCCCAGGTCATCAAGTCAGAGCTTCCATAGCCGCCGCATGCCATGAACCACCGTTGGCAGGATTGGTAGCGACAGCAGCAGCTATGTATATGTATATTCTATGGCTTATGATAATCTTTTTAGCCTCTTGCTAATTTTGCTGTTTTAAATGTGCATTTAATATTTGACTTCCTTTAGTAATGTTTTCTTTTGAAATGTTTTAAGATAATATTTTCATTTCCTGTTAATTATGTTGCTTTGAATGTATACTTTATATTTAGACTTTCTTCAGCAATGTTTTATTCTGGATTGATTGATTTGATGTTTTAATGTGTTGTAAACCGCTTTGAGATTTTTTTCTTAAAAATATAAGGGAGTATATATAGAAATGAAATTAATAATAATAATAGTAATAATAATCCTGGCAAGAATTATGCTGTTGCTTCTCAAACCTTGATTCAATAGTCTAAATGTGAAATTGGGTTATTTCCTCACAGAATGCTGCTGGTTCACAAGGCTCCTCAAGTAACCTTCAGTCTGGTCTCATTCCACATTTTTTAAGAATATACTTGATTTTCGATGCAAAACCTGCATATGCAGATAAATGTTCTGAAGAGGCAGAAGAACTGAAAAATGCCAAATTGAGGTGGGGTGGCTGCTGAGCAACAGTAATTCAGATAAGCACTAGAAAAGTTGAGTTTTTGAAAAGGGGGATGATGTGCAATTAAGGCAATTGCACCAAGTGCACGCAACAATGGTTCTGGTCTGCTTTGTATGCTGAAAAATTGTGCTTCTAAATTGAGAACCACATGCAGTGAAGACATATGGGGGGAAATGATGTGCAGCCAGACCACTACCCCTTAATATCAAAAAGGTCATAGAGGGCTGGGCGATATCTGGCTATCAACATCGCGATATGTCACCAGCTAAATATCACGATGTTTGGCGGTTTTGTGGGGAAGGTTCAGGGGAGTCCCATACGCCCAGAGACTTTGCCCCTGTGCTCTGGGAGTGGTTGAGTCAACTGAACATATTCTTTTGATCTGCCCATTCTATGCAGATCTTAGACAAAAACTTATAGCTCCACTCCTATGCCAACATAGCCCAGTAGACGGAGAAAGACTGGTTTTGTATTTGCTGAACAAGTTCGCTGGAACAACAACCTTCTCGGTGGCCAAATTTCTTTTTTTGGCCTTTAAGCATCGTAAGGCTAAAATTGACTGTATTGACACGGGTCTAAATGTATAATATACTTTTTGCTGTTTCTAAGTGTCACACTTTTCCAGATGTTTAGACGTTTTAACTTTTGTATGGATAATATGTGCTTTCTGACTGACGGTCGAATAAATTTTATTGATTTTATTGATTTTATTGATATCACGATGTGTTAATATATCAACAATGTCTGAAATAAGGATGGAGCTATTGGCTGGCTCAATGGTTTTTCCTGCATTGTGATTTTTGCTGGCGCTTGCTCCTGTGATTTGCTGCATGAGGCCGGGAAGAGCTGAGCAGGCAGAGTTAATAGGGGCTGCAGGAATCAATAGAAGCATTGGCTGGCTTCACGGTATTCCCACATTACGATTTTTGCATGGAAAACACACACATCATGATTCACGATATATTGCCAGGTCAGAAAGGAATGAAACTGATATCACGATATGGACTTCAAACTGGTCACACCATCGGGACTGGCTGGGAGAGGAAGAACAGAAAAAGGAGAGAGAGAGAGAGAGAGGGGGGGGGGAGGGAGAGAAGTGGGTGTCAGAAAAAGAGGGGTGGCAGAAAGGGAGAAGGGGGAATGGTGGGCTTCTCAGACACATCCTGTTGGCCATTGTCAGGAATAGATGGACCTTTGTTCTAACTCAGGGGTAGTCAACCTTTTTATACCTACCGCCCACTAATGCATCTTTCTCGATGGTAAAATTTCCTTACCGCCCACCAGTGCTTGATGGAAGGAGGAGTCAGCTTGTGCCGTAGAACCCCCTACCGCCTACTAGTGGGCGGCAGGGACCAGGTTGACAACCCCTGCTCTAATTCAACATGGCTCTAATTTTTAAATGTTTGGGACGCGGGTGGCGCTGTGGTCTAAAACCACTGAGTCTAGGGCTTGCCAATCGGAAGGTGGGTGGTTCGAATCCCTGCGACTGGGTGAGCTCCAGTTGCTCGGTCCCAGCTCCTGCCCACCTAGCAGTTTGAAAGCACGCAGTGCAAGTAGATAAATAGGTACTGCTCCAGCGGGAAGGTAAATGGCATTTCTGTGTGCTGCTCTGGTTTGCCAGAAGCAGCTTAGTCATGCTGGCCACAGAACCTGGAAGCTGTAATGCCGGCTCCCTCGGCCTATAGAGTGAGATGAGCGCCGCAACCCCAGAGTCGTCCGTGACTGGACCTAACGGTCAGGGGTCCCTTTACCTTTACCTAATTTTTAAATAGTTTGGGTTGGCATAAGGAAAACAGGTGCAATCCCAGGACAGTTAGTCATAACTGAGTCCCACTGAAATCAACAGAACAAATTAAGTCATGATGACCAGCTCAAGTACCACTGATTTCAATGGGATTGGAGGCAGGACCACTTTACCTGAATCAGGGCTACGGTGCTTTTGAAACGGGAATAATGCAGACAATTAAGGCAACTCTGCTGGTGGTGTGACACAACGGTCTCTGTTAGAAAGAAGTTACTTTTGAATATGCCCATTTGCATGCAGTGAGCAACAATGCTGCAAAGCAGTGTTTCAGATGCTGCCAAAATTGTATATTTGTTTTTAATAAAAACATGTGGTGCTTTATTTTCCTTCCAGAAAGGGAAGTAAAATGAAGCAATGCATTAAACAGAAAAGGCTGCCTATAATCAATGAACACTAGATGGTGCTATAAAATTACAGATCATGACAGGTCTGAAAGCTTGATCATGTCTGATGGGAAAGATATGCATGTTACCAATGGCTGTAACAAGGACTCACTGTATCTGAGCCAATAGTAGATGGCAAGTGGTCTAGATGGATGAAAAAGCATTTGGATGATATAAAATCTCCACTAAGTGCATAAAAGGGTGCTTTCTGAGCGAGTGCATGCGCACACACTCCTCCTCCTCCTCCTCCTCCTCTTCTTCTTCTTCTTCTTCTTCTTCTTCTTTTCTCTCTCTCTCTCTCTCTCTCTCTCTCTCTCTCTCTCTCTCTCTCACACACACACACACACACACACACATTTAAATGTGCAGTAAAATAGGAGCAAATATATTATTGCATAGCTGTCAACCCTCCCTTTTTTGCGGGAAACTCCCTTATTCCAATGCACCACCCTCACGGCATCCCTTATTTTCAAATCTGAAAGTTTGGAAAAAATCCCTTATTTTCAAATCCGAAAGTTGACAGCTATGCTCCCCACACAATCTGGAACCCTGCACGTTTTGCTGAACATGAAGGAAGCTGGAACCAGCCACATGAAAACAGCCTCTTTGTAGTCATGTTGCCCCTTCTGGAGAGCAACAACTTGCATAGGACTAATGACTTTGTGGAATATCTGGCAGCAATCAAACAACATTTTTTCAGCTGACAGTAGCTAACCTGCAACTTCATTCTACTTCTGTGGCCTGGTACAAATGAAGATTTGTCCCTCAATTATAATTGCCAGAAACATTTCCCTGCCTGTCATCTTCTACTGCCTCTTTCTCATCCCATTCTTGTCTCACAACACTTTGTATTATACAAATGCCGATGTATGATATTTAGGAGGCAAGATGCCAATTGAGCACATATATGCGAAAATAAGCCTATTTGCACAGCCTCATTCAACTGTGCAATTTATTTTGAACATAGAAGCTGGGATCTCGCTCCCTCCATACCCGCAAGAGAAGAATTTGTATTTTTGGTTAGATCAAGGCGTTAATTTCCCTGCTCAAGATCTTCTAAGATCCTTTTCCTCCAAGCACCCTGTTGACCCAACTCCCCTCATTAATACAAATTGCCTGGCCAAGGTCAGAGTAGTTTCCAGCAGCCAGATATATCTGCTTTGAAATACTTTTGCGGGCCTTTCGAACCAATATTTAAACTTCCCCGGTGATAGCTGGAGGTCATGTTTTTTTAAACACTTAGATTCTTGCTATCCAGAGCATATGTTCTCTTATGTTAGCTTGTTATCTTTTAATTGGTTTCTATTCTAAATTTAATGCCAACTGTTCCTGCTGGCGGCAATGGCTGCGACTGAAGCTAGGATGGTGCTGTGTCAACGTTAGTGTTGCATGTGCAAAGTATTACCCTTCTCATTTGCCACTCTGCTTCTGGACTGCTTGCTGGGCCACTCAGACAGATCTCCCCACCAGCCCTTCCCCGTCCCTTTTTGGAGCTGGCTGATTCTCGTCTCTTGGAATAAATGCTCCCAAAAATATCTAATCGCTAAACAATGGCGCAGAAGCATTTGAGGAGATGTCCAGTTTTCAAGGAAAGTATTCCAGCACAACTAAAGGTGTGTCGGTACAAGGTTGTGTGTGTGTACCCTGATGTGTGCATTTGTTGCCAGGCATATGCTCAGCTTCATAGCTGTCAACCCTCCCTTTTTTTTGCAGGAAAATCCCTTATTCCAATGCCGTTTCCCACTGCTATCCCGGATTGTTGATATCCCTTAAATTTCCCGGATTTCAAAGGAAGCAGCTCCTCTCCCTCCCTGCCGGCCAGGGAGGCTCCCCAGCTGCGTTGCTCGGCTGCCAATAAGGAGTCTGAGACCGACTGGGGGCGGAGCTTGCATGCCTTGTGCAGCCAGACCCTCACGCCCAACCAGACAGACAGCCTGCCTGCCGTCTATGCGCTCGCTCCTTCGCTCACCCGTTCGCGCGCAGCCTCTGGAGCGCAGGGTGGCGAGGCTACTTGGTGCCATTGCACCGCCCTCGAGGCATCCCTTATTTTCAAATCTGAAAGTTTGACAAAATCTCTTATTTTCAAATCCGAAAGTTGACAGCTATGCTAAAGGTGTGTCGGTACAAGGTTGTGTGTGTTTACCCTGATGTGTGCATTTGTTGCCAGGCATGTGCTCAGCTTCCATCTATCCCCCCCCCCCCGCCATCCACCTACCAATATCTATGCAGATTAGACCTGACCCTAGCAGCTCAAGAAGCAGAACTGATATGGAGTTCTTGTAATTCACAATGTAGTTTTGAACTTAAAAGATGAGTGTAATCCATGGGATAAGATGTTAAAACGTGGACCAGGGAGCCCTGGGTTGAAATCCTGACACATACATGGAGCTCAAACTGGCTGAAGTAAGTCAGTCTACTTCATAGGGCTGCTGTGAAGATACAGTGCCATGATCTCAGACATGCTGCTCTGAGCTCGTGGGTGGGGGGAGGGGAAGAGGGATCCTAGAATTGTTGCATTGGGAGGGATCCTGAGGACCAGTCAGTCCAACCTCCTGCACTGCAGGGATCTCAACACATGGTCCCCCATCCAATTTGAAACCATACCGGACCCTATGAATGCTAAAAATAAAATACTGAACCTGAAAGGCACGATGTCCCTTAAAGTCAAGATCCATGGCCATTAACAAACTGCTAATTCAACAGCTTCCATTTAATAATCCCTGAACTTGTTTTGAGAATGTTGCTGCTCACAATGAAAGGGTTACGTTGTGTGCATTGCCCTCTGTTAGTGAAGGAAAGAGCACATTTCCTTCCTTCGGGAGGAAGGGAAGGCTAGAAACCAACCAACCTGCAAATATTTGCACCCTATGGCCTGGGCTCTCCTAACGCCAATCATGGGGGCGGGGAGAGGGCGGGGCTAAGTAGTTAGGCAGGGCCTGGTGAGATCAAGGAGGCGGAGCTTAGTACCTTTTCCACATTAACCCCGAGTGCAGCCAACACCTTGTCTGTTATCCACATATAGCTTTAGCCAGGCAACATGTCTGAACTACTGGCAAGCTTCATTTTCTTTATGGCTTTGAAAAGAGAGATTGGCAGATACTTTCCACTTTATAGAGAGCAAAATGCATTGATGTCGTGGAGCTAGAGCCATGTGAAGGTGCACACAGCAGGAAGCCCCTTCCTCTGCAGGGGAGGAACAGTCATTGTATTAAGATGAAAGGTTAAGCTCTGCTTCTCAGTTCTGAGATGCCAACAGCCTTCAACAGAGAAGGGGAACATTTGGATTTCATCTGGGTCATCGCCAGATGCATTGCAGTGTTTGCCAACTTGCACAGCTGCAGCAGGCTGTGGGGGATGTTTGAGAGCTTTCATGTACTGGTGCAGACTATGGATGGTGCAGGTCCAGGAAGCACCTTGCCCAGGTTCCTGTGCCAAGACCTCCTCCCACAACAGGCCAGATTTTGCTGCCAGAAGCCATGGGACAACTGTGCTACGTCTCACCTGCTAACTTCAGAATTGGCACTTTCCCACTGTTCCGCTAACATTCTGCTGAAACATTGCCTACAAACAGCGGCTGTGGGTTATCTTATTCTTCCCTTGTATTTCAGCATTATTTTGAACTACCACCACAGGGCATTCATGTGTGCAATGTAGGAATTAGGGATATGCAAAGAGAATTGCCGTATTTTTCGCTCTATAAGGCGCACCTGACCATAGGACGCACCTAGTTTTTAGAGGGGGAAAGCCCCAATTTTTTTAGGATCAGCTCAAATTTCTGCAGCTTCTTTTGCAAAGGAGAAAAGCCCCATTTTTTGAGGATCAGCTCAAAGTTGTTGAGCTTACTTTGCAAAGGGAAAAACCCCTGTTTTATGGGGTTTAACTCACAGTTCTGCAGCTTCAGGAAAGGGAGCCATTTCTACAGTTTCCAGACAGATAATGTAATCCGCCAGTCACATGTCGCTGGGGAAACAGCCTCCCTCTGCAAGGGGGCGGGGCTGGAATCTCTCTCCCTTATCTCTCTCCCCGATCGTTTGCTGAGCTCAGCGGGCTTCCTTTCAACACCCCCTTCTCTCTCTTTTTTTAAAAAAAGCATGATCTGCTTTTGCCCCTGGGCAGTTCAGCTCCAGGGACCACACATTCGCTCCATAAGATGCACAGACATTTCCCCTTACTTTTTAGGAGGAAAAAAGTGCGTCTTATGGAGCGAAAAATAAGGTAAATGAATCCCACATCGAAAACCCAAGCAAAGCTGCTTCCAGGTAGATTTGAGGCTTGTACAAGCCAAACCTGGAGCTCTCTCTGAAACACACAAAATCAATGCTTTGAGATGCTTTGGAGATTCAGGTGTTGTTGTTGTTGTTTTCAAAGCAGCAGAGAGTATGTCTGCAAAATATGAAACATTTATCCCCACGTTCTCCAAATGAGGTACCGGTAACCTCCATGGTAGAGGGAGAGCTGCTTTGGACTGACAAGTCTAGGTTCTAATCAGAAGGAATGATTTCACTAAGGCTCTTCAATCACAGCGTTTTGGGGAAGGGATGTTGAATTAATGCATTATCACATCCATGCCTGTTCTGTGTTTGTGGCTACCTCTGCTGATGGTGTTTGCTTGGAAGAATGCTGGGTAATCAGAGTTCCTTCTGTGCCACATGCCCACACAAACTACTTTCGTCAAATCGACTTTGCACTTAGGTTTTGTGACTTTTGGTGCCAACTGAACAGCACCCTGCTGTCGATGTGTTTCCTGTGCCCTTCATTGAGCTGGAAAGTGGAAGGTGGGGTGGGGGTGGGGGGTAGAGAAACCAGAAATAGGGATACAGTGTAGTAGATATCTATGGAGAAGGAAGAAGTTGGGGGGGAGCAGAAGACTTTTGGGAGCTCAGCCAGACTATTCACAGCAAGAAGCAGGGCTGCTCTGGAGAACAGGATGGCCCCTCCACCCTGGGTGAGGTGGTTAGAAGACTGGACCCTGCCTGTCTTCCAGGAACCACTGGGGAACTACCCCCCCCCCGAGCCCTTTGCATCACCGTAGAGGCTTTTAATGGGAGAAACAGCTCTCAGCTTCTCAAACATGGGTGGGTGGGTGTTATGTACTGAGCTGAATCCTAGAACAATAGGATCCAAAATGCAGCAGTCTGATTGGTCCTAGAACAATAGGATCCAGAATGCAGCAGTCTGATTGGTCCACAGGAGCCACCCAATGTGTCCCAGGTGGAAGTGAATCAGTGACCTGATTGGCCTGCAAGAGCAGCCAATCAGGCTCCTGGATGAAGTGAATCTGCAACCTGATTGGCCTACAGGAGTAGCCCGGAATTAGCCAATCACGTGGGGCCCATTGTGTAAATAATGTATATATAGCAGACGTTTTGGGGGAAGATTCATTCCTTGCTACTATGAGCTGAATAAAGAGCATGAAATTCACACTGGACTCCGAGTATATTTCAGTGGGTCAGGTGTTTCATGGCCAAACAGCTGCGGAAAGGGCAGGAAGTCATTATAGTAAGAAGGTGTAACTGCTCCTGGCACAGTTGTACTGGGAAAGTCCAGCTCCTGAGAGCCAAAAAGTTGGCCACTTCTAGTCCAAGGCAAGCCTGGAGTAAAACACAGACCCACCTTCCTACTTGCTGCTGAAGCACTCTGGCTTAAGCCTTGTACCAGTACAGCTGTGCTGCACAAAGACCAGGCGACCACACAGGCATGGAAATTCTACTATCAGCTGATAGGCACACCCTAGATCTGGAGAGAAAAGGAGACCAAAGCAGCAACTTGTCCCCCTCCACTAACTCTGGGATCCTGGCAACTTAAGGCCAGGTTTTCTACCAGCATGCTGCAACATGCAGCTCTAAACACATGGCCAACACTACGAGGCAACAAGGAACCCACAAGGTTCTAAATAGTACCAATGGTTTCAGTTCACCCAGTAAATCTTTAATCCCACCTCAGAGAGAAATCTTTTTGCACAACTGAGTCTTATTATGAGGACTGGGAGATAAAGGTTTTTGTGCCTGAGCTGAAAAGACCATTTCCGCCCCAATTTTTACTGCCCATGTCTAAATGTTTTGCAAGGAATAGTCTGCTGCCAGTCCCTTATTGAAGAAACCCCCACAAAGAAAACAAGGCTGCTAAACTTTGGGAGGCGGGGAAGGAGCCGAGAAGATGCAGGGCATTTCTTAGCCACCCCATCGTGCTGGAAATGGACCACTTTGGGATAGCTTTGAATTGCTGCTTAGCAGGTTCGGGGGACAAAGCAGCGGTGACGGAGAATGGTTTGTCTCTTGCAATTTTTCAATCGATATAAAGCTCTTGACGTGCACAGAGGGGGGAAAGGAAGAAAACGAAGCGGGGAACGTGGCAGGTGACAGGACTGAAGAGAAGCTGAAACGAGAAACTTGGTGAGAGGAAAAAGAGAAAACGCGAAATCTAAAAAAGTAAGAGAGGTTGTGAATGGTGTTGCTTGAAACATGAAAAGGATAAAAACGCCGTGTTTTTTTTAAAGAAGAAGAGTTTGGATTTGATATCCCACTTTATCACTACCCTAAGGAGTAAGTGCGGGTGGCGCTGTGGGTTAAACCACAGAGCCTAGGGCTTGCCGATCAGAAGGTCGGCGGTTTGAATCCCCGCGACGGGGTGAGCTCCCGTTGCTCGGTCCCTGCTCCTGCCAACCTAGCAGTTCGAAAGCACCTCAAAGTGCAAGTAGATAAATAGGTACCGCTGTGGCGGGAAGGTAAACGGCGTTTCCGTGCGCTGCTCTTGTTCGCCATGACCCAGAAGCTGTATGCCGGCTCCCTCAGCCAATAAAGTGAGATGAGCGGTGCAACCCCAGAGTTGGTCACGACTGGACCTAATGGTCAGGGGTCCCTTTACCGTTACCTTTAAGGAGTCTCAAAGCAGCTCACATTCTCCTTTCCCTTCCTCCCCCACAACAAACACTCTGTGAGGTGAGTGGGGCTGAGAGACTTCAGAGAAGTGGGACTAGCCCAAGGTCACCCAGCAGCTGCATGTGGAGGAGCGGGGAAGCGAACCCGGTTCACCAGATTACGAGTCTACCGCTCTTAACCACTACACCACACTGTATGTCGTGATAGCTCAAAAGGTCACATCCTTGCTGAAATACTTTATCCTTTCTTGCCAGCTGCTTTCTCCCTTCCATTTTGGACCTGTGCTTGCAAGCTGAACACTGGTCCAGGGCACTAATAAGTGGAAGGCATGTGAGTATGTGTGTGGATTTTGGTTGATGTGCTTATTGGTCATAAATGGTGCTGTGTTTTCCTTTGCACTTAATTCTAATGATTACACATCTACCCAGACCACTGCAGCCTTCCTGTATACCTGAGGTTCCAGGTCATAGCTGTCCACCCTCCCTTTTTTTGCAGGAAACTCCCTTATTCCAATGCCGTTTCCCGCTGCTATCCTGGATTGTTGATATCCCTTAAATTTCCCAGATTTCAAAGGAAGCAGCTCCTCTCCCTCCCTGCCGGCCAGGGAGGCTCCTCAGCTGCGTTGCTCGGCTGCCAATAAGGAGTCTGAGACCGACTGGGGGCGGAGCTTGCATGCCTTGTGCAGCCAGACCCTCACGCCCAACCAGACAGACAGCCAGCCTGCCTGCCGTCTATGCGCTCGCTCTTTTGCTCACCCGTTCGCACGCAGCCTCTGGAGCGCAGGGTGGTGAGGCTACTTGGTGCCATTGCACCGCCCTCGCGGCATCCCTTATTTTCAAATCCGAAAGTTGACACCTATGTTCCAGGTCTGGAAAAACAACTCTATGCCCTAATACATAAATACAGTGAGGAAATTTTGGAGGAAATAAAGGAGGATTGAAGGTTTCCTAACATTGGAGATAATGCTGCAATGTTGGACTGGAGGAGAACTCTTGTTGATTCTTATATATAACCAAAATTGGAGAATTTTCTTTGGACTTCTTGCATCAAAAGAAATGAATGAACTGGAGGGCCCTGGATTGAAGACTGGAAAAATATCTAGTAGAGGGAGGAATAGCTGAATATTAATCTAGATCAGGGGTCAGCAGGGGGTCGGTCCACTGTCCCTCAGACCTTGTGGGGGGCCGGACTATATTTTTTTGGGGGGGAAATGAACGAATTCCTATGCCCCACAAATAAACCAGAGATGCATTTTAAATAAAAGTACACATTCTACTCATATAAATGCGCTGATTCCTGGACCGCCCCCGGGCTGGATTTAGAAGGTGATTGGGCCGGATCTGGGCCTTAGTTTGCCTACCCATGCTCTAGATTGAACATTTCACTATTTTGAAGAATTATTGTAAATATAACCAGTGCTTTTTTTCTTAAAAAAATGTTTAGGGGTACTCTCATTTTCCTACTCCTATTGAAATACTGCCCCTCAATGAGGCCAAACTTAGATTCACAAAATGTTTAGGGGTATGCGTCCTCCTGCGTCCCCCCAGAAAAAAGCACTGCATATAACTGACAGATGGATAGTTGGAAGCCCTTCTTAAAATCTTTCCTTCTCTCTTTATCATCTTACTATTCTCTTTAATATTTTCTCTTATTATATTTTGAAAAGCCCTAATAAAACTCTATTAAAAAACCAACAACTCATGGGAGGAGATACTTCCCAATGCCATCCCTTGAGCTTTAATTGAAGTGCAGGAAGACTAGTTGTCAAATGCATGACATTAATGCACTCACTTATTATGTTTTTAAAGGAAGTCCTTCATTTTACCTTTTACACACTACAATGATTTCTTTTTAACTAGAAAAAAAGAAGAGTTCACTTAAAGAAATAACAACGAACAGCTGCCAGGATCACAGGAGGAAGCTGTCCTGCCTTTTTGCCCTTACAGAAAAGGCCAATTGAGGATGTCATGGTATTTTCAAGAAAGGCAAGGAAGGCTACGGAGGGCAGACAATCAGAGATGATTTACAGAATGAAGGAGTAACTCCTTGCCCACCTTGAAACTAAGGAAGAGAAACACACACAAAGTCCTGCAACCCAAGCCTTGAGAATTTCACCAAAGTTTTCTCTCCCCTATGATTTCTTTTTCCATTGATTGATGGAGGATACCTGATTGATGGAGGGACGCGGGTGGCGCTGTGGGTTAAACCACAGAGCCTAGGGCTTGCCGATCAGAAGGTCGGCGGATCGAATCCCCGCGACGGGGTGAGCTCCCGTTGTTCGGTCCCAGCTCCTGCCCGCCTAGCAGTTTGAGAGCACGTCAAAGTGCAAGTAGATAACTAGGTTAATTCTGTGGTTAATTCTGTGTCCAGGGCGGCTGTCTACCAGCTCAATCTGGTACGCAGGCTGAGACCCTACCTGCCCGCGGACTGTCTCGCCAGAGTGGTGCATGCTCTGGTTATCTCCCGCTTGGACTACTGCAATGCACTCTACATGGGACTACCTTTGAAGGTGACCCGGAAACTGCAATTAATCCAGAATGCGGCAGCTAGACTGGTGACTGGGAGTGGCCGCTGGGACCACATAACACCGGTCCTGAGAGAACTACATTGGCTCCCAATACGTTTCCGAGCACAATTCAAAGTGTTGGTGCTGACCTTTAAAGCCCTAAACGGCCTCGGTCCTGTATACCTGAAGGAGCGTCTCCACCCCCATCGTTCAGCCCGGACACTGAGATCCAGCGCCGAGGGCCTTCTGGCGGTTCCCTCACTGCGAAAAGCAAAGCTACAGGGAACCAGGCAGAGGGCCTTCTCGGTAGTGGCACCCGCCCTGTGGAACGCCCTCCCAGCAGAGGTCAAAGAGATAAACAACTATCTGACATTCAGAAAATACCTGAAGGCAGCCCTATTTAGGGAAGCTTTTAACCTGTGATATTTTAATGTATTTTGTGTCTGTTGGAAGCTGCCCAGAGTGGCTGGGGAGACCCAGCCAGATGGGTGGGGTACAAATAAAAAAAATATTATTATTATTTAGGTACCACTCCGGAGGGAAGGTAAACGGCGTTTCCGTGCACTGGTTTGGTTCACTAGAAGCGGCTTAGTCATGCTGGCCACATCACCCGGAAGCTGTCTGCGGACAAACACCGGCTCCCTCGGCCAGTAACGTTAAGATGAGCGCCGCAACCCCAGAGTCATCTGCGACTGGACCTAATGATCAGGGGTCCCTTTACCTTTACCTTTTACCTGAAAACATGTAAGAGAATTTTTCTGCACAGCACTAGTATATATGGATTCTTTCATATTTATCATTCACAAAAATATTGTTTGGTAGGTTAGCTTGGATAAAGGGCCCCAAGATCACTCAGCGCGCTTTGTGGCACTGTGGGGAGGTGGGTATTGTTTCACTGTTTTGTTTTACTTATTTTCATGTTTTTATCTTGTATTTTACCTCCCTGAGATCTTATAATGAAGGGCGATACGTATATAAATCTAATACATAAAATAGCAAAGTCAGTATTTGGATCTGTGCACCCCCAATCGAACACGGTAATACCATGCGATCCTCGGATGAAGGGTGATATGGAAATTTAATTAAAAAATAAAATAAAGAAAATACACACAGCTCTTCCCATCCAAACACAATGCATTTTCAGGAAACTGTTTGTTAGGCAAGCGTTCACATATTGAGTTAACAATTTCCCTTGATTCCCATGGGAAATTTTCTAACCATGGAATTTTGACCCCCAAATGCCCCCCCAAACAACAACAACAACAAAACCCACCTGAGAAAACCCTCTGAAACATTACAAAAGCCGAACCAGGAAGAGGAAAATGCTCTCTTGTTTGTCAGACCCACCCCCTTCCTTCCCGCTATGGTTTCTGGTGAAGCGGTTGCTGTGGGCCAACAAAACACAACAAAGTCCTGCTTCTTCAAGGCTGCTTATTTGTTTACAGTATGACATGCAGGTTTGGTGTTTGGATATCTGAATCTGTGGTGTGTATAGTGAGGTTTGGGTACTAATTCCTCGTGTTTGGATAAGTGAAATTTCATATAATGTGCATTTTGGGTCCACTAGCTCTCGGATAAGAAAAGCAGCTGCAAGTGACCTGCAGACCAAGCATTGACTGGGCAGCTCAAGAGGCAAGCCATGGGGAGTTCTCTAGCCATGGGGCCCTGCCCCTCATACCTGCTAGCCTCTGTAAAGGTAAAAGGTAAAGGAACCCCTGACCATTAGGTCCAGTCGTGACCGACTCTAGGGTTGCGGCGCTCATCTTGCATTATTGGCCGAGGGAGCCGGCATACAGCTTCCGGGTCATGTGGCAGGCATGACTAAGCCGCTTCTGGCGAACCAGAGCAGCGCACGGAAACGCTGTTTACCTTCCCGCTGCAGCGGTACCTATTTATCTACTTGCACTTCGACGTGCTTTCGAACTGCTAGGTTGGCAGGAGCTAGCCTCTGTAGCTGATCTCAAATCTCTCAGAGACGCATGCAATGCTGGTGCGCTAGCTAACTTGGTTCTAAACCATTAAGCCTTAATGGTTAAGGCAGGCATAGGCAACCTTGGCTCTCCAGATGTTTTGGGACTACAATTCCCATCATCCCTGACCACTAGCCCTGTTAGCTAGGGATCATGGGAGTTGTAGTTCCAAAACATCTGGAGAGCCAAGGTTGCCTATGCCTGGGTTAAGGGCTTTGAAGGTCCCCATGAGCGTTCGACTAGGCCAGGAAGCAAACAGAAAGCCAGAGCAGCTGGCATAGAGTAGGAGTAAATGCTCTGAGCATTTAAGCCTCAAGACTGCACTGGTCCGAGAGTCTGCAGCCCTTGGTATTATGGTGCCCCCTCTGACAATTGCACCGCGACTGTGCCGGCCCTGGCAGGGTTCCCCAATCACCCCACTTCTAATTCCACTACTGATGCCCAGAAGTGAACACAGTGGATCAAAGAAAACTTTAGCACTGCTAAGCCCAGCAGTTCTAGATTTCCAGAGTCTAAGTGAGAAGATCCCTCTTCCGTTAATAAATTTGGAATGGCACTTTGCCGCAGTACCGTACTGTTGAATCATGTTCAATTTGTTAGTCGCTACAGCCCTTAAATCCTTCTTGGCAAACAGCACTACCTGGGCTAGTTACATCCAGATTTTAGACCTGGGCTTCCCCCCCCCCCTTGCAGTCGTGTGTAATGCTTTACATTGATTTGTCCCTGTTCCAAGGTGTCCCTGCGACATCCAAAAATCACAGAAATAAGTGTCACTGGGGATAACTCATCAAATCCGCCTCAGTGCAATGCAGGGTCACTCTTCTTTTCCTCCACCTGCAGGTAAGCCAACAATCAATTGGATTTACCAAGTCTTTAGAAATTGGATTATTAAAAAGAAAAAATGAAAGAAAAAGTAAAGTACCAAGAAAGAAAATAAGCCGGATTCGGCGGATCGAATCCCCGTGACGGGGTGAGCTCCCGTTGCTCGGTCCCAGCTCCTGCCCACCTAGCAGTTCGAAAGCACATCAAAGTGCAAGTAGATAAATAGGAACCGCTCCGGCGGGAAGGTAAACGGCGTTTCCGTGCGCTGCTCTGGTTCGCCAGATGCGGCTTAGTCCTGCTGGCCACATGACCCAGAAGCTGTACGCCGGCTCCCTCGGCCAGTAAAGCAAGATGAGCGCCACAACCCCAGAGTTGGTCACAACTGGACCTAATGGTCAGGGGTTCCTTTAACTTTACCTTTAAGCTTGATAAAGGCTGTTTCAAGTTGTTATGTGTGCCTTGGGCTAAACGTTCAACAGCTCAGTAGCAGGGAACTAAGCAGCCAAGTACTGAATTTAGTACCTAGGCATTACCTGAACAAAAGAAACACACAATTCCAAAAGGAGGCAAAACCAGCTGGCGAAAAAGAAACAACTTTATAATTGCCCAAATGTACTTTTTGTTAATGCCAGATCACAACAACAACAACACTCACTAAGTCTGTCTCTATACATACCCACAACGCCATTGGCTCCACAGGGAGAAAACATACAATACAGAACAAGAACTTGCTTTATACTAAATGGCATAGTGAGCTCATTAACCCATCAAATGACTGCAAGACTCAAACTTTCTAGCAGAGGCAACTATTCCAATCAACAGCCTCCTGGCTGGCCTTGGGGGAGTGGGGAGAGATCAAAACAAGGTAACACAGATGCCTCCATCTCCCTGTAAGCTTAACTAGGAAACAAAAAATACCTTCTACCCCAAAGCACAAAAAAGGAAATCACCTCCAGACACCCAATTTACATACCCCTTGAGCACTGCAATCCTATGTGTGTCACTGAAGTGAGTGAGTACAGGATTTCAGCCAAACTGTCATTTGGCATTATGCAAAATTAGCTATAGAAGTGTCCCAAAGAGCTCTGGCTACAAAATCCACAAAAAGCAGCACACTCAACAACTTATGCACATTTAACTTGAGTGTGTTCAGCTTCACGCGCTTGGCAATTAAAAAATAAATAAATAAAAGGAGTGGTAAGGGGGCAGGCACCCAGGAAGAAAAAACTTTGGCAATCCCTCCCTCCATTGCACCCAATGTGTTTTGACTATATGCAATTTTGGCTTTGGGTGCTATCCCCAGAATTTACCCTCTATGCAGGTTGCGGTCTTACTGTTTGTTTTCATTTTGTTTATAGAAAAACAGCCTCACCACCCATCTGAAATTATTTGGCTGGTCACTTACAGCAAACCACCTAAATCTTTTAATGCATTAGCTCTGCGAAAGACAACCCAGTGACATGGCCGCCATTTTACCGCTGAAACATTGAGACACAAAGCTTTTAACACAAGGTCATCAAGGCACCCTTTGTGGACGGCGCCATCCCATTCATCACTGAGCCATTCTTTCAGAAGGAAGAAGAAGAGGAGGAGGAGTTTGGATTTGATATCCCGCTTTATCACTACCCGAAGGAGTCTCAAAGCGGCTCACATTCTCCTTTCCCTTCCTCCCCCACAACAAACACTCTGTGAGGTGAGTGGGGCTGAGAGACTTCAGAGAAGTGTGACTAGCCCAAGGTCACCCAGCAGCTGCATGTGGAGGAGCGGAGACGCGAACCCGGTTCACCAGATTATGAGTCTACCGCTCTTAACCACTACACCACACTGGCTCATCAACATCAACATCACTGCTCCCTGACAGTCCTATTGCTCTTATTCCCTTTCTGCCATGGCGTGCCTGACCATATTCTGCAAATCAATTTGCAGTCTGGAATGTGGTCTCTTATAGCATCACTGAGAATTTCTACTTTTATTTTTTTAAAAAAAACTTAAGTTCTTAGAAGACAATATATGAAAGGAAAGTACTGTAGTTCGTTTACAGGACAGAGCCTATTGAAATGTTCAGATATTGTTCATTCCCTCGTCTTTTCCTCCACCCTGCACAGCACCAGAGCCCAATTACTTTCTGCCCTTCAACTGTTTTCCTTCCTCTCATATTCTTTGCAACCCCTGAGAGCCACTAAAACACAAACACTGCAATCAAAATTTATTGTGCAGATTAAGCAACCTTTTGCAAATGATGCAATAGGCATAAATTATTCCAAGTGCAGAATTTTTCTGACAATGGAGTACTGTCAACCCAATTCTATCACATTAGCAGACCACTGATTCTCAGCCTTTCTCCGCAGTTACGTGGTGTCTGTTTTTAAAAAGATAATGACCATCATGGCCCCTACCTTTGCTGATATCTTCATATTCCAGCCAGAGCTGTTTTTGGACTTGCTTGTTGGGATACCAGATAGAGCAGGACTCTTCAAAGCCATAGACAGCTTCTTGTATAAAGTGGTTGCCAAACTGGTCCAGCAGGGCTACAAAATCTCCTCGGGATGTGGCTCCATCCAGAGAATGGAGGGCATTGCCTAAAGCTGCAAAGCACAACAAGCTCCAATTCAGGGGCAGGTTGAAGGTGGGGGGAGAGAAATATGAAGCATGCAGGAACAACCTCTGCTCCAAAATGGACGAGATACTTTGGAAGCTCACAAGCAAGGTGTGAAGACAACAGCCCCTTTCCATCGTCTCTCCCCGGTGCCTGACACTCAGAGGTGCCCCGCTTCTGTACATGGAGGTTAAAAGGTAAAGGGACCCCTGACCATTAGGTCCAGTCGTGTCCGACTCTGGGGTTGCGGCGCTCATCTCGCTTTATTGGCTGAGAGCCGGCGTACAGCTTCCGGGTCATGTGGCTAGCATGACTAAGCCGCTTCTGGCGAACCAGAGCAGCGCACGGAAACGCCATTTACCTTCCCGCTGGAGTGGTACCTATTGATCTACTTGCACTTTGATGTGCTTTCGAACTGCTTAGGTGGGCAGGAGCAGGGACCGAGCAACGGGAGCTCACCCCGTTACAGGGATTCGAACCGCCGACCTTCTGATCAGCAAGCCCTAGGCTCTGTTGTTTAACCCACAGCGCCACCTGGGTCCCTTACATGGAGGTTACACAGCACAAATAACATTGAATAGTTCTTAACTTGTGATTTTGATGTATTTTAATATTTGTTGGAAGCCGCCCAGAGTGGCTGGGGAGACCCGGCCAGATGGGCGGGGTACAAATAAAAAATTATTATTATTATTATTATTATTATTATTATTATTATTATTCTTTTAGTTTGCTACTTTATTAAATTTATTCATCTCTTCCCACACCGAAAGGAGCCCTGAAGCAAACTTACAGAACCTCTCCTCCATGGGTGCATCCATTTTTCAAAAGCGATCCCAACTTCTTGCTCTCGCCGCATATTCTGGTAGTCACGTACATAATTTAATTAACCAATGTGACAAGAAGCTCCCAAGTTCCACCTCCTGGGTCTCAGGCAGTGTGGCAGCCCCAAACCCACCCCACTCACTGGGCTAAGCACCACTT
This sequence comes from Darevskia mixta, assembly GCA_034641385.1. Classification (NCBI taxonomy): domain Eukaryota; kingdom Metazoa; phylum Chordata; class Lepidosauria; order Squamata; family Lacertidae; genus Darevskia; species Darevskia mixta. The sequence continues at coordinate 1,561,183 of JAWWNH010000139.1, read as the reverse complement.
ACCTTGGGAGATTGACAGCTGGTTGAGCTGGGCGTGGTACATGACGGAGCGCACTTTCCAGTGTTGCAGCAGAGGGTAGCCAGACACCTCACTGAAGTTCACCATCCCTGTGACCAAAACAACAGGTAAGCTTGCCCGTCAATGTTGAAGTATCTAGAACGCATCAATATCATCCTATATTTATTTATGCCCAGCCTTTTTACCTGACAAGGACTTAATGCGACTTACATACAACCCTTCCTTTTTTTGCGGAAAACGCCCTTATTCCAAGGCCGTTTCCCGCTGCTATCCCGGATTGTTGATATCCCTTAAATTTCCCGGATTTCAAAGGAAGCAGCTCCTCTCCCTCCCTGCCGGCCAGGGAGGCTCCTCAGCTGCGTTGCTCGGCTGCCAATAAGGAATCGGAGACCGACTGGGGGCGGAGCTTGCATGCCTTGTGCAGCCAGACCCTCACGCCCAACCAGGCAGACAGCCTGCATGCCGTCTATGCGCTCGCTCTTTTGCTCACCCGTTCGCGCGCAGCCTCTGGAGCGCAGGGTGGCGAGGCTACTTGGTGCCATTGCACCGCCCTCGCGGCACCCCTTATTTTCAAATCCGAAAGTTTGGAAAAATCCCTTATTTTCAAACCCGAAAGTTGACAGCTATTGTCAGGCTCCACTGGGGCTTTGCTCATGCCTTGCGGCTCCCCATGTGGCTGAGCATCTCTATGGTGGGGGGGGAAGGTGCTGGTACTGTGAACCGGTGAGTACCACCAGAAAAAAGCACAAGTGAGGCCCCCGCGGTTCATTAAAAACGGCAACATTCTCAAATCCGATTTCTGTATCTCACTGCAAGTCCTCTTTAGTTGGCTGTTATGCTTCCCCCCCCCCCCCGCTGCTCCCCTGGGAGAATGCTTACCTTTTGGACTTAACAAACCTCCTTTGCTGGGCAAGCAAAGCAATTAACGTGCTACATAACGGCCCGTTCACCTTCACCCAATTTCCTGGGAAACGGCAGCCCAGTTGCTTTGACGCAGCCAAACTGGTTGACGCACTTAATTCAAGAATATGCCTAATTAAATGTTGCTTCAGACTGCAAGAAACGCAGAGGCAGGTGTGGGGCAGGAGCGGGAACAGGGGTGAGCGGGGGGCTGGAAGGTGTGGAGGTGGAAGGGAAGCACTAATTATACTAAAGGAAGGTCTGTGGGTCAGCAACTCTTCGGTAATTAAAAATACAACTTGAAAGGAGCTTGCTTTTGCTTGTTTCTTTTCTGCAGCCCAGTCTCTACTTCTGAAGATAACAAGCCTCCCCCCCTACTCTCTGCCCCCCCCCCACTTTTCCTGAGAGGCCTGTCCCAAAGGCATGGCCCCAACACGTTAATTTCTCCACTAATTGCGTTTTTAATGAGCTGTCTTCCACACACAGCAGGCTGGGCATTTCCCATGGGCTCCCATGGGGAAGGCACAGCCTCAACCCATGCCAAGGGGTGTGGGCATTGGCACTGAGGAGCTTCTGAATGCCAGCTGCAAGGGAGGAGAAAGGGGCTGACTGGTGAGGGGCAATGCTCTGCCCCTTGAGCCAATGTTGAACGGGGAGCCGCCACATTCATTCCCTCTGGCCCTCACCCATAAAACAGCTCAGTCTCTCCTCTAAAGCAGCCCCTTGCAGGGTTGTGTGGCAGGGTGCCGAATGCCACACCTTCTGCAGCTATCACTTTATGCTCTCCAGAAGCACTGACTCCTTCAGTACCTGCTCTACTACCATAGCTGTCAACCCTCCCTTTTTTGCGGGAAACTCCCTTATTCCAATGCCGTTTCCTGCTGCTATCCCGGATTGTTGATATCCCTTAAATTTCCCGGATTTCAAAGGAAGCAGCTCCTCTCCCTCCCTGCCGGCCAGGGAGGCTCCTCAGCTGCGTTGCTCGGCTGCCAATAAGGAGTCTGAGACCGACTGGGGGCGGAGCTTGCATGCCTTGTGCAGCCAGACCCTCACGCCCAACCAGACAGACAGCCTGCCTGCCGTCTACGTGCTCGCTCTTTCGCTCACCCATTCGCACGCAGCCGCTGGAGCGCAGGGTGGCGAGGCTACTTGGTGCCATTGCACCGCCCTCGCGGCATCCCTTATTTTCAAATCCGAAAGTTTGGAAAAATCCCTTATTTTCAAATCCGAAAGTTGACAGCTATGAGCCTAGGCTGCTGATTGGCTCTCAGAGCTGGCTTAGCTCCTGCTCTGCAGCGATGCCGCCAACCAGGAAATCCAGCAACCCTCTGCTGCCTGCCTTGTCATGGTCCCTTGTCATGGTCAGATCTGCTCGGATTCAGTGGTAAAATGTGGTTTTCCCGGGGCAAGTGCTGGGACCAAAAAACAAAACCCCCCACTCAGATCCAGGGCTTTAAACCCCCGACCAGTGCCTAAAGACACAGCACAAAAGAAAGTCTGGATGATAGAAATTTAAAGTATATTTAAAAAACTATTGTAAGATTTAAAGATTGAAAAAAGTTGGAAGAAATGACAGCTTACAGAGTAGAAAAATATAGACTCATGATTTTAGGTTAAGACATATAAGAAAAGGACATAAGTGATAATATAAATAAATAAATAATATAAATAAATATTTTTTTTTTTTTTAAAAAAGAAAGTCTGGATGAGCACTTGCCTGTAAATCTGAACACAACTCTCAGTCAGTTTATGCACTTCTCCAGATTCTGGCCTGCTCTTCACATATTTTATGCATACAAAATGTTTATTTTATGGGGGGAGGGAAGCATTGAAAAATGTGCATTTCGTATAAAAAGTGTGTTCAAAATGTGTAGAATTGAAATGTGCACTTTCAGTATGTTATTTCAAAAAATATATATATGACAAAATGGGATGGAATGGACCTGTGACTGCTAGCAAAACTGGAATAGGGCAGAATTAGGCTGCCAGCCCATTCAAACTTCAGCCTGCGAGTTACAAGGCAACCAACACATGGAACATAGGGAACCACTTTACACCAAGTCAGATCACTTGCGCTCCCCTTGGTCCTATGGCTCTTTCAGCCTTTGAAGCAACAGATTTCCATGCAGTTAACAGGTTCCCTCTCCTTAGGAGTGCTGCATTTCAGCACAGTTGGGGGTTCTGTTCCTGGCCCCCGTGCACATTGGCAGAGCATGCATAAGCCCGCCCCATCCTCGTTATACCCCCTTTCTGCCCTCTTCTAGGTCCAAAAGGACCGGTGCGGTGGTGGTCACACATCAAGTGGACTTACACAAAATGGTCACCACCTGTACCTAGGCTTTGAGGTTGACGCAGGCTCCCTCCGGAGTACCTGGAAGAACAGAGAAGGCCCTGGTACCTTCGAATTGCTACTTACTTCGGCACATTCAGTTCCTGACCACATTAAAGTGACTATCTCGCCTCTGAAGTGATTATGGAAAAAACAGAGGACCTCCTTACTCAGCACCTCTGCTCCCCCATGCACATTTGGAGTAATGCCAGATCTGCTTAGACTGGTAAATAAAATCAAGCATTTATTTCCTTAAGAAACAACAACACCTTATGATCAGCCAGCAGGAATCAAACTACTTCCTTTCTCATGCACCATCTGCAGAGCAGTTTCTTGAATTATTTACATTTTATTGAAGTTTTATGCAATCAGCAAAAAGAGCATAGAATCTCTCTCCTACACACCCACTGAACACACACTCAAATCATATTGCCCTAACGTTTATCCATATTACCTACTTCAAGAAAAGGGTGTCCAAAGGGAAAAAAACAATGAAATAAAGTTTCTCGGAGGTATTTCTGATGCAGTTATTATGTTTTGCTACCTTTCTTGGCTGCTTTCTCACCTGCACTATTCTCAAAATTGCCCACAACAAAATTTTAAGAAGTAACTCTTGATACTGCCCTGTGCAGCTTTATGACAAGAGGCTGGATGGACATGGAAGAACTCTGACTGGGATTACTCACCGGTAAGGAAATCTGGGTCAGGGGTAGGCTCAGAGAGCTCCTCTTGGCACTGGTTCTCGAGTGGAACAGTGGCCAACACCAAGCCATCTGGCAACTGCTGCTCCAAACCACGGGCAAAGTTATTCTGTCTGAGAAACCCCAAGAGAGACAAGTTCAGAATCTGCTAAACAACAGGAGCGGTCAGTTCAAAAGACACTGAGAAGGGAAGCGCATCCCTCTCTACAAGAGCATGGATGAAGCAACCCGTGTCAAACCAGCTCTCAGAAACGGCAGTGGTGTCCTCCTGGCAGTGCCAACACTCCATTCACAGGTGTCAGGTTCCCTTATTGGTTGTTCAATAGAAGTGCCAAGCCATTTGTCTTTTAGTTCCTTTTATTCAGTGCCAAACTATTTACAGTGCAGAGCTCAGTCTTATCACGTCTGTTCACTTACTAGCAGAATCCGGAAGTGCCTCCCTCCTGTTTTGGCGCCAACACCACAATCTCGGCATCCTAAATTGCCGCCTTCTCCTCCTACGTGATATATGCGCCGGAACTGACGCCTCCCCCTCCGAGCGAGTCTGCTGGGTGGTGCCAGGTCTCCCATCATCTCTCTGGAGACCTTGCACTCCCTGGCTCCCAGCCACTAACTGCTCCTCCCCCGAGACCGGACTGCCAGTTTCACTCGAAGATGAATCTGTTGTTAAAACAGGTTGCGGCTCTCTATAAACACTCAGAGCTGGACTGGCAGGGGCTGGCAGATCCCTGACATCAGGGATGGGTGAGGTTGGTGCATTCACACCTCCAGGGCCACGTTGACCTCACGGCCACCACCATACACCATCCCAAGAGGATTGCCACTACCAGGAACGAGCAGGCCATGAATACGTCATCCTGCAAACAAGCGGGCAAAACTCTGCACTGCCGACTGCTCTCTGATTGGAGACAAGCTCCTCTTTTGTGGTGGTGGCAATGCTTGAGGAAGAACAGCTAGAGCAGAGGCACAGATGGGGGTGGGAGGTTAAGCATCCCTGTTTCCGCTCCTCCGCTGGAAATTGCTCTTTCCCTAAAATGTTTCTTATACGTAGCCTCCATTCTTATTCTGCCCATCAGAACTCCTCCACAAGCTTGTCTAATTATGGGCAACTGCCCTGCTCTGGCTAAGACGCACATCTTGCTACATTTGCCTCTCTCCCACCCCTCTCTTTTCTCACCCCTCTCCTTTGTGAAGCTGCATATTCTAAGAACTGAGAGGCAGCTCCTTTTTGCAGTTTTGCTTATACTGTAAAAGCACAACACACACGGATACCGCTGCATAGGCAACTAAAAGTCTACCAGCTCCATCTGGTACGCAGGCTGAGACCCTACCTGCCCGCAGACTGTCTCGCCAGAGTGGTGCATGCTCTAGTTATCTCTCGCTTGGACTACTGCAATGCGCTCTACGTGGGGCTGCCTTTGAAGGTGACCCGGAAACTGCAATTAATCCAGAATGCGGCAGCTAGACTGGTGACTGGGAGCGGCCGCCGGGACCATGTAACACCGGTCTTGAAAGACCTACACTGGCTCCCAGGACGTTTCCGAGCACAATTCCAAGTGTTGGTGCTGACCTTTAAAGCCCTAAACGGCCTCGGTCCTGTATACCTGAAGGAGCGTCTCCACCCCCACCGTTCTGCCCGGACACTGAGGTCCAATGCCGAGGGCCTTCTGGCGGTTCCCTCACTGCGAGAAGCAAAGCTACAGGGAACCAGGCAGAGGGCCTTTTCGGTAGTGGCGCCCACCCTGTGGAACAACAACTACCAGACCTTTAGAAGACATCTGAAGGCAGCCCTGTTTAGGGAGGCTTTTAATGTTTAATAGATTGTTGTATTTTAATGTTCTGTTGGAAGCCGCCCAGAGTGGCTGGGGAAACCCAGCCAGATGGGCGGGGTATAAATAAATAAATAATAATAATAATAATAATAATAATAATAATAATAATAATAGAACAGCAAGCCTTTATCCATCACCTGAACGTCCCCTTCAGCACCTGCCCAGGTGCCACCTCCCGAGTTTGATTGTTGTAACCATAGAACATCTCCCCAAAGAGAGTTTGGTTCATGGGCAGCTCCCGGCTCTCTTCGCAGCCGCCACCCGCTGGACACGACTCCGAGATTAACTGGCATGATCGGCCATCTATGCCTAGCTTGTAATCTTCGATGCATCTGCCGTGGGAGGGAATGCAAGGGACACGGTTACATCTTGCTGTGAGAGCTGTAGAAGGGAAGATGCCTGGCTCTGGAAGCATACTTTCTTTTTCCTTCCTTCCTTCCTTCCTTCCTTCCTTCCTTCCTTCCTTCCTTCCTTCCTTCCTTCCTTCCTTCCTTCTTTCTTTATTTTTGGAATATATTTTTATTCTGTTTTCTGCATATCACAACAAAACACTTAAAATATCATTCGAATAAAGCAAATACATATACATATACTCCGCCGAGTATTGTGACTTCCCTCCTTTCCCATCCTGGTTTTCATTTTTTACTTCATTCTTTCGCTTTTCTATATATAGATTATTTTGCACAATTTACTTATTATCTATATAAACTCTATTGTTACATTACAAGTATTGTGTCAAAATCTGTGAATGTACCGGTATTCATATTTTTACAATGTTTTTTTTAAAAATAATCAATAAATTTACTCCAATCTGACTGAAACATTTGGTCTCTTTGATTTCTAATTCTTCCAGTTAATTTTGCTAACTCTAAATATTCCATTAATTTTATTCTCCATTCTTCAATAGTTGGTATATCCGATGATTTCCATTTCTGTGCCAATAAAATTCTAGCAGCGGTGGTTGCATATAAAAATAATCTCTGGCCACTTCTCATAATCCCCCACCATTCCTAGCAAAAACGCTTCTGGTGTTTTGGGAAATGTATACTTTAACATTTTTTAAAAATTCATTATATATGAATTTTTACCTTTCCACAAACCCACCACATGTGATAAAAGTCGCCATCTTCTGTCTTACATTTCCAACATTTCTTGTTTTTCATTCTACACATTTTTGCCAGCTTGGTGGGGGTTATGTACCAGCGATACATCATTTTCATGATGTTTTCTTTTAATACTGTACAGGCCGTAAATTTAATGTTTTGTTTCCATAATTTATGCCACCTATCAAATTGTATATTATGTCCTACTTTCGACAATAGAAGAACGCATGCACAAGTAATTTGCCGCTGCAACACTGTGGTGAGACACTGTGTCGGAGGATCTCTCCGACAGAAATGAAATCATGCTATTCAGCTAGAGAGTGAGAAATGTTAACACTATAGGTCTGACTCAGCAGTATGTCTCCAGCAAACCCTTCCCACATTGACTTGTGTGCTAAGAAGCTCCTGCATGAGGCAGATGATTCCAGGGCAAGTCCCAACCAGTGCTTTTCTTCTAGAAAAAAAGGTGCCATTACTGCACACCCTTGAATATCCCCAGAAAAAAAAAGCACTGGTCCTAAGATGCATGATCAGTTCACATGAACCTCACTTTTGCCTCATGAAGTGAGAATGAAACCTAAACTGCACACCAAAACACTCAACCACAGCTTTTCCAGCATGTTGCAGTGGCAAGATTGATAGAGGCGGGCATAGTGCCTTGATAGAGGCAGGCATACCTACGGGACGCCTCTCCTGGTATGCCCCACGGAGGACCTTAAGGTCCATAAATAGCAACGCTCTAGAGGTCCCGGGCCCTTAGGAAGTTAGATTAGCCTCAACCAGAGCCAGGGCCTTCTCAACACTGGCTCCGACCTGGTGGAACGCCCTGTCTCATGAGACCAGGGCCCTGCAGGATCTGATTTCTTTCCGCAGGGCTTGTAAGACAGAGCTGTTCCACCTGGCCTTTGGCTTGGAATCAATTTGATCCCCTCCCCGTTCTTTCCTTTTTTCCTCCTGTGATGGAACTCCTATTTGGGGACTTCCCTGGCATTTTTCTGGCCCATGTAGGACCAGTCTGGATACTCTGCCTTGGTGAAGATTTGACGGTTTCTTTCCCAAATAGTTTTTGATTTGCGTTTCTACTGAAATGAGGCTGCACTTTAATGTTGTATTTTAATCTTGTTTTTAAGTTTTATTTTAATCAATTGTTTTTATACTTGGTGTTAGGCGCTCTGAGCCCGGTCTTGGCTGGGGAGGGTGGGGTATAAATAAATTATTATTATTATTATTATTATTATTATTATTATTATTATTATTATTATTATTATGAAACGTTGAGAAAAGTTTAGGAAAGTAATGCGTGAGGTATTAGGGTGCGTCAAATTTTTCAACTTTCGAATTCCCCAAAATGAAGGGAGCTAAAAAGTTGTAACATGACTTGGGAATTTTGGTTAAATTTATATAATTTAGTTTGGCTCTGTAAATAATAAGAGGAGTTTGGATTTAATATCCCGCTTTATCACTACCCGAAGGAGTCTCAAAGCGGCTAACATTCTCCTTTCCCTTCCTTCCCCACAACAAACACTGTGAGGTGAGTGGGGCTGAGAGACTTCAGAGAAGGGTGACTAGCCCAAGGTCACCCAGCAGCTGCATGTGGAGGAGCGGAGACGCGAACCCGGTTCACCAGATTATGAGTCTACCGCTCTTAACCACTACACCACACTGCGTGTGTTTATTTGCTTGTTACTTAAACGCAGACTTACCAAGCTAAATGTTGTCCAATCACATAAATAATAGCAAATTTGAATTCCTCGCACCCCAAACCATATTTAAAGACCCCTCAGTAAATAAATTTGCAAATGTTTTCACCTCCTAAAATGATGCATCTTAATGAGGTATTATTTATAACCCACTCCAGCCTCTCTGACTGAGGGAGTCACTCCCATACCTCAGATAGGCAGATACCAACCCACTCATCTCAAAACTATACAGGTAAGGATACGTATGAAATTACTCCTCCCAGCTATTCCCCTGGATTTTGGCATTCCAGATTACTAAATCTAATTTCCAGAGCAGTGCTGATAAATTAGCAAGCACCATTCTTCTAATTTATTAAAATTCTGAATTTTGTTCAGGCATTGGAGCTTCCACAATTTGCTATTTTTTTCAGGCCATATCTCTTGCCCCCCCCCACCTTGCAGGATCTCAACATGCTTCAACTTTGATCGAATCACAGCAGGAAAAGGAATCCTCTAGACCAGGGCTTCCCAAACTTGGGTCTCCAGCTGCTTTTGGACTACAATCCCCATCATCCCTGACTACTAGTCTTCTAGCTAGGGATGATGGGAGTTGTAGTTCAAAAAACAGCTGGGGACCCAAGTTTGGGAAGCCCTGCTCTATACAATGGTATGCCCTCAGCGAGATTCCTCTGTTTCCTTGATCAATGCACCCAGGCACCTCAGTAGCCTGCAAGAAGGCAGGGGTGCGAGAGGACACAGGCAATATTTGCCAATTCATTCTTAGAAAATTTTAGGATTTTTCCTACTTATAGCACTTATGGCAGAACATGGGGCACAGTGAACAGAGTGGAAAGAGGGAAACGGACTCTTCCCAATTCCTGGGAATTCTTCCAAGGCGATCCAAGCATATTTACGGTGTGACCCAGCCTTCTCTGCCATTGCAAGATTCGGTTATTTTACCAAATGAACACACTCTGTACAACATGCTACCATATTATCATTATTTCAACTTCTTAATTAAGGACTATGGGCAGTAGCCAACTAACGTGCCCCATCAGGACAAGGATTTGCTCTTGTGCAATGGGACTCTCCCCCTCTTCCTCCTGTGTACACCCCATGACCTCCCCAGATCTGCTCTGGAGGGTTAGGGAAGACCCAGAAGAGATTTAGGGGGCATGCCAGGAGAGGGGAGGGGAGAAGCCCTGTTGCAGAAGCGAAAATCTTTGTGCTAATGAGACATGTTACTCAGAGCTACTTTGGATGCTCAGAGCTGCTATGGAATAACCACTAGCTTATTGTTTTGAAGAGAAAACCAGGAGCAACTGAGTGCTACAAAGGGAGTTTGAAGTGTAGATTAGCAGCACAGCAGCTATAAATGGTGCACTTAATACTGAGAAAAGAAAAATAAGCACAGCCAGACTTCCAAACACACAAATAAAGTTCAACAAAAGATGTTTCACATTCCTGGAAGATGCTAAAGACTTTTGTGGAACTCACCCACAGAACATAAGGATATTGTATAGGACAGGATCTTCCGGCAAAGGCACCATCTGCTGCAGGCAGAGCTGCTCGCAACCACCATTGAATCCGTCCGAGCAGTCCACACCAATGTGGCGGTCGTAGCAGCCAGTGCCATCTTTCATGGGGCTGAGGCCAGGCGGACACTAGCATGACAAGAAAGCACAACAGCACAAACCAGCTTAGCCACACACAGGAGGTGGGAGATTGCAGAGCTCTTGCTTTCTGCTTCGCTCGACACAAAATTGTGTTAATGGCACGCAACAGCATAATCGCACCTCCGCTGGCTGCCTTCCAGCGACAACGGTACAAAAAACAAACTTCGCTGCATCTCCCATCTGGGCAGTTCAAGGCACCATATTTAGTGAGAAAAACTCAATTAGAACCCCACCATTTCTCTTTTGTTTGAATCAGCGGAAAGATCTGCAGTGCCTTCTCTGCTATTTCCTTGAGTCTCATTTCTTGGAACCGATTCTGCTTCCCCCCACCCTTCCTCCTCCTCCTCCTCCTCCTCCTCTCCCACATTCTTTTTACGAGATAATTCCACAATACCATTCACACTCCAGGCTCATAACCTTAGTGTTACATTCCTAATCTCAGTTGTAAAATCTCATAGCTTTCATCTTTGTAATAATACCTGCAACTATTGGCCCTTTTCTCTCATTTGATGTGACTCAGTAGCTTGCTCTCTTCCATTATTTCTCACTTCAACTGTTTTGACACTTCTTCTTCTTCTTCTTGCTAACTCTTCCTATCTCCTCTAACTTGGGCACTGTGTCTTCCTTACACTCGGTGCAATCCAGAGAAAGTGCTCCTCTATTTGGTGGGTGAATATGCAATCACCCCATTCATCATCACCCTCTTCCAGGCTACTGGTTTCTTCATAGCTAGTAAAAGGTAAAGGGACCCCTGACCATTAGGTCCAGTGGTGTCCGACTCTGGGGTTGCGGTGCTCATCTCGCTTTATTGGCCGAGAGCCGACGTACAGCTTCCAGGTCATGTGGCCAGCATGACTAAGCCGCTTCTGGTGAACCAGAGCAGCGCACGGAAACGCCGTTTACCTTCCCGCCAGAGCGGTTCCTATTTATCTACTTGCACTTTGATGTGCTTTCGAACTGCTAGGTGGACAGGAGCTGGGACCGAGCAATGGGAGCTCACCCCGTCGTAGGGATTCGAAATGCCGACCTTCTGATTGGCAAGCCCTAGGCTCTGTGGTTTAACCCACAGCGCCACCTGGGTCTTCATAGTTACCCAGGAACTATTGGATGCACTAGATGTGAGGAGGTATCTGTGTGCATGCAAACCCAACCACCCACACACCATAGCTGTCAACTTTCGGATTTGAAAAAAAGGGATGCCGCAAGGGCACCAAGTAGCCTCGCCACCCTGCGCTCCAGAGGCTGCACGCGAACGGGTGAGCTAAAGAGCGAGCGCGTAGACGGCAGGCAGGCTGTCTGTCTGGTTGGGTGTGAGGGTCTGGCTGCACAAGGCATGCAAGCTCCGCCCCCAGTCGGTCTCAGACTCCTTATTGGCAGCCGAGCAACGCAGCTGAGGAGTCTCCCTGGCCGGCAGGGAGGGAGAGGAGCTGCTTCCTTTGAAATCCGGGAAATTTAAGGGATATCAACAATCTGGGATAGCAGCGGGAAACGGCATTGGAATAAGGGGGTTCCCCCCCAAAAAGGGAGGGTTGACAGCTATCACACACACACACACACACACACACACACACACACGGCTGGATTCAGGATGGAATCAGGTTCCAGCAGGGATTCTGCATCTGCAGACTAACAAGGGAGTTGCACCTTAACTGACTTCAGTTGTTTTTAGGAGAACAATGTGCTTGCAGTGAACTCTGAACTGCATCCATCTCTGGTTACTTGAGAAAATGGTCATGGTGTTACTTGCATGGTCAGACATCTAAGCAATTGAACCAGGAACCCCCAGTTATCCAGGGACTGTTTCCCTAGGCTTTTGTTTCAGTTTTTGGATTGAGATACGGAACCATAGCTGTCAACCCTCCCTTTTTTGTGGGAAACTCCCTTATTCCAATGCCGTTTCCCGCTGCTATCCCGGATTGTTGATCTCCCTTAAATTTCCCGGATTTCAAAGGAAGCAGCTCCTCTCCCTCCCTCTCGGCCTGGGAGGCTCCTCAGCTGCGTTGCTCGGCTGCCAATAAGGAGTCTGAGACCGACTGGGGGCGGAGCTTGCATGCCTTGTGCAGCCAGACCCTCACGCCCAACCAGACAGACAGCCTGCCTGCCGTCTATGCGCTCGCTCTTTTGCTCACCCGTTCGCGCGCAGCCTCTGGAGCGCAGGGTGGCGATGCTACTTGGTGCCATTGCACCGCCCTCACGGCATCCCTTATTTTCAAATCCGAAAGTTTGGGGAAAATCCCTTATTTTCAAATCCGAAAGTTGACAGCTATGTACGGAACACAAGAACAACTCGGAATGCAGTGAGTTAAAGAGCTACCTAGCTCAGGGGAAAATACTGTCAGGAAGGTTCTTCTTTCAAATGGAGCCCTTTGAGGCACATAGTGGAAAGAGTCACGGGCTGCTCTCTATCCTTCTTCATGTATTTCGGCTCATGAGGTGTTAACAGAGGATTTGTTCCTGAAATGATTTCCCCCTCACAGTCCTGGTGACTGAAGCTCACACAACAAGTCACAGGTTGCTTGCTGACACTAATTCTGCAATTTCCAAAACAAACGGCCCCCTGTGGGCTCACTAGGCTCTCATCCTGCCCCACGTCGCACTTCCCCCTCCAGTGCCAGCTGGAATGCCGAAGCGCAAGAGCACTTTAGGTGTTTTTACGATGCTGGCACTTGATGAGCAAGCCCAGATGTTTGGGATGATGGCAAACAGGCAAATGAGGAGCCTGGGGATCCTGCCCAGCACCCATCCCCATCTCATTGGCTTCCCATCTGTTTGACCAGATGTGCAAGCAAGTTGGGAGTGGGTGGGCAGGTGAGGTACGTGTGCATGTGTGTGCGCACCTCCCTCCCTCCAATTGATTTCACTCCTTCGTGGCCATTTGCAGGAACCATTTGCTGTCCTACTCTTGTGCAGCTCCCACTCTTTCCCATGGACCAGGGGCAGGTATTTGCTAGTGGATTGTGTCTCAAGTTCATGTAGCATAAGCAATAAAAAGGAAACAGTGCCTTGGTGCAATGCTCCCTGCGATTTCCCTTGTAACCTGCACCATTCAGCAGCAAATCATGTGTTTGCTACACTACAGCATCTGCAACGCTCGGGTGTTGGATACTACACTGGTGGGGGTTGTGGGAATGTTTAGGAATGTGGATGAGGATATATTGCTTAAGATATCCTATCCCAACTTGTGTTTACAAGTTCCAACAAAGTCAGCAGAGTTACATTCCCCTTTTAAAATCACACAGGTTGCTCAGGTTTGTTTAAACCTCTGTAAAATAGTTTCCTGGTATATATTTCCCCCTTTTTCCTCTTAAAATAAGACACTACACAAGTCTTCTATAAAAGCATATAAAAACGTGTAATGGTCACAATAAGATCCCAGATGAAGGCAGACTTAAGTTTAGAAAATATATGTACATGTGGAGACTCTCCATGTGGGAGAAGGCTCCATTTGGGCCCTGCTCTAAGATGTTGCTTGCTTGAAGTCCCGATCCCAAGAGACGGAAATGGCCGCTGACCTGTGGTTTTGTGCTAACCTGCCCAGGTGAAGCCACACCCACCTCCAGTTACATAGAGGAAGTTGTCTCAGTCCAGGTAAACAGGAAGTTATGGCTGGAGGACTGAGACACCTTCATGTCCACTCTAGTATTGTTGTTACAGGTAGATAGCCGTGTTGGTCTGTCATAGTCAAAACAAAATAAGAAAAATTCCTTCCAGTAGCACCTTAGAGACCAACTAAGTTTGTTATTGGTATGAGCTTTCATGTGCATGTATCTGAAGAAGTGTGCATGCACACGAAAGCTCATACCAAGAACAAACTTAGTTGGTCTCTAAGGTGCTACTAGTATTGTTGTGTTTGACTGCTCTATGTTTACATCCCACAGGGGTCACCCCCTTACATGCACTTCTGCTTTGTTGCCAACCCCTGCTACTTCCCTATAGCCTCATCATTGACTGGTTCATCTAGCTGAGTCTTATTCTATCCTGACTGGCAGTGGCTCTCCAGGGTTTCAGACAGGGGGCCTTCCCACTCCAACCTGGAGATGTCAGGAATTGTAGCCTGTGGCCTTTTGCTCTGCAGAATGCTACTGAGCTTTGGGCCTCCCCTGAGGATGTAATTTATAAGACGTTCCGCTTGCACATTCTGAAACCATTTAGTCTGCATTAGTGGCCCACAGACAAGGCAAGCCTTGATCAGCAAGGATAATAGCATCTTCAAGGATAAGGTGTGTGTTTTTGTGAGGGAATACTTTGTGGTCTAAACCACAGACCCTAGGGCTAGCCGATCAGAAGGTTGGCAGTTCAAATCCCCGCGACGGGGTGATCTCCCGTTGCTCAGTCCCTGCTCCTGCCAACCTAGCAGTTTGAAAGCACATCAAAGTGCAAGTAGATAAATAGGTACCACTCCGGGAGGAAGGTAAATGGCGTTTCTGTGTGCTGCTCTCGTTCGCCAGAAGCAGCTTAGTCATGCTGGCCACATGTCTGCGGACAAACACCGGCTCCCTCGGCCTATAGAGCGAGATGAGCGCCGCAACCCCAGAGTAGTCTGCGACTGGACTTAGCGGTCAGGGGTACCTTTACCTTTACCTTTTTACGTGGGTTTGGCTTCCTGGGAGTTGTAACTGCGATACAACATTTCAGACTCTGCTTTCTATGATTAGGGTACTGCAAATGCTTGTGGGGTTTTTTTTTACCTAAAGCAAAAAATGCACATTTGCCATTGCAGACAAGTATCCCAAACAAGAAACAGGTTTGAAAACAGTCTTTGAAGAATAAAAGGGGTGTGAAACCAAAGTGTGAGGAGAGGCAAAATCCTGCGCCATCAAGTCAGCAATGATATGAAAGCACATTAGAGCTGCTCTTTAAATGGGGAATGGCGTGCAGTTAAGCATGTGGTGTGCAAGAACAATTTGGACACTGCAAAATTCTCAACCCTTGCTTTTGACAGCAACAACAAAAATATGTCTCAAAGTATGCTGTTTTCAAGTTGCACCAACTGTAAAGAACATTTGGCTGTGGTGGCAAAATTTACCACCTTTGTGCATTTATGAGATGGAAAGCAAGACCAGGAAACTTCTAAGTCCTTATGGGCCTCTTATATGTGTCAGAATTGCAAAACAGACATTTAAGGACTTTTTGCTGCTGATTTAAGAGATTATATTAACTGCTTAAGGTTTTTATTTGTGGATTTATCTTATATATGGATCATCATATTGTATGTTTTGTTGTAAGTGAATGAACTGTGTTTTCACGTTTCACAATTTTATTCATACCTACGTATTAAATGTCCTGAACATGTGAAGCCAAAGGAGGTGGGAATAAATGGGGACATTCTCTTCCCCTCCTTCACTCCCTTGCTCATGCTGCTGCTGTCAGCCGTGGCCTTGTCAGCAGTCATTGCAGAGATCTCTGTGCAGAAAGTGTTCCACCTGCTGATCCCTCCCCCAATTCATCACACACCCGACTTCGGCGCAACGCCTCTCCCAATGCAGAGCAGGTGTAGAGGAAGAGCATCAGCAATGGGACATGTGCGGCAGCTTCACAGGCACAGTCTGAAGCAGATGGATTGCTTTCCACCTATCTCTCCTGGGAGCCCTTGTGCAAAAGGGTGCAGTGAAATGGGCTGTGGGGGCGTGAGAGCAGGTGGGGAGGTGGAGGAAGGGAACATCTGCCACAAAGCAGTTAGCAGGCATCTCCTCCAGAGCAACGGGGGCTGGTAGGTAGACAGTGGCGGCGGCAGCAAGAGGAGTGGACTCTGGAGACAGGGAATTAAGTCGTCAGGACCTGACCCCATGTGGGAGCTTCACTTATAAATATAGGGATGCCAGGGCCATAGCTGACAACTTTCGGATTTGAAAATAAGAGATTTGTAACAACTTTCGGATTTGAAAATAAGGGATGCCGCGAGGGCGGTGCAATGGCACCAAGTAGCCTCGCCACCCTGCGCTCCAGAGGCTGCGCGCAAACGGGTGAGCGAAAGAGCGAGTGCGCAGACGGCAGGCAGGCTGTCTGTCTGGTTGGGCATGAGGGTCTGGCTGCACAAGGCATGCAAGCTCCGCCCCCAGTCAGTCTCAGACTCCTTATTGGCAGCCGAGCAACGCAGCTGAGGAGCCTCCCTGGCCGGCAGGGAGGGAGAGGAGCTGCTTCCTTTGAAATCCGGGAAATTTAAGGGATATCAACAATCCGGGATAGCAGCGGGAAACAGCATTGGAATAAGGGAGTTTCCCACCAAAAAAAGGGAGGGTTGACAGCTATGGCCAGGGCCCAAGCCTGCATGGGACCTAACCACCACATTCTGAGCCAGAGGTTCTCCCACTAATCATAGGTGCACATGAACTTTCTGTGGCTTCGTGGTAGTTAAGGGAAGGCTTTCTTGTTCCAGCAGGTGCACATAATCTCTCCCAGCTAATGCATGATGTAGCACATTCAGTTTTCAGGGACAAGGAATTTAAAAAAGAAAACCTGTCTCAGGCCAGAGTCCTCCACAGATCAAGGCACCACTGACTGCGGCCTATGAAATTTGGCCTTATATTTGTTTGTTTGTATTATGATCATTTATAAAATTTATTTCAAGGCAACTTCTAACAAGTTAGCTAAGGGCAGTAATACAATGCAATGAAATAGCTTGATATGAGTGTTGCTGCCTCCCTTGCTATCAGAGGCTTCTGAAGCTCTGGAAGGCACAGAAGAGTACCAGAAAGGTAAGTCACACCTGCTGAAATTCTGTTTCTCGTGCTGCTGTCAAGAAATAATGGTAAGCATCTGCACAGTGGGTTAGAGCAGTGTTCCCCAACCTTGGGCCTCCAGCTGTTTTTGGACTATAATTCCCATCATCCCTGACCACTGGTCTTGCTAGCGAGGGATGATGGGAGTTGTAGTCCAAAAACAGCTGGAGGCCCAAGGTTGGGGAACACTGGGTTAGAGCATTCAAAAGGCTCCATGTATGCTCTGCTCATCTCTAATAATAACCGAGTGCACATTCTTGACCACAGAATCATTTGTCCAAATTTGAACAATAAGGATGCATGCAGAGGTTGCACCCTAATACTTTCTGAACTTTTCAGCTGGGGAGTTTGCAAAAGCACATTCCTGGCTAGCTTTCGGAATGGCATTCCTTCCATTTTTTTGGTTTGTTTAGTTCAACCTACTCTTGAGTCTTGTGGCACAGGCCATGATAGAAATTGAAATAAAAAGAGCAAGGACCAGAAAAAATGTCTTGCTGTGAATTTCTGTTTATTGGGAATGATTGATGACATTCCTTTTAGGGATGACTCCTCCTAGTGGAAGGAACAGGCAGGGCCCACTAAAGGTTTTCTTCTTCACTCCAGGGGGAGGAGTCCTAAAGGTAAAGGTAAAGGGACCCCTGACCATTAGGTCCAGTCGTGTCCGACTCTGGGGTTGCACGCTCATCTCGCTTTATTGGCCGAGGGAGCCGGCGTACAGCTTCCAGGTCATGTGGCCAGCATGACTAAGCCACTTCTGGCGAACCAGAGCAGCGCACGAAAATGCCGTTTACCTTCCTGCCTATTTATCTACTTGCACTTTGATGTGCTTTCGAACTGCTAGGTTGGCAGGAGCAGGGACTGAGCAATGGGAGCTCACCCCGTCACAGGGATTCGAACCGCCGACCTTCTGATCAGCAAGCCCTAGGATCTGTGGTTTAACCCACAGCGCCACCTGGGTCCTCGGGAGGAGTCCTACCTCTCACCAAAACACCTGGCAGAGCAGACAACTCCTCGACGCCACATCCCAACTGAACGCTGGGTTTGCATGTGCAAAAGCACTTGCTTAATGGAGCAGCTGGGGCAGGCAACACACCAATCAAGTAGAAAATGGAGCTCCCACTTACCTAGCTTGTTTGTTGTGTCCTCAGGTTTCTGTGGCTCACCCAACCCTGTCCCTTCTAGGTAAAGGTAAAGGGACCCCTGACCATTAGGTCCAGTCATGACCGACTCTGGGGCTGTGGTGCTCATCTCGCTTTATTGGCCGAGGGAGCCGGCGTACAGCTTCCGGGACACGTGGCCAGCATGACTAAGCCGCTTCTGGCAAAACCAGAGCAGCGCACGGAAACGCCGTTTACCTTCCCGCCAGAGCGGTACCTATTTATCTACTTGCACTTTGACGTGCTTTCGCACTGCTAGGTTGGCAGGAGCAGGGACCAAACAACGGGAGCTCACCCCGTCGCGGGGATTCCCTTCTACATTCCCTTATTAGAAAGAATACCACCTCTGCAGCTCCAGGGGAATTTTGCTAATATTTAAATAGCAACTGAACAGAATGTGCCAACAAAGAGTATGACTCATCCATTCCCTTTGGAACCCAGGCTAATTCATAGAAGGACTTCTTCACACATTAAAAAATACACAAATGTACATCAAAGATGTTTTACGTGTATTCCTAAAAAAGTAAAGTGTGAAGGCGGCAAACTTGTAGTTGCAAGAGTGTGTAACATACAGAAACAGTGTGCATCATACTCATTAGGAAGTCAAGTGTCATGCCAGCTTCCTACCAGGTGTGGCAAGGCAGTGTGTAAAGTCTATATTTGTCATGCATAATGGGGAAGGTGGCCATAAAATGGGGAAACTGTATGAGATGGGAGACAAAGAACAGCCACAGAGCTGAAAGATAATACAAACATATGGGGCTTTGTCCGCTGCCTTGTGGGATTTCTTCGGGAAAAGAAAAGGCTAAGGATTAAACCCTACACAAATCCGGAGTGGAGTCCCTAAGACGGCTGGATGAATGGCACCAATCTGGTGCCAAACATGTTGCTCTGATTTGTAATGCGCCAAACAAATACATTGAAACCCCAAATAAATCATGTGTGCAAACAGACATTTATCTTTGCAATCCCACTTTCCCAAGAGGCAGCTGCATTACTCTGAATAAAAAGTACACCAACCATACAACCCGTAGAATCCAATTTCCGATCTGCAATGCAGCGGAAGTTCTTGCTGCAGCCACCGTTGTCCTTGGAGCAGTCCCGAACTGGCCCAAACGAATCCAGAAGAACCTCCAAGTTGTCAAAAGAGGAGGAAGTCATCAGTTCTTCCCTGCAAGGGAGGGGAAAAAACCAATTATTAATATTCATTGTTTTAATATTAAAGTAGGGTCGCTGAAGAGTGGGGCAAATTTTTGGGTTATCTAAAAAAGAGGTGTGACCTGAACAGGCTACATGCTCTGCAATAGCTCTTGCAGAAAATTGTTAGCTAGTGAAAACTAATTTTTAAGCAAAATAAATACCAATCGAATGGATCTTTAACATTTGGTTTCAGAGCTTTAAAAAAAGGGGGGGAAGGAAAACAATAACAACAACAGGAATATGGTAATTGGAATTGGAATATTATATTATATATGAGTTATCATGTGATGCAATGGGAAGTTGAGGGAAGTCAATTTAGATACAAAATCTACACAAAATTAAGTACAGGAAAAAAATATCAGTTGGTTTGTTTATAGACTATTATTTAGTTGCTGGAGATAAAGAATCCAATGTATTATGAAGAAATCTGTGTAGACATGCATAATAATTTTTTATTTATGTATTTATGTATACATTTATGTATTTTGGTGTTTGTTAGTTTTTGCCCTTTTTTTCTTTTGTGATCTCTTTTCTTTCTCTTTGTAAAATGAAAAACGAATAAACAGAAATGGAAAAAAATATTAATATTCGTTGCAGCATAGCAGTGTTCTATGAGCTTTAGAGCAGACACTCTAAAGATTGCTGCTGGACTACAAATCCCATCATCCCTGGCCATTGGCCAACAACATCTGGAAGGCCTGCTATGCTTAGCAGGAGAGTATTAAAGTGGCTTAATACATGGAGCTGTGTGTCTCTGCTAAAGGATGACTGAGCACAGAGATGGTGTAGCTGCAGGTGATGTGAGTTCTTTATGGCTGTGTACAGGTGACCATTTCTGCGGTAGGTTGAAAACTGGAAAAATACAACCAATTAATGTAGTAGACATTAACTACTCATTAACTACCCATTTCTTAGTACAGGCAACGCCCCATTTGCATGGGGGATAGGTGTTTTGATGCACCATGCCCATTTATTTTATTTTATATATTTATATTTATTTTTGTTCATTTGTGGGCATGTATTGGGTGGAGATAGGCGGCCATGTGAACAGCAGCATGATGATAGATCAGGTGGGCATCCCAGGCTGGTGAGCACAGGTGAGCATTGTGGGTAGTGGGTAGCCCACAGGTGAGCTGCAGAGGAACACCCAGGGCAGGGCAGGATCCCCAGCAGCCTCCCTGCTCTACTGGCACTGCATGACTCACACCAATGTCACCATTTTGGCATCTGGAACATGAGGAGGCAAGCAGCAGCCTAGGCTCATAGCTGTCAACTTTCGGATTTGAAAATAAGGGATTTTTTCCAACCTTTCGGATTTGAAAATAAGGGATGCCGCGAGGGCAGTGCAATGGCACCAAGTAGCCTCGCCACCCTGCGCCCCAGAGGCTGCGCGGCGCGAACGGGTGAGCGAAAGAGCGAGCGCGTAGACGGCAGGCTGTCTGTCTGTCTGGTTGGGCGTGAGGGTCTGGCTGCACAAGGCATGCAAGCTCCACCCCCAGTCAGTCTCAGACTCCTTATTGGCAGCCGAGCAACGCAGCTGAGGAGCCTCCCTGGCCGGCAGGGAGGGAGAGGAGCTGCTTCCTTTGAAATCCGGGAAATTTAAGGGATATCAACAATCCGGGATAGCAGAGGGAAACGGCATTGGAATAAGGGAGTTTCCTGCCAAAAAAAGGGAGGGTTGACAGCGGAAGCAGGTGCTGGACCATGGACAACTGCAGTGGGGTTTGTTTGTCCTCTGCCCCTGAGCTGTAAAAGGAGAGGGTTTGGCATGACCAGAGGTGTATGGCAGAGTTGGTGAGGCTGGCAAGTAATGCAAGCAGGGGCGGTAGCCCTTACTAAAAGAGAAATAGGTATTAATCTGTTGCACAAATGGTAAGTGTGTTTCGTTTGCCAAACGTGCCCCGGGCTGCTGTCCTGTACCAGAGGTGTCTCCAGGGAAGAGGGAGAGAGAGAAGTGGAGCCACACAGGGGTCCTGGGAGACAACTCTAAGCATGAGAGTGCCGCAATGAAGAAAACACAGCAGCTACTAGGGTGGGGAAACGGCTTCCTGAAACCCAAGAGACCCTTTGATCGTTCTCAAGCTTAGAACAAGCACGTACCTGACCTCCACAGCATCCTCCATCACTGTCATGTCCGTTTTGCACTTGGCTGATGGGTTGATGGCCAGTTCAGCGGGTGGGATGACAAAGCTCTTGCTCAACGGCAGCCACATCCCTTCCCCAAGAGTATAGGTGAATCTGGATTCAGAGAGAGGAAACCAGTTGGATACGTGGCCCAAGTATGCAAAAAAATAATAAAAATAAAAATAAAAAAGCATTCATTGTGGACATGAATCTAGATGCAATTCTCTAGCAGGCTCTGACTCAGTTGGCAGGACACATGCTTTGCTTGCGTAATGTTCCCTCTTCGGTGTCTGGCATCTAGAGTTAAATATCTCAAGGAAGAGGTGCTGAGGAACACTTCTGCCTGCATGACTCTGCCGACAGCGTCTGTGGTTGAAGGGCCAATGCCTGGATTTATTTTGAATTAGCTTTGCTTGCTTTCAGAGTGGTGCATGCTCTAGTTATCTCCCGCTTGGACTACTGCAATGCGCTCTACGTGGGGCTACCTTTGAAGGTGACTAGGAAACTACAACTAATCCAGAATGCGGCAGCTAGACTGGTGACTGGGAGCGGCCGCCGGAACCACATAACACCGGTCCTGAGAGATCTACATTGGCTCCCAGTACGTTTCCAAGCACAATTCAAAGTGTTGGTGCTGACCTTTAAAGCCCTAAACGCCCTCGGTCCTGTATACCTGAAGGAGCGTCTCCACCCCCATCGTTCAGCCTGGACACTGAGATCTAGCGCCGAGGGCCTTCTGGCGGTTCCCTCACTGCGAGAAGCAAAGCTACAGGGAACCAGGCAGAGGGCCTTCTCGGTAGTGGCGCCCGCCCTGTGGAACGCTCTCCCATCAGAGGTTAAAGGGATCAACAACTACATGACATTTAGAAAACACCTGAAGGCAGCCCTGTTCAGGGAAGTTTTTAATCTGTGATGTGTTAATGTATTTTAATGTTTGCTGGAAGCCGCCAAGAGTGACTGGGGAGACCCAGCCAGATGGGCGGGGTATAAATAATAAATTATTATTATTATTATTATTATTATTCAGTTATGTCACCTCCTAGCCAAATCTGATTGGTTATGCAGAAGTCACAGTTCATAGGAAGAAGTCGGGTTTCAAGACATAAACAGTATTGCCAAATAGGGCTGTGTGGTTGTGTGCTCAAGGGGAGAGGTTTGTCAGACATGCTTTTTCTCTCCCCGGTACTTCGCCCCTTTCATGCTGAAAATATTCACTTGTGAATATTTGGTGCCACTCTACCTGAAATGGCATTTTCCTACTATATGCTGAGGCAGCAAAGGGAGAAAGAACAGCAGGGAACAAGGAGGGATAATGTACATGGTTGGTCACGCTGGCTGCATTGAAAAAAAACCTTACCTGAATATCTTGTCAGAAGGTTGTTCTCCCAGCACCAAATCAAATCCACGTTGGAATATGGTATATGGCCATGGCCTGGAGAAAAACAAAACCACAGAAGCCATGAAAGCTTTTTCTTTCTTTCTTTCTTTCTTTCTTTCTTTCTTTCTTTCTTTCTTTCTTTCTTTCTTTCTTTCTTCTTCCTTCCTTCCTTCTTTACTTACTTACTTACTTACTTACTTACTTTCTACATCATCAAATGGCTCAGGAGAAGTTACAAAAAATGTCAGAACTGGAACAACTATATTAAAACCATGAAATGAAACACAAGTCAAGCAGCGACAAAGCAACAGAGCAGAAGACCAGAACAGCAGCGCACAGCAACAGAGGAAGATAGCAACAAAGGAGATACTCCCTCAACCAAAGGCTTGGATAAGAGAACGAGTACACACCTCACAATATTTCACCTCATAATTGCACGTGAGCTGACAGCACACAATAGCAGCCAAACACGAGACAGGGCTGAGTGAGTGACTCTCCACCACAGATGGTTTGCTGTGGCACCCAAGGAAGGAGCTCCTCAACACAACTTTGAGGCAAGTAAACACAGCAGAGATATTTCTTAATGGAGTCCAGCACATAGCATGCTAAGTTCAACACGGGTGGGATGCTAGGCTATGGGACTTCCCAGACTCTTTCACTCACTTGTATCAGTGATGAGGAGGTTTCTTACAGTAACCTTGAATAGGAACTTAGGCTTGCAAAAACAACAACAACAACAACAACAACAACAACAACAACAACCCCAAACCAAACTGAATTGATTAATAATGGACACTCCCACACTCATACTATACCAATTAATTTTTTAATGCAAGAGATTCTACATTACAGCTTTCAACTTATTCACTATTCCCCCCCTCCCCATTTAACATGTTTATTGCATCACAGACAGACAGACAGACAGACAGACAGACAGACAGACTGACACACAAACAGAGAT
Organism: Darevskia mixta; assembly: GCA_034641385.1. Classification (NCBI taxonomy): domain Eukaryota; kingdom Metazoa; phylum Chordata; class Lepidosauria; order Squamata; family Lacertidae; genus Darevskia; species Darevskia mixta. The sequence continues at coordinate 1,537,406 of JAWWNH010000139.1, read as the reverse complement.
AGATATGCCAGTCTCTTTGTTTTCACTGCAGATCTAATAGCTAGGGTGTGCAGGTGCAGAAAAAGACAGGTTTCTTCCAGCACCTTTAATACGGTCAAACCTCGGTTGTCAAACGTAATCCGTTCTGGAAGACTGTTCGACTTCCGAAACGTTCAACAACCAAGGCATGGCTTCCGATTGGTTGCAAGAGCTTCTTGCACACAAGCGGAAGCTGCGTCGGACATTCAATTTCCGAAAAACGTTCGAAAACTGGAGCATTTACTTCCAGGTTTTCAGCATTTGGGAGCCAAAATGTTCCAAAACGGAGGCGTTCGGGAACCAAGGTTTGACTGTAGTACAGAAGAGAGAATTCCAGCAGGTGTAGCTTGACCATATGTAACAGTAAAAGCATCTAGTTTGCTTTTAAAGTCAATACACATTACCAGCTTCAAAACTCAGTAAGGTCATTTCCCCATCCTGCCTCATATCACTGGATGCATTTCCAATTCACCGGGTGTCTGTCTACACCAGTGAATGGAGAGGGGACGTGGATGTCTTCCTATGGCTTGCATTTTCAAATTGTATCAAAGCTGGTTTGGGGGGGAACGCAATCTAAACAGTATTTCTCAAGGAACAGCAGGACAGATGTGGATTGTGGCTAATCTCATGGGCACACATGTGCTTTACAAGCCAGCAATGGGAGTGCAATGGATGCAGCGTGGACCAGAGTGTGTGCACGGCCTTACACTGGGGCTTAAGAGGAAGAAAGCTTTTGGCCTCACCCAGGGCCGGATTTAGGTTTGATGTGGCCCTAAACTACTGAAGGTAATGGGGCCCTTTATATGTCCGGCTGTCCTTGGTCAACAACAAATTGTCGCTGTTTTTTTGTGTTGAATATATGATATATGGTAATTTATGGACCTAATAGGTATCTAAAAAAGGGACCCAGGTGGCGTTGTGGGTTAAACCACAGAGCCTAGGGCTTGCTGATCAGAAGGTCAGCGGTTCGAATCCCTGCAACGGGGTGAGCTCCCGTTGCTCGGCCCCAGCTCCTGCCAACCTAGCAGTTCAAAAGCATGTCAAAGTGCAAGTAGATCAATAGGTACAGCTCCGGCGGGAAGGTAAACGGCGTTTCCGTGCGCTGCTCTGGTTCGCCAGAAGCGGCTTTGTCATGCTGGCCACATGACCCGGAAGCTGTACGCCGGCTCCCTCGGCCAATAAAGTGAGATGAGTGCGCAACCCCAGAGTCGTCCGCGACTGGACCTAATGGTCAGAGGTCCCTTTACTTTTACCTAAGCTATAGGTCTGTTGTGCTGACCAGCCATGCTCAGGGATTGTATGTCAGGAGTGGGCAGACTTCAGGCTTCTTGGATCTAATATTTTACTTGAACCCCAATATCTACCAGCTAGAGCCAGGTGCAAAAGAAGTTAGAATTAAAAAGCAAGGTACTTCTGAGACTAGGAATTTGTTTTTAGAACCAGACATGAGCTGTGCTCACACTCTTTTCACACCAAAGTCCACTCCCAGCTAGCTTTCTTCACCTCAGCAGCCTAATTTAGTTAATTTGTTGCTACGGTTAAACAATTAGGAGTGATAAACACTTTCCAAATTTCTGCAAAAAACAAAAATTATCCAGCAATCTACCAGGAGATCCCAGTCTGTCTTGTGCCCACCCCGCTTTAAATCTTGTTCCCACAACTTCAGAGCTTCAAAAGAATTGCCCACAGTTCTCTGAAAACTTGAGTATTATCCTGTGGTGACATTGGTACAGCTCTGGCTGAGGTATAATTACAGCCCATGACTCATACAAAAAACACAAGATATTTTGAAGGGCAGCTGAAAATTATAAGGTGCAGCCACCATTATGAGTCAACCTCTAGCACAATAACCCCCTCCTTTCCCCCCTTTTTGCTTTTTAGCATTCTCGTTATGCTTGTAATTTCTGGCTGGATTCTGAATCAATGTGAAGAGAATTCATCCATCATCCAACATAGGTGTTCAAAGGAAGGGATTTCAGCCATAAACGAGAAAAAAACAGAGTTGTTCAAGAGAGCATGAGCGTTCCAGGTGGTTGAGGGTAGTGGCTTTGGAGATGCAAGTGTAATAAATTGAATTTTTATTATAGCTCAGTCAGTATAGCATGAGACTGTTAATCTCTGGATTGTGAGTTTGAGTCTAACGTTGGGTGAAAGATGCCTCCTGCATTGCAGGGGGGTCAGACTAGATGACCCCTGGGGTCCCTTCCAACTCTACAATTCTATGATTCTGTGATTCTACAGTTTGCTGTTTTCCACACCCCAAATGCCTGTCGCTCACCAAACCTCCCTAGAACAATGTGTACTTCTCATAATGCAGCCTAGACTATCCAGGCTCACCACAAGTATTAGTTAGTAGGTTTAGCCTGCCTTTCAGGTCTATGACAGAACCCTCAAGGGAGCTAACAAGCTCAAAAACAATTTACTCCACTGACCATGAATCCAACTCAGGGGAGCATAGGAATGCTGCATTGAGGGAGACACCAGCAAAGCCAAGTGGTTTTCTAAACTTCAGAGGCCTCATGGGTGTAGCGTGATCTAACCCCAACTCTGCAACGAAAGGCTCATGAGCATCTGTCAGACCCCTGGGCCTCGTGAAGGAGGCTATCTATTGCCCACAAAGCACCAACAACGTGAAGAATGGGGAGAGGTGACCCTTGAGGTATTGCAGTCCTGAGCTGTTTAAGGCTTCATAGGTCAAAACCAGCACTTCGAATTGGACCCGGAAACTACCGTATTTTTCGCTCCATAAGACACACTTTTTTCCTCCTAAAAAGTAAGGGGAAATGTCTGTGCGTCTTATGGAGCGAATGTGTGGTCCCTGGAGCTGAACTGCCCAGGGGCAAAAGCAGATTGTGCTTTTTTAAAAAAGAGAGAGAAGGGGGTGTTGAAAGGAAGCCCGCTAAGCAGCTGCTCAGCAAACGATCGGGGAGAGAGATAAGGGAGAGAGATTCCAGTCCCGCCCCCTTGCAGAGGGAGGCTGTTTCCCCAGTGACATGTGACTGGCTGATTAGATTATCTGTCTGGAAACTGTAGAAATGGCTCCCTTTCCTGAAGCTGCAGAACTGTGAGTTAAACCCCATAAAACAGGGTGTTTCCCCCTTTGCAAAGTAAGCTCAACAACTTTGAGCAGATCCTAAAAAAATGGGGCTTTTCTCCTTTGCAAAAGAAGCTGCAGAAATTTGAGCATATCCTCAAAAAATGGGGCTTTCCCCCTCTAAAAACTAGGTGCGTCCTATGGTCAGGTGCGCCTTATAAAGCGAAAAATAGGGTAATTGGCAACCAGTGCAATTGGACCAGGATATGGTACAATGGGCAGATGTCCCGCATGGACTATAGAGTTTCCTACTCAGTCATAATATTAATGGAGTGACTTTGGTAAGTCACTGTCTCTCAACCTAACCTCTTGTGAGAATAAAAGGTATATATTTGGAGAACTCTCAGTTTTCTTTGAAGCACGCTGAGAAGACAATGTGGAACAGTGGAACTAGCATTGGGACTTAAGAGTGGAGAGAAGAGATTTCAAATTCCCACTCCACCAGAAAACTTCCTGGTTGTCCTTGGAACAGCTGATATGTTAATCTATTTCTCCACTTGCTGTGAAGTTTTAAAAGGTGGGGGAGCCATGCACACCGCTTGGATGGCCTTGGAGGAAGGGTGGAGTAAGCAGACAGAGGAAGAGGAAGAAAGGGGATGGTGAAGGCAAAAAGGGCACTTGTGAGCAGTTCCACGTAATTAGGTATCATTTTGGTCAGCGATTCAGATTGAAGATAATTTCCGAATAAATACAATGGATGAGAAAATGGTGGCGACTGTTGCAACAATAAATACCGGTAAGCACTTTCATTTCTAACCCAAGTGTCACAGCACCACAAACAACAAAAGGTAGATTGCAGAATTATGTATTTTGATGTTGTTTCAAGGCATAGATATGACTGTACTTTTTTTTCTGCTGTTGAAATCGATGGCTGAAACAGGAAATTTTTTCATTCATTTTTGATAGCAGGACCAGCCTGAATAAGGCAAGATTTCCAAAGAGCTATACAAAGCGTACTTCGTGGGCCTCATTTATACCTCTCAATACTCCAGTAGATGGGCTTTATTTTTACTCTGCAGGCTTGCAGTGAGCGAGGAGCAAAAGATTAGAAGGACTATTGTTCCACAGACATACTGGGGTGAGCATTTTTTTAAAAAAAGGAAGGGAGAAGTTCCCATTTAGGTGTGAGCAGTGCCGGATCTATGTACAAGCTAAGCAAGCTATAGCTTAGGGCCCCACTTTCTTGGGGCCCCCCCAAAAGTTCACTATTAATATACTTCTTCTTAATTGTATTTCAGTTCAACAATTACATTGATAAAATACATATTTTGTTTTGTGCAAATGGCTTTAGATACCTATTAAAGGTAAAGGTACCCCTGACCGTTAGGTCCAGTCATGGACGACTCTGGGGTTGAGGCGCTCATCTCACTTTCAGGCCAAGGGAGCTGGCATTTGTCCGCAGACAGCTTCCAGGTCATGTGGCCAGCATGACTAAGCCGCTTCTGCAGAACCAGAGCAGCGCACGGAAACGCCATTTACCTTCCCGCCAGAGCGGTACCCATTTATCTACTTGCACTTTGACGTGCTTTCGAACTGCTAGGTGGGCAGGAGCAGGGACCGAGTAACGGGAGCTCACCCCGTCACAGGGATTCGAACCGCCGACCTTCTGATCGGCAAGCCCTAGGCTCTGTGGATTAACCCACAGCGCCACCCGCGTCCTAGTAGCATTCTATTCTGCCTTGGTCAGATCACACCTGGAGTTCTGGGTGCTACTGTTTAAGGAGGATATTGACAGGCGTGGAACCAAGATGATCTGAAAAACCAAGTTGAGTATGAAAACCAAGTTGAGTATGACTAGTCTGGAAAAGATGAGATGTGATGGCCATATTCAAATATCTAAAAGGCTGTCGCATGGAAGATGGAGCAAGCTTGTTTTCTCCTGCTCCGGAGGGTAGAAACCAAACCAATGGATTCAAGTTACAAGAAAGGAGATTCTGGCTAAACATCAGGAGGACCTTTCTGACAGTAAGAGGAACAAACTCCCCTAGAAGGTCATGGACTCTCCTTTCTTGGAGGCTTTTAAGCAGAGGTTGGATGGCTATCTATAATGGATGCTTTCGTTGAGATTCCTGCATTGCAGGGGGTTGGACTCAACGACCCTCAGGATCCCTTCCAACTCCACAATTCTATGATTCTATGCACCCCTTCTGGCAAATCCAGAGCAATTCATCATACAGAGTGATTTGAGCTAAGACAAGTACCTACCGTATTTTTCGCTCCATAAGACGCACTTTTTTCCTCCTAAAAAGTAAGGGGAAATGTCTGTGCGTCTTATGGAGCGAATGTGTGGTCCCTGGAGCTGAACTGCCCAGGGGCAAAAGCAGATCATGCTTTTTTTTAAAAAAGAGAGAGAGAAGGGGGTGTTGAAAGGAAGCCCGCTGAGCAGCTGCTCAGCAAACGATCGGGGAGAGAGATAAGGGAGAGAGATTCCAGCCCCGCCCCCTTGCAGAGGGAGGCTGTTTCCCCAGCGACATGTGACTGGCGGATTACATTATCTGTCTGGAAACTGTAGAAATGGCTCCCTTTCCTGAAGCTGCAGAACTGTGAGTTAAACCCCATAAAACAGGGGTTTTTCCCTTTGCAAAGTAAGCTCAACAACTTTGAGCTGATCCTCAAAAAATGGGGCTTTTCTCCTTTGCAAAAGAAGCTGCAGAAATTTGAGCTGATCCTCAAAAAATTGGGCTTTTCTCCTTTGCAAAAGAAGCTACAGAAATTTGAGCTAATCCTCAAAAAAATGGGGCTTTCCTCCTCTATAAACTAGGTGCGTCCTATGGTCAGGTGCGCCTTATAGCGCGAAAAATACGGTGCTTCTTATTTTTGTGCTCTTTCATGGCATACTAGCAACTGCCTTACAGCACCCACTTTGTGAATTATAGTAGTTCTAGGAAGTAAGCCCATGACCGGTGCCATTCTATACAAGAGTTTTGGCAATGGTGGGTGGAGTGGAAAGTGCAGGCCAGTTTTGTTAGTTCTACTCCCTAACTCCTAGGGGAGAAGGCTGCCTGCAAATGACTTTGATGCTGAAGCCTATGACAAACACTGGGTGGGGCATATGGGGGCAGGAAATGGAAAAACCAAGGCCAAGAATCCATGCTGATGCATTGTCCTAACTGCTTTTTCCTGCACACAGTCACTCAAACACTCTGAAATGTCTCGTGCCCTACAGAACCCCTCTTTTCTCATCATTTTGACTAACATCCCCTAAGGAGCCATTGGCTTTTCTTTCTCTGCACAGTGAGAACTCTGGAGCTGTTGTGCTTGTTCCCCAAAATGAGTAACAGATGGATGAACATTCTCTGTTCAACCCACCTTTTTAGTCGATATCTTTTGCCCCCTGTCGTTTATGTCACTTTGTTTTTCTCCCATCTTCCTTTCTCTCTTTAGTGTCTCTCTTTCCCCTCCTTTCATGTTCCCTGCAGGTTGCTTGGTGCTACGATTCCATACCTCTTGGCGAGTATTTCAGCTGCCTGCTCTTTAGATCTCACAAAAGGAAACCGGGGCTGATCAAACACAATTCAGTGCCTGATGAGAGTGGATTAGCCCTGGTGGAAAATGACAGGTCTAATATTCTTGCTCAGGCTTCTAAACGGAGTGTAAATTCAACCCTCATAAAAGTCAGTGACTGGTGCGGCTGAGATAAAACAAACAGATCAGGCTTGTGCATCGCCAACGCTTCCACGAGTCCACAGCACATGTAGGTGGGATTCGGTAGCCGGTGCCAAGGATTGCAACTTACTTTCTTTGTGAAGTATGTCTGTAGCCCCAGAATCGCTTGGGGATAAGAAGGAAGTAGAAACGAGGTCCAGAGGGTACAGTTTTAATCCATTTCCTTCCACGGTGTACTTCTCTGTACCCCTCAACTGTCCCGCTTTAAGTGGGACATCCCAGAATTACAGAAGAATTACCCCCTCAATGTCATGAACTGACAGGACAACAGGGAGGGGGGAGAGGATCCTGGCGAGGGGTGCAGGCACGAGTGGTACACATCGGGGCAAGCTGAAGATGGAGAAGGGGAGGTTGGGGGTTTAGGAAGTACTGATGGGATGGCAGGGGATGGGGAGGGGGCAGCCGTCAAATCAAGGGAGTCAGAGGAGGGGGACACATCACCAGAGCCAGAGGAGCCCCCATCTCCAAGAACATCCAGGCATCCAGAACAGCGGGAGGTGGCATTCCAGAAGACAAAGGAATACAGAGCAGCTCACCATTTGACCAGGTGGGGATCATGGGGCTTGTTAGCTCTCAGAGGAGTTCCCTCAGCTGGATCCGGCTCAGGGCAGGTGAGGGTCAGATGCCTTCTCAAGTGGAGAGACCCAGCTGCTCAGCTGGAGCAAGCAAAGATGCTTCAATCAAGATTCAAGAGAGAAAAGGACTCCCTCCAGGTTGAATTCTCCACACAGTCCTTGGGTACTTTTCTTGCCTGTCTGCAATGTGTTCTCGAGAGGTGATGATGCCCCCTGCTTGCCTGGATACAGGACAGAGAGAGCTGTATATATGCAGCCTTTGTGTGACTGAAATGTAGCCAGCTATACAAAGATGGGGGGCATGTTGTGCTCTTTCTGGGGTAGTTTGTCCACCTTTGGTCCCCACCCTATACTCTGCTCTCACCTGTGGTTTGTAGAAGCTTATCAGCATGTGACAGTGGCCACATCCTGGGAAAACTCAGATACATGCTGATCTCTTCATTCTCAGACACTACATTTGAAAAACATAGAGTTACATGATACTTCCAAATGCACTCTACAAACTAACACGAACTCAAAAATTAGCTGACGAAGACATCCATATCGAAACAGGGCCCTGTCCTGGTTGCTTTTCCTGAATCGACTCTTCACTCCGGCTTTACTTGTAAAACGATCCTTTTGAATACTTTTGAATACGAGCTGATATACATTTATTGTTACTTGAAATTTCTTACGTTCTTATACTGTAACAAATTATTGTTTACTCATACTACTGTGAATTTGGAGTTGTATTTTTCATTTGAAGCTACACATATTATTGTGAACTTGAAACTGTTTTTCTTATTTGAACTGACATTCTCTGCCTAAGACTGTAATTCTTAACAGAATACATACGGGTACTTTTATTTGAATATAGCTCACGAGTAGGATTTATTCCTAGTATCGAAATTTCTGGCCAGAGCTCTTGGTGTGCATTTCCTTTCACATCCTGGGAACGGCTAAAGCAGTGTTTCTCAACCTTTTCTGGGCAACGGAACACCTGTCTCCTGAAAAAAATCTCGCGGCACAGCACCCACAAAATGGCGGCGGCAACGTCACACCACCCACAAAATGGCGGCGGCAACGTCGCCATGGCAACGGAAATCACGGAGCTAACCGTTAGCTGCTAACGGCCCAGGGAAGCAAACGTGCCCCGGCGGCACCTACTCACGCCGTATTTTTCATCCTCCGTCGGGGTCCACATGCTGCCGCCCCCGCCGGGTGCGCTCCTGCAGCCGGCTGCCCCCTGCCAGAGCGGCGGCGCTCCGGAGCCGCGGTGCTCATGGGCGAGCGGAGGCGGCTTCTCCTGGTGTGCCCAACAGAAAAATGGCGGCGGCTACCGGCAGCCCTTGCGTCTCCTTCCGCTGTCTTCCTATTGGTCCCTGGCAACCAATCAGAATCGGCGGGGAGCTCCAAGCTGGCGCATGCGCGGTAGGTCGGTGGTGGGTTTCTGCGCTCCCTTTCCCTGCTACGCGTTTGCGGCTGCTGTTTTCCCGCGGTACAGCAGCCGGTGTCTCGCGGCACACTAGTGTGCCGCGGCACACCGGTTGAGAAACGCTGGGCTAAAGCAGGTGAGGGTAGCTGATGGGTCTTAAACCCTTGGTGAGTTAGGCATTTCCCCTGCATGTAAAGACAGGATCCAGCGGATTGAGTGGGCGAGATCAACAGTGGGGTCCAACAGTCAAGAAAGCAGTTTCTGCACATGCAGTAGAGGAAAACGAGGGGCAAATGGGGTTCATCAACCTGGGAAGGTAGCTCATCAAAGGGAAGGAAAACTCTGGTCCTAAACTTCCATTGCCTTGTTGGATATCTTTGGGAGAAGAAAAGGCTAAGGGGTAAAACTTACACAAATCCAGAATGGTGTCCCTAATATGGTTGGATGGTGTATTGTACGTCTCCTTCTGGCAACCCCTGCAGCCAAACTGGTGCCAAACATATTGCTCTGCTTTGCTCTGAACCACACCAGTGAGCCCAAGAGAGAGATCTTGTTGTCTGGGCAGCCCAGGACTTCCATACGCACTGCCCAAGCTTGCACCCCAGAGAGGTCACTCCATGTGACCATCTAAATGAGGAGACTCAAAGGTCTCTTAAATCCAGGGCCCAGATCCACCATGGCTTTCCATACAGCTCAGAATCAACACTTCTACATATCCTACATTCTCACATATTTTTATGCTGCTGGATGCAAGTACCTATTTAATCATTCTGTAAGATGTACAGAACAAGAATGGTTTATAAAGAATAATCAGGGGAGCAGAGAGGGAATAGCAACAGGGCAAGAAAGCAATGGTTTGTTTATCTGGCTTTGGCTTGTGTTCCATGTTGCTGGAAGCAAGAAAGTTTCTGAAAATTCACTTGGAAACCCAAACTTTGAATTTCTGAAAAATGTTAAAAGCGGTATTTATTATGCCGCTCCCATGCTACCTGTTTACTAAACCTTGCACATGAAAAGGTCCGCTTCCTGAGATTACGTGGTCTCTTCAGGGCTTGCTAGAAGCTGCCTGAATGCAAATTGTCCTAGATTTGATCCTATGGTGTCATTATTCTCTGAAAGGAGCGATAGCAGCCTGCAATTTACAGGAACAAATCAAACATTCAGGATAAAGCCCAGGTTCTCAAAGGAAGAGGCAAACCTCCCTGAAGAAGGAGCTGACAGTTCTAAGGAGAGGCGTGGATTCTGGCAGAGCAGAAGGGCAAGAAAGGTGAAAAGGAAAGGAAGGGGGGAAATCAAGAAGACAGGACAAAAACAGTGAGCACTTTCCCAAGAAGTGCTTTTGAGTGGAGGTCTCAAAAAGGCCAGAGCCTTGAAAAGTGATATGAGAAAAGTAGGGCCACTCTTTCATGAAGTGCTCTAAAAGGGATTTAGTTGGCTCAAAGAAAATAAAATCTTAGTCAAAATAAAGGATATCCATCTTTCCATCTCAGACGCTCCCCAAGTATCTGATAGCCAAGGCTCACTTTTCTGAGTTAAAATTAGAGGAGTGCTTCACTCTTGTACCTGACTGGGACAGTGTGTAAAAGTAAGAATGCCCCCCCCCTCAGGAGCACCCCCACCCCCTGGTCGCTGAGAAGCCAGGTCACCAGATTGCTCAGAAGCTCAGACAGAATGGCACCCTTGACGCTTCTATATCATTCTGTGCCAATGCAACTGGTAAAGCTTTCCAGTCATTGAATACTGCATGGAGATGGGGAAAGTGGAAAGCAAAGACTTACTACAACATGGAACTGAGAGTAGCCAGCAGGGTTTTTTGTTTGTTTGTTTGTTTGTTTGTTTGTTTGTTGTTTTTTGCACGAAGGCTGACATGGCAAAGTAAGTGTCCCAGCCCCCTTGGGAGCACTAACGTCAAATTTCTTCCATGTCTTAATTCAATCAAGACAACAATGCACAATAATTTTGTTACCAAGAGTGCTGAACTCACCTACCTATGGACAGTCATCCCTCTAGCCAGAAAAGTTCAGAAAGTAATCTCATCCTTTTGTGTACCTGGAAATCTTCCTTCCAGTGGCCACCCTAGTTTTCTTTCATTCTTTGGATATAACTGCTCTATTCACCCTGAATATTCAGGTTTGATCTCCTGAAACTCTTGGCTTTGGCTGCTCATCTCTGCACCTTCTCATCCAGTGATCCTCACTGCAGCAGGTGAATGCCTACTCTTCCTTCAGATTCAGCCTGCTGCTAAGGTCCCTTGCTCCACTTCCCTTTGATGTATTTTTGGGAAGACACTAAGGAAGAATGGGTGTATTGTTGCAACATCTCACCCATCTTCCATTCTCTGCTTTCTTCTCTTTCTCTTTGACCATTTCTACCTCCTCCTTTCCCCTGAATGCTGAAGAAACACTGCACAGCTGTGCTCTCCACATCTTCCCCTGCCCTGTACCCCACTTCTAGGATAAGCCTTCAGTAAATTACCTTGCAGTCTGCAATTCATTAAATTTTTGCAATAAAATCTACTTCTTCTGAAAAGCCTTGCTCTGCAACCTGGACTGAAGTCCTAAAGTTATGCATAAAAGGTAAAGGTAAAGGACCCCTGACAGTTAAGTCCAGTCGCGTATGACTCTGGGGTTGCGACGCTCATCTCGCTTTACTGGCCGAGGGAGCTGGCATTTGTCCGCAGACAGTTTTTCCGGGTCATGTGGCCAGCATGACTAAGCCACATCTAGCAAAACCAGAGCAGCACACGGAAATGCCATTTACCTTCCTGCTGGAGCGGTACCTATTTATCTACTTGCACTTTGACGTGCTTTTGAACTGCTAGGTTGGCAGAAGCTGGGACCGAGCAAGGGGAGCTCACCCTGTTGCGGGGATTCGAACTGGTGACCTTTTGATCGGCAAGCCCTAGGCTCTGTGGTTTAGACCACAGCACCACCCACATCCCCTAAAATTATGCATACTGTAGTTCTATGTAGTTTGGTAAGCAGGCCAGGTCCATGTAGGCAACCACAAATGACTAACGCCTGATACCCAATCAGGAATTCAAATGCTGTGTGTTGCCTTGACAGGGATGATATCACAATAGCTGAGGAGAACAGCATACCCTCTGCAAAAAATTAAGAAGCAAAGGAAAACCTGCATGACAAAATAGTGGGGAAAGAGTTGAGTCCTCTTATCACTGATTGGTGCAACATAAGGATCTAATGCTAGAACAGAATTTTCCTGCATCTCATGGAGGTATCATTCCAGACTTTCATTGTAGGTTAATTTTGGGGGGAAATGTGGCAGGACCAGCTAATAAAATTTAAATGTACATGTTGGTTTAAATGAACAGAGCTTTTAGATTGCGACCAATATGCACAACTCGCAAGCCCAGCTCTCCCCTCTAAATGCGGGGAGGGAATCAAAGAATAGTACAATCAATGATTATGGTAAGCATGCCAGTTTCTGGGCCAGCTCTACTAGGTGGACAGCTGAAAAAAGTGAGGGTCACAGAGGGTGAAGTTTCACTAGCACTGGAGTAATTCCACCCAGTCATGTATGTTCCTGAAAGGCTTATTCCCTGAACAGAGAAAAGTAGGTTCCTAGTGTCTGTGGAGCAAGCATGACAAGAGTGAGGTGCTATTAAAACCCTATTGGGGATGCTATAGCTTATCACACATAACATAGATCCTGGAGGCTCCAAGTTTATGTGACAATCCAACCCAATTCAACCCAACAGTAAGCTCAAGCAGAGAAACAAAGTGATATATACCATATTTTTCGCTCCGTAAGACACACTTTTTTCCTCCTAAAAAGTAAGGGGAAATGTCTGTTCGTCTTATGGAGCGAATGTGTGGTCCCTGGAGCTGAACTGCCCAGGGGAAAAAGCTGATCGTGCTTTTTAAAAAAAGAGAGAGAGAGAAGGGGGTGTTGAAAGGAAGCCCGCTGAGCAGCTGCTCAGCAAACGATCGGGGAGAGAGATAAGGGAGAGAGATTCCAGCCCCGCCCCCTTGCAGAGGGAGGCTGTTTCCCCAGCGACATGTGACTGGCTGATTAGATTATCTGTCTGGAAACTGTAGAAATGGCTTCCTGAAGCTGCAGAACTGTGAGTTAAACCCCATAAAACAGGGTTTTTTCCCTTTGCAAAGTAAGCTCAACAACTTTGAGCTGATCCTCAAAAATGGGGCTTTTCTCCTTTGCAAAAGAAGCTGCAGAAATTTGAGCTGATCCTGCAAAAATGGGGCTTTTCTCCTTTGCAAAAGAAGCTGCAGAAATTTGAGCTGATCCTCAAAAAAATGGGGCTTTCCCCCTCTAAAAACTAGGTGCGTCCTATGGTCAGGTGCGCCTTATAGAGCAAAATATACGGTATGCATGTGTGAACCAGGACCAAGGTCCAGTTTGTACATTTGCTGGCTCCTGAGAGGGGCCATTGCTATTGCATGCAAGGACTTTGTGAGATTTCCCCCTGAGCCTCAGGGCTGCCGGTTCCCCTTCACACTCCTGTGGAGGATCATATAGGGACCACCAAATCTAAGAACAAGGCCCAAATTTACAGTAACCGTATGCCGGCTTATACGAACCCAGTCGTCAACTGCTTTGCGTTTCTTTTTCATTTAAGATCCATGACTCTCAAACTCTATTACTTTCGAGCGTTCTGATCGTCAGTGACTCGGTTTTCTATTGCTCACCCTCTTCTACCCCACCCTCTTCTGCCGCCCCCCAGCGAGGTTACTGTGAAAAGAATGCTAATGCAGACACTTTTCTCCATGGGGTGCTGGGAGCTGCAAAAAGAGAACGAGAGAGACCCGGGGAGGAAAGGAGGAGGCAGATCTGAAAGGGAGGGAAAAAAGATTCTTTTCATCTCATCGTCCTTCAATTCTGCAAAGCCGAGGCAAACAGCAGGGCAGTGTGTGTGTGTGTGTGTGTGTGTGAATGAATATAAAAAGAAGCAACTATAAATATTGGGGCAAGAGTTGGGTGGCAGGGAAGAGCTTGAAAAGAGAGTGGAAATGCAGTGCTAGTAACCATCACTGGTTCCTCAATCCTTTTGCACTACCGACCCTGGCACCCCCGACCCCTGTGTCCAAGATGCTGAATACTCCTGAGGCAAAGGGATGCACACAGCAGAACAAAAAGGGGCACCATGGGAGAAAACAGAGGAAGTGGGAGCAAGAAAATAGAGGAATCTCCAAGAAAGACACGGGAGCCATTTTTACCAGTCGCTTTCTTCCAGCCACACCCGGCCTCAGTCCACAAGGGAGCCAAGCTCAAGTGGAGCAGCTGCATGGGCAGTTGGCTGTAGGCGATGAGCCCATCTTTTAACTGAATGAATGTCTTCAGTGCCACCTCTAAGGTCATTTCAACAGAGCTGCCAATTTGTGAGCCAGTTGTGGCCATGTGCTTTCCCACAAAGTCTCAGCTGCCTGCTGGAGGTTCTTTCTCTGCCCAGCACTCACTGTATTTACCAGTTTGCTAGAAAGGCTGGCCAGCATTGACCTGGGTCCTCCTGTGACACTTTGCCATGCCTAACCTTGGCATGGCCCTCCTGGACACCCTTGCCAATGATTCTGCTTTGCCAACCAAATCTAGGGGGTGAGTGAACCCTGACTATTCCGTTTCGACTACCACAATCCAATGGGCCGCCACCACTGCCATTGGCTTGGCAGCACTGAGGCTGGTTGGCCCATTACCACCCCTTACACATGCCCACCTGTTTGCTCTAGAGTCAAGCTACCCGCCTCCTCCCTGAGAGAAAGGAAGGAACCCAGGCTGGCTCCTGGAGCACCAACCAGGCGACTGGATTTTGGGCTGGCATGGCAGCTGCCTACTGCCTTGCCACCGCTGCCATCAGACACCTGCCTACACAGCCCAGGAACAAATCAGGCATGTGCCTTCAGTGCTGGTTATAGGGAAGCTGCCATGGCCAGGCCAATGGCTTTCTCTTTTAAAACTCCATGTCTGGCATCCCCAAGTGGACCGGCAGCTGCTACTCACCTCCTTGGATCAAAGTGCAGCAGATACTTTAGAGGGGGGGGGGGTACCAGCCCAGTTGGGTTTCAGCACCTCAGATGGAGAAGGCAGATGCAGAGCAAGCGGTAACCCTTGTGCCTCTCTTTCTTTTTTCTTCCCCCCCCCCCTCAATTTTTTTTATTGGTTTTCCACACTTTTTAACAACAAAATATAACAATCACAAATACATAAAAACAATACAAATAACAGAACCAAACATAAAAATATCAACTATACCTACGTTTCCATTCCTCTATATTTTCACCTAAAGTTTGATTTCCTCTGAACCTCCCTATCTAAAGTTCCATGCTTTCCTTCTTTAGCAGTTGTCCAATTTCTTACTTCTATTTACCTCTTCTTTTATTTCTCAATTTTTATCTTCCCAATCTCTTAATCTTTATTAATAAACTTATTCCACATACTCTCAAATCATTGCGACACATCAGGAGTCAGGAGACCAGCCTAGCACTGTATTTAAAATGCAAGTACAGTAGGTCTTTTAGGGAATTTTAACATGAGCCTAAGCGGGTGGCGCTGTGGTCTAAAACACTGAGCCTAAGGCTTGCCGATCAGAAGATCGGCAGTTCGAATCCCTGTGACGGAGTGAGCTTCCATTATTCGGTCCCAGCTCCTGCCAACCTAGCAGTTTGAAAGCACGTCAAAATGCAAGTAGATAAATAGGTACCGCTCTGGCAGGAAGGTAAATGGCATTTCCGTGCGCTGCTGTAGTTCGCCAGAAGCGGCTTAGTCATGCTGGCCACTTGACCCAGAAGCTGTACGCCGGCTCCCTCGGCCAATAAAGCAAGATGAGCGCTGCAACACCAGAGCCGTCCGTGACTGGACCTAATGGTCAGGGGTCCCTTTACCTTTACCTTTAAGTCAGGAACAGCAACTTCTCCATCCTGAGTATAAGCTGTGGATGAACAGCCAACCAATTAGACTTGATATGGTCCACAGAGCAATTTGATCCAGACCCTGGAGATCCCATCAAGTCTCAATCAAAGTGTGGCAAAAAGGGGTTTCCCACAGTTTTGCGCATAAGAAAGGGACACTGTGTGTGCAATAGCAATTCCACACGCTCACTGTGGGCTAATGTATAATGCACCAGCTAGTGGCTACTTCAGAACTTCTGCCCAATTGTGAAATTGCTACAAGATACCTCAGAGGTTCTGAAGACACTGACCCCTATACGTCAATATGTAACTGAACAGGATAAAAGACACTGGCTATAGTGTTTGCCTTCTTCCACAATGTCTCTTGACCATAGGTCGCAGCTTTAGAACCTGGTCTTTCTAACCCAAGGCTGACTGTGGCTCGCCATGGCTGTCCAATGAGATCACCTACAAGGGAACTTTTCAGCTGGAGCCACCAAGGCATCAACCTGGGAGCTCTGCTGCTAAGCTATGACCTCTGTTTCAGCAGGACCGGAGTACAGATGTTGTTGAGTTAGTCAAAACTCTCCATCAAGCAGAATAGAAAGGGATCTGCTTCTCAGCTACGCAGAGAAAAGAGTCAGCTAGAAGTGAAATAAGTTCAATCACCAAGCTTCCTTTCCTTTCAGAAACACATATTGACCAGCAGGAATTTAGAGACATTTGGCTTCTTGGGTCATTAGTATGGCCCCATGCAGGTCAGAGTGGCCTGTACAACAAAAGAAGACCTTGTCTTTAGGACGATCTGTCGCCACCTCCAACTAGGATGCCAGCTAAAAGGAAATGTAGTTGAGCCCCAGTTGGCTCTTTGAAAACAAAATTCTGTCAATTTTTCCTCCTCTGTGAACTGTTTCAAGTCTACAAGCAGAAGGAAATTGGCTGAAACAGAATCGGACCTGAAAGCCACTGGGATCCCTGCTATGGAAACCATTGTGCAACGTGGAAGCTAAGCTTCAGAAACCAATGGTAGAATTGCAGCAGAACTCATTAAATGTGAAATGTGGGGCCGGTAATGAGCTACTTATATAGCTCACTTGCTTTCAAGTACACCTATAAATAGTGTAAGCTTCAGGAGGGGGGGGGGAGGAAGAAGCGACAGAGAGTGGTATCTGAATTAAATATTGCTCTGCTGTTTCTGAATTGAAAGCTGGAAACTTCAAAGGAGAGGCAGATAATGACCCCCCACCCGCCCCCACCCTATTATAACAGCTCGGGAGACTCATCCAGGAGAGAGGCCTGACAGAATGGGTAAGCTTACATACATGGAGTAGGTCCTAATGGGACTTCAGAAATGGAACTGTTACATGCCTAAGGAACTGGAAACATTTAGTCCGCGGGAAATAAGATTAAAGGGAGGTGGGCATGTTAGAATTCTTTCTATGCCTAAAGAAATTGATTTTTAAAAAAGGGAAATGGAAAAGGGGAGAACCTATAGAGCAGGCATCCCCAAACTTCGGCCCTCCAGATGTTTTGGACTACAGTTCCCATCATCCCTGACCACTGGTCCTGTTAGCTAGGGATCATGGGAGTTGTAGCCCAAAACATCTGGAGGGCCGCAGTTTGGGGATGCCTGCTAGAGAGAATGTTTGTCTGCTGCTTCTGCTAAGAGATAAAAGTGTTGAAGCTCCAGCTGTACACAATTAAATGAAATCTTATACTATTAAGTTAATTTTTTTCCCCTGGAGTTGAAAGCACTTTGAAAGAGGCATGTTGTGGTATATAAGCTCATCCCACTTTCATCCCTGGTCAAATAGGCTTTGCAGCTTGGTAGACTGGACAAAGCAGCTTCTCTCAACCTGATGTCCTCCAAATGTTTTGGACTATGATTCCCATCAGCCTGACAGGGATCAGGAATGATGGGAGTGGTGTTCCAAAACATCTGGAGGGCACCAGGTTGGGAAAGGCTGGGATACAGTGCTGGATTTTGAAGAGATCTTTGCTCAAATTCCTGCTCAGTCAAAAAGCTCGCGGGATGCAAATGGGCCACTCAGTCCTAGCCAAAACTACCACAGAAGTTCTTTGCAAGGATAAAAGATGGAAGGGCAGGACAAACTTTTAATAAATAATGTTGTTGGGGTGTTGTTGTTCTTTTAAAAAGTATTTGTTTCAAAACCTGTTTGAGCAAGGGCAACAGTGGAAAAAAGAAAAGCGTGCGTACACCAACCGCTTTCAGCTCTTTTTAAAAGAAGAGTTTGGATTTGATATCCCGCTTTATCACTACCCGAAGGAGTCTCAAAGCGGCTCACATTCTCCTTTCCCTTCCTCCCCCACAACAAACACTCTGTGAGGTGAGTGGGGCTGAGAGACTTCAGAGAAGTGTGACTAGCCCAAGGTCACCCAGCAGCTGCATGTGGAGGAGTGGGGACGCGAACCCGGTTCACCAGATTATGAGTCCACCGCTCTTAACCACTACACCATGCTGGCTCTCAAGCTATTCTGAATCCAGTCTTACATGGATTTCATGGCCACTTCACATTTTATGCAGCAACCCGAACTCACACTGGTGTGTGCAATGATCAGCATCACAAACGGTGAAGTAGAGATGCAATTGTGAAAACAGAAGGGAATCCTTCTATGGGGCCAACTTTGTCAAAGTAAGGGTAAGCAGATAACGCAGCTAAGAAGTACAAATCATATATATATACAACTGGCGCCCTTCTTTGGCAGCTAGACTGGTGACTGGGAGTGGCCGCCGGGACCATATAACACCGGTCCTGAGAGATCTACATTGGCTCCCAGTACGTTTCCGAGCACAATTCAAAGTGTTGGTGCTGACCTTTAAAGCCCTAAACGGCCTCGGTCCTGTATACCTGAAGGAGCGTCTCCACCCCCATCGTTCTGCCCGGACACTGAGGTCCAGCGCTGAGGGCCTTCTGGCGGTTCCCACACTGCGAGAAGCCAAGTTTCAGGGAACCAGGCAGAGGGCCTTCTCGGTAGTGGCGCCCGCCCTGTGGAACGCCCTCCCATCAGAGGTTAAAGCAATAAACAACCACATGACCTTTAGAAAACACCTGAAGGCAGCCCTGTTCAGGGAGGTTTTTAATCTGTGATATTTTAATGTATCTTTATATTTGTTGGAAGCCGCCCAGAGTGGCTGGGGAGACCCGGCCAGATGGGCGGGGTATAAATAATAAATTATTATTATTATTATTTGGAAATTAAACCAAATTATTCCAAGTTTCTCAATTATTGTTTATACAACTTGCAGAATTCAGCTTGTCATTGTATACTGCTACTTGTGCAAAAGTACAGTAGTCCCTCGACTTAGGAATTTAATCCGTTCCGAATGGAAATTCGTAGGTCGAAAAGTTTGTAAGTCGAAAAAAGCGATTTCCCAAAGGAATGCATTGGGAGAAAAAAATATTCGGAAAAATTCGTAAGTCGAGGAAACTGCATCTAAAATTCATAAGTCGAGGAAACCGCATCTAAAACCGGCAACGATTTCCATTTAGATGTCGAAAAATTCGTAGGCATGCGGCCACTTTTTTCATTCGTAAATCGAAAAATTCGGATTTCGAGTATTTCGTAAGTCGAGGGACCACTGTACACTTAAGTAACCAGAGGAGAAATGACCGCTGGGAAGAGCACAGAGAGAATGAATGCGAGGGAAACAAATTTCAGCAGGGCTAATTGTGGGGAAATTAACAATAATAATGCTAAACTGAGAATCTTCTGCCTGTACCTGAGTTATGGCTCATCCCCAATGAGTAGGCATATGATGTCCCCTTCGCCTCCTGCCATCATTTTAGAGATCAAAGAATCCATTTATGAACATTAAAACATGTTTTAATCATACATTATTGTTAAATAAATATTTAAAACCACTACTTTATTATTAGTGTCTAATTTCCCTTTTAAGATGTACTAATTGGTGTCATAACCCTACAAAATTGAAGAAAATAATAGCGGAGACACTTAAAACTAGTCAGTGAATCCACTTCTTGGGGATGGCAAGGAGAAATGATTCATACATGGAGACGGTTGCTGTGCATTCTATGGAAAAATTGTGAGTTGTACCACACCAAATATGGGTCTTACAGGGCAACATGTCTACTCAGAAGTAAGCCCCCTTGATTTTGTTGGGACTTCCTACCAGGTAAGTGTAAAATTTCGGTCCTAATGAGCCCTCTCACATCATGAAGGCCATAGCAAACCTTCTCCATAAATGAAACAATATTGATCTGTACCCGCAGACATCAAACTGCAGAATTCTTATGGAATCCGGAAAAAACTAAACATTTATTCAAAGGAAAGCCAGATGCATTGTGGTAGATCAGAGCAAATAGTCTGGGGCCTAAGAGATATGAGTATATCTAACACACTCAGGCTACAAGCCTATATACACAGTTATCTTGGGGTGTCCCATTGAACTCAGTGTGGGTGACCAGTGGTGGAGCTTCAAGCTCTGGCAGGGGGGGTGGAGAGTAGGTGGGGCGTGTTGCGCGTCCCAGGGGCATGGCACACTGCCTGCAGGGGCGTGACGTTCATCCCAGGGGTGTGGCGCGCTGCCTGTGGGGGCGTGGCGCCCAGTGTGGGGGGGCAGCCGCAATGGCACCCCACTGTGATCGTGCCACCGGGGGCAGTGCGCTCCCCCCACACCCCTGTTCCTCCACCAGTGGGGCTGACATTTGAGTAGGCAAGCATAGGATTGTGCTGTTAATAGTCAAGTAAGACTGCATTCTTTACTTACTTGGGTGCAAGGCTGAAATGAGACATGTTAATTGTATGGAATTAACATGCACAATTTTGTTGTGGAAACAGGAGCTGCAGGGAAGCCTGAGCAACCTCAGGATCCATAATGAGGGAATGTTTACTCTTTCCCACAGTCCTAACAACTTTCCCCTTCTAAGCCTTCCATTTGCATTTTAAGGAAAGCCTCCCTGGGTGCCTATGGGAGCTTCCCTGGGAATGCAAATAGCAGCTTCTGGTCTCTGCTCAGCTCAAAACAACTTATGAGCATTTGATTTCCCACAACATTGTTAAGTAGAGCTTTCAGAGTCATGTGATTCCTGTTTCCCTTTACATCATGTAATTGTGTTTCCATCCTTCTGTTGTTCCTTTTTTAAAGCTAAAGGTAAAGGGACCCCTGACCATTAGGTCCAGTCGTGACCGACTCTGGGGTTGCGGTGCTCATCTCGCTTTATTGGCTGAGAGCCGGCGTACAGCTTCCAGGTCATGTGGCCAGCATGACAAAGCCGCTTCTGCAGAACCAGAGCAGCGCACGGAAACGCCGTTTACCTTCCCGCCAGAGCGGTTCCTATTTATCTACTTGCATTTTGACGTGCTTTCGAACTTCTAGGTGGGCAGGAGCTGGGACCGAGCATCAGGAGCTCACCCCATCGCAGGGATTCGAACCGCCGACCTTCTGATCAGCAAGCCCTAGGCTCTGTGGTTTAACCCACAGCGCCACCTGGGTCCCTCAAAGCTAGGTAACAACAAAAAGGGCATGGCAGTGGATGGCACAATTGCTGTGATTCACCTAAGATCACCTATGGAGGGGTGCAAAAGTGATACAACTTGTGAGTCCTCACCCATCAGTTGAAGTCAAAAGAATGTGGTAATGATTCTCCTAATTAGAAAGAGTACAGGCTTCTCAGAAGAAAGTAATTTTTCTAAATAAAATAATTATTTCTGTTGTTTCTTATTGTTCTAACTGAAAAAATGAAACAAATATTTGAATATATTAAACCGGTCAACTCACCAAGGGTTTTCCCTTCTTTTCTTGTCATTTCACACCTGATGCCAAGTCTTGTGCAGAATATTACTTATGACATGCAGTAGCTACCATGGAATTCTGATGACTGGGATTTCCATTGATGTGCCCAGATGAATCAAGGGGAAATCTAATTGGCAGTTTCTGCTACATCACTGGAAATTAGATAGGCTTTGCACAGTTGTAAATGACATGGAGTGAAAACCTCTCTCTCTCCCCCCCCCCCATCTCATGTGGATTTCTCACATCATCTTTTCCTGTTCTATATGTAAAACGTGGATCAGTAGGGATATGCCTAGCTTGCCATTGCATTTCCACAAATATTAACACTTTCACATAGGTTTCCACCCTACATGTGGCACCAAGCCCTTGCAATGTAGATTCAAACAACAGTCTGAGTAGTTCAATCAGTATGTAAACTATTTCTGTCTCTTGGCTCCTCTTCTTCAGATTCATTATCCCGTCACCCACGGGTTCCTCACTCTTTACCTACCCTGTTAGTTAACCAGACACCTGAGCACTCATCCCCACACACCCCATAGCACAGAGCACCTCCTGATCTTACTGGAAACACTTCCGGAGCCTCCCCTCTGATTCAGGCTTTCTGGTCTCTGGATTCAAACTTTCACAATCTTAGTCCATTCCCTCGTTTGCACCTGTCCTCATGTCCCAAGTGTTCCTAGGGCAACCTTCGGCTCCCAGATGTTTTGGGACTACAACTCCCATCATCCCTGACCACTGGTCCTGTTAGCTAGGGATCATGGGAGTTGTAGTCCCAAAACATCTGGGAGCCGAAGGTTGCCTACCCCTGTGACCTAGGCCAAAATCTGTCCTGTGAAAAAGTTCTGAGGCTAAATCTATCCGTGGCTACAAGTCATAGTGGCTACATGGAGCCTTCAAGTTGAGAGGCTGAGTACAGTGGTACCTCGGGTTGCAAACACCTCGGGTTACAAACACTTCGGGTTACAGACTCGGCTAACCCGGAAGTAGTACCTCGGGTTAAGAACTTTGCCCCAGGATGAGAACAGAAATCGCATGGCAGCAGCGGGAGGCCCCATTAGCTAAAGTGGTACCTCAGGTTAAGAACGGTTTCAGGTTAAGAACAGACCTCCGGAACGAATTAAGTTCGTAACCAGAAGTACCACTGTACTAGCTACCAGTATCGCTTGGTGCACATTGGGACCGACAGGGAGACCAACGCTTGGTGACAGGCAGAGGCAACCTATTTTAGTTTTGTCCCAGTCCTCCTACCTGCTGAGTTCTGCAAGGGCAACAAAGGGGCTATCAGTTAGCTGACAGGCAGTGCCACCCTCAGGACAGGTTGTAAGTTAGGCAGGCAGGTGGGGGCTGGCTGGTGGGGAACTGACCCCCTTGTCCCAACAGACCAGCCATCACTGCTAAGCTACTGGGGAGCAGAAACAGGAAAGTGCCGTTCCCTCCAAGGCCTGCTCATGGGCTCCCCAAAGGCATCTGATTGGCTACTTTGGAAAACAGGATGCTGTACCAGATAGGCCTTTGGTTTGATCCAGCAGGTTTCATCTGATATTTTGGGTTCCATCAGAATTCTTCAGACAGTTTGCCTGAAAAGAAATCCCCAAGTTTGCTTCAGGAGAAACAAAAAAATGTTGCCAGCAATTTTGCAAGAGCCATTTGGTGACTTGCCCTTTGGTAGCGATATGTAGCCTTTGAATACTGTATAACCAGTTTGCATAGGATTACAGACCCTACCTGCAATACGCAGCGCATAATCTGGGAGGGGTTCGTGGACCCAACAGAGAACAAGCTTCCCCCACCCCACCCCTTTTAGGACAATTCTGCACAGCTATTTATTTCGCGATCCCCTCTCCTGCATTTTCTGGTGTCCTGTGCTGCTTTTAATTGCTAAATTGGTTTCAAAATGAAATTCTCAGAAAGGAGTCTGGAGATAGAGAGTCGGCAGCCCTCTCCCTAGGCCCCAGTTCAAAGAAATCTCTGCTTAAGGCTGGGGAAGCAAAGAGCAGACTTAGCAGGCTCCCTCAGCAATCCTCTGGCGCATAACGACACAGCAGGGGTTGCTGGGAAACAGAGTCTTTGATGATCATCTCTTCCTGCTGAGAAGACTAATGACTTCAAAAAGGGCATCCTGCCAAGGATAGGGGTGCACTGAAAGTGTAATTAGACAAGAGAAGCATAAAGTTTTTGCTCACTACTCTAAAAATAAATATCCTCTTCCATAAGAAAATTCTATGTAGGGCACCTTGGGAAAGGACTGCGCAGGAAACATGGGGTCTTTTGCCTGGGGCTGCCCCAGTAGGGAGAGGATAAAGTAAGGTTACCAGATGTCCCCCTTTCCCGGGGACAGTCCCTGGATTTACAAATCAGTCCCCATACAAAATCCATTGAAGTTGAAAAGTGTCCCCGGATTCATTGAAAATAATCTGGTTACCTTCGAAAGGGCAAAAGCTCTCTCCTCCCCCTTCTCCTCAACCTAGTTCCCAGACACCCAACTGAGCTCCGAGGAAACCCTCCCTCATAGCTGTCAACTTCCAGATTTGAAAATAAGGGATTTTTTCAGACTTTCGGATTTGAAAATAAGGGATGCCGCGAGGGCGGTGCAATGGCACCAAGTAGCCTCGCCACCCTGCGCTCCAGAGGCTGCGCTGTGAACGGGTGAGCGAAAGAGCGAGCGCGTAGATGGCAGGCAGGCTGTCTGTCTGGTTGGGCGTGAGGGTCTGGCTGCACAAGGCATGCAAGCTCCACCCCCAGTCGGTCTCAGACTCCTTATTGGCAGCCGAGCAATGCAGCTGAGGAGCCTCCCTGGCCGGCAGGGAGGGAGAGGAGCTGCTTCCTTTGAAACCCGGGAAATTTAAGGGATATCAACAATCCGGGATAGCAGCGGGAAATGGCATTGGAATCAGGGAGTTTCCCACAGAAAAAGGGAGGGTTGACAGCTATGCCTCCCTGGCCAGATGACCACTCATCCAACTTGCCATGTCTTCCACAGCTTCCTCAAGATGACTGACATCTCCTGTGAGACCAGGGAACTTGTTTCCAATGCCTTTCTAAGCCTTGTCTCCAGGGCTACCTCTGCCCAAGTTGCAGCAAGCAGACCTGGCATAGGAGTATTGTGCCAAACTATGTCCTGAATCCTTTTCCTCTGACCATTTCAGTTGAGCATTTTTCACAATAAGTCACCCACTGCATTTACTTGACTACTCTGCTTCTACATTTTACAGCTGATTATGAAGATGGTGTTGTTGCTATGGAAAGGGAGTCAACAAGTGGACCTGGAGCTGTGCACTGCTACATAAGCCAAAAGACATGCCCATGCTCTGAGATTGGCAGAGGGGGAAAGTGAGAGGGGATGAAGAAACGAGAGTAGCCTAGAAGTATGTGAACAAATCATAGTTAAAACAAAGGGGGTGTCTTGTTTTTAGAAGCACCCCCCTCCTCCTTACCCTTAACTTTCCTCCCCCCAATTTATCCAGACAGGAGTACGTACTGTGCTATCAAAGTTTTGCTCACAAATTTTAAAATCGTATGGAGTTCAATGGCGCTCACTGCCAGGTGAGCGGAGAAGGTATTGTGGCTCCAGCCAAACAGGGATCATGTGATCTGATGCGCTGAAGTCACTAAGGCTAAACAGAGAAGAGGGAATATCTCCCTTGGCAAGGCATTTGAGCTGTGCATAAGCTCAAAGAGGATGTGTTCCTTTCTTCCACAAACATGGTCACATCATCTGAGTTCCATTGTCAACCTATTGTTGGAGGGTTGGGGTCATATTTCAGGGGTGCACTAACTCCCCCCCTCACTTCTGCCAAGTTTCAACTCAGTTCTAATCTAGGCAGCCCATGTGGTTGTTGTTGTTTTTCCTTCTTATGATTTGGTACCTAGAAGTTCCCTTTCCTGCAGTACCAGTACCCTGAGATCGTGAAGGTCTAATCTGCTGTGAAGAATCTCAAGTGATCCATGCCACAAGAGCTGATAGGGTCAATGGCCTGACCCAGACAATCCAGTCCCTTTCCTTCAAGCTAATTTGCAGGATGAGTGCAATAAACTGTGTTCCATTTGATGGCTACTAAATCCCAAATGATCAAATCTATCAATTCTTAAGGAAATCAGCCCTGAGTGCTCACTGGAAGGACAGATCCTGAAGCTGAGGCTCCAATACTTTGGCCACCTCATGAGAAGAGAAGACTCACTGTAAAAGACTCTGATGTTGGGAAAGATGGAGGGCACAAGGAGAAGGGGACGACAGAGGACGAGATGGTGGGATGGATAGTGTTCTCGAAGCTACCAACATGAGTCTGACCAAACTGTGGGAGGCAGTGGAAGACAGGAGTGCCTGGCATGCTCTGGTCCATGGGGTCACGAAGAGTCGGACACGACTGAACGACTAAACAACAACAACAAAATCCCAAATTGCTCAAAGCAGGCCACTTGAACGCACACTGCAAGATCTCAGTCTGCAGTCTTTCCTGCCAGAGACATTTACTGGTGAGGAATCAGCTGTCTGTATCCCACCAGCCGCTTTACACAGTCCTTGAGCCAGCCTAAAGGGGGGAAAGTAAATAAACAGAGCTGCAGGCTTTCCATCCGCTTCTTCCCTAGTTTGAAGCTACATCATCAACAAAGCAGATCCATGCAGCCAAAGGGCTTGCCCTACAATATGAGGCAGATGATGATTTTTGGCATCTGATTCCGGATGCTGTTAAAGGACAGTAACTTGCCAGTTACTGAATGTATTCAGTGTAAACTGTTTAGATGGAACATGAAATACATAGCTATGGCATGATGGACACAACACGGCTGAAGTCGTGCCCCATGAGCTACCGCTGATATTTTCTTTCGTGGCATCTTGTTAGACTTGATGTTTATAAAAATGTTCATTTGGCCACATCACACCCATTTTAGGTCCTTTTTACTGCTGTGGGTGGATGGTGAGAGCACATTGGGATTTTTTGCCCTCAAATGCAAAAATTATTTGGGCTCAGAATTATGTAAATACATTATGATTGCATACAAAACATGGAACTAACCTGTGAGGTAAAGGTAAAGGGACCCCTGACCATTGGGTCCAGTCGTGTCCGATTCTGGGGTTGCGGCGCTCAGCCCGCTTTATTGGCCGAGGGAGCCGGCGTACAGCTTCCAGGTCATGTGGCCAGCATGACAAAGCCTCTTCTGGCGAACCAGAGCAGCGCACGGAAACGCCGTTTACCTTCCCGCCAGAGCAGTTCCTATTTATCTACTTGCACTTTGACGTGCTTTCAAACTGCTAGGTGGGCAGGAGCAGGGACTGAGCAACGGGAGCTCACCCCGTCGCAGGGATTCGAACTGCCAACCTTCTGATCAGCAAGCCCTAGGCTCTGTGGTTTAACCCGCAGCGCCACCTGAAAGATACTGAGTAAAGGCCATTTAGTAAGCTTCATGGCTGAGGGGAGATCTGAAAACTTGCCTACCATCTGAGACCCAACAGTGTCCCCTATACTACACCCCCAGTAACGGCTTTATAAAAAAAAATTGTGCAAATGGTCTATACCTCTTTACAACTCTGAGAGATAGGAGTGGCTCATTCAGTGTGATTATGCCAACTGTTAGCCAATGAGCTCTGAGGATGAGCGGTCATTTGAAGCCAGAATTTATGGGTTCATGAAGTCCACACCGTACAAGCAATAACATTCTCTTTACAGACCCAACTACCGTATTTTTCGCTCCATAAGACGCACCTGAACATAAGACGCACCTAGTTTTTAGAGGAGGAAAGGGGGAAAGCCCTGGTTTTTTGAGGATCAGCTCAAAGTGGTGCAGCTTCTTTTGCAAAGGGAAAAGCCCTGGTTTTTTGAGGATCAGCTCAAAGTGGTGCAGCTTTTTTTTCATAGAGGAAAAGCCCTGTTTTTATGGGCTTGCAGCTCACAGTTTGCAGCTTCTAGTCCTACAGTAAAGGGAGCCATTTCTAGTGTTTCCAGACAGATAATCTAATCAGCCAGTCACATGTCGCTGGGGAAACAAACAGCCTCCCTCTGCATTCAACAACGGAGGCCTGGGCAAGAGGATGGGGCTGGAAAGGGAGCCTTATCTCTGTCCCCGATCGCTTGCTAAACAGCTGTTCAGCGGCTTCCTTTCAACACCCTCTTCTCTCTTTGTGAAAAAAAGAGCACAATCTGCTTTTGGCCCCTAGGCAATTTGGCTCCAGGGACCATGCATTCGCTCCATAAGACGCACAGACATTTCCCCTTACTTTTTAGGAGGAAAAAAGTGTGTCTTATGGAGTGAAAAATACGGTAATCCACCTCCTCCCAAGTATGCTCATAACCATTTAGTCTGCCTCCTGCTCCAACAACTTTTGGTTCCAAACCATCAGACTCATCCGCTTCAGCCACTTCATTCCACTCTGCGTACAGAACTTGTGCAAGGCAGCCTTAGAGAACCTTACAGGCCATGGGAGGACATAAGATAGGAGATGGAAGAATATAAAAAGGGGGGAACACAGAAGCCAGAGAGAGACAAGAGGGCATCTGAAAGTAATTGTGTCCCTTAAGGACCAGCAGAAGGCAGAGAGGGAGAAAAGGAGGAGAAAGAAGGCACTAACTGGCGGACAATCACATTTGCAGGCATATCAGCAACGGCAATGCAATCTTGAGTAACTGGGCAGGTCGAGGAGAGGCAAAAAGGCTTCCCTAAGAAGGCACAGTGTGTTTGGTGTGCCGTTTCTTCCTGAAGATTTGAAAGCAAACATAAAAAAATAAAAATCCACTGCAAATTGACAAGATGAGTCTCCAAATAAGAGCCACAGGAGGACAACAAAGCCTTGGAAGACATAGGATCAGTCCCCTGGAAGAATCAGATAGTGATGAAAATCACAGAGCCCTGAAAAGGCGGTGGGAACTTGGGTGGGAGGGACGAGACGGCTCAGGCGTGTGATGGTGAGATGGAGGAGTGTTATCTGAAGCTACATTTCAAAAGCAAAGGCCCAAAGACGTTCTGATTAGAGTGTTTATCACCAAGGGCAAGTTCTGCACTTTCATTTTTTTTAAAGTATTTCTTACTGTAAGAAAAATCTCTGTAGTTCCTTGAAGTTCCCTTGCTCTTATAAAAGCCTTCCTGATATAAAGGAAAAGGTCATACTGAATTGAGCCTTCTGTTTTCTTTCTTTCTGTTTTAAATGCCAAGTTTCTAACCCTTTGGTCTGCTGGGAAGTGTGTGCGTAACGTCAACAGAATGCAGGGGGTACTTGAGCTTGGTCACTCAACAGCCTTGCACATTTCCCCAGCAAAGTGAGCTGGCTATTGGACTGCTCAGTCTGGACATGCATGGCTCAATTAGATAAGTTAAGATATGCAAAGGTTTTGCCCTTGTACCCTCCCACCTCCATGTGCCACCCCTTCCCTACTCCCTTCTCGGTCTGGGATTTCCTAAACTGGGAAAATGCGATCGCTGGGAAATGAACAAGGCAGTAATCCTGGGGTCCTGGGTTGTTTTGATCCTGGTCACCATAGGTTCCCCGTTCGGATGTTAAGGTAAGGTTACCAGACATCATAGCTGTCAACCCTCCCTTTTTTTTGGCGGGAAACTCCCTTATTCCAATGCCGTTTCCTGCTGCTATCCTGGATTGTTGATATCCCTTCAATTTCCCGGATTCCAAAGGAAGCAGCTCCTCTCCCTCCCTGCCGGCCAGGGAGGCTCCTCAGCTGCGTTGCTCGGCTGCCAATAAGGAGTCTGAGACCGACTGGGGGCGGAGCTTGCATGCCTTGTGCAGCCAGACCCTCACGCCCAACCAGACAGACAGCCTGCCTGCCGTCTTTTCGCTCACCCGTTCGCGCGCAGCCTCTGGAGCGCAGGGTGGCGAGGCTACTTGGTGCCATTGCACCGCCCTCGCGGCAACCCTTATTTTCAAATCCGAAAGTTGGGAAAAATCCCTTATTTTCAAATCCGAAAGTTGACAGCTATGCCAGACGTCCCTGTTTCCCGGGGACAGTCCCCGGATTTACAAATCAGTCCCCTGACAAAATCCTATCATTCCTATTGAAATTGAAAAGTGTCCCCAGATTCATTGAAAAAAACCTGTAACCTTATGTTAACGGGCAATTATGGTTAATTAACCCAGGGAGTGTTGAATCACGATGCACTGAGACTCACCAACAATGAGAGTACTTACCAAAGCCATGTCATTGGGAGGCAGGGAGAACACATGTGGGGTTTAGCTACAGCTGCACAACTTTATGGAGCTTGCCTGGCTTCTCTCACACACAAGAACACTGCACTGCATTTTAATTTAATTAAACTTGCTGGTCTACTACTTCCATTAATTAACATGGATTAGAATCCCCACTTCAGCCATAAACCCGGCCGGGGGGAGGGGGGAGAACAGAATCAAATCCTGCCCTCTTTTGACATTCTTTAACCACCATGATTGTGATTATGATAGTGTGGCTAAAGAGTGTGAAGGGATAATTAATCCACACTTAGCGTTCTTACGGATGCCAGAACCCCTTTCTCCTTAGCGCACAGGCCATCACTATGATTAAGCTCTAATCTGAGCAATTTTTCACACACTTAAGTCAGCACTTGTGCTCTCCTGGCAATTCTGCAGTGCTGAGGGCTGGGAGCAGATTTTTTAAAAAATGAAAAAGAAATAAAAGAAAAGTGAGGGGATCTAATAGATCGAAAGTGCAAACAGCAAAATTATAATAACAGGGACCCCCCCCCCCAAAAAATAGACAAGCTTGGGTATTACGTATGGAAGTCCTGGGCTGCCCAGATGACAAGACCCACACCCCCTCCTCGGCCTTGCCCCAAAGGAAAGGAAAGCAGTACATATTTCTATTCTCAGAAAATGATTTATGTACATTTTGATTCATATAACACAACCTCAAAGCACAAAAAAAGTTTAGTGTTAACTTCCATTTAAATCAATGGGACCTAAGTATGTACTTGATTCTCCCACTGAACCCACTGAGATCTCAATATCCTTAACTCTGGATGGGTCATACAGTCCCTTATCCACCTTGGCTTACGCAAATTGTTAACAAGATCAAACAAATTGGCCTAAACCCCGAAGACCTCTTTAGTGGACCCTTGAATAAGGCAAAAGCATCTATTACTCACAGGCTTCTCGATATCGAACTGCAAAAAGAAGATGCCTTACTTCCTGAGAATTACAGGTGTCTAAAATCTTGGCCCAACTTTTCAGCTGGCCCTTATTTATCTAATATTACTTATGAATCTTATAGATGGGCTTTTTCCAGAGCCCGATTTCAGGCACTGCCTACAGCTGTACTACACGGCAAATTCCTGCGGGTGCCTAGCCACGAGCGCCTATGCCCATGCATGACCAATAAGGTGGAATCTGTTACTCACATTCTTCTATTCTGTGACCTGTACAGTGAAGAACGGTCTCGTCTTAGATTACCCCTATTATCAAAATTTAAACCCTTGCAATATTATCTGGAATTTATTCCCAAAATCCTACGCAAATTCCTTTTGGAAGACTCTTTGAGCTCAGTATCCTATGCTGTGGCCAAGTTTTGCACCTTAGCCATCAAAAAACGTAAATCGCTTCTACTGGAAAATATACTATAAATTTCTTTTGTGCCATTGGTTTTTTAAAAATTTATTTATTCTAATCCTTAGGATTTTGACGCCTTGTAGCGATATTCTGATCACTGGTTTGGAATTATACTGTATTATATTGCTGGCTTTTGCTGTAATAAACTGAGTTGATGGGGCCTACTCATGGAAAAGACCGTAATAAAAAATAATAATAAATGTACAGAATCAAGTCTGTAGCATGCTCACAAAGCATGCATGATCAAAGTGCTTAAACCATTCGCAGAGAACAAAATAAGAGGCCAATCACTTTGCCCATATCTAAGAATGGAGGAGAAATCTGCTGTGCTTGGATACCAATGCAAAATCACCTGATTCGATCCAGGCAGATCATGACCTGGATCAGATCAATGGTCCACTTCAGAATCAGGTAGAAGACCACTAGATTCCCTAACAAGAAGGTTCAAGGGTTGCACTGTTCTCGTTCCACTCCAATTTCCCCCCCTCCAAGACTTCAGAAATAGTTTATCCACCCACCCATAGCTTTAGTAGTGAGCAAACAGGGCTTCTTGCTGCAACACACTCTGATTCACAAAGTCCCCCTGGGAGTAATAGGGCTTGATGACATTCCATCACAAACAGACTGATTATGATGATCCCTTAATCTTGTTCACATTTAAAATAAAATAAAAAAAACTGCAGGCAGGCAGGCAGGCAGGCAGGCAGGAAGGCAGGAAGGAAGGAAGGAAGGAAGGAAGGTTATGCTTTATGATTTAGTAATATTTATATTTGATATTATATTCACAGAAAAGTGGTCCTCTTGCTGCTTTGCGCTACTTCAAGGCAAATCTGAGATCTTTGGGCAATGATCTGGTAATCTTGGAACATGGAGACATTCAGGAATGCTCCTGCAAACTTCGTCTTCTGTGTAAGCACTACTGAACACTAGGGGGCAGTGGTCTCTCTCTCTCTCTCTCTCTCTCTCTCTCTCTCTCTCTCTCACACACACACACACAGAGCATTTGCACTTAAGCCAATAAAAGCAGCAACCATACACTTGTCTCTCTACTGTACCAATGACTTACAACCTTGGAATTTTGGTCCTTAGACAGAGGAGTTTTACTAATTCGCTAGCTAGCTTCAGAGGCGTAGCATGGGGGGTGCAGGCGGTGCCAGTCGCACCGGGCGCAACATCTGGGGGGGGCGCGCCGCTGACCCGTTTCCCCCTGACCCGTTTCCACTACCTGCCCTTCCGTCCACCTGTTTCCGTCTCCGTCGCCTGTGGAAACGTCCCAGCAGAGAGATCGCCCCCGGTCGTTGCAGCGAACTCAAAATAAGAGAGAGTATGTTTGTGTGGTGCCAGTTTAACAAGATAACAGCGTTAAGTGGATCTATAAATCTGCTAATCGTTACGGGGCACAATCGCTCTCTTTCCCCCTTCCTTTTCTGCAAAGTTAACCTTGGTGCATCAGAGCCAACTTTGAAACAGGATCCAAGTTCGCCTTGACTCTGCCGGGTCTTCCAGTCCTGCAGGATCTCAACAACCCTGCGGCGATCTCCTGTAGCCAGGGAGAGCGACGGCGCTGCAGCCAGGCGATCTCTCTCTCCTCCTTTCTTACCTTTTCCGCCATGGGTGTAGGTAAAGTAGTCCCTGGCCCCCACCCCTAGCTGCCGGAAGAAAGAAGGAGGAGTGCACGCGGCGGCCGAGCGAGCAAGCCGAGGTGAAGCTTTTTGCCGTGAGGCTGGAGGCTGACGGGGGGGAAAGCGTCCCCTCCCGCACAGCTTGCCCCTCTTCACCCCCCTCCCTCCTTCCCTCCCTCCCGATCTCCCCTTTCGAGTTCCCCCGTTCTTCCTATCTGCCTTGAGTTCTCCCCGCTGGGAGGCTGGGAAAGCATGTGTGTCCCTTTAAGAGCCTTCTTTCTTCCTCTGACAGTGAGGCTACAGGGGGAAACTCTCCCTGTTCCTCAAACATCGGGCGCTGCCCCGGGTTGCACGGGCGCCTGCTGTTTTGATCCACAGCGATCTTTTTGTGAGTGACTACTTTACCCCTTTGTCATTTGCCTTTAACCCCCCCAAGCCTTTTTTTAACCCCTAAAAAAACGTGTTTGCTTGGGTGATTTTTCAAATCTTTCGTGTGCATGCACACTTTTCAAATCTTTCGTGTGCTGAAGAAGTGTGCATGCACATGAAAGCTCATACCAATAACAAACTTATTTGGTCTCTAGGGTGCTACTGGAAGGATTTTTATTTTATTTTTTTATTTTGTTTTGACTATGGCAGACCAACACGGCTACCTACTTGTAACTTGCTTGCAAGTAATTAAAGTAAATTATAAGCCGCCAGAGCACAATTTCTGTTCTTATCATCTATGAGCTCTGGATGCTCTATTTCGCCAAAGTAGGCGCTTCTCCTTTGCGCTTCCAGACTGGCTGCGCCCCTATTTTGGGGGGTGAGGCTGCGCCCCTATATTTTTTTTTTTGAGGGGGTCCGTTTCCTTTGCCTTTGGAAACACCTGCACCGACTCCTCGAGGATTGAAACGAAAGTTTTGAACAAGTTTACTTCAAACCCAATAAAAATGATATTAGCATAAGACATGTAACTAGAATAATTTTTTTTAAAAAAATTCAAGCAAATAATTGTAATAACTACCGTAATAAAGCACTGCTATAATTATATATAATTTTCTTTAAATTTTGGTTTCATTCGCCTTTTCCATGCTGAAATGTCACAACCTGAACGACCATGGCTTGCCCCCCCCCCTAGTTTTGATCCTGGCTACGCCCCTGTTTTCCGCCTGCAGAAAACACAGAGAGCCCAGAGCGCCAGAGCAGTAGCGAGCGCCAGGCCGTAGGTGCAAGGGGACAGCAGCTCGAGGAGGCCCATTTTGGGGGAGCTCGGCTCCTTCGACGTGCTTCTGCCGCTCTTGCCGCCCTGTTTCAAAAGCGCGCAGCGTAAGCTTCGGCGGGAGGAGCTCTTCTTGCGGCGCCTGCGCGGAGGCCACCCTCGTTTTGTTGGGCGTCGAGGGTTGGGCGCCATTTTTCGCGGCGGCTGAGTGGAGGCGCTGTTTGGGTTTCGGGGACCGGTGGCGGAGCCAATCAGAGCAGCAGGACCCGAACCGGGGGAGCAAGGCACGGTGAGTGCGAGCAGCCAATATTTATGGAGCCCCCGAGCGCCGGCCCAAGAGCCAGGATTGGGGCCGAGTGGCCAGTCAGAAGGCCGCATGCGGGCTAGGGCTGGGCGAGCGCTGGGGCAGCGAGTGGACGTGGCCCGTTGGGCACCCGGATCGTGCGCTGATCTAACTAATCTAGTGAAAGAGACTCGAGTGCTAAAATCCATGGGTTAGGGGGCGCAAATTACTTGCCTTGCCCCGGGTGCTGACAACCCACGCTACGCCACTGGCTAGCTTGCAATACACGCATACCTTTCAGAGCAGAGCCCTTATCCTGCAAACAACAACCACTCCAAAGTGTATTCAAAAGAATTCCAGACTGGGAAAGATCTCAACTTTTCAGTGGGCAGGATTTCTGCATTGCAGGGGGTTGGACTAGATGACCCCTGGGACACCTCCCAACTCTACAATTCTATGATTCTGTGAACTTAGAAGGTTCGTTGAAAGAGGAAGATCTAATGTGTTTAATATGTGATGGGAGGGAATTCCAAAGCGGAGGTGAGACGGCACCGAAAGTCCTGATTCCTACATTTTGCAGAAAGGACCTTCTGAAAAGACGGAATCTGCAGGAGGCTCTCACCTGCAGGGCACAGTGATCAACCAGGTTTATGACAGTCTCAGGTATCCTGGCCCCAGGCTGTATAGGCCTTTATACGCCAAAACCAGCACCTTGAACTTACCCCAGTAGCTAATTGGCAGCCAGTGCAAGTCTTTCAATACAGGGGGTATGTGTTGCTGATATCCTGCCCCAAGGAGTTGCTGAGCTGCTGCATTTTGCGCCAGCTGTAGCTTCTGGACCAACCTCAAGGGCAGCCCCATATAGAGTGCATTGGGGACAAGATGGTACCCTGCAGCACCCCGGAGCACCAATGCCAGGAGGCCAAAAGACAAACACACAATGCTATTCTCTGATACAGACCCTGCAGGTGGGGTCGGAGCCACTGCAAAACAGTGCTTCCCATCTCACTAAGGCAGCTCAGAAGGATACCATGGATAATGGCGTCAAAAACAGCTGAGATATCAAGTGTAACAGGATCACACTCTCCCTGTCCTTCTCAACCATCAAGGTGGCCAAGGCCAATTCAGTCCCATAACCAGGCCTGAACCCCTGTTGAAATGCAAGATCACCCAAGATCACCACTCTCAGTTGTGACTGGGTGGCAGTTGTCACAACTCACTGGGTCCAGAGTGGGCTTTTCAGGTGCGGTTGGGATCACTGCTTTTTTCCAGGATCACTCCCTCCCCAAAGGGTGTGTTGACCACAGCCTAGATCTATTTGGCCATACTTTGGTTGTAAGTAGCTTTGGGCTGCCTTGAGCAAGCTAAAGGGACTAACACACTTAACAAACAAACAAAAGAAAAAAGTGAGTAAGTAATAGTCCCTTGGCAAGCTTTAATGAGCCAGGAGGGGCATATTGCTGGCTGCATTGTTGCAAGGAATTCATCCACTGATACTGACCCCAAGAAGTTGCTGCAGACACTACACTGAGCAATTCACTAGAGCATAGCTGTCAACTTTCGGATTTGAAAATAAGGGATGCCGCGAGGGTAGTGCAATGGCACCAAGTAGCCTCGCCACCCTGCGCTCCAGAGGCTGCACGCAAACGGGTGAGCGAAAGAGCGAGCACATAGACGGCAGGCAGGCTGTCTGTCTGGTTGGGCGTGAGGGTCTGGCTGCACAAGGCATGCAAGCTCCGCCCCCAGTCGGTCTCAGACTCCTTATTGGCAGCCGAGCAACGCAGCTGAGGAGCCTCCCTGGCCGGCAGGGAGGGAGAGGAGCTGCTTCCTTTGAAATCCGGGAAATTTAAGGGATATCAACAATCCGGGATAGCAGCGGGAAACGGCATTGGAATAAGGGAGTTTCCCGCAAAAAAAGGGAGGGTTGACAGCTATGCACTAGAGACTGCAGCGATCATAAATGGCAGGCATGCAGGACTGTCCTCTCCATTCAGGGTTTGCAATGATTCTGGAGACCTCTAAAAGTCACCTACCCTTGGTTTGTGCCCCATTCGTTCCTGATGCAAAGGTGTTTATGTACTGGATCCTTCATGTAACCTTCGTAGCAAAGGCACTCGCCTGGAAGCAGAAGAAGAAACAAGAGAAGGAAAATAATGACTGGGTATCTAGGAAAGAGACCTTGGTTTTCTGGTGGACCTCATCAACTCAAGTGTGTAGCAGCAGTGGAAAACAAGCAATTTCATGCCAGGATTTTTTAGGAAAGAAGTCAGAAATAAAATGACCAGTATCGTAATACTTTTATGCAAGTCTTCAGCTGCATTTGGAGTACTGAGTACTGTTATGGCCACCTCTTCTTTTAAAAAAAAATAAGAAATAGTGGGGAAGGCACAGGAAATGCCAAGGAAAACTATCAAGCAACTGGAGCAGACTCCCCAACAAGAAAAGGCATTTGGGCCTTTTTTATTGCAACTCCCCTGTCACTGGTTCAATGGCTTCGATCACTATACTCCTGCTACAAAGGAAAAATAACCAGGACATGCAGTACACAGGGCCTCCTGTTAGCATTATACCCCCGCCTGGGCAGTTTTTGAGACTGCCCCAAGGCCAGAGCAAAGCCCTGTGCGCACATCCCCGGCTACTGAGAGTCTGGTGGCGCAGTCATATGTGATTGTTCCCAGATTGAAGAACAACACACACAAGCCATAATTAAGGCTAAACTAATTTATTGTAGTAATAGTGCAGAGAGATTCTCTGCTGCCAGCCTGTTAAGACGGAGCTGCCATAAAGCCGTCCTTCCAGCATCAAACTAGCCAGAAGAGAGTGAGCAGAAAGGCTCGGATTACAACAGTACAGTAATACAAAAACATTCCATGCAGGAAATGATAAGGCAACTTTCTCATGGTTCAGTAAGAGAGGCAAAAGTGAAACCATTCCTTGCAGCTGTTGCCGCTCGGGTTGGACAAAAATCACAACACCTCCAACTGAGATTTCCTAAGCCAGCAATGGGGAACCACAAGCCCATGGGGCTTGCTCTCCCTCCTAAGGCCACACTGCCCAGGAAGAAATGCTCCTCACCCCTGCCCTAAACTGGGTGGCACAGCCTGCTAAATGGAGATCCAGGACTCTCGCTTACTGGAGCCCTTCGTTCCCCAAGCTACTCAGGGCTGACAAAGCGGTTTCTCCTTCATGGAGAGCACGTGTTGCGGTGGGGGCTAGCAAGACACCCTTCTGTTGCTGGGCGGGATCGGATAGATGGCCAGGGAACGTGTTTGGGCTCTGTGGATTGTTGGGGAGAATTTAATGTTGCAAGTTTTGATGGATAGCCCAGAGGCTATATATGTTTCTGGCACGCAGCGTGAGCCCCACTTCGCTGCGTGCATCGGATCACCCACCCTCCCTCCCTAATAATAATAATCATAATAATTTATTATTTATACCCCGCCCATCTGGTTGGGTTTCCCCAGCCACTCTGAGCGGCTTCCAACAGAACATTAAAATACAACAATCTATTAAACATTAAAAGCCTCCCTAAACAGGGCTGCCTCCAGATGTCTTCTAAAGGTCTGGTAGTTGTTGTTCATTTTGACATCTGAAGGGAGGGCGTTCCACAGGGCGGGTGCCACTACCGAGAAGGCCCTCTGCCTGGTTCCCTGTAACTTGGCTTCTCGAAGTGGGAACCGCCAGAAGGCCCTCAGCACTGGACCTCAGTATCCGGGCTGAACGATGGGGGTGGAGACGCTCCTTCAGGTATACTGGACCGAAGCCATTTAGGGCTTTAAAGGTCAGCACCAACACTTTGAATTGTGCTCGGAAACGTACTATAATTTAGGCTTCTGTGTTGACCTTGCTATGCCTGTCATGGGGTCGTCTGCTTTTGGGGCAGGGGCCTGGTAGGAATTTTTCCATTTGGCTGATGCCATTTGGTTTTCGCCTACTGCATAGCAATTAGTCACAACTTGTAAGGTTGGTGATTAGGCATCAGTTATTAAATTGGTTGGTGGAGGGGATGTGGTTGGCTGTGCCTGCCCCTCCAATGCTGCTGCTGCGCGGGGAATTCCGTTAAAGGAATCCAGGGGCTCATCATGCTTTTGTCCGTACCCCCTGGTCAGGGGCTAGGGCCACGCAAGAGCCCCTGGGAACATTAGGGGAGAGGCGAGGGCTAGACCCCCGGCCCCCATTCTCTCCCCAAAGTGTTTTCCCTTTACTGACTTCCGTAAGGCGGGCGGTTGTCAGTCTGTCCCCAGGCGGGGACAGATAGTCGGAACCAATGCCTAAGCAACCACTCACATTTTGTATTTTAATAAAGTTGTGGCCAAAAATTATGCCAAAAACCTTAAACTTAAATTTCCGTGTGAAGTGTGTGTTATTTGAGGGGTGGCTTGGGGACCTTGACACGCAACTGCTTCCAAAATACATCAACACATATATTTACTCAGACATCTCTCTCAGATTCTAAATGGTGCATTGAAGATCCTTCCTTCCTGATTAGCTCTAAGGTAGGTCTGTATCAGAAACCAGCTTTTCATCTCCAGGCGAGTTTCTTTTCTGAGAAATATCATCCCAGCTTGAATATATGGTACCCTCTGTAATTTTTATTCCCATCAATGAAGCAGATGAGAAAAACGATAGTTGTTGATCCCGTTATTCTTTAAGTTGCGCGATTTGAAACAATCAAAGAAGCAGGCATAAAGTGTGTTCATCTAAACACCTCTTCACCAAAAAACCCCTTTCAAAAGCCTCGGTGTTAGATGCAAAATCAGATGCTTAAAAGGAGGCGGATGTCAAAGAGCCCTGTGAAAAATGGTTTCTTTACAGAAGCAGACCAATTTCTTGCCTAACATGTTTTCAGCATATCATACCCTTTGTGAGATGTGGCTGTCACTTCTTGTCCCTTGAATAATAAGTTCCTTTATCTTTTGGCAGAGCACTTTCTCAGCTGCTTCTGCAAACAAATTAACTATTTTCTACAGCATCTTCCGATGCTCACCTCCTTTCTTTGGTTTAAAGATTGCGGCTGTCCTCCTTTTTTCCTGTTCTCTTTACTTCTTCCAGCTCAATGAGCAAGGAAAACCCAGACAAGCTGCAACAAAGGTTTACAGAGGTGGGAGAGAAGAGGGCAGGAATATTCAGGGCAAGGCCCTCCACTCCATCCCTTAATTCACTGATAAGCTATCTACTAGGATGAGCATTAAAAAAGCGAAAAGTGTCTTCTTCCACTGGGCTGGTAAGTTTTCAAGCAAAAGGAAAGAAAGGCTTGGGTTGCACCCATGGGTGGCAAAATGTCCTGGGCCAGCCCTGGTTGCTGGAACAAGGGAGAGGGAGAGACAGGTAGAAGAAACCAGGTGCGGGTTTTTCTCCGGACTGAAGCCTCTGCCTAAATACATGCTTGGAGGCAACATTTTCCTGAATGCCCTCAGTTTGGAACACTGCTCTTGTTCACAGTGATGAGGTAAAGGCATTCTGCACACACTCAGAGGTACCTTTCTTCCCATTTTTAAGGAGTTCACTCCACTTTTTGCAGGCATGGTCTGTGCCTTAAAGCTCCGTGCCCAAGCACAAAAGTTTTTTTGCTCTGGAGCTTTCCCTGTGAAAACCTGCTCTTTAAAGCTCAATTGGAGCAAACTGATTGATGTTTGCTCCAAATGAGCACGAGAGAGGGGTTTTGGGGAAAACACTCTGGGGCAAAAAAACCAACAACCCCAAGATCTGACACGGAGCTTTTAAGAGTGAACCTGTGCCTGGAAAGAGTGGTGGAAAAGGCAAGTGTGGGTAAGTCCGTAAAGGGTCTGTAGTGTCATTCCCACAGCTTCTGTCTTGGGGAGATCTTCACGGCACCCGAGTCGGGTTACAGCCAAATGAACAAAAGCCTCAACAGAAGCTCTTCTGTTTTGTTTAAAGAAAAACATTGTGTGTTTTTTTTTTTCTTTTCAGAGCACTGACAAAAACCTGTGAATTTGGAAAAGACCCCCCTAGGAGGATGCTTGATGCTCTCTGTCTCAGAGGCCTGCTAGGGTTGGCAGCTGCCATGGCAGATGGCTGTGAATAAATGGAACGCCAACTCTATAGTGGAATGCAGGGACGGGCAAGTGAGTCATGGTTGCAAGGGAAGAAGAACTGGGAGTGAGTGCAAAAGATGCTCGAGAGCAAGGAGGGCTGCCTGCTGTCCTGAGGAGGAGAGGGACAGAAATTTGTTTCATTAGCATTTAGGTACCAAACTCACCTTTCCCCAAGCAAAACACGGCTCTCCTTCAAAACTCTGGCTTTAACAATATAACTCTCCAGCCATGCAGGGTGGCAGCTTATTTTATTTAAGAATGAACATAGTTGTATGCAGCTATCCATTAAGAAAGATATCAAAACTTTTCACAATAAACACATATACAATAAAAAAATTTTTAATTGTGCTTATATTAAGAAATGCATGTATTAGCAAGGTACCCCTGACCGTTAGGTCCAGTCGCGGATGACTCTGGGGTTCCGCACTCATATCGCTCTATAGGCCGAGGGAGCCGGCGTTGGTCCACAGACAGCTTCCGGGTCATGTGGCCAGCATGACTAAGCCGCTTCTGGCAAACCAGAGCAGTGCACAGAAACGCCGTTTACCTTCCCGCAGGAGCGGTACCTAGTTATCTACTTGCACTTCATGGTTTTGAACTGCTAGGTTGGCAGGAGCTGGGACCGAACAACGGGAGCTCACCCCGTCGTGGGGATTCGAACCGCCAACCTTCTGATCGGCAAGCCCTAGGCTCTGTGGTTTAGACCACAGCGCCACCTGCTTTTGTATTAGCAAAATACATGCAAAAATGCCTATATTAGTGAAGAGAATATACAAAAATGTGTCCTTTAGGGAAAATATGCTTAGAAAAATATGTATACTAAGCAAAATTGAACATGTAAAATGCACATAAAATGCATATGAATTTTCATGCAGACTTTTTAAAAATTGCAAATCTAAGAAAAAAATGGGGCAAACTAAACTAAATATTGAAAAATAAGAGAATGAGAGGTTCATCCATCCTTGCCTCAGATTGAGCTCTTTAGGATTACAAGGAGGAGCCTGGAATACTCAAGAGATTTATTGTTGTTGTTTTAATGATCTCAAGTTTCTCTCTCTCCTAATTTAGCACATTTTGCAAATATTAATAAAGTTTGAGACCCAATCTCCAGCATTTCCAGTTAAAGTATCTCTGGCAAAAGGTGCTCTCAAAGACTTTGGCCTGAGGATTTTCAAGAGCTGTTGCCAAGCAAAGTCGACAGTATTAGGCTGGATGGACAAACAGTCAGATTCAGTAGAAGGCAGCTTTGTACGCCTCTTTGAGTTTTGTTGTCACTATGTAGGCGGAATCGAGGGAGAAGCAGCCTTGTTGAAAGGACTTTACAGCCAATGTTTGTTTGGCAGCCTGTGGAACTTGGCAAAGCTCTCCCATTTCTCTCTGGTACTTACAGACAAGCTCCTTCAATCCTCCAGATATAGACACACAGGGAGAGAGATACAGGTGCATACAGCATAGCTGTCAACTTTCGGATTTGAAAATAAGGGATTTTTCCAAACTTTCGGATTTGAAAATAAGGGATGCCGCGAGGGCGGTGCAATGGCACCAAGTAGCCTCGCCACCCTGCGCTCCAGAGGCTGCACGCAAACGGGTGAGCGAAAGAGCGAGCGCGTAGATGGCAGGCAAGCTGGCTGTCTGGTTGGGCGTGAGGGTCTGGCTGCATAAGGCATGCAAGCTCCGCCCCCAGTCGGTCTCAGACTCCTTATTGGCAGCCGAGCAACGCAGCTGAGGAGCCTCCCTGGTCGGCAGGGAGGGAGAGGAGCTGCTTCCTTTGAAATCCGGGAAATTTAAGGGATATCAACAATCCGGGATAGCAGTGGGAAACGGCATTGGAATAAGGGAGTTTCCCACCAAAAAAGGGAGGGTTGACAGCTATGGCATACAGACACATGCCCATCTTCACACAGCACCCACCTACCAGTTTCAGGGTCACACTCATGTTCACAGGGGTCTAGAAGCCGTCGAGAGCAGAGGTCCAATGCCCAGGGCCCACTGGAGTTTTGCTGGGAGAAAAGAATCACCTGGGCAGGGTTTAGCCAGTCACTGGCATCCAACTGGCTGCCTTCTAGCAAGATAAAACGACTTCCTAGAAAGTGCACAGCAATTGGGGGGAAATTGGGTGTTATTCAGAGTTATTATTATTAATTATTATTATTATTATGCAGACATTGACTCATTAAACTCAAATTCAAATTTATTATTACGGTCACAGACCAGTTCCAACCCACATACAGTATCAAGAAAATCATAAAACGCGATAGGGATACATTTGAATTTGCAATTAGGTATAACCGGGACAATACAGATATAGCAACAATTAAAAATGTATAAAAATTAAAACTTAGTCACTAAAATGTAACCTAAAATTATCATTTAAGGCCTTAATCATTATGATAACACCGCTTGTTCCCTAAGTTTTATGGCAATCGCACAGAATTTGGCTACTCTTAACGTGATCTCAGGGTCCTTCTCCTCCACCAGGGATTTTAGACATTGAAGTTCGGAATCATTTAGAGATTTTTGCATGACTCATTAAACAAGTAATGCAATAAATAGATGAATGCAACAAATAAATAAATGATTTTGAGAGGGGCATTTTCCTATGTGAGGTTTAAATCTGCTCTGAGTCTCTCCCTCTCTTGCAATCCAGGGGGATCCCTGATGAGGATTAATGCCAAGAAAAAAGCAAAAGAAATTAATAGAGCAAATGAACATTCCAGGCAACATAGGTTCAAACCCAAGAATGATTCTAACTCCATGCATGAAAGGCACCCTTGGGTGGCCAAGAGCAGGGCTCCTCCTGCACGTTGGGTAGCTGTGCAGAAGAAGGGATTTCAGCAAGTGTAGGAGTCCTTTTTCACCTGGCCAACTGAGGTAAATGCAAAGAAGACCTGGAGGAACTGGAATAAGGGTAGGTACCCCGTATTTTTCGCTCTATAAGGCGCACCTGACCATAGGACGCACCTAGTTTTTAGAGGGGAAAAGACCCATTTTTTGAGGATCAGCTCAAATTTCTGCAGCTTCTTTTGCAAAGGAGAAAAGCCCCATTTGTTGAGGATCAGCTCAAAGTTGTTGAGCTTACTTTGCAAAGGGAAAAAACCCTGTTTTATGGGGTTTAACTCACAGTTCTGCAGCTTCAGGAAGCCATTTCTACAGTTTCCAAAAAGATAATCTAATCAGCCAGTCACATGTCGCTGGGGAAACAGCCTCCCTCTGCAAGGGGGCGGGGCTGGAATCTCTCTCCCTTATCTCTCTCCCCAATCGTTTGCTGAGCAGCTGCTCAGCGGGCTTCCTTTCAACACCCCCTTCTCTCTCTTTTTTTTAAAAAAGCACGATCTGCTTTTGCCCCTGGGCAGTTCAGCTCCAGGGACCACACATTCGCTCCATAAGATGCACAGACATTTCCCCTTACTTTTTAGGAGGAAAAAAGTGAGTCTTATGGAGTGAAAAATACGGTAACTCCGTCAATCATGAAAGCATAGAAGGAAGTTAGTTACCATGGGAATAATCACAGGAGTGAACTGGGATCCTCAAGTCAAAACCCATTCAGGTCCCAACTCTCCCACTGACAATTTTCTTCTCACAAGCCAGCTTCTAAAAATCTGATCACTCTACTGGTTGCTACCTGCCTGTTGTGCTTCTCTGGGCAGCCTCAAGCCAACCAGATCTCTGCTCTTTGAAACCTGCCCTCTTCCCACATTGGTCCCACTCCTTTTGTCTGCAGACCATTCCACTTCAGACTGCAGGTGGGGCTGACGCGACTGGATGTGTTTCCATCAGCAAGAACTCCTGGCATCACATTGAAAAGTAGCTAGCCTGGGGAAAGGGTTCTAACCTAACATTCTACCAAAAATCCAGTGTCATATGGGACGGGACTGGTTTCTTTTGCATCAGATGAACCTTCAGTCACGTGAGATACATCCACCACAGTATGGCCCAGTATGACACCTCTGTTACTGCATCAGCAACTATTGTTGTGTTGGTTCTGGGTTCCTAAGCTAAAACCCTTTTCGGCTGTTCATTTATATGCTTACTTATGTGTGACATGTGTTGCCATGCCTTTTTTCCACTCTAGCCATCTGTCAGCAGAAGGTGAGGGGGCCTAGGCTTGGCAAAGATGCAAGCACCCAGTTCAGTATTTTCAGGGGAGAACATTTGGTCCTGCAGGCTGGGAAGCTGGAACCAGCATTTAAAATATGGGGGTCTATGACCAACAAGCCGCATTTTCTCAGCACAAAAGCAATCTGGGCGTTACAACTTGCTGTTCCTGTCCTCCTGCTTATACTGAACAAGCTACCGGTACCTTTTTTTCAAATCCTGGCCCACAATAAGGGCTGTGGGGGAAATAAAAGGAGCTACACACAGAGGCAAATTCTCTGCAGTGCTCAGCTCCCACATTAGAATACCCAGCATTTTATACAGCTGTTTGAAGCATTCAAAGTTTCACTTATAGCAGGCACGTCTGACAGGTAGATCGCGATCTACCGGTAGATCACTGGACGTCTGTGGTAGATC
Source organism: Darevskia mixta (assembly GCA_034641385.1). NCBI lineage: Eukaryota > Metazoa > Chordata > Lepidosauria > Squamata > Lacertidae > Darevskia > Darevskia mixta. Next base: position 1,492,785 of record JAWWNH010000139.1, on the reverse strand, counting down.
ACTGGTAGATCACTGGCTTCCCTCAAAGAAGCTCAACAACTTTGGTTCCCATTAAAAAAGCTCAATGTTTCTGCCCTGCACCCCCAAAAACAGGGCTTTCCTTCTGCCTAAAAAAAGCTCAACAACAACTTTGACCTGAATGCCTAAAAAATGGGGCTTTCCTCCTCCCCAAAAGAGCTCAACAACTTTGACCTGAACCCCCCCAAAAGGGGGTAGATCACTGCTAGTTTTTAATTCTGTAAGTAGATCACAGTCTCTTGGGAGTTGGCCACCCCTGACTTATAGTATCTCAGTAATCCTTACAACAATGCTGTAAAGTCAGCACTAAAATGCTGCAGATGCTGGGTCTTGCCGAGATGCAGAGTTTATCATCTAAGAACAGGGGTTGTCATCCTGGTCCCTACTGCCCACTAGTGGGTGTTTCAGGATTCTAGGTGGGTGGTAGGGGGTTCTACGGCACAAGCTGACTCCTCCTTCCACTGAGCACTGGTGGGCAGTAAGGAAATTTTACCATCAAGAAAGATGCATTAGTGGGCGGTAGGTATAAAAAGGTTGACTACCCCTGATCTAAGAACATCTAATGAGATCAACACGTGTGTGTATACATGCATGCATGCAAGCATATATGTAGGAATAGACGTATTTTATTTAAACCTCACCCTTCTGAGGAATTGACGGTTGTGTTCAATGGGTATGCAATACCCTGTGAGACAGCTTAGGCTGGGAAACAGTGAGTTGCCCACGGCAACACATTGGCCTTGAAGGCTCCATCCAACCCTTAAGGGTTCTGCCCAATGGCCGTGCCTGCCCAGTCCATGCCCTGGCTCAGAAAGTGTAGGCACTATAGGAAGGGAAGGACTTTGCCCAACAGAGTTTCTAACATATTGCTGGGGCACAAATTTATTCTCCTCTACCCTCGTCCTCCCACAGCAACCCGAAGAGGGGGGATGAAGGACACCACCATCAAATTGGACAAGCACCAATTAACATCTAGGTATCTAAATAGCAGATATCTAAACTGTCACACTGGTTGTGTTCCTGCTGCTACTATTAACAGTCTCCTTTCCTGGAATACAACAACTGTTAAGAGTATGGTAGGGGAACAGCCTCTTTGCTTTAAGGCTATATGGACCCTCCGAGTGCATTCCACAAATAATCTCGAATGATCAGATTAATTTCCCTGAAGTTCCCCTGTGGGTCCTGCCATGCAGCAATGTCTTCATCCACGTGCACCAGGGCAAGATAGCTGCATTTTTGCTGACGTGTACCAAGGATGCCATGTACTTACCTCGAGTCAGGAAGCAGGAAGCCTCTGAATGCCGGTTCCTGGGTTTCACAACTATGGAGAGTGTTGTTGCGCTCAATTCCTGCTTGCAGGCTTCCAAAAGGCACCTAACTGGCCACCATGTGAACACAATGTCAGACCACATGGGCCTTCTTATGTTCATATGGCCCTCAGACGACCCTTCCCGCTTGCCTTATTTACTTTATTAAGGCAGCGTTGATAGCAAAGAGGTCTCCATTCACAGCCTGAAAGTCTCAGCAGGACCTTGGCCACATATGTTCCTGGACAAACATCATGTCTGAATCTTTATTATTTGTAATTACCACACTGGAATACCCCAGTCTGGCTCTGGCACTATGGTGGTATACTGGTATACTGTAATGATTAACCTGGCCCTGATGGGAGGGCATAGATAGCCAACAGATTTTGCAGCAGAAGTTATTGAGCTTCTGCACACAGTAGTTACCATATTTTTCGCTCTATAAGGCGCACCTGACCATAGGACGCACCTAGTTTTTAGAGGGGGAAAGCCCCAATTTTTTGAGGATCAGCTCAAATTTCTGCAGCTTCTTTTGCAAAGGAGAAAAGCCCCATTTTTTGTGGATCAGCTCAAACTTGTTGAGCTGACTTTGCAAAGGGAAAAAACCCTGTTTTATGGGGTTTAACTCACAGTTCCGCAGCTTCAGGAAGCCATTTCTACAGTTTCCAGACAGATAATCTAATCAGCCAGTCACATGTCGCTGGGGAAACAGCCTCCCTCTGCAAGGGGGCGGGGCTGGAATCTCTCTCCCTTATCCCTCTCCCCGATCATTTGCTGAGCAGCTGCTCAGCGGGCTTCCTTTCAACACCCCCTTCTCTCTCTTTTTTTAAAAAAAGCACGATCTGCTTTTGCCCCTGGGCAGTTCAGCTCCAGGGACCACACATTCGCTCCATAAGATGCACAGACATTTCCCCTTACTTTTTAGGAGGAAAAAAGTGCATCTTATGGAGCGAAAAATACGGTAAATGCTCAGGGTGGAGTTTCAATGGTTTCTGCATGCTGCCTCCCTTCCCTAGCTGACAGACACAGAAATACCAGGTTTCAAGTAGGCCAACTTAGTCAATGGGATATCATCAAGGCGCATGCATACACAGTTTATGAAACTTATCGTAAGTATCACCGCGCAATGGGGTGAGTGCCTGTTGCTCTGTCCCAGCTGCTGCCAACCTAGCAGTTCAATAGCATACCAGAACGAGTAGATAAATAGGTTTCGCTGCATCAGGAAGGTAAATGGCATTTCCGTGCGCTCTGGTTTCCGTCACGGTGTCCGTTGCACCAGAAGCAGTTTAGTGGTGTTAGCCACATGTTGTCTGTGGACAAACACGAGCTCCCTCGGCTAGTAAAGCGAGATGAGCGCCACACCCCCTAGTTGGTTTTGACAGAACTTAACCATCCAGGGGCCCTTTTACTTATCCAGAAGGAAGTGAAACAGGGTGACAGAGTGTTGGCTCACCATCAGCGATGAGGTGCTCTGGAACATGCAATGTTATCTTGACCGCAAGTGGGCAGTTGACGTGGGAGGCACAGACCAGGCCAATGACACAGCTGGTGATGCTGATGAGTGTCAGGGTAGTCTTGCTAACAGGACTCCTCGGTGAACCTACTAAAATGGAAAAGGAAAGGAGAGATTAAAATAAAGTCACTCAGAGCTACATCAGTTAAAAACAGAAGACGAGCCTGGGGATCATGGCAAATGCAGTCGCATGTAATTAACATTTCTTTCTTTGTTTGTTTGTTTGTTTAACTAGACAAGGTTAGAGAGAGAACTTGCACAGCCTCTGATCTGAACTGGATGTCAGGGACGGATGAGGAAGAGTGGTGGAAGCCACCCACCCAAGAGCCCCTCGGGGAGGACACAGAAGATGATGGCTTAGACCCGGGATTATGGCAGTGGGACACTGAGCAGCTGTCTGGGAAAGGGATGAGCTGGCAGGTACGAGAAGCAGGGGGGTTGAGCGATCAAGGGTGGGTCAGGAAAAGATGGGACTTCCAGGACAGGGTTAGAGGCCGAGAAACACTGTGCTCACACTGTACAGACACCAACAGAGAGGAGTCAGAGGTTGCCTTTGCTACCTAGCAGCAGGACAGTCCCAGTCCTGCTGACTCTCCTCCCCCTCTGACACCCCACTCAAGGAGAGTCCTGCATGTTGCTGAGCAAAGGGCCAGACAGGGGCAGAGAAGGAGCTTGCCCTCTCAATGCGGCCTTTGTCTGCTTGAGAGGGATCCAGAGTGAAAGGCTCAGTTAGAGGGGGAAGGGCGGACCTAGTGGTCAGTTTCAGCAACGTCTGGATTAAGGCGAACCAGAGGACTCTGTTGTGTTGTTATTTCCTGTTAATAAAGAGCTAGCTGTGTTTTGTGCTTTCCGCGTGTGTGCCAGCCCTGTGGATGACCTGGGTTCACTCGACAGCTCCTTGACACTGGAACAGAACTGAACCGAAAGCACATTGCCACACGATGTGAATAATGGAAAGGTCAGGTGCAGAATGTATAGGTACACAGCCCCACCCCATGGCAAGTTAAGGGTGCTGGTCTCAATTTACATGACACTTTATCAGGCTGTGCCTCTGATCCACTAGAAGTTAGGCTTTAGAGGAGACGTGGAAAATGTTACTGAATAATATATATGCATCCATTAAGCGGAGTAGCTGAGCGGGAAAGCCCATAGAGATGACTGCTGACTGCACTCTGTGGCTGGCTTATATCGGAGTCTGGACTGAGAGAGCAGCATGGCCAACCTAGTTGTGTCTGCCTCAATCTAGAGGACAGGAAGGTGAGTTGGTCACCTGCTTCCTTGACCTCTTCCCACCCAGGGTGTGTTAGGTAAGGAGCTATTGAGGATTCCTCCTTGGTGATGGACCTGCTGGCTTGCAACAGAAGTGCAATACCAATGGTTTCCTCAAACCCCAAATGCCACCTGGCTTTGGTCTTCTTTAAATGTGACAGCATGACCAAGTGAGCTGTTGTACCCGAGGTTCATCCCATGTCACTCCGATAACACTCAAAGGCCTGTGATCATAGAGTGGAGCCTATTATATGTGTCTGTCCAGATAATGAACACCATTGACTGCCATTCTCCAGCAGAATGGCATTCTTTTCCACTGTCTGTGGTGAAATAACTGTCTGCTCCTGAACCAGTGGATGGTGGAAAGTTAGCAAGGCAAGGGACTGGAAAGAAAGAAAAAGAAAGAAAGAAAGAAAGGAAGGAAGGAAGGAAGGAAGGAAGGAAGGAAGGAAGGAAGGAAGGAAGGAAGGAAGGAAGAGGTGCACAGACCTTTAGGATGAAATGCAGAGTGAAGGGAGAAGGATGAGGTCAAGGAGGTCCCAAGGATTTGGGTGTGCCCTGTAGATCTTGATGGGAAAACTGTTATGATATACCCGGCCTGGAGCAATTTGTGAGACTGCCCCAAAAGCCAGAGCACATCAGTTGAGCACATACTCGGCTACAGAGAGTCCGGAGTGCCAGTAATATGTGATTGTTCCCAGTTTGAAAGAAACAATACACACAAGCCGATATCTAGGCTAATCTGTTTTATTCCAAGCATCTAATGCACAACCTTTGCCTCACCATTTGCCTCATACAGTATGTGATGCTCTAGGAAATGAGATGGGTAATTTCCAAAAGTCGTGTCAGCTAAGAGTACCCTAAACTGTATTGATGAACATCAAGGATGGAGACGTCAGGGTCTCTGGGGTAATTAATGGCACGCCACAGAGTGCTCCACACAGCCTGTGTGCTCCCTGCAAAGTGGATCTATCACTGTCTCAGAGACGCGCTCTTGAGTGGCAGCCTCTCTCCAAGTCCCCTGGGCATCAAGGCATCCTGCCATCCACTATCTCTGACAGCCGGTATGATGTCCCAGCAGGGCAGAGGAAACGTTTCGATAGGCGGCAAGGGTTGGCACAATAAAACCTGAAGCTTCAGACAAACACTCATGTTTATCAGCTTTCGATGCCCTGCCCCAGGCCTTGTGAGATATGAGCAGTGTAGACTATCTGTGAGTTTTAGCCCCTGTTTGAAGGCTCACTTCTATAGCGAAAACTGAAAATAGTTGTTTTAATTTTTTTAAAAAAATAGTTGGAATTGTTTAGTTTCCAAGCAAATGAGTAAAAAAGATAACTTTTGAAATAAATAAACTAAATTAGCCGACTGCCTCTACCACTCTGGCTCTGTCTGTATGCTAAGCTGAGAGCTAGATCCTCCCTAAAAGCTCACATCACACCCAGCCAAAGCAAAGCACAAGTGCCAGTACCGGCATTGGCTCACATGCAGACCTTGCAGTTCTCAATATAACATATTTACATGTGACGCACACTAAACATATACGGTACATAACTACAAATTGCAGATATGCAAGGATAAAGGAACATTCAACCCACATGATTCTGTTGGAGGTTCCAAAGAGCGAAAAAATAATAATTATGGAGATAATAAGTATGGTCTTGCCAGTCCACAATGTAAGAGTGTAATTGCCACGAGGAGTGTAGCAGATACTGTAGAGTCTGGCGATGGTACTGTGGTCTTGTCAATCCAAGAGATAAAGATGATATTGCCATGAAGAAATGGAGCAATCCAAAGGAGGGAGGACAGGTTTACCCGGATTATAGTCCTTGTTTCGCCAAATTAGCTTCATCAGCAAGAAATTACATTGTGGACTGGCAAGACCATACTTATTATCTCCATAATTATTATTTTTTCGCTCTTTGGAACCTCCAACAGAATCATGTGGGTTGCCAGGGACTTGTTGAACTTGAACTTTGACGTCACAGTTTTTCGGTAGAATGTTCCTTTATCCTTGCATATTTGCAATTTGTAGTTATGTATATGTTTAGTGTGTGTCACATGTAAATATTATATTATGTTATATTGAGACCAATTTGTCAGCTGGTTACATTTGTTGTGTGGGTGGTACATAGGTAAAGGTAAAGAGACCCCTGACCATTAGGTCCAGTCGTGTCCAACTCTGGGGTTGCGGCGCTCATCTCACTTTATTGGCCAAGAGCCGGCGTACAGCTTCCAGGTCATGTGGCCAGCATGACTAAGCTTCTTCTGGCGAACCAGAGCAGCGCACGGAAACGCCGTTTACCTTCCCGCTGCAGCGGTACCTATTGATCTACTTGCACTTTGATGTGCTTTCGAACTGCTAGGTTGGCAGGAGCAGGGACCAAGCAACGGGAGCTCACCCTGTCGCAGGGATTCGAACCGCCAACCTTCTGATCAGCAAGCCCTAGGCTCTGTGGTTTAGACCACAGCACCACCTGGGTCCCTGTGGTACATAGTTGTACGTAATCTTGGTTCTTTTGGTGTTAGACCTTGCAGTTCTTGCTTCTCTCATTCCTCTCTTTACCACTACCCTTGCCTTGCCCCCGGATGTTTCTCCCACTGCCAACACCGAGACTCTACTCCTCAGTGCAAACAGTGATGCTGTTTAAGGTATCGTGTGCCTGCCTGGCACACCATCGTGCCCTGGGGGGTCTGTAGAATATCCCTCCTGGAGACACAAGTTCTGTGTGCCTTTGGCTCTGCTGGTTCACATCTCCTACTGGCTAGAGCAACATTGCTGACCAATCTCCCAGGCTGCCTTCTTGCACCTCTCGTCTCAGTTCTGCTTGTGAAGGGTTAATCGCTCTTTCTAGGCGGCTGTCTTCATTCTTGTTCAAAACCATGTCGCTCCTCTTTATTATTTCCTCACTGTCTTCTGTTATCACATCATACAATTATGAAAGAAAAGCTTGCAGAGTTTATAATTGTCTGCATGGATTTTGTGCCACCTGTACTTGGATTTCACAGTATTCACAAAACTTTTGTCCTTCCAGTTTTAGCTTGCTGTGCTCTCACCGTCTCCTTGGCTGCACAAAATTCCCAAGATGTATAAGGACGCCACAAATACCTGCTGGAGATGTGAGGAGGTGGGAGATTTTTACCACATATGGTGGAAATGTGATAAAATTAAAGCTTTTTGGAATGAGATTCATACAGAATTGGAAGTTATTTTAGCAACCAAATTTCCGAAATCCCCTGAAACTTACCTATTGGGGATTGTAATGCCGGATATACCTAATAAATTTAAGGCCTTCTTTCTATACACTTCCGCTGCAGCAAGGATTTTGGTGGCTTCATATTGGAAATGTGCCAATCTTCCGAGTAAGAAAGAATGGCTACTTAAAACTATAGAATATATTGAGCTAGCCTATCTATCAGACAATTTAAAGGACAATCTGAGAAGCAAATTCATTGAAGAGTAGAACAGTTTCTTAGACTATTTAAAAAGGAGGTGTGACATGACAACGGTGCACATTTTGGATTAACTCGTTTTACAATTACAAATAATATATAGTGATATAACAACGAATAAGATTGGAATGTTGTAGAATTGTGATAGATTAAGAGTTGTCAGAGTTAAAGTAGATCAATAAAACATAAATATTGTGAATCAAAGGAGAGATGGATTAGGGAAGTAGATAACTATATTTAATTACCGTAAGTCTATTTGATTTCTGTTTTGTTTTTTCTTTTCATTTAGGAATAATTGTATGATCTTTGTGTGCAGTATGTGGTTGTTTGTTTTGTTATGTGTTATGTATTGTTTGGTACTGTTTATTGTGAATGAAAAATAAATAAAGTTTATCATTTAAAAAATAATAATACTCTTCTGTCCCTAATGTTTAAATGTCTACCTTTCTTCTTTAAACTTTCTCTTTTCCCTGGTTATCGTAATCTTACTTGGTTAGTACTGGTTTTGTTCCGTTTTCATTCTTTACTCAGCACTGAAATATTCCTCTTTGCCTGGTCTCTTTCTACCCCCCCCCCATTTCCTCCCCCCTCCTGCTCCTTTTTGTTGGTGTCTCACTGCCTTATAAGCACATGGGAGAACTTTTCTGAATTTGGGTTGATTCTAATGCATCGAGTATCAATCAATCAATCAAATTTTATTACGGTCATAGACCAGCATTTAAAATCTGAAAAGTGCTTTACAAAGCTAAAAGAAATTAAAACGCAGAATGAATATAGCAGTCTAAAAATTTTAAAGGGGCTAAAATATCCAAGAGGAGGGTCCAGCTTGCATTTTCCCAGCTTCTGCTCAAGGTCTTCATTCCATTCCCGAACAGAAGAGCTGCTACCCACAGCCCAACACCAAGTTCAATACTCCGCTGACTGGTTTGTTCTGGGAGGGTAGAATGTGCCTGCATTGAGTACATGTCAGACACTAGAAATAACAACTGAAAGTGATTATAACAGCAGTGACTGCCCTGCTCCCTGCTCCCCACTCCCACAGCAAGCCTAATAGCTGAGTGGATGCCTGAACTGGAATCCTCCACATGCAAACTCAAAACTTAGCCTCTATACTTCATTGGCTCTGTCATTAGTACTCAGATGAGGCCAATCAAATTTAGTGCATGGCCGGTTGAGGTATCACGCTAATGGTTACATCAGCAGATACGATAATATGATTTTGGGGCCATTTATGACCATGCCATGTTTTCTGGACAGATGAAGTATTAGCCGGGGGCCAATGTTAGTGGCAAATTGACAGCAGTTTCAGAGATAGATTCAAACTGCCCTGGTATTTTCCAGGGCCTGGTTTTGCAGCTCTCAAGATAACCACTTGTTGGGAACTGAGAACACAGATGTTGGCTTTCTGCCTAGGCAACGCTTTCCAACCCAACAAGCTGTGCATGTTGTGCCATGCACCATCACTTCTTCCCCAAAATGGGTCCAGTTCTGAAAGGGCAGCTTGGCATCCAGATGGAGAACAGCTAACAGCCACCCAACAAGGGCTGGGAACCTTCTGGGCCAAATTAACCCAATCCGCTGTTTGTTGCCTTGCTCACAAAAATGTATATTCCTGCTTTCAGCAATGTCGGTGGAAGATCAGCAGGGAAGCCATTGCAAGAAAAAGAAGCTTTGAATTAAAGCCACTTTGACAGCAAAAAGTGATCGTTTATTATTTGCTATGTCATTTTCTTTTTTTAAAGGCACCTAATAACATGTATGTTAATATTTCTTTGTCCATTAGGAAGCCGGCCACAACTACAAAGAACAGCAGGGACCCCATTTGACAAAGGCAGGTTCAATCCTCAAAAGCACTTATACCTCTGACCAAAACATTTAGAGATCATTTGCATAAACTATTACAGGAACATATCTACCGTCTTTCCCGCTTTTTAAGACACCGTCTTATAATTTTTTTTCCTCAAAAAAACACAGGGTGGCTTATTTTCGGGGGATGTCTTATTTTTATTACGTCAGTATGGTACGGTACAGCCTCCCCCTGCGCGCTGAGCAGGCGGGGCAGAACTCCGCAAGAGGCGCGTTTCCCCCCGCGCCTCGCGCTGGTTCACTGGCTCCCTGCGCACGGGGAACAGGCGGGGCAGGAAGAGGCGTCTCCCCCCCCACTTCTCCCTGCGCGCTAAGCAGTAGGGGCTGAGGAGGCGACGGGAACAATGGCGGCACCATGGCTTACTTTTGGGGTACGTCTTACTTCTCACAAAGGTAAAAAAAACCCTGCCATAGCTTACTTTATGACTACGTATTAAGAAAGGGGAAACAGGGTACAAGGTGAAGGTAAAGGTAAAGGTACCCCTGACCGTTAGGTCCAGTCGCGGACGACTCTGGGGTTGCGCGCCCATTTCACTCTATAGGCCGAGGGAGCCGGCGTTTGTCCGCAGACAGTTTCCAGGTCATGTGGCCAGCATGACAAAGCCGCTTCTGGCGAACCAGAGCAGCGCATGGAAACGCCGTTTACCTTCCCGCTGGAGCAGTCCCTATTTATCTACTTGCACTTTAACGTGCTTTCGAACTGCTAGGTGGGCAGGAGCTGGGACCGAGCAACGGGAGCTCACCCCGTCGCGGGGATTCAAACTGCCGACCTTCCGATCAGCAAGCCCTAGGCTCTGTGGTTTAGACCACAGCGCCACCCGCGTCCCTAGATCTACAAGGTATGTGTACCAAATACACAAATCCTGTTCCTTTAAAAGGGGGTGCGGGGATGAGCTGTCTAACTTGCTAAAGCTGCTATAGGTAATTGTAAGGTACAGAAATAACCAGAATGTGCATTGCAAAATCGCATTTTGGAGCATCTCTTCTGCCATGAGCATACCGGGTAGCCTTAGACAAGCCAGACTCCTTTAGGCTTAACTCCTTATCTGCAAATTATAGGAATGACAAAATGCTGGTCCTAAATTGATGATTACAGCAGAACAACTAAGGACTAGCACAAGAAGCTTGCTGTGAATTCTCCGCCTAGCCAAAATGTAGAAAACTTGTATTATTGTTATTTACTGGATATATACACACCTTCTCCCAAGGAGCCCAGGGAGGCAAACACATCAATACTTATGCAATTAAAACTTCTAGAAACAGTTTAAAGCAACTTTCTAAAAAGCAATTATTTGCTCTCAAACTAACAATTTCAGGGTTGCCAGGGACACAACTTTCGGCCAGCCAATGCCTGGGTAAACAGGAACGTCTTTGAATTTCTTCTAAATCTTAATAGCGAGGGAGATTGACGCACCACACTCACTAGGGAAGGCATTCCAACAAATGAGTGACTGCTTCGGAGGAGCCAATGGCATAGGTCACCACCATTTGGGACAACCACCAACATGGCCTCCACAACTGATCCTATAGCTTGGGATGGTTGATACTGAGGAAGGCCAGGAAGAGGCAGTGTAAACTGCTCCCATCATTCATGGCTCAGAACAACAGTTCTGGTCAGATTCACCCAGTCTGTTGTTATTTCATGGAGTGTACATTAAGATTTTTTCAGTGGTATAATATTTCCACCAACCCCCCCCCCCCCAAATCATTGCATTAAAAACCTCCCATAAAATAAAACATTTATAACAGCTGCATACAGAATCAATATTAAATCCACATTATGGGATTTAATCCCCCGACTTCCCTCTACTCCTCCCCTTGGTTCCTTTGTATCATCTTCATTCATGCATGTCAATTAAATCTTTATCTCTAATTACCTCCAAATTTAAACATTGTCTATCACTATACAAGTGTTTTTTAAAGACTATGGAAGAATGATATAAAATTTACGGCCTGTACCTTACTTAAAGAGAACTATATGAAAATGATGTATAGGTGGTATTTAACACCGGTTAAATTGGCAAAAATGTATAAAACAAGGGAAAATAAGTGTTGGAAATGTAAAGAAGTAGGAGGTATGTTTTATCATATGTGGTGGCAATGTAAGATTATTTTAAAAAAAGGGAAATGATATATAACGAATTGAAAAGAATGTTAAAAATAACCTTTGTTAAAAAAAAACCAGAAGCTTTCTTATTAGGTATTACAGGAATGGATCTACCTAAATAACGGGGGACACGGGTGGCACTGTGGGTTAAACCACAGAGCCTAGGGCTTGCCGATCAGAAGGTCAGCGGTTCAAATCCCTGCAACGGGGTGAGCTCCCGTTGCTCGGTCCCAGCTCCTGCCCACCTAGCAGTTCGAAAGCACGTCAAAGTGCAAGTAGATAAATCCATCCTCCAACCGCCTCCAGGCACTCACCCTTAGCTGCCGTCTGGTAAGAAGCAAGGGGTGGGGGGAGAAGGAGAGGAGGGGGGGGAAGAGAATGGGTGCCCCTTTCTCCACTTTGGGGAAACTCCTTTCCCTTTCGCCCTTACCAGGCACCAGAGAGAGAACAGATTTGCTCCCCCCCCCCCACAAAACAGAATAAAGAAAGAGACCCATCAGCTCTATTTCTGCCACTTGGGAAGGCAGCTAGGCAAAAAAGACAATCACAGGAATAACTATATTACAACAAAGAAAATCTACACCGTGAAAGATCCCTGAAACAAGATGAACATATATTTATATAGTGATACTCAAACAAACAATATGTTTAATGATTCAAGAGCGGAATTGCTCAAGAGCAAAAATACCCAAAAACATAATAAACTAATTCAAATAAATATAAATAACTCAAGAAAACCTACCAAATAACTCCAAATAACAAAAATTAACTCAAGATAAACTAACAAATAACCTTAACGAGTTGCCGGCATTTTTGTATTTTTGCTCTTGAGCAATTCTGCTCTTGAATCATTAAACATATTGTTTGTTTGAGTATCACTATATACCGGTAAATACTTGGGAAGGCAGGGCAAAAATATTGTGGGAGCCCCCAGGCCTTGGTATCATCCTAGGGTCTGGTTGCCAAATCCAAGGTTTGAGACAGCTGGAACACACAGAGAATCGGTTCTGAGCTGTCACTGAAGTTTGCCCATAATGAAACACGAAGTAAATTTGGTGGGTGCTGCTCAGGTCAAGCATTTGTAGCAATGCTGAGGGCAGTCAAAAGAAGAAGAATCTGGTTAGTGAAATTTCTTGGGGCAGTCCACAAACAACTGGATTTAAGAGGCCTCAATATGGTGGAATACCATGGGAAACAGGACTGAGTAAGGTAAAGGTAAAGGGACCCCTGACCATTAGGTCCAGTCGTGTCCGACTCGGGTTGCGGTGCTCATCTCGCTTTATTGGCTGAGAGCTTCCGGGTCATGTGGCCAGCATGACAAAGCCGCTTCTGGCGAACCAGAGCAGCGCATGGAAACGCCGTTTACCTTCCCGTCAGAGCAGTTCCTATTTATCTACTTGCACTTTGACGTGCTTTCGAACTGCTAGGTGGGCAGGAGCTGCGACCGAGCAACGGGAGCTCACCCCATCGCGGGGATTCGAACCGCCAACCTTCTGATCAGCAAGCCCTAGGCTCTGTGGTTTAACCCACAGCGCCACCTGGGTCCCTAGAACTGAGTACCTGGCCTTAAAATATGTTAGTCCAAAGGAAGAGATGAGCACTCTTTAAATATTTAATGCACCCCATTCCCAGGCCTTTCCATGCTTTGGTTTCTCCGTAACAACTGTCTCCTTGACACTGCAGAGTTAGCTGCCTTAGGGATCCACAACATGCGAGCAGAACAGACAGAGCCTGGGTTTCAGAGATCTCATCCAGACAGCTCATGCAGAGAGAAATCTATCATAGAAATGTGTTTATCAGTCTGGAAAAGATGATGGATTGTGTCGGCTCCGCTGGGAGCTCTTCTTAAAGGGGCGGGGGTGGGGAAGGCTTCAGATGATGTAGGCTTTGCATTCTGATTTTTGCAACTACATTTTTCAGGGGCAATGCTTCCCAAAATTTCGCGTTGAGAAAACTCTTTCCACATCAGCTCATCCACCAAGGGAGGGGATGGCCAGAAGCACTCGCTTCTGTACCACGGAGTTTGGGTGGGGAGCAGAATGACAAGTGTGGAAGAAATGCCCCATTAACCACTTGCTAGCCTTGTAAGGGACCCAGGTGGTGCTGTGGGTCAAACCACAGAGCCTAGGGCTTGATGATCAGAAGGTCGGCGGTTCGAATCCCTGCGACGGGGTGAGCTCCCGTTGCTTGGTCCTAGCTCCTGCCCACCTAGCAGTTCGAAAGCACCTCAAAGTGCAAGTAGATCAATAGGAACCGCTCTGGCGGGAAGGTAAACGGCGTTTCCATGCGCTGCTCTGGTTCGCCAGAAGTGGCTTACTCATGCTGGCCACATTGGCTCCCTCGGCCAATAAAGCGAGATGAGCGCCGCAACCCCAGAGTCGGACACGACTGGACCTAATGGTCAGGGGTCCCTTTACCTTTACCTAGCCTTGGTGGAGAGAGGAGGGAGAAAAGATATCACATAACCATCACAGGTGCTGGGGAAGAGCCAAGATGGTATAGCAGTAACTGGGAAACTCTTTGCAACTAAGCATGTATTGGGTGCCATTTCCTCAGCATTTAGTAATTATATGAGACGCATCTGGTTATTTTTTCAACAGGGAAAGAAAATAACACCGTATTTGATCCCTCTGTCCTTGCTGGAGATATTTCCAGTCCACGGCACGGTCCACTCTGTCCTGTTTCCACACAGATCTGTTATTTGTAATAAAAATCTGCATCAAAGTACATAGGGAAGGTTATCCTTCCTAAAGACACAAGGGTCCTCGGAAACACAGACATCCTCTTATTGTCAGAGACCCCTGGCCTGGGAAGGAGTGGAAAGTTTGGGTACCACATCTCTATGGCTCAGTCGGTAGAGCATGAGGCTCTTAATCTCAGGGCTGTGAGTTCGAGCCCCACATTGGGCAAAAGATTCCTGCATTGCAGGGGGTTAGACTAGATGGCACTTGTTGTCACTTCCTACAATTCTATCTCATCAAAGGACACTTCTGTCTAAATGCACAGCTTCCCTCTGCTCTCATCATCTCCCTTCCCCTTACTCTGGGGTTAGGGGGTCGCAGGCCCTTTGCTCATAGCTGTCAACTTTCGGATTTGAAAATAAGGGATTTTTTCAAACTTTCGGATTTGAAAATAAGGAAGATTAAGGAGGCAGAGATGGAGGGAGGGAGCAGGGGAAGGAGAGGGCTGAGGGAAATGGAAGTGGTAAGAAAAAGGGAAGAAGGTAGCAAGCATAGCTGTCAACCCTCCCTTTTTTTTGCGGGAAACTCCCTTATTCCAAGGCCGTTTCCCGCTGCTATCCCGGATTGCTGCTATCCCTTAAATTTCCCGGATTTCAAAGGAAGCAGCTCCTCTCCCTCCCTGCCAGCCAGGGAGGCTCCTCAGCTGCGTTGCTTGGCTGCCGATAAGGAGTCTGAGACCGACTGGGGGCGGAGCTTGCATGCCTTGTGCAGCCAGACCCTCACGCCCAACCAGGCAGACAGCCTGCCTGCCGTCTACGCACTCGCTCTTTCGCTCACCCGTTCGTGCGCAGCCTCTGGAGCGCAGGGTGGCGAGGCTACTTGGTGCCATTGCACCGCCCTCGCGGCATCCCTTATATTCAAATCCGAAAGTTTTTAAAAATCCCTTATTTTCAAATCTGAAAGTTGACAGCTATGTTCCATGACCTGCCATCCACACCGGTGGGATGTCCTTGACAGAATGTCTGCTGTGCTCTTCTGCTTTTGTTGTCTTGCTCTCCTTCACAAGGACCCTTTCCTTTCTAACCGTGCTGGGAGTGCCCAAGGGCAAATGTTGCCAGCTGTAAAGATCCATCTATAGAAACTTGGCAAATTTGGAAGGCAGAGGTGCCTTTGCTTTTTCTTTCTTTGTTGCATTTTACTCTCCTAGATAGCTTTTGTTTGTTTGCTTGCTTTTTTAAAAGAATAAATCTGTGTTTTGAGGAGTGGGGAAGGGGGCAGAGGGAGGAGAGAGAAAGAAGACGAAAACTCGCAGCCCCAAACAAACCCACGCAAATGCCAAAAAGAACAGCTTGCTTGCAGACTTGGTTTTCGCAAAGCAGCCATTGTGGGGTGTGGAGCTAGTCAAGCAAAAAACATGGAGAGGTCGATCTCCGTGAGTTTTGCATGAGAAGAATGGGGAAGGAGGCAAATTGAAGATACAATTTTTGAAAAAGAAAAATCCTTAAAACCTAAGACTAGAAGCCATCTGCCAGCATGACTTTGTGATGGTAGTCTCTCTTTGTTACAGTAGATAAATATGTTTCTAAGGCTGTACATGGGATGCGGGTGGCGCTGTGGGTTAAACCACAGAGCCTAGGGCTTGTCGATCAGAAGGTTGGCGGTTCGAATCCCCGCGACGGGGTCGAGCTCCCGTTGCTCGGTCCCAGCTCCTGCCAACCTAGCAGTTCGAAAAGCACGTCAAAGTGCAAGTAGATAAATAGAGTACCGCTGTAGCGGGAAGGTAAAACGGCGTTTCCGTGCGCTGCTCCGGTTCGCCAGAAGCGGCTTAGTCATGCTGGCCACATGACCTGGAAGCTGTACGCTGGCTCCCTTGGCCAATAATGTGAGATGAGCACCGCAACCCCAGAGTCGGTCATGACTGGACCTAATGGTCAGGGGTCCCTTTACCTTTAAGGCTGTACAGTACATAAACCAGCCTTTTAAAACGTTTAACACAGCGGTCTTGTATGAGTGAAATTTTGCAGAAGACCCCTGTTTGTTTGTTTTAAAAAAATTAAGGCTGATATATGCACCTCCATTACGGTCTCCAAGGTATGTTGAGGGAGGGACAAGAGAAAAACTGTGGGAAATTGGGGGGGGGGCTGTCTTTTGGGATAAGGGGCATAATTTCTGCAAAGTGCAGTGCACACAGTTTGCAAAGCAGTGAATTCATTCCTTCCAAAGGCAGAAATGCTTTGCAAGAGTGAGGTGGGATCCCATTGTGACCAAAAATAGCCCGACGCAGTATGGTTGGTGGCAAGAGAGATCTAGGGCACAGCCTAGGGCGCAGAAATGTGTTTCCAGGTCCATGTCTGAGTGTTCTTCCCACCCCACTCCCAACAACAACAACAACAACAAAATAATAATAGTAATTTATTTATTACCCCTCCCATCTGGCTGGGGTTCCCCAGCCACTCTGGGCGGCTTCCGAACAAAAAAGAGTGGCTGGGGAGATCCAGCCAGATGGGCGGTGGTATAAACAAAAACTTTATTTATTTATTTATTTATTTATTTATTTATTTATTTATTTATTTATATTATTTATTATTATTATTATTATTATTATTATTATTATTATTATTAAAATACAATAACAAAATATTAAAATACAATAGCGCCTTTCCCCCTGAAAACTGCCCACTATCCTTGAGCGCTGGCAACGCTGGCAGGGGCTGATGGGAGTTGGAGCCCAACTATACCTGGGAGGGTTACAGGTTTGCCATCTCCTGCTTTAACAGACGGGAGGCAAAGTGAGGAAATGGAACAGCAGGCAGGAGAACCCACTTCCACTGCAGTGGAGCCTTAACGCTGAATGCTTGGTCCAAACGACTGTTCACTGAAGCTCTCCTGCCCCCTTAGCAAAATAACCCAACGCTAACATAGCCTATATGCTGAATATGATGGAAGGAACTCTAGAATTAAGGAACTGGCCATTCAAATGGAATTCTCCCGCTCATCCTTAGCACTCACCAACATCAGGCATGTGACCATAGCTATCAACCCTCCCTTTTTTTGCGGGAAACTCCCTTATTCCAATGCCATTTCCCGCTGCTATCCCGGATTGTTGATATCCCTTCAATTTCCCGGATTTCAAAGGAAGCAGCTCCTCTCCCTCCCTGCCGGCCAGGGAGGCTCCTCAGCTGCGTTGCTCGGCTGCCAATAAGGAGTCTGAGACTGACTGGGGGCGGGGCTTGCATGCCTTGTGCAGCCAGACCCTCACGCCAACCAGACAGACAGCTGCCTGCCGTCTCTACGCGCTCGCTCTTTCGCTCAGCCCGTTCGCGCGCAGCCTCTGAGAGCGCAGGGGTGGCGAGGCTACTTGGTGCCATTGCACCGCCCTCGCGGCATCCCTTATTTTCAAATCCGAAAGTTTTAAAAAATCTCTTATTTTCAAATCCGAAAGTTGACAGCTATGCATGTGACCTGGCACACAGCTTGGACTTGAAGGGTCTCCAGCTTGACATGTCCTTCTACCCCATGCGCACTGTGCTTGCCCTCTGCCCACCCACCCCCCACCCCCCGCAGGTGCTGCCACATACCCCGACTTCGCCGCCTGCTCCGTGATGGATCTGTGTAGAAGGTGAGCTGGGGATCGTTGTCTGCCTCTGTCCCAGAATCCCCTTCAGGGTTCAGAAACGCAGAGCCAGCTAGACAGAAAAGAGAGAAAGGAAACCAGATGCTCACTGTAGCCAGAAGAGCAGACCATACAACATCACAATACAGACTTCTTCCTTTTCTCATCATAGGTTGCAAAGGCTCCCACTGAAATTAAAGACTGCACTTCACTGAATTCTGCTTAAAAGGATTCTTTCATGTGGTCTATGACACACTGCCCTGTGTTTCGATTTCCACCATGTTCATTTGGTGTGTGTGAAGGGAAGCTTTTAATGTTTAATAGACTATTGCATTTTAATACAGTGGTACCTCTGGTTACGTACTTAATTCGTTCCAGAGGTCCGTTCTTAACCTGAAAACGTTCTTAACCTGAAGCACCACTTTAGCTAATGGGGCCTCCCACTGCCGCTGCGCCGCCGCTGCCCGATTTCTGTTCTCATCCTGAAGCAAAGTTCTTAACCCGAGGTAATATTTCTGGGTTAGCAGAGTCTGTAACCTGAAGCATATGTAACCCGAGGTACCACTGTATTCTGTTGGAAGCCGGCGAGAGTGGCTGGGGAAATCCAGCCAGATGGGCGGGGTATAAATAATAAATTGCTTGTTGTTATTGTTGTTGTCTTTAAAACAAGGCTGCAAATCGTAACAGTGGAAGGATAGCGCTCTCTCTCTCTCTCTGAAGAAAAAAGGGACAGAATCCCCATAGACTCTCTCTATAGGGTTAGGGAACCTTTTTCAGCCGAGTTCTTTGTGGGGAACCTTGCAAGGGTTGCCTCATGTCAACAGCGTTTCAGCCTAGTTAAGTGTTTATGTATGAACTATTTGGTGAGTAACTTTTTGATGTTAATATATTTATTTATTTATTTATTCTAAGAATGTAAATGCTCACTATGTACACTGTAAATTATAATTATTATTATTTAAGACGATGTCCGTCCCTGAAGAAACGATAATAGTGAAACAGGGATAATACAAGCTAGCCGCCCGTCGGGAGAAACAGACGTGGACTCCTGAGAGACTTTAGCACTTTATGACATTGGGCTTGTTGCACATCGGACATTGCACTTTTGAATCTCTTTGCACCTTTTGAGACATTTGTACGTTGTATGGAGTGGATTTCCTCCGGTTGCGTATGCATATATATATGATTGAATATTCTTCATGGTTTGCATCATTTGGATATATTATTCTACTGTACCGTGTTGTCTGTTTTGTATTTGTCATGTCAACAGTAGGCAGAGTCCCAAGGCAAATGTGGTCAGAACAATGGCCTTCATACCTTCGCACAATAGACTACACCCCAGCAACCCCACAAAAGTCAGACGTTTCTATGCATGCCATTCCATTTCTAGCAATGGATGAGATGACCCTAGCAGTTCCTTCCAACTCTACAATTCTATGGCCTCCAAGCAAGCAAGGGACATAAGCACGCAACACATCCTGGCAGGGGAAAGCACTTCAGGATGGGGTAGGGCAGGGCTGGTGAGGCTGGGTGTGGGAACCTTAGGAGGCCAGACAGAAAGTCCTGGAGGGACATACTTGGTCTCTGTGCCTTAGGTGCCCCACCTCCACTCTACCTCTTTTCTTAGCTGTGGGCAGGATTCCTGCATTGCAGGGGGTTGGACTAGATGACCGTAGGGGATCCCTTCCAGAAGTCTAGGATTATCTGCAGGTGAAAAGTAGCTTGGGAACAATGGTTTCCAGATGGAAAATGACTAGATGGAAGGGGAAAGGGGTAATTTCTTTCTGTCTCTCTCTCACACACATACACATACAGAGCACTGCCATAGCTGTCAACTTTCGGATATGAAAATAAGGGATTTTCCCCAAACTTTTGGATTTGAAAATAAGAGATGCTGCGAGGGCAGAGCAATGGCACCAAGTAGCCTCGCCACCCTGCGCTCCAGAGGCTGCGCGCGAACGGGAGAGCGAAAGAGCGAGCGCGTAGACGGCAGGCAGGCAGGCTGGCTGTCTGGTTGGGCGTGAGGGTCTGGCTGCACAAGGCATGCAAGCTCCGCCCCCAGTCGGTCTCAGACTCCTTATTGGCAGCCGAGCAATGCAGCTGAGGAGCCTCCCTGGCCGGCAGCACTAATGACGGCAGCAACTGGAAGGAACTTAAAGGTAAAGGGACCCCTGGCCATTAGGTCCAGTCGTGACCGACTCTGGGGTTGCAGCGCTCATCTCACTTCATTGGCCGAGGGAGCCGGCGTACAGCTTCCAGGTCATGTGGCCAGCATGACTAAGCCGCTTCTGGCGAACCAGAGCAGCGTCCGGAAATGCCGTTTACCTTCCCACCAGAGCGGTACCTATTTATCCACTTGCACTTTGACATGCTTTCGAACTGCTAGGTTGGCAGGAGCAGGGACTGAGCAACGGGAGCTCACCCTGTCCGGGGATTCAAACCGCCAACCTTCTGATCGGCAAGCCCTAGGCTCTGTGGTTTAACCTACATGTGTATAGCGCTTTAAGAAGGCACCATGACTGTGTTATTGCTATCACCTGAATTTGTTTGTATGCTGTTCTATTTAACTGGAGACTTCAGTAATGTTACCTTATGCTAGCAACCTTTGGTCATTACCATTATGATCTTGTTGAATTGCGTATGGTATGTATGATTTGGAGCTCGATCATTTATATTGTTGATTTGGTGCGGTTAGGATGTTAAAACATTGCATTATATTTATTTATATAGAGGTCTGTACCACTGAAGGAGGCCGCATGGCCAAAACAGGATGACTATTCCGGGAATCCTTGTTTGAAACGTGTGACATTATAACAACTTTGTTGCACCTGTTGATGGTTTGAAGATTCATTTGGAACCTGAAAAGCTCTTCAAACCTCTCTTTGCACCTGTTGGCTCCCTTCATTTACAAGAATCACTAAGACTGCAATTACTTTTTTGAACTAGTACTGTGATGTTGCTACCCGGCTTGGTCGCTCTTTATTTGTTGTTTCCTTATCATTATACAATTTTGGCTATGATCCAATTGTATCTTTAATTATGTTCAGCAGGTTACGTTTGGTGTGAGTTTGTTCTTTCAGTCACAACAAAACATTAGCTGCAGCTTCTGGACAAACCCTGGGGGGTAACCCCACAGAGAGTGCATGGCAGAGTTACCTGGGTGGTCAAGCTATCTCAGTCCAGGAACAGCCAGGGTTGGTGTACCAACCAAAGTCTTAGCAAGTGAGGACACCCGTGACAAACATGGAACCAGGTAAAGGTAAAGGTAAAGGGACCCCTGACCATCAGGTCCAGTCGTGTCCGACTCTGGGGTTGCGTGCTCATCTCGCTCTATAGGCCGAGGGAGCCGGCGTTTGTCCGAAGACAGCCTCCGGGTCATGTGGCCAGCATGACAAAGCTGCTTCTGGCAAACCAGAGCAGTGCACGGAAACGCCGTTTACCTTCCCGCTGGAGCGGTCCCTATTTATCTACTTGCACTTTAACATGCTTTCGAACTGCTAGGTTGGCAGGAGCTGGGACCGAGGAATGGGAGCTCACCCCGTCGCAGGGATTCGAACCGCTGACCTTCTGATCAGCAAGCCTGTGGTTTATTCCACAGCGCCACCTGGTCCCCTCTATGGAACCAGGAGCACCCCAGAATCTACATACCTGTTCCTTTGATGGGAGTGTAACCTCAGATAGAACAGGCAACTGGCTTATCTCATGGAGATGGGAATATCTCACCCAGTGCCGCCAGCAGGGCTCTTCTCAGAATGAACCTTCACGGTTGCCCCAACCCCACCCCAACTGATCCAGAAGGAAGCTCTAGATGGTACCTCGTGACTTGTTACTGATCCGCTTGCGCTGGCTACTGGAAGTATGAGACAGGAGCGTAGCCTGTTGATGGTTGGAGTCCACGGGGCTGGTGGCGATGATATTATCCTTATACTTGTTCATCAAGGACAGCTTGGCATTGTCACTTCCTGAACAGGAAGAATTTAAGGCAAAAACTTTTGAGAAAAAGAGACAAAAAAAGGAGAAAGGGCAAGAGAAGGAGGAGAAGGAAAGAAAGAGAAAGTATTCATTTCCAGCTATCCAGGAAATAACATCAGGATCATCTGTCTGTGAGCAGTAAGGGCGAAATCCCGATGCAGTTAACTAGCCATTTGCACGATCAGAGCTGACCAACTCTACTTGCATCTCCCAAAGAACCAACAGCAAACAAGTTCAAAAGGATTATTTGATCCTTACTTGTTAAATTATTATTAAATTACTTACAGATTCTTATTGAAGTAAGAATTACCCCTGGACAGAGTCCCTGGGGAGAAAGCCTGGGCCCTTGTTAGCATCTGAATAACTGACACATTGGTACGGCTACAGAGGCTGGAGTTTCTCACTGCTCAAATGAGACTTGATGTTAGTTTAAAATGCAGCTGCACTATGGGGGTAGCTTTAGCCATTTGTTCCAGCCATGATCCCAACCAGATCTCTCTCTCTCTCTCTCTCTCTCTCTCTCCCTCATATAAATGTATACATACCTGCTATTTGCCATAGGAAGAAAGCTGTCGATTGTGCCAATCTATTTTCCTTCCATTGCAAATAACAGAAATGTCTGCTGGATCTAAGATATATCAGTGCTATACAGTGCTCCTGCTCAGAAGCTGCTGTACGGGGGGGGGGGGAACCCCTCAATAGCAGCTCCTGAGCAATCATCAGAATTCCAACAGCTGAATGTGCTTTCCTGTGCTAGGCTGAAAATACAGAGCAGCTGAAAAACAGCAGCTCTGCCTGCTCTACTGCCCTCACTTAAACCATGGTGGAATCTACACACACATAAAAAACATTCTGAAAATGCTTTTTTAAGTGTGCTTTTAAATACATTGAATTTTCCATAAGGCTCACCATCGCCATCTAGTATCACATTGTATTTTGCACTAAAATGTTTCATTGCCTCGTACTTACGGGACCGCCTCTCCTGGTATGTCCCGCAGAGGACCTTAAGGTCTGTCAGAGGACTGGGGAGCCTCACACCCTCCCCTGCGCTGACGCAGTACCGAGAGCCCACGCCCCTTATTCTGACAGATTCCAGCGAAAGCTCCGGAGAAGAAGAGTTGGAGGGAGGGCTCTGTGTAGCATCAGAGCCCCAGGACGTCGCAACAGGAAACAGGAGAAGGGGGGGTTGGTTTCCCTTCCGGGAGTGTTTTAGCAAGAGGCGCGAAAAGCCGGAATAAACCAGTCAGGACATCTCAATTGATTGAGATGGATGTGTTTCACCATCGGTGGAAAGTTGTAAAGTAATTAGGACCAAATAAAACGCTAATTGATTTACATGACGGACTCGGCTGGAATGCTTCGATCGAAACAACAGCCAGAGGGCTGTGACAAGGTCCATAAATAATAATAGTTTAAGTGTCCTGGGCCCAAAAGAAGCCAGACTATCCTCCACCAGGGCCAGGGCCTTTTCAGTGATGGCTCCGACCTGGTGGAATGCTCTGTCCCACGAGACTAGGGCCCTGCAGGACCTGATCTCCTTCCGCAGGGCCTGTAAGAAGAGCTATTCCACCCGGCCTTCAAAGCCTGATTCGTCATTCCTTTTTCCCTTCCCTTTTTCTTTGAAGAAACCTTTTCTGAGACCCTACATTCCCTGGTCTCCTTACTGGCCCTAGCAGGAATAACTTGGCCAGTTAGCCCTGGTGATGTTCATTTATGTTGTATTTGATGCTGTTTTTAACTTTTTCTTTTTTTCTTTTTAAGTTGTTTTTAATCAATGTTTTATATTTGTTGTTAGCCGCCCTGAGCCCGGTTTTTAAATCGGAAAGGGCAGGGTATAAATAAAAAATTATTATTATTATTATTATTATTATTATTATTATTATTATTATTATTATTATTATTTGCAGCTGTATAGCTGAGTCCCACGCGCAGGCATTGGGCCTTAATACATGAGCTATAAAACAAGCCAGGGTGTGTGTGGAAGCCCCGCCTCTAGTGTGCCTGGGCATTAGTCAGACTTTTCCATGATTAACTTGTAATCAGACCTTTTCAAGCACCGCCGAACACACTGAGAAACCCTCCTGCAAGCAGAAACTGTGTCTTACCGGGTTTCCCAACAATGATGGACATTTCTAAACACCACCTTTCCATCACTAAGCATGCTAATTGCAGGAAGGCCTAAGAAGCTGCTTACACACCCAGGGTATTGGGGACGGAGGCTTCTTGTACACCATTGCCCCTTCTATCGGTTTCACATCTTGTTCATTCTGGCAAATGCCTAAACACATCTTGGGTCTCACCTGGCAAACTGGAAACTGGCTTTGTAGTTACCATTTTGAAAACCTGCCTAACATTCCATACTTGAGAGTAAGCAAATGAAACCTTAACACATGGCATGGTAAAAGTCTGCATTTTTACCAGGACAAGTTATTTGTTCTTTACTGTTGTAACAATTGTTTTCTCAAAATTTATCTTCTGTACCATGAAAGTACCGGATTTTTCGCTCCATAAGACGCACTTTTTTCCTCCTAAAAAGTAAGGGGAAATGTCTGTGCATCTTATGGAGCGAATGTGTGGTCCCTGGAGCTGAACTGCCCAGGGGCAAAAGCAGATCGTGCTTTTTTTAAAAAAAAGAGAGAGAGAGAGAAAGGGGGTGTTGAAAGGAAGCCCGCTGAGCAGCTGCTCAGCAAACGATCGGGAAGAGAGATAAAGGAGAGAGATTCCAGCCCCGCCCCCTTGCAGAGGGAGGCTGTTTCCCCAGCGACATGTGACTGGCTGATTAGATTATCTGTCTGGAAACTGTAGAAATGGCTTCCTGAAGCTGCAGAACTGTGAGTTAAACCCCATAAAACAGGGTTTTTTCCCTTTGCAAAGTAGGCTCAACAACTTTGAGCTGATCCTCAACAAATGGGGCTTTTCTCCTTTGCAAAAGAAGCTGCAGAAATGTGAGCTGATCCTCAAAAAATTGGGGCTTTCCCCCTCTAAAAACTAGGTGCGTCCTATGGTCAGGTGCGCCTTATAGAGCGAAAAATACGGTAATTATTATTATTATTTTTAAAAGTGATTAAATAATTTAATGTTACATTGTTAATTGTTTTTATGCATGAATTGTGATGCTCATTTTGAGTCCCTATCCAAACTGCAGGTGGGACGGATGCCCCAATTTGCCCCACCCTGGTTGGAATGCCATGAGCGTCCCTTGCAAAGAAAGATGGGCCATCTGGCATCCCAGACTTGCATGGCTTGTTTTGAATGACCACATCTAGCCACACTATTGGGGGGGGGGAGAGAAGAAAGATGGACAAGGGGGCAACAGAACTGAAAGCTGGTCCCATATTGTGGGTTTAGGTTAAAGATGGGCTTCGGGTACAAAAGAATAAGGACCTGGATAGTTCAGTTGGTTAATGCCAAGGTCACAGTTTTGATCCCTGTAAGGCAGGCTTCCTCAACCTTGGCCCTCCAGATGTTTTTGGTCTACAACTCCCATGATCCCTAGCTAGCAGGGCCAGTGGTCAGGGATGATAGGAATTGTAGTCCCAAAACATCTGGAGAGCCAAGGTTGCCTATGTCTGCTGTAAGGGATAGCTGCATATTCCTACATTACAGGGAGTTAGACTAGATCAGGCTTCCTCAACCTTGGCCCTCCAGATGTTTTTGGCCTACAACTCCCATGATCCCTAGCTAGCAGGACCAGTGGTCAGGGATGATGGGAATTGTAGTCTCAAAACATCTGGAGGTTGAGGAAGTCTGGACTAGATGATCCTTAGGACCCCCTCTGACCCTATGGATTCTATGAAACCTATGTCTAACACAGCAACAACCCACCCACTCAACCATACACAATACTGAAGGCAAGTATACACACAGTTTAAGACTCAGCCCTACCTGGCGTAAGATCCATGCCTGACTTCTCATTGCACCCCTGCAGCGAGTCCAGTGTTCTGGTGACCTGGCTGGCAAAATCCTCACCACCGTTCATGCACTCCCGCTGCAGATGGTGGCGCAGGTCCGTGATGTCGTACTCATAGCCGTCCAGGATGGGCGTCTCGCGGATGCTCAGGGTCCCACTGGAGTTGTGGCCTTGCACCCGGGCGTTGCGCAGGCTCTCGCGGCCGTGGCCCCCGATCAGCACCGAGGGGATGTAGTGGATCTCGTTGGCTGCCTCAGCACTGGCGCTTTTCTGCGGCTGCGGCACCCGGCGGCGTTTGCACCAGCGCCGGCGGGTGTACAGGATCATTACCAAGCACAGGATGGAAAGCAGCAAGGCAATCATGCCCCCCTACAGAAATCAAAGAGACTTCAGGTAACATCTGCGAAAAGGCTTGGTGCAATTGCAACAGAGAGGTTGCGTGCTCCATGCACCTGTGCCTTCCCCAAGTAATGTAACTGTCAGAACAGCATGGCAAACCCAGGAGTGTCAGCTGACTTGCTTGGGCAAAGAAATATCACCCCCCCCCCTGAACTAGTAAAAGACTTGGGAACAATAGCAGTTGCAAACCAGCATGGAAAATGCACAAAGAGTAGAAGGTAGAGAAGGTTTCTCAGCTCAAACAAACAAACAAACAAACAGAAAGGAAATCTGACACAGCAAGTAGCACCCTGACTCTTGAACTGAGAAGCAAGGCCACAGCTCCATTCTGCTGGGTTGTCTTCCCTTTAAATTTTGCACGTCAAGGAATAAAAATAAATGACCAGTACAGCTTCATGTTTTTTCTTGGCCATGTTCCAGTCTTTTCCATCTTCCTTTTTATGCAGTGAATAGTCTTGATAAAATAAAATAATAACCATCATCTGTTCCATTAGGACAAGACATTAGGCAAGAGTTACTAAATGGGTAATAGAACCAGCAGCTAGCAAAGACTTTTCTAATGATTATTATTCCTCCGCCACCCCTCCCCCTCCCCCCCCACTGTTCTTGGCCTAATGGAAATGGAATGCTCCCACCCTCCCCAATGGGGAAAATATATACCAACAGATTAAGCAGAGGAACAAAGACTTTTAAAAGCCCAGAGCACTGTGGACAGGTAGGATCCTGAAGCCAGCTCTTATGGGTTCAGTTTACTATATCCTATTGTCCACAGCTGCACTCATTAAAAAAGGGGGAAATACACCCAATTAAAACTGAAACAGAGTTTTGCATAACATTTAACTGGTCAAAGTTTTTTAACACATCAAACTTTCAGACACAATAAAAGAGCATTCAAACCCTGAGTGTTCACTTTACACACCAGGGAAGGTAAAGGTAAAGGTAAAGGGTCCCCTGACCATTAGGTTCAGTCGTGTCCGACTCTGGGGTTGCGGCGCTCATCTCGCTTTACTGGCCGAGGGAGCCGGCGTACAGCTTCCGGGTCGTGTGGCCAGCATGACTAAGCCGCTTCTGGCGAACCAGAGCAGCACACGGAAACGCCGTTTACCTTCCCGCCGGAGCGGTACCTATTGATCTACTTGCACTTTGACGTGCTTTCGAACTGCTAGGTTGGCAGGAGCTGGGACCGAGCAATGGGAGCTCACCCCATCGCGGGGATTCGAACCGCCGACCTTCTGATCGGCAAGCCCTAGGCTCTGTGGTTTAACCCACAGCGCCACCCGCGTCCCTACCAGGGAAGATGGAATCCACCAAATATACTTTCAAATTCCACCCCCAAAAGTGCTTGAACCGGTTTCACACATTCCAATTGGTATGGGATTAGCCTTGAACAGGAACCACAATTTAACAAAACTGGAGTTTTACAAAGTTTTAGGGAATCGGAAACCCGCTGCTAGGCCTGAAATCTGGGGTTGCACAGTGCCATCACGAAGACGCACACCCAAGGTCTCTGCAATGCACATATGAGCAGAGGGTCCTATTGCACTGAAGAATAGACAATGCCGTTGATCCTATGATACCCCTCAGGTCTCCCATACGCATGTAGCACGACTTCAGGCTTGTAAATTCACTCTATCCAGAAGATTCAGTGGACACAGGAAAATGAAAATCTGCTCCCAGCAAATCTTTTTAGGAAGGGATCCTGACAGCATGAGGGCAGGTGTTGCAAACAGCCACAATGAGGAAGATGAATAGGATATTGTTCCATGAGGCTCCAGTTTGGGGGTCGGCTACATTCAACTATTGGGGCATCTTTGGGAGCCATTAAATGGAACTAGAGAGGAAAGTGTTCTCTTCAACACCTAGAGCAGGCATCCCCAAACTTCGGCCCTCCAGATGTTGTGCACTACAATTCCCACCATCCCTGACCACTGGTCCTGTTAGCTAGGGATCATGGGAGTTGTAGTTCCAAAACATCTGGAGGGCTGCAGTTTGCGGATGCCTGACCTAGAGCATCCTGGAGGGGGAGAGACTTAGGGTCCTGCCCCCTCCTGCTCCCAAATCTGGGGTGCTAAATGCTTTTAAGGATTCAGAGTAGAAAGTTGGCTGCAATTCAAACTAATCATCCACCCACGTCTGTTTAAGTTATGAAAGGGCCAGAGCACATTACAGCTTAAAGGGAGGGAGGGAGGGAGGGAGGGAGGTGGAAGGGTGGCTGAGAGATGTTCATTAACTATACATTCTCACGCAAGCTCACCCTTACATTCTGCCACACAGCACAGGAAAGTGGGGTGATAATACTCTCTTCTCATTGCACTGCTGTGCAGACAGCTCCTAAGCATCATCTGCAGTATGGGAACACCCACAACTTGTTTATAGGGAGGGTTTGTTGCTGGCTACACAGGCAGGCAGGCAGGCAGTCCCAAAGCTGAGTGCTATAATGTTACAGCAACACGGCTCGACTTTCTTAAGGTTCAAGAATGAATGAACAGCTTGGTGCTCGCCCAGCCCCAAATGTTAGCGTCCTGTTAGAATTTACATAACTCCAAGGACACTGCAACATTACATTGCAGGTTCCCACCTGCACCTGCCCTGTTTCTAAAGCTTTGGGCAGCTTACAACTACCGGTAGCAAAGCACAACATTTTAGAAATCTTTTGTTCATAGCTGTCAACTTTCGGATTTGAAAATAAGGGATTTTTCCAAACTTTCGGATTTGAAAATAAGGGATGCCGCGAGGGCGGCGCAATGGCACCAAGTAGCCTCGCCACCCTGTGCTCCAGAGGCTGCGCGCGAACGGGTGAGCGAAAGAGCGAGCGCGTAGACGGCAGGCAGGCTGTCTGTCTGGTTGGGCGTGAGGGTCTGGCTGCACAAGGCATGCAAGCTCCGCCCCCAGTCGGTCTCAGACTCCTTATTGGCAGCCGAGCAATGCAGCTGAGGAGCCTCCCTGGCCGGCAGGGAGGGAGAGGAGCTGCTTCCTTTGAAATCCGGGAAATTTAAGGGATATCCACAATCCGGGATAGCAGCGGGAAACGGCATTGGAATAAGGGAGTTTCCCACAAAAAAGGGAGGGTTGACAGCTATGCTTTTGTTTCAGGTATTGGGGTTATATAGCATGTGGCATCTCTTCTCCCCGCCACACCCCTTTCGATATAACACCTAGATACTGGTGTGGGGTGTTGATTTGGCATTCTCCAAGTTGAAACAGAGAATTATGTTTATAATTTTAAACATTCAATCATGATTAGGGCTGGACAGGAGGTTAATGAGGGGGGACTGGGAAGGACTAGAAGCCTTCACAAAACCTTGCCCTCCTCTTGTTTTCTGCAGATGTGGCCACCACCTATTTAAGAGGAGTGTGTGAGTGCCTGGAGGCGGTTGGAGGATGGATGGCGGCTAACAGATTGAGGTTGAATCCTGACAAGACAGAAGTACTGTTTTTGGGGGTGCGGGCGGGTGTGGGGGACTCCCTGGTCCTGAATGGGGTAACTGTGCCCCTGAAGGACCAGGTGCGCAGCCTGGGAGTCATTTTGGACTCACAGCTGTCCATGGAGGCGCAGGTTAATTCTGTGTCCAGGGCGGCTGTCTACCAGCTCCATCTGGTACGCAGGCTGAGACCCTACCTGCCTGCAGACTGTCTCGCCAGAGTGGTGCATGCTCTAGTTATCTCCCGCTTGGACTACTGCAATGCGCTCTATGTGGGGCTACCTTTGAAGGTGACCCGGAAACTGCAATTAATCCAGAATGCGGCAGCTAGACTGGTGACTGGGAGTGGCCGCCGAGACCACATAACACCGGTCCTGAGAGAGATACATTGGTTCCCAGTACGTTTCCGAGCACAATTCAAAGTGTTGGTGCTGACCTTTAAAGCCCTAAACAGCCTCGGTCCTGTATACCTGAAGGAGTGTCTCCACCCCCATTGTTCAGCCTGGACACTGAGATCCAGCGCCGAGGGCCTTCTGGCGGTTCCCTCACTGCGAGAAGCAAAGCTAAAGGGAACCAGGCAGAGGGCCTTCTCGGTAGTGGCGCCCACCCTATGGAACGCCCTCCCAGCAGAGGTCAAAGCGATAAACAATTACCTGACATTTAGAAAATACCTGAAGGCAGCCCTGTTTAGGGAACTTTTTAACCTGTGATATTTTAATTTATTTTGATATCTGTTGGAGGCCGCCCAGAGTGGCTGGGGGGACCCAGCCAGATGGGCGGGGTACAAATAATAAATTATTATTATTATTATTATTATTATTATTATTATTATTATTATTAGAACATAAGAAGAGCCTGCTAGATCAGGACAATGGCCAACGTAGTCCAACATCCTGTTCTCACAGTGGCCAAGCAGATGCCTGAGGGAAGCCAAGAAGAACATGAGCACAAGAGCACTTTCCCCTCCTGTGGCTTCCAGAAAGTGGAATTTACTTCTCTCAACCTTTGAAATGGGTATGGAGGCTGAACAGGTATTTATTGAAACACAAGTACCAAATTTCATTCTGAAATCTCAGAGAAAAGAACACATCCACCCATAACGAAACAGAGAATGTCAAATGGCAAGTGTGTTACTTCATTCAATCAATTGCAGTTGTTGGCTTTTCATTTTAATAAAAGAAAGGGGGGAAATTAGCAAAGAACCCAAGTTTTCGTGTAATAATTCAATAAAATGCTCCTGAACAGCTAGATCTTTTGATGCCACCCACTTGGGCTTAGAACTTTCAAAAATGCAAAATAAGTGCTCATTGTCTCTTGATAATTCTGTAAAAATGCAACCACAATAGGATATTTTTCTCCGCTTTTAAAATTCAGTCTGATCCAGCAATGAGACTTGAGCATCAAAGGTCATTTTAGGTGCAGTCTAATTTTGCAAAAGAATCCCACGTACACAGGCTTTCATTGGGTGATTGGTGTAAGTCATAATGGCCGAACACTGTCACCTAGCAACAGCTCGTTACACTTTAAAAAAAAATGCAAATATTCTCCCACAAACGCTACACATTTATTCTGGACCAAAATTACCACCCACATAAAACCAATGACTCTCATTCTAATGGTAACCCAAAAGAACCGGCGTGGGTGGTTTCATTGATAGGTCCAGAATATAATCACAAATTTCTTGTCCTTTCTAACTTGCATGGAATTCTCCAAACCATGGCAGATAATGATGCTCTAGGGGAGCCTTCTGGATAACACAACTACTTTTGGTTGAAATTTAAAAAGGATGTATGAAAGTAGATGCTTTTTAAAAGGAAAGACTTTTTCAACCAGAGAAAGATGAAGAATAAGAAGAAGAGTTTGGATTTGATATCCCGCTTTCTCACTACCCAAAGGAGTCTCAAAGCGGCTCACATTCTCCTTTCCCTTCCTCCCCCACAACAAACACTCTGTGAGGTGAGTGGGGCTGAGAGACTTCAGAGAAGTGTGACTAGCCCAAGGTCACCCAGCAGCTGCATGTGGAGGAGCGGGGAAGCGAACCCGGTTCACCAGATTACGAGTCCATTGCTCTTAACCACTACACCACACTGGCTCTCACTGGGTGCTAAACCCGTGTCAAGACTGCAGGCGATGGCTCAGATGACTGCACCCAGAAAACTAGCTGTCATAGAAAAGGCTAGGCTAGAGAAGCCTTCTTCCAGACATGCCAGTTTTTAATATGTAGTGGGGCTTTTCTGCATGCCATCATGTGAATCCCCACCTGCAGCCCGAAGTGCCAATTCAGAGATCACTAGGCAAGAGCATATGGTTTTAGGAGAGAGAGTCAAAGTCATGGGTAGCCAACACTGTGCCCTCTGACCATTAGCCATGCTGGATCAGACTGGTGAGAGTTGGAGGGTCACAGGTTTGCAACACCTAGTTTAAGGCTACAAAAGGAAGGAAGATGAGGGGGGAAATTCCCATGTTTCCAAGCCAAGGTTGTTTGTCTTGAAGGGCTGGGCTCAGTGAGAAGGGCTGGCAGATGTTGTGGATTGAAGCTTCCATAATTGTTGACCATTGGCCATGCTGGATGGGACTGGTGAATTTTAATCCACAACACCTAGAGCAGGCGTAGGCAACCTAAGGCCCGGGGGCCGGATGCAACCCAATCGCCTTCTCAATCTGGCCCACGGACGGTCTGGGAATCAACATGTTTTTACATGAGTAGAATGTGTCCTTTTTATTTATATCTCTGGGTTATTTGTGGGGCATAGGAATTCGTTCATTATTTTTTCTTCTTCAAAATATAGTCCAGCCCACCACATGGTCTGAGGGACGGTGGACCGGCCCACAGCTGAAAAAGGTTGCTGACCCCTAACCTAGAGGGTACCCTATTGGCTACCCATGGCCTAAACCAGGGAGGGAGAAACCCATGGTTCTCCAGATGGGCAGCCCCAGGCAGTAAAGCCAATACTTAGGGGTGATGGAGTCCAACATCTGGAGGGCCACAGGTTCCCCAACACTGGTCTAAGTGGAAGAGGCTCCACTGCCATGCACGATGACCTGGAATGCAACCCCACACAAATGGGGAGTTGTCTGTATACGTTTAAGAGGCAGATGGGGGTCATCAACCTGGGAAGGTAGCCCATCTAGGAGAAGGAAAACTCTGAGCCTAAACTTCCGCTGCCTTACGAGACATCTTCGGGAGAAGAAAAGGCTAAGGAGTAAACCCTACACAAATCCAGAGTGGAGTCCCTAAGATGGTTGGATGGTGCCTTGTACGCCTCCTTCCAGCAACTCCGGAGGCCAATGTGATGGTCCCGTGGGTCACCCGAAAGGCGAGGTCCAAGTCCGGTCCGTGGTCAGAGGTACAACGTAAAGGCAGTCCGTGGTCGCTGAAGCTGGGTGCAGGGCAGGGAGTCAGGCAAAGTCGGGAACAGGTAGGCAAGCAGGGAACCAGGGTGGGTCAGGAGCTCAGGCAGGAAAGCAGGACAGGTTTCAAGCAGGAACTGGTCACCAACAATGTTGCTCCTGCAACTTGGGGCTGGGGCTGGCCAGCTTTTATCTGCCCCGAGGCAGAGGGCGGCCCCGATCCTCTGGTGACTCGCCTCTCCTGGCTTGGAGGCGAGCACTCCTCCTGCGGGAACTCAGTTCCCTTCGCCTCTCTGCCCTGAGCCTCTGCAGCTCAGGAGAGGCTGGAGGGTTACCGGACCCAGAGGCAACCTCAGCTTCCCCTGACAGGGCTGGGAGTGGAGCACCTGCAGGCAATGGGTCCTCCATCCCATCAGGAGCCAGAGCAGACTCAGCAGATGCCTGCACCTGAGGATCCAGCACAGGTGAGGACCCTTCAGACTCAGGCCCTAGCCCCGGCTCTGCTGGTTCTGGAGGCGGGGAATCCTGTGCAGGCTGGGATCCCTCAGGTTCAGCATCTGAGTCTGAATCCCAGGCCATCACAGCCAAGCTGGTGCCAAACGTATTGCTCTGCTTTCCTTTGGGAGGCGGGGGGGGGGGGGCTGTCTTGTAATCTGGGCAGCCCAGGATCTCCATAAGCACTGTGGCCCAGGGAGGTCACATCAGTGGTGCAAATTTGAAGTCACCCCTGGAGGCACACTCCATTGTCTCCTGAGTCAGACGGACGCCAACAACAACAATATACATTTATCAGGGGAGTAAGTTCCATTTGAATTCTGTGGTGACATTGAGTTCGGAGCAGCAACATATAGGATTGCACTGCTAAGTCTGCTTTGGTTGCCGCTCTTTGAAAACGATGCCAGCAGTTTACAAAGAATTCAGCAGTGAGCAGAAAGATGATAAACAAGTTCAGAGCAAATGATGACCGAGGAAAGACTGCAGAAACAGGAAATGCTTAGCTTAGACAAAATAAGATTTAAGGGGCACATGGCAGCAGTTTTCAAGTATCTAAAGCTCTTCCATTAAAAGGGAAGTAGGCAAATACTTGCTGGAGCGATGGAGGTAAGAATCCAAGTGGCAGCAAACAATATAGTTAATATTTATAAAGCCCCCCCCCAAAAAAAGTGTTTGTGTGCATTATTGTATTTTCTTTTCAAGGCCAGGGCCACTTAAAGCTAGCCAGCCAATCAACCTGCCCAGTAATGAGGCTTGCAAGGGGAGGGGGTTGGAGGAGTATCAATTTGGCCTGAGAATGGACCTCATCGTTGGGCCAGCACTGCATTTTTTAATCCTGCCCTTTCTCCTAGAACCTCAGGACAGCGTGTGCCACGTGGATCTCACATTGCCGCTTTAGCACAAGCCCCTGTATGTTGCTGTAGATCCGAGTAGGAAAAAGATCTGGTGGATCCACTGCCGCTTCCAAAGCCCTGTGGGCTCACATCGGTCGGGGCAGCAGGGTATGGAGGGCAGAGCCTGGCTGGTTTTGATCCCTCAGTTGATTTCAGTGGGGAAGGGATTAGTTGCAGCAGCTCCAGGCTGGACCAGAGGGGCAGGCTGATCCTGGATGCCCATTTATCAGAGAACCATCAGCAGTATGCTCTTCACCCCTGGGGAGCTATCTTTGGACATATCGATGGACTCTGTGGCAGGCATGCTTCTCTCTCGGTGGAGAAGTACCTCCTCTCCTTTTCAGGCAAGAGAATTGCAGGTTAGGATTGCGCTTCCTGACTCAGAAACAGCTCCTCAATTAAGCTAACAAGCCCCATAGTATTACACCCATTTTACAGGTGGAGCGGCTGAGGAGAGAATGGTACCTTTGCCTATGTGAGGCAGCACACAGCTGTACAAATACAGGAAGTCCAGTAAATGAGCAAACTTCTAGAAGCAGGTGTTTACATGGTGCAATTCAACACTCCGACCCAAGAAGCCTACTGCCATTTACTCAAGTGCAGGATCTGACCCACAACTCGGGGATTCTACCTGATAGTCAATAGGCAGTCTCTAGGGCAAAGAGGCTCTAACTGCTCTTCACGGTTCTGTTTTTGCCGTTTATTAATTTTTCTCCAGGACTAATCAAAAACAAAACATGAAGGGAGAGAGCTAGCCCCCGGCAGCAATCTGGGAGAGATATTGACATTCTCATTAAGGCAGGCTTCATTAAACAGCCCCGTCCTCAGTATCAGCGCAGCCTGACGACACATTGTCTCCAGCTAATTATCTTCTGCTGGCAAAAGGAATTGCACAATTCTTCAACATCGCTTAAAAAAGAAAAGTCTACCTTGCCAACATTGATCTTTTGTTTCCCTTTCCTTATTGGCATCCGTTGAATTTTATCTCTGACTGGCTTCCCCGCCTCCCCCCCCCCCCCGCGCCTGCTTTCCCTTTTTAAAAGTTTTTGTGAAGAAACCAGCCAGTGGGGGTCAGGATGGAGGGAGGAGAGATTCTTCCAGACTGTTACTATTTTGGGTTGGGGTTCAGTCACATACCAGCAAATTCACATTGCATAATTATAGCAGATTGGGAGGTTTTGTGCAACAACTCTGCCTCTCCAAAACATTGGGAGTTGTTTTTTTTTTTTTTTCCAATAAAGGAAAATGACAGGAAATAGTGTGATAGCAGATTCAGGTAGCAGGTGCTTTGACGCAATATCACCTCTCCTCCCTGCAAACGAATCAGGATGGACACTCAACAAACAGGTTGTCTGGAAGTGCCCTTTGTCTTACAACAATAGAATTGCACCTCCAAGACTCCAGGCTCTGTATGCTCAAGAAAGTGAGCACAGAACAAGGCAGTTGGTAGCGGTGGCATAGCTGTCAACCTTCCCTTTTTTGGCGGGAAATTCCCTTATTCCAGCGCCGTTTCTCGCCATTTCCCTTTTTGGGGGGTGGGGGTGGGAAATTCCCTTATTCTAGCGCAGTTTCCTGCTGCTATCCCGGATTGTTAGATATCCCGTAAATTTCCCGGATTTCAAAGGAAGCAGCTCCTCTCCCTCCCTGCCGGCCAGGGAGGCTCCTCAGCTGCGTTGCTCGGCTGCATTTCTCACCAATAGTTACAGAGAATAGGATGTCATTAGACAACAACACTGTTTGTGCTTTGCTTGCATGTAAAATCAACCACTCTGGCCCAGCCCACAAATACACTCCTTCCAAAAGAGTGTTAAAGGATGCAAAGTCTGCAACACGTTTGTATAATAAGTCATTAATGGATGCCAGAGAGCCAAAAGAGTGAACCTGATCAATCCCCCCATGAAGAATTGACGCTTTTGAATTGTGGTGCTGGAGTCCCGTGGACTGCAAGAAGACCGATCCATTCTGAAGGACATCAGCCCTGGCTGCTCACCGGAAAGACAGATCCTGAAGCATCTCATGAGAAGACTCCCTGGAAAAGAGACCCTGAGGTGGGGAAAGATTATGGTGTGTAAGGTAAAGGTAAAGGGACCCCTGACCATTAGGTCCAGTCATGTCCGACTCTGGGGTTGCAGCGCTCATCTCGCTTTATTGGCCGAGAGCCGGCGTACAGCTTCCGGGTCATGTGGCCAGCATGACTAAGCCACTTCTGGCGAACCAGAGCAGCGCACGGAAACGCCGTTTACCTTCCCGCCAGAGCGGTTCCTATTTATCTACTTGCACTTTGACGTGCTTTCGAACTGCTAGGTGGGCAGGAGCTGGGACCGAGCAACGGGAGCTCACCCCGTCGCAGGGATTCGAACTGCCGACCTTGTGATCAGCAAGCCCTAGGCTCTGTGGTTTAGACCACAGCACCACCTGAGTCCCTTTTGATGGTGTGTAGCCTGGTGTAAATTAATTTGTAGCCTGGGGGGATTACCGCGGCATGGACTGTCCCCGAGAACCGTAGACTGTCCCCGGGACAGGTGAGGCTGCTGATCCCTTATCTTCAAATCCGAAAGTTGACAGCTATGAGCAGTGGTGGAAGAGGAATCTGAAATGTAGCATGCTGTCAGTTCCACTCATGTGGAAGAAGGAGGGGAAGACAAGCATGATCTCTCACTGGCCTACGGATGTTAGGAGGCTTCCTCACCAGCTTCTCTGAAGTCCTGCCTTGGGCAAGAGCCAGGTGATGCACCCAGCCACTGCCAGGCTTGAGTCCCAGCTCTTCATTTAGAACTAAACCAGGGCATTCTTGGAAAGGATTGATCTCCTGCTGTTACCGACAGCAGTTGTTGACCCGCCACACTAGCTGTGAAGCCTGGGCAGCTGTTGGGTGCTGGGAACAGGGGCCATCTTGCTGAATGACAAATGGGCAAAAAGAGAGAGAAAGCAATGTGGTATAGTACCACTGTATTCCGCTCTGGTCAGACCTCACCTGGAATACTGTGTCCAGTTCCGGGCACCACAGTTCAAGAAGGATACTGACAAGCTGGAACGTGTCCAGAGGAGGGCTGTCTGCTCACGCCTGCACTGGCGTCCCTGTGACCTAGGCGATGGAGGAGGTGACCACAGCAGCTCTGAACCAGACTGAGCAGCAGACTCCTCCTGAGAGGATGGGCTAGAGGTGGGCTCCAGTGGTACCATGATTGGAAGCATGGCTGGCAAAGGAGCTGGGAGTGAAGTGGTCACAGCGCACCTGGGTGGTGTCAGAGGGGGCAGAGTGCTGGGGAGCTATGCCTCTGAGACCCTCCCCAGACTCCTCATCTGTAACTCTCTCCCAGCAGGGATTCTTCTGTCTCTTGAGGCCCTGATGCAAACCACCCCAACCCACTGGGCCTCTCTCTGGGTCATCAAGAAGCAGCTCCTCCAACTCCCCCTCCCTCCCCCCGAGTCCTGGTCTGACCAGCCCCCCATGATGACTCCTTGGGACTCATGACAACCATTGGGTGTGCTGGCTGGGTGAGTGGGAATTTAACATCCCTGCCCTAGCGCATTACTGGGGTGTGTGTGTGTGTTAAAAGGTGATGCCAGGGGTGTTTGCCAAAAGCACTAAGACCAGAAAAGGTCTGGGAGGAGATTCCGGCAGCCACAGCGATAGGCATCTTCTTTTGTTCCTGGCCATGGATCCCATTCTCCCTTTCTTGCACCTCAATCAACAGCTTAAATGTTTTTTCAAAGTACCATACAGATTCCTGAAGAATAATTCTACCAGCAACTACTAAAGACAGTAGCTAAAAATGGAATCTCCCCGTTCAGACCTGCAACACCTCTGATGACGAAAGGGGGGGCAAACAGCAGGGGGTGGCCACTTATACTGAGCTCCATGCGCACTCTGTACTAATAAATAAATAAATGTT
The DNA here is from genome assembly GCA_034641385.1 of Darevskia mixta. NCBI lineage: Eukaryota > Metazoa > Chordata > Lepidosauria > Squamata > Lacertidae > Darevskia > Darevskia mixta. The sequence continues at coordinate 1,454,623 of JAWWNH010000139.1, read as the reverse complement.
CCACACTACCAAGGAAACTGAACTAAGTGGCCTAATTTATGTAAATTAAATGTGCCTGTTTTTGCATAACTGATTCTTCTTCTGATTGTCATAGGGGTAGGCAAGGAGGTATGAAGGGCACTGAAGCCCACCCCCTGAATACTGATAATATTAGGGTCCTTGGGTGGGGGCCCTTGTTTAGCAATCTGAGATGGAGAAGCATGAAGGAATAAGGCCCACTGTGGCTCATTCACTTGCACTAAACTATTGCTTACTGTTACGTGAGAAAGAGGCCAAAGAAGAGCTAACTGAAGAGCCTGGTTCAGACCAAACAGTCCTAGCTCCCGTGAATGTTAGTTCTGGGAGCTGAGAATGAGCTTTGGGTCCAAAGACTCCCCCCACTCAGCTGCTGCTTGCCTCTCTCTTTCGTGTGCCAGCTACAGGCACCAGCTCTAGTTTGTGCAAGCCACAGTTTCCCATTATGCCCAAAACAGAGAACTGTGACTTGGTGCCCATTTACCACCCAAAATCTTAAACCACACTTTGTATGTGGTTAAAGATCCTGGGTAGTAAACTGACATTAAACCACGATTCCTGATTTCAGCAGAAATGAGTCTCAAAGAGAAATGAGCCCTGACCATTGCCCATCCCCGGCTGGGGCTCAGCAGCATATGAAGAGTGGGCTTCGTTACAGACACCTCTGGCAAACGTGTACCATGGTGTGTCAATTTCAAGGCACTGTTCACTGTAAGCAGCACACATGGTTTAAGAGATTGTGTAATAAACAAATCAAGGCTATATGAATAAATCCTTGTTTCACTTTAATTTCCTCAGGTGGTTCATTTTGCTTGTGGAGGAACCTTCAAACTTGCTCTGAATCCAGGGTTGAACTGATGGCATTTAGAACCACCTCCAAGGTATTTTGCTCCTCCCAGAGAAACTCTTTCGGCTCCCTCAAAAGTATCTCAAGATGCACTGACTGATGAAGCATCACCATGTTTTCTTTCAGCTTTTCTTTAGGCAGGTTCTCTGTAGCGATTGCACCTAATTACCAGACATTTCACTTCAAAATTACCCTTTTCACAACAGCCTTGAGGTCTGGAATAACTGATTATGAGATGGAAGGCAACCACCCCCATCATTCTGCCCGGACACTGAGGTCCAGTGCCGAGGGCCTTCTGGCGGTTCCCTCGCTGCGAGAAGCCAAGTTACAGGGAACCAAGCAGAGGACCTTCTTGGTAGTGGCACCCCTGCTGTGGAACGCCCTCCCACCAAATGTCAAAGAGAAAAACAACTACCAGACTTTTAGAAGACATCTGAAGGCAGCCCTGTTTAGGGAAGCTTTTAATGTCTAATAGATTATTGTATTTTAATATTCTGTTGGAAGCCGCCCAGAGTGGCTGGGGAAACCCAGCCAGATGGGCAGGGTATAAATTAATAATAATAATAATAATAATAATAATAATAATAATAATAATAATAATAATGAGTTAATGGTAGTGGGGAGGCTATAGCTCAGTGGTAAAGCACCTCCTGGGCATACAGAAGGTCTATCTCTGGCATCTCCAGGTAAGGCCGGAAAAGGCACCTGCCTGAGACCCTCAACAGCCACTGCCAGTCAGTGCTGAATGTGCTAGATGAATCAGTACTGCATTGGATAACATAAGGCAGCTTCGAACGTACCTATGGAGACAAATTTTGTACTTACCATGACAGAGATGTGAAGGATCCTCAGCTCTTCTTCTGCTGATTCGCTCTGGGGTTCTTCTGTGGGTTCTAGACCGGGCAGGTTGGGCGTGCCATCTTGGTGGTGGATATGGAAGAGGAGTGTGCCATTTTCCAGCCATTGCTGCCTCCAGCGCACCAATGGGATATCTTCAGTGTTGCCTGAGATCTCTGCGGATGAAGGAAGAAGACCAATAGAGCCAGGGAACTACAGCACAAACCCTCTTCCATGCTTTTGCATGGCTAGAACATAGCCTACTGTCTCGTCTGCCTCTGGTCATGCCCACTTTTGCTCTGGTGATTGACAGGGGAAGGTGGCTCTCAGGCTGAAAGAGGTTCCTCACCCCTGATGTAAAGGGATGGATACGACCAGGGCTATCTAGAACCAGATGCTTCAGGATGCACATGTAAAATTGTAAGTGTGTATCACATCCATGCTAACTTGTCTTTGAGATCAGGGCAGCTCTGTGGGGTTTTCCAGGTCAAGACTGCTGAAGGACTGGGCTATGGCTTCACAAAGCAGCACAATCTGTTTATACGCAGATTTTCATTGGCTGGCTGAGCGTCATATGGACTTTGGCTGACACTTAAATTCATGAACCAGGCTGATGCTTCATTTCTTCCCCTCAAGTGACTTGTTAGAAGTCAGCTACCCTACGTTTCCTCCAGCCCTCAATTCCTACTTTAAAAATGACACACACATACCCGGTCTTATATCCGGCCAAATCCTCTTGCCTCAAAATCCTCTCAGATAAGTCCCTTGCTTTTGAGGCACTTTGTAAATAATAAATATTATTATCTGTTTTGCCTTTTCCTCACTTTTCTGTGTTAGGCCTTTCTCCCTCCAGCTTCTGATCCTCCAGCAAACAAGCCATTTCTCACAAGGAGGGTGGAATTCTCTGGTTCGTCGTTGCCAGCTCTGAAGCCCACAGTGTGCCTTGAGCTGGAATGCCAGCCAGGATTTAACCCAGTGAGCCACTTAAGCAGCTCAGGCCCAAGGCAGGAGCTGTGACAAGATTAGCCTCCGGGTCTTAAGTGGATGTTGCTTCTGGAGCAGATGCTGCTGATCAGTTATTATTGTTGATCTGTGCTTTTAAAATGTACTTCATTTCAGCCTGTTTTGTTTGTGCATTTCAGTATTTATTTTATATTGCATGCTTTGTGTTGTGAGCCACCCAATATTCCTGTCTTAGGGAAAAGGCAAGGTATAAAAACTACACAGTGACTAAGTAAGCGACTAGATGACGTGCTCAGCTGCAGATGAGCTTCAATCTTCACCCTTCCTTTGCACCCCTTTGCCTTTGCTCATGACTACACAGGGGCAGGGGATGTGTCTGCTGCTTCATCTACCTGTCTTACTGTTTCTACCAGTGTGACCCCTTGGTATAGACCAGGCATGTCCAACAGGTAGATCGTGATCTACTGGTAGATCACTGGATGTCTGCGGTAGATCACTGGTAGATCATTGGCTCCCTCCAAAGAAGCTGAACAACTGTGGCTCCCCTTAAAAAAGCTCAACATTTTACCTCCTTCCTGAAAAAAACTCAACAACTTTGACCCGAACCCCCCCCCAAATGGACCTTCCTCCTTCCTAAAAAAACCCTCAACAACTTTGACCTGAAACCCTGAAAGGGGGGTAGATCACTGCCAGTTTTTAACTCTGTGAGTAGATCGCAGTTTCTTGGGAGTTGGCCACCCCTGGATAGACTATTATCACCTTGCTTATTTAATCCTGATTCTTGATATGAGCTAATGGGCCAGGAGCAATTTTGCTTTTACATGCCTGCCTGTGTTCACGGTGTGGAAAGGTAACATCACCATTCCCTTAACTCTGAAACAGGACTCAATTATATTGTAACTTGCCCTAGGATCCTATTATGAAGCACAGGTTAAAGAGTTCCTTCCTAAAGAAAAATAACAACTAAATTTTGCAAGTTTCATAATGCGACTTTGGAAATACACATTTTGTCTTCCCAGATACAGCCAGGCCCCAGCTATTTCAGCTCCTTCCACGGGGCAGGAATGGACAATGTGGTACCCTCCCAGGTGTTTTGGACCACAGTGCCTATCTACCCCAGCCAACATGGCTAACGGTCAGGGGTGATGTGAATTGTAGACCACATTGGCTGCTCCTGATGTAAGGTGGCTAGAATAGTAGGAGGTTTTTAAAGAAGAAGAGGTCAACTCTAGGATGGTTTATAATAGTGCCTAAGTCCACCGGGTGCGATCCTATGATGGGCACTCACGGAAAACAGGAGGCAGAATTACTCCCATCAGGTCCTACTGTATAATTCTCCCCTCACCCATCAGTTTCATCCATGCGCGGCACGCTGCTGTTCCTCTGAGCAGGCAACAACTCGGAAGGGCCACGAAAGGGCAGCTTTCTCATATCCCCAGGGTCCCGGCTCACCACAGGCTAACTTTCAGCAGAAGCAAGAGTAGAGCCACCCACAGAGGCCTCTAGGGCAAAGCCAGAAGCAGATGTGACTCCACCGAACCACAGTGCACACTCAGAAGTGGAGCAGTGCGCCAAATGCAAAGGCAGCTGGGAGGGAGGGAGAGGAGAGGGACAGAAGGATTATAGTTTGATCCAATGGGAGATACTTCCCATCCTGCACTTTGTGAGGACTGCGCTTCTTTCCTCTCCATCTCTCCTTCCTCAGAGGGCCATGACGCTTAGCATTTGCTGCCATGCTGACTGTCGAGCCAGCTGGGAGCCTAGAAAGGCCATTGTTCATTAGGTGCTAAGGTATCAGGCCACATCTGATGCCACCATACGCTGCATTCTGAAGGGTAACGAGTGTTTTCCCTTACTGTTATTAACCCCTGGCTCCAGATGGCTATTTTTTAATCTAGGTGTTAGAAGTTAATGCCAAAGTTAATGGCTTCCCAACCAAGGCCTTAATGGGAGCCACACAGGGGAACCAAGCCGACCATCAATATCTTTCAAACTCTGAACCTGAAATCTGTGCTTTTTCAGCTCTTTCCCTTCTTGGCTCTAAATCTGGTATCCCATCATATAGATTCATGAGCTGTATCCTTTGCTCAGGGTAATGCAACAAATTCCCTATCACATAATTTAACATGCCAAGGACTCGTATCCCTGGCCCTTCCCTACTGAAGGTAATGTGTGCAGGCAGAACTAGGCTAAAGCTGAGACTGATAGTCCCTTTCAAGGTCATAATCCGTGTGGTTCACTGGCAGGAGTGAATGGCTGCCCCTCCTGCAAAACTAACAAAGGCTTAAGGTTGGTGTACTGCGGAAGGACTTCTATGCCCCAGTTGCTGAGATCTGGATGCTATTAAGATGGATCTTAGTCCTGGACACAATCTTTCAGGAATTTTCTCTTCTGCAAGCTGGAGAGAAATGAGCAGGATAATCTCAAAGACGGCTAATTCCATGTTAGTCCAGCTATATGGCCACATGTGTGATTGTGTGGGGGAAATAGGTAAAGGTAAAGGGACCCCTGACCATTAGGTCCAGTCATGTCCGACTCTGGGGTTGCGGCGCTCATCTCGCTTTATTGGCCGAGAGCTGGCATACAGCTTCCGGGTCATGTGGCCAGCAGGACTAAGCAGCTTCTGGCGAACCAGAGCAGAGCACGGAAATGCCGTTTACCTTCCCGCTGGAGCAGTACCTATTTATCTACTTGCACTTTGACGTGCTTTCGAACTGCTAGGTGGGCAGGAGCAGGGACCGAGCAACGGGAGCTCACCCTGTTGCAGGGATTCGAACCGCCGACCTTGTGATCAGCAAGCCCTAGGCTCTATGGTTTAACCCACAGCGCCACCTGGGTCCCTCGTGGGGGAAATACATGGAACCAAATACTTGTGTAACCAAACTGGCCCTCATTGTCAGATTCATAGAATCATAGAGTTGGAAGAGACCACAAGGGCCATCCAGTCCAACCCCCTGCCAAGCAGGAACACCATCAAAGCAAGCAAATGACTGACTGACTTAATTCTGAATTAAATGTCCAGCCATGCTCCTCTATTTTTAAGAGCTATTCTTGTTACACCTTGGACTCCTTTGGAAGGGAGGGCAAGATAATAAATAAATAAACAAACGATGCTTGTTTTTCAAAACTGATAAAAAGAAAGGAATATAATTCAAGATACCAAATACCATTTGCACGAACACAATTATACACATAAAACATCTAACGATTTGCAACGAACACTAACCTGTACAAAGGAGGCTTTGCAACATGATGTTGCAGTATGGAGAGATATGAAAACGGGAGAACACTGCAAATTAACTGAGTTTAAATCTGTACAAGAGACTTACACTTGGATAAATTACAAGCAAGAACCTTATTTATTTTTATTTTTTATTATTCAAGTGATCAAGGATAATCTAGCCATAATCTATATAAATAGGTGATTGGTATTAAGGGGAGGGCTGTATATTTAGTCATTCAGCTTGTGATCACTATTTCTTTGTGCATATAACAGCAAATCAGGCCGTTCATCATTTCTATTGGATTTTTAGTGAGCAAAGGTATTTGCTATCCTTATGCAATTTACGTTCACACCATTATAGAAGATTGAGATTGAGCCTAAATCCATGTCAACGGAGCCTTGTCACCCAGAGAAGTGGTGTGCAAGTTTAATATTCCCATACTGTGTTGCCTAAAAATTGAAATGATATAATGATCCAAGCACTAGGGAATCCCAATGGGAGATGCTCTGAATCTTCTACATTGTTCAATGTAGTTCAGTCAAAAACAAAACCCCATGACATGTTGATCATTAAAAATAATTGATGTGAACTAAACAGCAGTATTATTGCATTTATATATGCATAAATCAGTCTCTTTATAACCTATTACAGCAAATTAGTAAGAGCTGGATTAATTATTAAGCTGGGGGGGGGCGCTCACTCAAACTGGCCCCTCTGAGTGCAACAGAATGACCAGAGAATAAGGCTGTCCAGGAAGCAGACTGTACTGTTCTCTGTGCCAGGCTCCTCTGAGGAAGAAACTAAACTAAACTTTGCCTGGACATTGGTGTTACTTTCCTCTACAGGAAACCAGCAGCAGCATAGCAGGTAGCCACTCCAAGCAGCGGAAAAGCAGTCAGGACTAGACAGCTTGCCCTCTCCCCTGTGGTTGATTTTCAGCTCAGATTCACCCCAAGGTGCTTTATCACTGATGGAGACCTATGGGGTATCTGTATCTTTCAAGAGATTAATAAAAGAGTCTAAGGGAGACAAGATGAGCAGAAAAATAACAGAGGGCGAAACATTAAAACTTAACCATCCTAATTGTCCATGACAACAACAAAAAACCCCTTTCGCTACAGAGAGAAGTGTGTCATTCCCAGGGCCACCTTCATCACACAAGTCAGCTAGGATGTTTGTATCGAGGTAATTAATATCTGTTAAAGGCAGACAGTCAAGGTAATGGCCATCTATTCTAAACCATCTGCCAGGCACTTGGCATGACATCTGAACATATTTGTGAAGGCGAGGTTAAACGGACAATTGTGGCGGGACGGGGGGGATGCATTATAGAGATGAGAAGGACTTAAACCTCAGCCCGTTCCTGCAGGCTAATTTGTTTAAGTGCTCATTATGGCAACGGCCAAGAGGGCAACGGGAATCAGATATTATTTTAGCAAATTCAGGCTTGCTGCATGAAAATAAGACGGCTGGTTGTTCATCATCTATCCAGAGGGAGAACACTTAGCTATAAGCTGGCTTTTGCTCCAGCATTTGCCTCTGTGAAAAGTAAGAAGCTGCTGCTATTTTGTAATTCTCTATTATCAGCGTCACACAAGCACCCGTTAAAGGTAGATAGCCGTGTTGGTCTGTCATAGTCAAAACAAAATAAAATAAAAAAATTTTCTTCCAGTAGCACCTTAGAGACCAACTAAGTTTGTTCTTGGTATGAGCTTTCGTGTGCATGCACACGAAAGCTCATACCAAGAACAAACTTAGTTGGTCTCTAAGGTGCTACTGGAAGAAAAAAATTTTTATTTTATTTTGTTTTGACACAAGCACCCGTAACTGGATTCCTTGTTTCTCTTTAAAGCCAGGCCCTCACAAAGAGAGATATGTCTGAAAATATGCAGTCATCATGTTGGAAGGCGTTCCATTGCTCTTGGGGAGAGGCTCTGGTGCGACATCCTGCCACTCCCTCTTTCATAAGCTTCCACCCCAGAGAAACAAAAATGAGATCATCACATCTTGCCAGCACCCCTTTTAACAAAAAAATGCAAGAAGTACCCTGATGAATCCGGCCAATGGGCTATCTAGGGCACCCTGTGCTCGACAGCGGCCAGCCAGATTCCTAAGGCAAGCCCACAAACAGGATATGTGGGCAAAAGCGCACGCGCATGCGCACCCACCCACCCACCCACCCAGTATATTCCTCAGTTACTGGTATTCAGTGGCACACTGCCTCTAATCCTCCCATTAGCATAAAACCATCATGACTAAAAGGTAAGGTAAAGGGACCCCTGACCATTAGGTCCAGTCGTGTCCGACTCTGGGGTTGCGGCGCTCATCTCGCTTTATTGGCCGAGGGAGCCGGCGTACAGCTTCCAGGTCATGTGGCCAGCATGACAAAGCCGCTTCTGGTGAACCAGAGCAGCGCACGGAAACGCCGTTTACCTTCCCGCCAGAGTGGTTCCTATTTATCTACTTGCACTTTGACGTGCTTTCAAACTGCTAGGTGGGCAGGAACTGGGACCGAGCAACGGGAGCTCACCCCGTCGCAGGGATTCGAACCGCCGACCTTCTGATCAGCAAGCCCTAGGCTCTGTGGTTTAACCCACAGCGCCACCTGGGTCCCCATCATGACCAATAACCATTGATAGTCTTGTCCACCATGAATATGTGTAATCCCCTTTTAAAGCCATCGAAGTTGGTGGCCATTGCATCTTGTGGTGGTGAATTATATAGTTTAACTATATGCTGTGTGAAGAAGCATTTCCTTTTCTCTGTCCTGAATTTCCCACCATTCAGGCTCATGGGGTGACCCCCAGGTTCTAGTACTGCAGAAGGAAGGAAAGCCCCAAATGTTGTAACCTTCCCTCACAGGGGAATTGCTCCAAGCCCTTATTTTGCTTGCCCTTTTCTTCAGTTTTTCCAGCTGAGAAGTATTATTTTTGAAGTCTGGCAACCAGAACCTGTAGTCAGTAGTCTTAAATGTGACCATCTGTAAAGATACACTTATAGCTTTATTTTGAATGTGGAGTTGGCCTTTTTCATAGCTGCCACACACCAGGCATCTATTGCCATTGAGCTTCCTGCCACAATTTCAAGATCTTTCTTTCCTGGTCAGCCGTCACCAGCTCAGACTCCATTAGTGTAAACACAAGGTTGGGATTTTTAGCAATCTCAATCTCCCTAAATCCAGATCATTTATGATCAAGTTAAAAAGTACATGCTCTAATAATGATCCTTGGAGGGCTCCACTGCTTACCTCCCTCTATTGTGGGACCTGTCCATTTATTTCTGTATTTCTTCCATTTATTTAAAGCCCTAAATGGCTTCGGTCCAGTATACCTGAAGGAGCGTCTCCACCCCCATCGGTCAGCCCGGACACTGAGGTCCAGTGCCGAGGGCCTTCTGGCGGTTCCCTCACTGCGAGAAGCAAAGCTACAGGGAACCAGGCAGAGGGCCTTCTCGGTAGTGGCACCCGCCCTGTGGAACGCCCTCCCTTCAGATGTCAAAGAAAACAACAACTACCAGACCTTTAGAAGACATCTGAAGGCAGCCCTGTTTAGGGAGGCTTTTAATGTTTTATAGATTATTGTATTTTAATGCTCTGTTGAAAGCCGCCCAGAGTGGCTGGGGAAACCCAGCCAGATGGGCGGGGTATAAATAATAAATTACTATTATTATTATTATTATTATTATTATTATTATTATTATTATTATTATTATTTCTGTATTCTCTGCTTCCTGCTCTTTTTTCAGGCTCCTCTTCTCCCATGCCTGTAAATTTACTCAGGAAGATTTTATGTAGGGCTTTGTCAAAACCTCTTTGAAAGTCCAAATATACAATGGCTGGATTTTTTCGTTCTGTCTTTTGGTGTCCCTTATTTTGTCAAAGTTGGTGTTCCTTTTTGTTCTCCAAATTTGGGCAAGGCTTCAGTTTTCTGAAGGAAGCCTTCTTGCATCTATTACTGTCCTTGCCTGTGGCTTGTTAAACACACTGGCAGGGTGGGAACTTTCCTGACCTGCTATATACATTCTAGCTGAGCTTCTTTCATTGTGGTTTTGAATAACTCCCATGTGATGTGGAGAGATTTGACCCTCTTTCCCTTTCAACTTCCTTAAACCAGGCTCCTTGTTTTTGACAGGTTTCCTCTTCTGTAGTCCTGGCAATTGTACATCAAATTCACTCTATATAGCACTGTGCTCATTGTTTCCAATTAGTCTGGCAACACATCATGCACCAGGTTCTAGGTGCCACTTAGGATTAAGTCCAGGGCAGGATGACTCCCCTCTGGCTGGTTCCATGATCAGTTGTTCTAAGGCACAGTTGTTTAGGGTATTTAGAAATTTCATTTTAACAGAAATCACCTATTTTTACAACACTTTCTCCTTTCAATGCCTCCCTGATTTTCATTCTTTTCTTTTTTTAATAATAATAATTTTTATTAAATTTTCAATTTTACATTCAAAATAAACAGTTTACAAACTTTAAAATAACCAATGACTGCCCTTCTTCTCCTTCATGTTACATATCATTCCCGCATATTTTCCATGCAAATCAGTTTTCCACTTTTACAGCCATCAAAAATTATTTACTCTGTTGAAATTATCATAGTGTGTGGGGAAAGGAAGGGACGGAAGTCCAAATACTCGGCGGAGTATATGCGGAGATAGTGAAGTAATGTGAATTATGTGAAGTGTATTTTGTTGTATTATTTTGAAAAAACCTTAATAAAAATATTTTGCAAAAAAAATGAAATTATCATAGTGCTGCCAGTGTTTTCAGCTTCATAGTTATCTTCCATATATTTATTCATTCATCTATTTATTTTTTTAAATTAAGGATATTCTTGATTTGTAAAGGTATATGCAGTGTTTCTTTCTTATTTTTTCCATGTAACATTTTTATACAGCAGTTTCGTTTGTTGACACATTATCACCCTGAACATTTCAGTGGAAGGGGGTGGAAACTCAAGATCTGTCATGAGCGTTCACAGATCTACAAAAATAAAAATCTGCCCCCACAAACAGCTACGCAGCATCCACTCAGAACTCAAACACTGCAAATGAAATTCCAATGTCCTTTTTTTAAAAAAAGAAAAAAATTGATTTTGTGTATGCGATTTCAACATTGTATGCCACAAGCACCTATTTCCTCCCAATTTCACTCCACCCGCAGAGTTACAGCATAGAAGCTTTTTAATACACCAGCATGCCAAATAAAAAGAAAGATGGAAAGAAGACCTGGCTGAGTGCAGCTCGTTAATTTATCTTTCCTGAAGGGAGGGAGGGAAGGAGGATCTGTCAAAGGGTCCGGAGACCAGCAATGCTGAGAGACTGATCAGTGTAAAGGACTTTTGGGTCTAATCAAGCGTGTTTCGGAGTTACAAGAATTGGATAAAGTCATAAATCTGTCCACGGCTCAAGGAAATGGGGGCAATTAAGCCTGCAGGTGTGTATAATTGTCAAATTGATGATCTATATAAATCAGCAAGGTCTTGAATGTGGCAGGCTTAGTACGGCTGGGAAACTGGCTTCTTCCAAGAGGCTCTGAAGCAGCAGGAGGTCACTCGCCTGTGGAAAGCAAAGCACTGAGAGAAATCCGTTTCACCTTCATTGAGCCGCTTCCTTCTGCATTCATCGTAATCAGTCTCTCAGCAGCAAGTTATGTCAGAGACTTCAAGTAATTGGCACAAAGAGATGACAGATGTATCTCTTAGTGGTTACAGTTAGACATGCCCTGAATATTTGTGATTTCCGACTTCCAGTGTGGAAAGACCCATCTTTGTTGTGGTGGATAAGTGTTTTGAAGAGGCAGCAGGTTTAAGTTAGTGATGCAATGAAAATGTATTGGCAGGATGCACAATTAAGGCCCAAGCACAGGTGCTTATGGACTGCTCAGTTGACTTAATTGTGTATGCCATTCAACATGGAAATTTTCAACGGGCAAAATGATGCCCATTTATGTTTACTGTGGATGATAACAATGCACATGTGATGTGAGGAACAGTGATTTATAGCTGCATTAGGATAACGACCAATCTACTTTTGTGGATAAAGGTAAAGGGACCCCTGACCATTAGGTCCAGTCGTGACCGACTCTGGGGTTGCGGCGCTCATCTCGCATTATTGGCCAAGGGAGCTGGCGTACAGCTTCCAGGTCATGTGGCCAGCATGACAAAGCCACTTCTGGCGAACCAGAGCAGCGCACGGAAAAGCTGTTTACCTTCCCGCTGCAGCGGTACCTATTGATCTACTTGCACTTTGATGTGCTTTCGAACTGCTAGGTTGGTAGGAGCAGGGACCAAGCAACGGGAGTTTATCCCGTCGCGGGGATTCGAACTGCCGACCTTCTGATCGGCAAGCCCTAGGCTCTGTGGTTTAACCCACAGTGCCACCCGCATCCCTACTTTTGTGGATACACGTCCCAAAAATATGTGCATGCAGGAAAGCTATCTATCTATCTATCTATCTATCTATCTATCTATCTATCTATCTGACAGGTTTTCCATTATTTCCTGCCTCCCTAGATTTCAGAGCCAGGACATGTTGCATTCCACCTTAGGCTTGATTGCCATGAGAATGATTTCCCAATCAAAAGGTTTCTTTTGAGAGTATTGAATGTGCATGGCTGCAACCCTGCAGAGGAGCACAAAAGGTTAACAGCCTACTGGACAATATGTACCTAGACACAGGACAATGTGAGATCCTCGTGTCATAGGCTCTAGGCTGAGAAGGAATTATTACTTGCTCCAGACACGTGGCTGAGTGGCCACTTGCAAGGCTGCATTAATGACTGAGAAAAAGCCGGAATTGAGAAAGGGCCATAGCTCAATGGAAGATTTCTGACAACAGGCCAAGAAATTACCTCTGAGACCTTGGCAAATCACTACCAGTAGGAGCAATATAGACAGCACTAGATTTTATGAGGCAATATAAGGCAGCTTCTTGTATCCTGAAGTATGACAGAGGGTTACAAAATTAGGAGTGGTATGAAGAGTGTGACTGGAGAGAAATCTTTCCTCTATCTCTTGTTGATCAACACTAGACCTGAAAATCACCCAGTGAAGCAGTAGACTCAAGCAACGTACTAGGACACTTTTATGTAATATTTGCAAATCTGACCCACAAAAAGATTACTAACCTGCCTGCCCACGCATATCAAAGTTCGCCGTAAGAAAGAAAGATTCTTCCAATTTACAAAATGCTCCCACTCCAGAAAGGCAATCAGATAAATGTTTGTTTCCAAGCTTGACCCAGCAAGATCTTACTTACCAGGCCAGGTCTTTGGCTTGGCTTAGAACCACTGGTGCCATCTCCAGTGGTGCCTGGGCACCCAGAAACAATTCACTGTGGGTGCCCAGCCTGCGCCCACTGCTGCCCGCTGCTTTACTTCCAGCTCTCTGGCACCTCTGCAACTCAACTTTATTATTTACAGCCAGAGGCCCATAATATAAAACCACTAGTAAATTAAGCCTGTTAAGCAAAACAGGCGCTAGAAAGCTCTCTCAGGAGCCGTAGCGGCAAGGCAGCAGGAGCCGCCGGCACCCCCACCCACCCAACTCCCAATGCGCGCACCTCCCGGCAACACCACCAGGCACACGGAGGCCGGGGGCTATGGGGGTTGGGGCGGGCTCGGTGCGGCGGTTGAGCCGCCTCCTCCTCCTTTCCGCAGGCCGGGCGGAGGGGCTGGTCTGGGTGTGCGCCCTTTCGGCGGCGGCGCCCGCCCGCTCGCTCACCTCCTCGATGGCGGCCACGGTCTGGTCCGGCATGGCGAGGAAAAGGGAGGGAAGGAAGGAAAGGAAGGAAGGCAGGGAAAGAGAGAGGAGGAGAGCAGGCTGGGGGCAGCGGCGCATTGCGCCGCTGCCCCCGCTCTTTGCTTTGTCCGAGCGGGAGGGCAGCTGCAGCTCCGTGCGAGGCGGCGGCAGTGACCGAAATGATGGCGCGCATGCGCCGCCGCTGCCTCTCGGACACGCCCCCCTCTCCCGTCATCCAATCCGTGTGTCACTGGAACGCACGCGCACTTGCCAATTCCTGTGACACACGGAAAGTAGTACATCCCGACACAGGCTCTTTATTATATAGCAGGGGTGGCCAACTCCCAAGAGACTGCGATCTACTCTCGGTGTTAAAAATTGGCAGTGATCTACCCCCTTTTGGGGGCTTCAGGTCTAAGTTGTTGAGCTTTTTTTAGGGAAGAGGAAGGCCCATTTTTTAGGGATTCGGGTCTAAATTGTGTAGCTTTTTGGGGGGAGGAGGAAACCCAGTGATCTACCACAGACGTCCGGTGATCTACCAGTAGATCACGATCTACCTGTTGGACGTGCCTGTTATATAGGATATGCAAAACAGTGTACATCTACACTGGATACAACAGAGTAAAATAGAACAAGGCAAAAAATATATAAATAAGCTAAAATAATTCAATACATATATACGATTGTGATTTATGTAAATTCCTTAACTAAAATAGATGCGACAGTACATTTTAATTCAGGAGATCTCCACTATAAATCAGATAATAGGGTGAGATATCAGTAGTCATAAAGTAAACCGTTTTTCCTTTTATACGAAAGGACTGTAATCAAAAATCTTGCCATGAGCAGTGATCTGCACGGGTCATTGTCTTGTAGCAGATATATTAACTGAGACTCCGGGGTCTCAGCCAAGTTTTTTAAAATTAAAGGGAATAAAAATCTGGTCCGGGCCACTATGTGCAAGGGACAACAGTGTAGTATATGATGGAGGGATTCTATAGTTTTATTATCACATGCACATAGTGCTGAAATTTGTCCTTTGGTAAACCTATTACCCATGACGTTGGATGGAAAGACGTTAAATCTAGCTTTAGTAAAAGCAAATCTATGGGCCAGGCACCTCTGCAGTGACTGGGTCGGGGCCTCCGTCTCCACCATGGGGCCTCTCTTGGGGCCCGCTGCTGCCACAGAAGCACAAAATCAGTGCTGGAGAGCGGCGGTGGCATGAGACATGGCATTTTGTCATGACGTCACGTCGCATGTGCACCCACAGGCTGGGGCCCACGTTGGCACCTCTGACTGGAACTCACTGCCTATGCTCAACCACTTGGCAAATCACACCCTCCAACATTTCTCCATTGAAAACAGGGATGTCCTAAGGGAAAGCGGGACATTCCGGGATCAAATCAGAAACCAGGATGGCTTCTGTAAATCCGGGACTGTCCCTGGACAGAGAGCCAGTGTGGTGTAGTAGAGAGCCAGTGTGGTGTAGTGGTTAAGAGCGGTAGTCTCGTAATCTGGTGAACCGGGTTCGCGTCTCCTCTCCTCCACATGCAGTTGCTGGGTGACCTTGGGCTAGTCCCACTTCTCTGAAGTCTCTCAGCCCCCCTCACCTCACAGAGTGTTTGTTGGGGGGGAGGAAGGGAAAGGAGATTGTGAGCCGCTTTGAGACTCCTTCGGGTAGTGATAAAGCGGGATATCAAATCCAAACTCTTCTTCTTCTTCTGGAAAATAGGGACACTTGGAGAGTCTGCAGTGGTGACTATAGAGGCTTGCTTTGTGTTGCGATGGGAAGGCTGCCAGAGCTACTCAGTGAGGTTAAGAGGCTGCCCATGCATTTTCTTATTTCCCAGCCTGGAACATCTCAAGGGAAATATTAAAGGCATCCGCATCCTGCTGCCCTGTGTCATGACACCAGAGGACCCACTCAGGATGGAACTGCAAGACACAGCAAATGTAGGAATCCCCAACTCATGCTTGCCAAATAGTCAGGCCTGAGCATGGGTACTAGTCGCACTGGGATCCAATGAACAGTGTGTGTGTTTTCCCAGCACTCTCCTGGTTTCAATGGTAAGGTTTGTGATTAGGGTCTCTCCCACAAATGCATGCCTGACCCATCCCACACACAAAAAATGGTAATAGTAACTACCTATTTCCACTCGCTGGAACAGTATGTCAAATTAAACAACACAGCTCTGGAAGCCTTCTGACCAATCAAATCTAAGCAATGAAAGTTTATAAAGACTCTGAGCTTGTTAGATTAAAGGCCCTAAACAGCAGAGGTCATTAGTGCTCTATGAAAGTCTGTGCTTCCATAAACCTTTCCAATTCTGCAGCATTCCTACTCAGCCAAGACCATTCAAAGCAATTCACAGATGAGATATTTGAGGCAAACAACACTTTGTGCTACAAAGGGCGATGTCCCCATCTCCTTTGCAATAGAGAAGGGATGGGAGTGCTTAACCCTTTACTTTCCAACCATTTCCCCACTGAGACATGTTAAAGTGTTCAGGAAGGGTCAGCTCAAGCAAAGTTAATCCTTAAAGGAAGTACTTTATACACCTCCCTATTGAAGAGGAGGAGCCAATGGCCAACTTGGGCAGGTAGAGTCAGGCCAGATCCAAGTAGCTACAGTGATTTGGTTCCCCGCGTAGGGCGATGGCTGACAGATCCTGACACCTTCTTTACACTACATCCCAAACAATCTTGGATATATCTGGTATGCTTTGTTTTTTTCATTCCAGAAGCAAGGCAAGTCCATTTCACCCTACTCCTTTACTCAACTGCACATTATTCTATGAATAGCTAATAGGACTTAGGAAGATACATACATAAATGTATTGTACATTTTTTTTTCATTTATCTGAATTACTTCCATAGTCACATTGCAAGCAGCAATGGGGTTTTGATCTGTTTTTTAAACCATTCCACTTCTTACAAAACCCACAAAATAGGTCATTTTTTTCATTTGCTTGTTGAAAAATAGTCTCTTGGGGTTGTTCTTGGTGCTCATTAATATCAGCTGAAACATTCCCATCGACTTCAATTGACTTTTAAAAAAAATACCTATTCTGTCTCCCACTAACATTAGTTCCTAACTATTTCAACAGAGCTGGGTTCAGGCCCACCTTTTCCTTTGAAAGAACCAATCTTTGAAACTTCAGCAGATAAAACTCACAGGAACATTTCTGGAGATAGCTGTGAAGTTTGAAGACACAGGGTGACCAGGTTGCAAATTGGTTATCTGACTGGATTATCTACTTAAATTAATTCCTTATTTTTAAAAGAAATCTAATCCTGCTGTGTTAGTGTATTTTTTTTTTTTTCCTTTCAAAGGGGAATTTTTGGGTCCTTTTTCAGCACAATTCTTTGGTCAGGAAAGCAATAGTGCAGCAAAGCAGGTTTTCTTTAAAAAAAAAAAAAAAGCATTGCAATTGATTCTGCCTCAGCCAATTTCTTAGGGATTTTGCATCAAGCAAAGCACATGAACAAAGTGCTGCCTGAAGATCTCTGTGCAAGTCAGAAGCTTACATTCTCTTTCTTCGGTTAAAGACAAAACCTCACCACCCTCCTGTTCTGTGTCTTCCACACCCTTCCCCATATATTCCACCACCCTGGCCCCATCTCTTCCTGCTGCCTTCAGGCCTTCCCCTGCCATGCTGCTTTAAACTTCTGATATTGCCCCATTTGCCTCTGTCAAGCAGTCAACACACTCTCCTCCTTCCTTCCACAAAATCTTCCCAGAGTCACCCATATTTTCGGAACTTTCTGCTAACAATCAATTGGCACAACCCTCTCTGCTCTTAGCACATCCTTTCCTCTACGATTTCTTACACCCAAATCTTATTCCGCCATTCCAGTTGCAAGAGCACAGGCAATGCGTTAAGGTGCTGCAGCTGAGGCTATGCTTGGTGCTCCTAAGTGGAGCAGCCATGACACTTTTAAAAGGTAATACACGGGTTGCTCTGTTTTGCCAGTAGCCAGATCTTGGATCTACACAAGGGTTGCGGTACCTTTGGCCCAGATGTCCTTGGACTCCAACCCCCAGCAACATCTGGAGGAGTGTGACAAGATTGGTGACAGGAGATTCTTTTAGATCAGAGTGTTTTCAAGGAAGACAAAATTGTGGGATGTGAAACACAAGAGCAGTCAAGTACAACATCCCTAGAGTGGACATAAAAGGGGATGTCTGGACCAGCCAGTCGGAACTTCCTGTTTCTCCTAAGCTGGGACAGACTTCCTCTGCATGTGACTAGAGGTGGGCGTGGCCTCACCTGTGCAGGTAACAAAAGCATAGGACTGGCCGCCATCTCTCTCTCTCTGACCACATTCCTCAAGGAAGCAACATCTACTTAACCTAAGATGCCCTCTTGGCTTCCAGCCAGAGCACTTTCTCTGTCCTAGTGTTATGGTCCCTTTTGTTGAAGCTCCTGACTCCATAATGGACATGTGTCAACTTGTGCTCAGAATGGCGTTGTTTGCTTGGAGTTAATAAATGTTAACTTTCTATTCATATTTTAACTGGCAGTCTTACTTGACTATTTCTGCACACCATTGCAATATATACCAAACTCCAACAGTTAGGTGTTTGTTTGTCTGTTTAAGAAAAGGAGAATGCAGAAAGAATAGGAACAGAGAGAGGGAGAGACCACCAGATACAGAGGACAGAGGCCAACCCTCAATCAAACAGTAAGAGGGGGTGGGAGGGGCTAACTGGAACAGCAAAAATGAGAAACACTGGGCCCACCCCAAAGCACTTCCCAAAAAATGCAGGGGATGTGCAAAAACTCAACTACAGTATTGTATCCCAAGGATAACATGAAGCTTTAGCAAATGTGGTTGTAACTCAGTCTGCCTGTGAAGACACCATTTCCCAAAATCTGATTTGATTTGAGGAGTTCATATTCCTTTGACATAGATTATCTTTTCTTTTTTCCTAGACATAGAATACAAATGCTTGTGTCATTTCAGTCCAGATACTCGCTAGTGTAAGGTATTCATTGGCTTTTAACATTACATAAATGTCTTCTACCGACACTTTAGCCTTATGCTAAACTGCAGTCCTGCGGCTCTGGGCTTGTTTTGTGTGTGTTTTAAATACTCAAAGTGTCCTGTTATAGAAAGTTCCAAAGGTCGCAGTGAAACCTCGCTCACATCCTGTTAATATTAAGTGAAGCACTAAGTGCCTTTTGGGCATAGAATCAAAGCTCCATTGGGAGGAGTCACATAAGATTCCAGTTTTCCTGATCCTAAAGGCACAAACAGCCCTTTACAGGGGGGGGGGGGGAAGAGATGAAGCAAAAGTGGAAAAGGTATGTGTTTTTTTCCAAACTCCAGGATGACCTGATAACGAGAAAAGTCGGGAAGCTGTTCTAGTTAGGATAATAATAACAACTAAAGCACAATCCACCCAAAGACAGGTTAAAACACTTTTAAGTTCAGAGTGAGAAAGCAAAGTTCATTATTACCTTTGCTAACTCTACCTCTCTTTCAAATCAGAACCAGTGAAGGCGGTGAAGGTCCTGTGTGATTGCCTGGAGGCGGTTGGAGGATGGATGGCGGCTAACAGATTGAGGTTGAATCCTGACAAGACAGAAGTACTGTTTTGGGGGGACAGGGTGCGAGCAGGTGGGGGGGACTCCCTGGTCCTGAATGGGGTAACTGTGCCCCTGAAGGACCAGGTGCACAGCCTGGGAGTCATCTTGGACTCACAGCTGTCCATGGAGGCACAGGTGAATTCTGTGTCCAGGGCGGCTGTCTACCAGCTCCATCTGGTACGCAGGCTGAGACCCTACCTGCCCGTAGACTGTCTTGTCAGAGTGGTGTCCCCCCAAAACAGTACTTCTGTCTTGTCAGGATTCAGCCTCAATCTGTTAGCCACCATCCATCCTCCAACTGCCTTCAGACACTCACACAGGACCTTCACCGCCTTCACTGGTTCTGATTTGAAAGAGAGGTCATACACAGGGCCGTACCAAAACACAGCCTTGGCAGGTATGAGAAGCTCAGCACATGCTTTAGAACCCTTTTGCAATGTGTTGGGGTTTCGGCGCAGCCATGCACAAGTTCCGTGCTAGATGAGTCTAGGTGGAAAGTTAGAAGGTAGAAAGTTTGGATGAGTAAATAATTATTTTGGCTGTGTACATTAACATTCCTTTATATAGATATATACATACATATATATATATATGTTTGTGTGCAATTGTTTTTGTCGCATTCTATTGTTTCTGTTTACCAAGACTGCTCCCCACCCTGAGCCCCCAGGGATAGAGAGGGTTATCTATCTAAGTAAAAAGAATAAAATAAAATATGTCAGCCCAGTGCTGAAAACAGCTGTGGGCTATATTGCTTCCTACTGGAACTCAGTGTTTTCTTTAGGATAATTATTCCAACTCAAGAGATATTACCTGCACAAGGACATATGCTGAGATGGCAGATATATGTGAAAGTCTAAATCAATGTTCCCCAAGTGAAAGTTTGACTCTGGTTGGAAGAGCCCATCTCCTTTCCTGTTCTTGCTCTTCTGGCAAAAGCAAGGTTGCCCATTACTGTAAGTACATTACAGTACTGGGATCCAGAGACAAATGCTAGCTCCCTTCAACAGTCCAATTATCTGGAAACTCCCCCAGTCCAGAGAGTAAGCCTATTTGGCTCACTGTTTCAGGATCTTTTCAATTTGCCCATGGTTCTGAACACGGTGGTTGTTCCCTCAGCACATGACACAAGAATAGCAGCCATATTCCCAGAAATTGCAGGGAAATTTATAATGCTGATATATTTCTCAAAAATGCATTTTCCTTCTGTGTACAGGGAAGAATGTGGATTTATTGACTAAAGACACAAGAGGTGTCCAGTTATGCATCAGATTCAGAAGATGGCTACCATGCCTTCTAGTCCAGAGTGTGTACATGAAAGATTATGGGGAAATAGAACAGCTTTAAACACCTTCCAGTTTCAGAGAAGAGGTGGGCTAGTGGGCCTCAGCACCATACCAATGAATGGGGCAGCCAGATTTACCTTAGAACAGGAGCTGATGCACTTTCAGAGTTCTATTCCTATTAGCATCTATATACCTTTGGTTGATTTGATTGGTATCCTATTCCCTTTTAAAAATGTGGGGTTTTGGGGGGGGAGCAGTTATTGGGTTGTTGTTTTTATTTTGATTATGTATTTGGTGGTTTTGTATTTTGATTTTGTTCTGTGAACTACCCTGAGACCTCTGGGTATAGGGTGGTATATTTTTTATTATTATTATTATTATTATTATTATTATTATTATTATTATTATTATCTGCTTTGCAGGAGTTGGATGTGATAATCACTACAAAACCCAACGTTTTAGGGGAAGGTTCAGGGGAGTCCCATACGCCCCGAGACTTTGCCCCTGTGCTCTGGGAGTGGTTGAGTCAACTGAACATATTCTTTTGATCTGCCCATTCTATGCAGATCTTAGACAAAAACTTATAGCTCCACTTCTATGCCAACATAGCCCAGTAGACAGAGAAAGACTGGTTTTGTATTTGCTGAACAAGTTCACTGGAACAACAACCTTCTCGGTGGCCAAATTTCTTTAAGCGTCGTAAGGCTAAAATTGACTGTATTGACACGGGTCTAAATGTATAATATACTTCTCGCTGTTTCTAAGTGTCACACTTTCCCAGATGTTTAGACATTTTAACTTTTGTATGGATAATATGTGCTTTCTGACTGACGGTCGACTAAATTTTATTGATTATTATTATTATTATTATTATTATTATTATTATCTGCTTTGCAGGTGTTGGATGTGATAATCACTACAAAACCCAACGTTTTGGCCTTTAGGCCAGTGATGGAGAACATGTGGCTTTCCAGATGTTCCAGAACACCAGCTCCCATCATCTGTAACCACTAATCATGATGGCTGGAGCTGAGAGGAATAGAAGAACTAACACCCATCTTTGACACACCCTTAATAATGTCATTGTACAAATCTATGGTGCAACCACACGTGGAATACTGTGTAAAATTCTGGTTGTTGCACCTCAAAAAGTATAATGTAGAGCAAGAAAAGGTTCTGGAAAGGGCAACCAAAACTATTATAGGGCTGAAACAACTCCGCTATAAGGAAAGGTCACAACATTTGAAGCATTTTAGTTTAGAAAAAGGGTAAGGTAGTGGGAACATGATAAAGGTATAAAAAAATAAGTATGGTTCTGAGAGAATAGATAGAGAAACATTCTCTCTCTCTCTCTCTCTCTCTCTCTCTCTCTCTCTTACACACACACACACACACACACACACACACACACGATACTAGACTCTGGAGTCATCCAATCAAGCTGAATGTTAGGTGATCATGACAGATAATAAGATGTACTTCTTCTCACAGAGCATAAACAATGGAATTCAATAGCAGGTATTAAAACAAAAACCAGCTACTAAACAGCAAACTACACGATCAAAGTCACACCAAATTTGAATCCAAGGATGTTTTTATCAATGGCTACAGTATTTATAATACAGTGGTACCTTGGTTTAAGAACAGCTTAGTTTATGAACAACTTGGATTTAAAAGGAAAAGGTAAAGGACCCCTGACAGTTAAGTCCAGTCACAAACGACTCTGGGGTTGCGGCACTCATCTCGCTTTACTGGCCAAGGGAGCCGGCGTTTGTCCACGGACAGTTTTTCTGGGTCATGTGGCCAGCATGACTAAGCCGCTTCTGGCGAAACTAGAGCAGCGCACAGAAACATTGTTTACCTTCCCGCCATTTATCTACTTGCACTTTGACGTGCTTTCGAACTGCTAGGTTGGCAGGAGCAGGGACCGAGCAACGGGAGCTCACCCCGTCGCGGGGATTCGAACTGTCAACCTTCCGATTGGCAAGCCCAAGGGGCTCAGCGGTTTAGACCACAGCGCCACCCCACCTACGCTGCAAACCCAGAAGCAGGTGTTTTGGTTTGTGAACTTTGCCTTGGAATAAGAACATGTTTCGCTTCCTGTTGAGTCTATTCCATTTGTAAATTGAGTCCTCAGCTGCTATGGGAAAGCACGCCTTCGTTTAAGAAATCTTTGGTTTAAAAACGGACTTCCGGAACGGATAAAGTTCATAAACCAAGGTACCACTGTATTCTGTGCAATACCGCTCTGTATGTTTTGCAGTCAGTTGCTGGAGAAATCTGCTCCCTGCTCAGCAGCAAGGCAATTTTGTTTTTTAAAAAACACCTCTGCAACAAGCATGGGCATAGCCAAGGGGGGCAGCTGCTCCCCCATCAAAATCAATACAAATATGAGGTTCTGCCCCCCCCCAAGAAAAGCCTGACCCTTCCTAACAAAAATCCAGGCTACGCCCATGGCAACCAGCTCCCTCCAAGCTTGTCTTACAAAGTTCCATGGATGCTGCCGGAATAGACTGGGAATGTTTTGGGGAGGAGTTGCTAGAGACTAGTGCTTTTCTGGGTTCTCCCCCCTCTCTACCACATGCTGACAAGCAGCCTTCTTATTCTCCCAGGTATAAAAGAGTGGGGCAGCCTAAAGCGGTGCTCTGGCAATGCACAAAGTGCACTTAGTATTGCACAGTCATTCTATCAATCTGCAAAGAGACAGAACAATAAGAAGCTGGAGAAAGGGACAACGCAGCAGAAAAGACCTTGAGATTTACTCCTGTTTAGCTGACAGCATTTGTTAATCCAATTAATGTTGATCGTTCATTTGGTTATAGTCTTCAGGTATTCTCAAATATTTTCCTTTTAGACAAAGAGAAAGGTAGAGAGGGAACTTCTAATTATGAGAAAGAGGAAGTAGATAGACAATAGGGGTGGCCCTGTGGAATTTCATGGTCTAAACAGGGGAGGTAGGAATCCCCTGTCACAGGGGGCCTTCCACTCTCTCTGTGTCATAGATTTGCTGTCTTATCATCTGTATCTGATTTTAACACCCTCCTTCCTAAGGTGAATTAACCACACCTGATGTGGAGGGACATCCTGAATAAGTTTTAGATAATGAAAATATTGATACAAGTGACCCAGTGGTTTCAGCTGAACAATGTTGCTTTTTCATCTCCATAACTATTCAATCTCATACAAGGACATTCATGAGTTAAAAAGAAAGGGTGTGTAAAGCAGTGGTGTTGCAGCATTTGCCAGCGCCCAGGGTGCATGCATGCTGGCCAGAAGCAGGGGCAGGGTGCAGAGGGTGAACAAAACCCGCTGCACCAGTCCAGCCCTCGTCGACCCCCTGCTATGCCCCTGTGTAAACAGCATCTTCTTTTGGAGTCCACTGAGTCTGCTAAGCAGTCAAACACCAAACAGTCTAAGACCTGCAAGGTGGCTGGTGGAAAGGTAATCTTAGGATTGGGGCATTCCTCTACAAGTCTTATCTTTTTTTGAGACTCAGATGTTTTCATAGAATCATAGAGTTGGAAGAGACCACAAGGGCCATCCAGTCCAACCCCTTGCCAAGCAGGAAACACCATCAAAGCATTCCTGACAGGTGGCTGTCAAGCCTCTGCTTAAAGACCTCCAAAGAAGGAGACTCCACCACACTCCTTGGCAGCCAATTCCACTGTCAAACAGCTCTTACTGTCAGGAAGTTCTTTCTAATGTTTAGGTGGAATCTTCTTTCTTGTAGTTTGAGGGAGAAAGGTTGTTTTCTGCTGCTCCAGAGAAGCGGACACGGAGCAATGGATTCAAACTACAAGAAAGAAGATTCCACCTAAACATTAGGAAGAATTTCTTGACAGTAAGAGCTGTTCGACAGTGGAATTTGCTGCCAAGGAGTGTGGTGAAGTCTCCTTCTTTGGAGGTCTTTAAGCAGAGGCTTGACAGCCACCTGTCAGGAATGCTTTGATGGTGTTTCCTGCTTGGCAGGGGGTTGGACTGGATGGCCCTTGTGGTCTCTTCCAACTCTATGATTCTGTGATTCTGTGATTCTGTGATTCTGTGAATCCATTGCTCCGTGTCCACTTCTCTGGAGCAGCAGAAAACAACCTTTCTCCCTCCTCTATATGACATCCTTTTATATATTGGAACATGGCTATCATATCACCCCTTAACCTTCTCTTCTCCAGGCTAAACATACCCAGCTCCCTAAGCCGTTCCTCATAAGGCATCGTTTCCAGGCCTTTGACCATTTTGGTTGCCCTCCTCTGGACACGTTCCAGCTTGTCAATATCCTTCTTGAACTGTGGTGCCCAGAACTGGACACAGTATTCCAGGTGAGGTCTGACCAGAGCGGAATACAGTGGTACTATTACTTCCCTTGATCTAGATGCTATACTCCTATTGATGCAGCCCAGAATTGCATTGGCTTTTTTAGCTGCTGCATCACACTGTTGACTCATGTCAAGTTTGTGGTCTACCAAGACTCCTAGATCCTTTTCACTTGTACTGCTCTCAAGCCAGGTGTCACCCATCCTGTATTTGTGCCTTTCCTTTTTTTTTGCCCAAGTGTAGTACTTTACATTTCTCCCTGTTAAAACCTTGTCTACTCCCTGTTTTGACCTTGTCTACAAGGTTTCATGGGGTATGACACAGCAGGAATTCTTGGTACTCATTTACCTCTGCCTCCCTCTAAAATTGATTCGATTCAATTAACTCACCTTCCTTCATGCATAGGTTCTAAAAGGATCCTTCTGATGCCCTACACTCCTCAGCTTCCTTCCTCTATATTGAGATCCACAAACCAATTAGCTGTACCTGGGGTTTTTCGTTTTGTGAAAGATCTTTCCTGAAGCCAGCAACAAGCTCCCTGCAGACGTGTAACCACCGTCTCAGGGAGCTCCACTGGGATGCAGGATCAATTCACGTGAGCAAAAGTTGGGTTGGGCATGACACGACTGTGTCATTACGGTTGACACAATCCCTTGAACGACAAGAGCAATTTTAACACACAACTGCACATGATTGCTTCTTTTCAGACAGAAGACGGCATGATGGGGCAATCATAGAACCACAATGCTATGTGCACTGACCTCACCTTTCACAAGGCCTATTTTTAGGCAAGTGAATCAGACCACAACTTCAAGGAGTGCATATGGGCAAGTCAAACAGAAACAAAGGCAAAGGAACAATTCACGACATCACGCAGGGGTATTGATGTGCGTGAAACCAAAATGTTCTGTCTCACAGGGTTAGGACCACTGTGGATGATAATCAATTTTTTATTTTTTATTTTAAAGTAGCCGAAAAGGTGAGAGAAAACTGCCTCCTTAGAATACGCACTCTCCCCTAGAGAGAAATGGAATTTCTGAAAATAAGAGACCATTTTAGTTGCCTGGATAAATCGATACACATTTTCTTGGCAGAGTTAGGAAATGAAACTGATGTACCTTTACGTTTATTAGTGAGAACCATTCAGTGCTAGTTTTCATTTTCTTCTCTCTCCCAGCAGAACAAAGAAAATTACCATCCTGCAAGAAATCATCAATAATTTAATCCTAATGTTATTAACCACTGAGAAGTGTTTGATTGGGACATATTATGTTGTTTGATTGCGCTGTTTATATTGTAACTTCAAAGTCAATTTTGAAAGATACCTATTATATCTGCATGTGCACTCAAAAAGCAAACACCATCTTTGAGTCAATAAGTTATTTCAATAATTTAAATAAGATTTCTATGGGCCTTGTTGCTTAATGACATCTGCTTTTGCTTTCACTAATTTAATTTCTTCATATGATAGCCTTTCCTCTGATTATGTGTTTTCTCCTAATATTACAATGCTTGTTACCTTTACCAAGATGATAATCTAGGGTGAATGGACATTTACTCAAGAGCTGGTTGCTGGTTTAGTGGAGTAGCTAAGAGACTGAGCTAAGACTCCCGAAAGCCCTGATGTGAATCTGACCCCTGCAACAATTGCACTAGGTCCACAGTCAGGGGCAAGCATAGATTTCCCCCAGCCCCCGGCCTGAATTATAAACCATTTCAGAGAAAAACTATGGGGTTATCATGCTTGCCTCAGATTGGAAAAAAATGAATTATGTGTCTCCAACGTTCATATTCTGAACCAAATTATTATGAATTTAAGTGACACCATACTGGTCTGGAGCAGATTAGTTTGTCTGTGACTAATGGGGTCTATGTGACCTTGTATGAGCAGCAAAAAGCCTGTGAGTCCTCTCCTTGAGCTGGCACTGCTCCTTGAGTTGTTGCCAGGGGTCCTTTTCCTTCTCTAGCCAATAATAATGTAGGTCAGACTTTGCCATGCTGTGCTATGCATAGCTGTCAACCCTCCCTTTTTTTGCGGGAAACTCCCTTATTCCAATGCCGTTTCCCGCTGCTATCCCGGATTGTTGATATCCCTTAAATTTCCCGGATTTCAAAGGAAGCAGCTCCTCTCCCTCCCTGCCGGCCAGAGAGGCTCCTCAGCTGTGTTGCTCGGCTGCCAATAAGGAGTCTGAGACCGACTGGGGGCGGAGCTTGCATGCCTTGTGCAGCCAGACCCTCACGCCCAACCAGACAGCCAGCCTGCTTGCCGTCTACGCGCTCGCTCTTTCGCTCACCCGTTCGCGCACAGCCTCTGGAGCGCAGGGTGGCGAGGCTACTTGGTGCCATTGCACCGCCCTCGTGGCATCCCTTATTTTCAAATCCAAAAGTTTGAAAAAATCCCTTATTTTCAAATCCAAAAGTTGACAGCTATGGTGCTATGCTTCTGCTTCTAGACTTGATAGCTTCAATGCGCTTCATCTGGGGCTGCTCTTGAAGATTATTTAGAACAGGCACCCCCAAACTTCGGCCCTCCAGATGTTTTGGACTACAATTCCTATCATCCCTGACCAGTGGTCCTATTAGCTAGGGATCATGGGAGTTGTAGGCCAAAACATCTGGAGGGCCGCAGTTTGGGGATGCCTGATTTAGAAGCTTCAGCTAGGAAAGCATACTACTGCACAACTCCTAACAGGTACTGATCAGCAGACACATATTCAATCTGTTTTGCACCAGCTACACTGATTGCCAATTTGCTTCATAGCCCAAGTTAAGGTGTTGGCTTTAACCTTTCCTTGCATGGCCTGGGACACTTGCTTTAAGGACTCCTCCTCCCCTTATGAACCCACACACCAGTTGGGATGCTCAGCAAACCTTACTGCCCATGCCATCTGTGGAATAAGCTTGAGCAGGGAAGACCACAAACACAACCTTCCAGCAACTGCCCTGAATTTGTGAAAACTTCATCCCAAAGAGATGACAAAAACTCCTTCTCTGATGTTTCTTTGGGGAGGGTGTGTGTAAGGCCCATTTATTTTGCTAAATACTGCTTTCAGGATTATCTTCTGTGGTTCCACGTTGCTGTTATGCCACTACATTTTTTTGTTCTAAATTGTACCGTTCTTACTGTGGATTTTAAGAAAATAATGAATACAGTGGTACCTCGGTTTAAGAACAGTCCTGTTTATGAACGATTCGGTTTGCGAACTCCGCAAAACTGGAAGTAGTGTCCCAGTTTGCGAACTTTACCTTGGTGTAAGAACAGAAGCCAAAAGGTGGAAGGGCACCAGCAGCGAGAGGCCTCATTAGGGAAAGCACACCTCGGTTTAAGAATGGACTTCCAGAACGGATAAAGTTCGTAAACTGGGGTACCACTGTACTTCTTCTTGAGATGGGCAGTCTTGACCGTGCAGAGAATCAGCAGTTGGCATAAGGCTGCTTCACCCTCCCAAACCCCTCTCCTCCTTTGTTTTACACAGCTCCCAACCAGGTCAAAGGGGATTTGTGCAAGGTAACTTTCCACTGGGTTGTACCCCAGATTTTAAACATTGTCTTTCTGTACTCAGAGCACAAACTCAAATTTTCATTTAGTTTAGTTCAGAACCCGATCACCATGAAGTCTGGACACCACAAGTCTGCAGAAGGGGTGTGTGTATGTGGCTTACTCAGGTTTTGTGCTGGGAATTAATGAAGCTTCGAAAGGGATTGACAGAGAGTATGCTAGTGGTACAAACAACAGCTGCTAAAAAGAACTCTCCACACTCCCTTCCCTCTCCTAGGCACCTGGCTGGGATTGTTGTTGTTTTTCAAGGTGAGCCAGGAGCAATCCAGAGGCCTCCAGAGTCTTCTGGACACACCTGTGCAACTTTTGTGCAACTGTTGTACACAGAGAAAACTTGGGAGCAACATGCTGAAAGACACAGGAAATGACTAAACAAGGTGACCATAAAAATAATTTTCTGTAAAATATCACAATGGCTGAATCAACAGGCAGCAAGCACCAAGATACATAGGAGTGTGTTCCCTTTCTCTTTCACATGCCCATGTGCACATCTTCGCTTGAGTCAATGCTCCTTAGGTTATATTTTTGCCTTGCAAGGACTGATCCTAGGAAGGAAATAACATTCCCCAAGCCTGCTACTCGTGTGGTGTCGCCCGTCCATCACCCATCTGATTTCTTTCCTACTTGTGTAATTCCAGGCAGGCAGTGATCACATAATGGTCATGAGATCACAGTGTGATAGTGAAATTTACTAAGGGCACAAAGTCCCACTAGGGAGAGCGGCATTTCTTATACTGGCCGTACAAACCATCGTAGCTAATCAAGGATCATTGCTAAAAGAAGTGGGCTCCTGTCCGTTCTGATTCACAAATTTTGGTTCAGAGGAACCATGTTTCCTCACCAAGCCGTATATGCACTATATTGTATTGTAAGATACTCAGGTTATGAAACAGAAGGTTCAAGGTTCAGCTCTTGCTTCTAAACTCAGCTGGGCACCTTAGAACCTTTCTCTTAGCTTCTGCCTTGCTTCCCCCAGCCTCAATTTGCAACAGGGGATAATAAATAATAATAGCATCCTACTTTGCAAGATCGGATCAGGAAGAAGAAGTCTTGAATTCATCATATCAAGAACTGAGCCCTGTAATCTTAGGCTGATCTGCTTCCATATTGGCCTCAAATGTACAGAACAGGGGTATCACTTGGAACTGTATAGTATTAAATGTGTTTGTAGGGGGATTGTGGGCTTGCTTTGCTTTTGTTACTGTTTTTATCGTGTATTTTATTGTGATTTTATTTTGTATTTGTATGCTGTGAACCGCCCTGAGATTTTCAGATGAAGGGCGGTATAACAATTTAATAAATAAAATAATAATAACCGGGGCAGTTTACCTACAATGCTGTGTAAGTTGTTGTTTGGCAAAAATAATAGTAATAATAATAATCAGCTCTGAGTTATGAAGAACAAACAAGTCTGCTCAAGTGGAGTGGACTTGAGTGAATGTCGCTTGGATGTGTTTTGTGTGTGCGTTTTTCTGGTGGCTTCCAAATATTTAGTTCAGGAAAGAGGGGAAGGGAAACTACTTTGCAAAGGAGGAATGCCACTACCAGCTTATGTTATGACATGGAAAATAATGAGCCAGATCCCTGAAAGCTTCCTTTACCCTCCTGCTTCCTTTGTTTGCTACCACTTCCCTCTGACGTGACACACGCATCTGCCTCTCCGGTTTGCTCCTCATTCCCACTCTTATCAAAATGAAGGCTGACACTCATCAGCCACAAAGTGAAACTGACTTGTGTCACTGCGATGAGTCTCCCCAGCAGATGGCGAGTGTAAAATCACAGCCTTCAGATGCTTTAGCTGTCAGTCGTCAGCACACAAAAGGGCCAAATGCAAAAGTCCTGTGAGAGCAAGGTGATGGCACCTGAGACTTGGTATATGAGCACAAATTCACATCCTTTTGCTGCGGATTAAATTA
Source organism: Darevskia mixta (assembly GCA_034641385.1). Lineage (NCBI taxonomy): Eukaryota > Metazoa > Chordata > Lepidosauria > Squamata > Lacertidae > Darevskia > Darevskia mixta. Next base: position 1,424,329 of record JAWWNH010000139.1, on the reverse strand, counting down.
ATGTGGCCTAAGAAGCACCATTGCTTGGGTTCTATATAAGGATCCGCATTTCTGGTCCGTGCCACTTAACATGTGAAAGGAACACCCACCATTCTGTACCTTTCCGTTTCCACCATGTTAATCTGCAATTTAAAAAAGAAATGTCTCAATACATATGTTTAAATGTATGGTTCAATATGTATTTCAGCCTTCACCCTCTCCAGATGTTCTGGACTACAACTCCTATCAGTACCAGACAGCAGAACAGTGCACACTTTGTTTCGAAAACCTTCAGTTTTCAGAAGTAAATATGATATTGATGAATATGACAACAAATATGAAGAAGCAGGAACCTGATAGTGACAGTTGAGAAACAGACTGATTAAATTTCATGTAGCATCCATTGAGTCTTGGTTCACTACCCTGTTTCTCATCTCTTTTTATGGAAATGAGTATTTTATGCCTGCTTGACAGAGGAAGACTGGAGCAGGCACAACAATTTTCAGAATACGTAATAATCTGTTTTACTCTAATGATGATGGTTACTTCTGTTTTTACTGTGTGTGTTTTTGCCTGCTCCTCATAAACTGGCACAGCCAAAGAGATGCTAAGTTCTTTGTAAGTTCAGCATCTTGTAGCTCCATTTGTAACACACACACAAAATTAAAAGTAAATTCTATTTGTAATTATTGCCTGAGTATTCTCAATATACCAAACATGACAATTTTATGGCAAACTCAATTATACATAATATATCTTATGCTCCTAAGGTAACAAACCGATTTTCAATCTATAAAGGGTGCTTTAAAAACAAACAAACCAAAAACCCAGGGCAATGTGCATTTTTCAGTTTCCTTTCAAATTTCCATTAAAATAAATGGGGGATTCCACACACCCCATGGATAAAAAGTTTCCAGAAACTTTACACCTCTTAGATTCAGATCAGCAGCTTCCGAAGCCTTAAGCTCAGCTCTGACTGTTTCCAGAAGCCCACAATGTCATTCAGTAGATTGAAGAAAGGGGTAGCAAGGACAGATTTGGCAGCCACAGAATTCACAGGTGCCTCTAGGCTCTCTTGCACTTTTAACAACATTGGTGGGAATGTTTCAGCAGGACCTATAGGCCCCACTGACTCAGCATGGACCTGACTGAGAGAATGGATTCATTCTGGATAGCCAGAAGATTAAGGCATTTTAATCAGACCTGTTCCAAATCAGATGCAGGGGTTGGGGGCCAGGATGACACAGATTGGGGGGTGCTACTGTTCCTCAGCTGGGCATCCCATCACCGCTGCTGAGCACCGGGAAGAGCCTAGATTGCCGCCACAGCCACAGGAGGATGAGAGGAGCAACCACAGTTCAGGCCATTTGCCCTGGATGTTACTAGCTCTCCAACAACCTCTGTGTTTGGGTGATCCACCCGGGAAGGGGCCTGGGAGGAGGGGAGCCTGGAGAATGGGGAGGGGGCTGCAAGTTATGATGAGGGATACTTTGAAGGCAGGTGTGAGGCTTCTTTGGAGGGTGGCGTGCTTTGCAAGGGAATAAGAGGGGGCACCTGATTGAAGTTCACAATCAGGGAAGGGTGGTGGCAGTACAGGCTTTTGTCCCCATAGCAAAATTTGTGTACAGTGGCTTTTATTTCTTCTCTCTTCTGCACAGTTGGTGCAGCAATAGTCATGGCACCAATTTAGTCATGCCACCAATTTAGCCCAAAGACGGGTGCTTTAAACCAAGCCAATTTAATACAACCAAGCACTGTCCACTCATGTCGACTGGTCATTTATGTTTGCCTCATAAGCATGCATCCATCCATCCATTAATCTACTGAAACAGATTTACTTAAATCTACCACATTGGATTGGTTATGTAATGTCATGATTTGCTTTGTTCAGACCTTTTAACCTCACCCCAAATAAATTCAGACATGACTCACATTTTGGTTTGGTTTTTGGCAGAATTTAGGCCACAACTTTATTGATTACAGCAAGTGATTGGTTTCATAGGTTCTGGTTCGACTAGCTCCCTGCACCGTGGCAGGTAGCGCTGACCCAGGGTTCCAGCATAGGTCAGCCAAGGGTGAACACCTGGACAGCAGAAAACCGGGGACCTGCTCTATCCGCCACCCAAATGTCCCCCTGGACTCAGGCACGGGCACAACCCCCTCTCAGGGGTTGAACAAACCATTGAGTCCCTGGATTCCTTTAACGGAATACCCTTCACATAGGTATGGCGAGAGCATTCTTCCATCCCTATCAGCTGAACCAGAGCCTATCCGCAACCTTACGAGTTGTGACGATTTGCTACACGGCAGAAGAAACCCAGATGGCAACAGCCAATCAGCCCCTGTTCCAACGACAGACAGCATAGCAAGGTCAAGCGTACAAGCCCTAAAAGTAGGGAGAGGTGGGTGGGTGTTCCGATGTATCTGAGTAGTGAAAATGGGGGCATACGTGTGAGAATGTGCCGTGAATGGGCAGAGAGAAGGAATATTTGTGTAGACAGAGCCCGTCTTTTTTAGCCTCTGTGAGCACCTAGTATTTAGGGGCACTTCATAATTGTAAATATAATACAAAATTATAATAATTAACTTTTATCATACTAATGAACCTTTGACACAGTTTGCCTTCTGTTGAGTTTTATTTGATTATATTATTACCACCCATTATGTTGTATCCTAGCTTTAACTTTTCACTGTTTTAATTCCTTGCCTTAAACGTGTATTCTGTTGTGGCCAATAGCCAAATAAATTTAAATCTCTCTCTATTAGTCTGAAATAATAATCACACACAAAGACTCATACCTGAATTTAAAACAGCGTATTGCTAACCCCTAATGAAAATCAGCCCTTCAAAATGTTGAAGAAAAACATGAGTCCACTCTTAAGTACCATGATGGTGGACTGAATGTCCAACCTGGAATGCACCCGCAGAATGCCAACCTATCCTAAAATCCCCTACACACAACAGTGATTTGTTTTAATTAATGCTAAGAGTGTCAACAATCCTTGATTGCTGGTGGGGGTTTTTTTCCTTCTCTCTTCTGCACAGTTGGTTCAGCAATAGTCATGGCACCAATTTAGCCATACCATCAATTTAGTCCAAAGATGAATGCTTTAAATTGATTTGGCCAAGCCAATTTAATACAACCTCCCTGGAGAGTTGTGCTAACCTGATATTTCAGAAGCAGAATTCCAAGCAGCTCCCCCCTTCCCTTCCCTCCCTTCCCTGAACTAGGTTCAAGTGTGCATGGAGACCTGATCTTCAAAGCTACAAGACTCACCCTTTAACTCCAGACTTGGTTAACAGAGCTGTGGTCACTCAGTGGTGAACAAAAAAAACACTTGAATCACTTGAAGAGATTTTTTTTCTTATTCCTTCATATGTTTCAATTCTAAGTTCTGCTGCTGAAAAACAGGTTCCAGGGCAGAGCCTTGATGAGAAACAATTCAAATAAAGTCCTTTTCCAGTCTGTAGGATCAGGGTCCCTCTCAAGCTCTGGGGATAAATAACTTCAGTGCAGAATATTTGGTTAGTTTGGGTTCTTCATAACTAAAGTTATGTGGATCCTTCCCACTAATTTGTAGGATTTGTGTTGGGCTCTTACTTGGATCCACCACAAAGCTTATCACCACAACAGAGGACTTCCTGTACCTATTTATCACAGGTGTATCCCACCCTTCTGCCAAGGAGCTTCAGGGGTTATCACATTTATCCCACAATAGTGCTGTATCAGAGTTAGTGCTTTGTCCAAGGGCACCATTTCTCAAACAATGGACCAGGGACCTCTGTCCACTTTCAGGTGAGCCTGCTGCTTCCTCAGTTGGGGGCCCTACTGCCTGGCTGTTCCCATATGATTTTAGTTAGAATGGAACCAACATCCTGGTGCTTGCAGTTTGGAAGTTGGTTAGAAAGTGAGGCTGTAGCATCCCAAGTTGGAGTGAAGAAAAGAGAAGAGGGGAGAGAAAAGAGACCATGGATGAATAGAGCATAGCTGTCAACCTTCCCTTTTTTGGTGGGAAATCCCCTTATTCCAATGCCATTTCCCGCTGCTATCCCGGATTGTTGATATCCCTTAAATTTCCCGGATTTCAAAGGAAGCAGCTCCTCTCCCTCCCTGCCAGCCAGGGAGGCTCCTCAGCTGCGTTGCTCGGCTGCGTTGCTCACCAATAGTTACAGAGAATAGGATGTCATTAGACAACAACACTGTTTGTGCTTTGCTTGCATGTAAAATCAACCACTCTGGCTCAGCCCACAAATACACTCCTTCCAAAAGAGTGTTAAAGGATGCAAAGTCTGCAACACGTTTGTATAATAAGTCATTAATGGATGCCAGAGAGCCAAAAGAGTGAACCTGATCAATCCCCCCCATGAAGAATTGACGCTTTTGAATTGTGGTGCTGGAGTCCCATGGACTGCAAGAAGATCAAACCGAACCATTCTGAAGGACATCGGCCCTGGCTGCTCACCGGAAGGACAGATCCTGAAGCATTGCATGAGAAGAGAAGACTCCCTGGAAAAGAGACCCTGAGGTGGGGAAAGATGATGGTGTGTAGCCTGGTGTAAATTAATTTGTAGCCTGGAGGGATTACCGTGGAGTGGACTGTCCCCGAGAACCGTAGACTGTCCCCGGGACAGGTGAGGCTGCTGATCCCTTATTTTCAAATCCGAAAGTTGATAGCTATGGAATAGAGTGACTGTGATAAAAGAAGGAGAAATAATGCAGGAAAGGGGGAACAAAGGGTTCACTGACTAGTATAAAAAGGAGACACGCTCAGAGCTGTTGCTGCATCTTCTTGTCCCTTCACTTCCCACACCAACACTCACCATTCCTCCTTCCCTTCCATGTGGTCTCCTGTCGAGCCAAAAAGACTCCTCTGATGAATTCCATGGACTTCCCTATCTCAAGACAATCTGGCATCGAGCAGCAGCACTGGGAACAGGAGAGCCACTTTTGGTGCATGGCTGGCTGCATGAATATCCACAGGAAAGAATGTGGAACTGAGTAAAGGTGATCAGGAGACAAGAGGACTTTCTCTCCCCTCTTCTGAGGGGAAAGGGGCAGGGGAGAAAACTAGAGAGGTGAAAGATTGTGATGTTTAATGGGGATACGAGAGGGAATCTGTTATAGGAGCAAGAAGTAAATGTAAAAGAAGCAGGAAGGAGGGATGAAAGAAACTGCCAATTGCAGGGGGAACTATGTTACAAGTTACACAAGAAACAAGAAGGGGGAAATCTGTGCCTGGAATGTAATATGCCGAATAGTCCCTGAGTCTTGGCGCTGTGGGTTAAACCACAGAGCCTAGGGCTTGCCGATCAGAAGGTCGGCGGTTCGAATCCCCGCAACGGGGTGAGCTCCCATTGTTCGGTCCCAGCTCCTGCCAACCTAGCAGTTCGAAAGCACGTCAAAGTGCAAGTAGATAAATAGGTACTGCTCCGGCGGGAAGGTAAACGGCATTTCCGTGTGCTGCTCTGGTTCGCCAGAAGCGGCTTTGTCATGCTAGCCACATGACCCGGAAGCTGTCTGCGGACAAACGCCGGCTCCTCGGCCTATAGAGCAAAATGAGTGCCGCAACCCCAGAGTCGGACATGACTGGACCTAATGGTCAGGGGTCCCTTTACCTTTACCTTGTCTACTAAATGTGTGTTGGAGAATCTAGACAATCCATGAAAATGGAGCAGTTTTGCAGCTTAGAGAGGTATTCGGAGTATAAAGCAAGGATAAGGGAAGATACACAGGAAATTCTTATTGAACAAACTGTTTGTTTTGTAGCTGCTGTTACCAGTTTGGCACAAACAGGCACCTAACCCAACAGAGCAGTCTACACAATAATTGGAACAAGTAGCCTCCTCATTAGAAGCATGTGCTCTTTTTATCCACAAGAGCATCTATAAAATGTGCTGTGCATAAATGCAAGAACCAAGGAGAAATCTGTCTCTGATCTTTCACATTTTGCCGGCAGCTGCAAAGGGAAAGGAGGATTCTTTTTCTTTTTCTTTTTTGGGTGGTGCTGGTTTCTTCGCACATACACTCTTTCCAGATAATCAAAAATATTGGATACTCTAACTATTGGATACCCTCTCTTTTTTGTAGGTCACCAATATCATCTTCAGGGCCCTGTTGACATAGCCGAAGCAGAATCGGAACTGGGTTGCTACGGTAACGGACTAGTGAAGGAAAAAAATCTCAGTTTACATGTGGACTTTCTAACAGAGTCAGTCAGGAATAAATCATAGCTTTGTTTTGTAAAGGAAGCATTGGGAATCACCTGGTGGGAATCACCAGGAAGAAATTAGCTAACCTGGGATGAGGAAATAAACTTACGGAAGCCTGAAATGCTGCAGTAGGGAGTTGCCCTTATTGGTGCAATGCAATAGGGTTGCCAGGTCTCAGGTTTCCACCTGGAATTCTCTAGGCTTTAATCACCTTCTCAGAGTCTCCAGAGGAAAAATTAAGAGGGGAGACAGACCAAAGGACTGTGTGTGTGTACGCGCGCGTGCGCGTGCTTGGCTAGAGAGCTTTTACAAACCCAGAAATTCTATCTGGCCTTGGTCGCCAGCCAATATTTTCTACTAGGTAGCTTATGAGGACTGATTCAATAATGATACTAGAACATTACACGAACTTTCAAAATAGACATCAGCCTGCATGCAATTATGTATTAATAACCTTGGTTATATCTAGGTTAACAGTGGCATGGTCTCCCTCAGGAGGCTGTGAACTCTCCTTCCTTGGAGGGAGCAAAGGTCGGGTGGTCATCTGTCATGGATGCTTTAGATAAGATTTCTTAAGAATTATTATTATTTTAACTTTTAATCTGATTTATTGCATGGCTTTCAAACTTTCAAATTTTCAAGGCTCAACATCTTACATACTATATAACAGGCAATACAAGTTGAGTGGCTTAATATGCATAAAAACTGGCCACTGTGCACATTCACTATGCCTCTTGGGGAAATGTACACATAATCTGTGCATGAAGAGAGAATTGTGACATTTCCTGGTCAATATGCATAATCTCCTTGGTGAATGTGCATATCTTGACAGGTTTTTGTACATTATCTGTTCAATCAGCATATTCTCTCTGTATATATATAAAAAAGACATTTGTCTCTAAATCAGTGGTGGGCAACCTGTTGACCACAAGCCACATGCAACCCACTGTCTAATTTTACATGGTGTGATGTCTCTTCCCGCCAAACAGCTCAGCAGCAGAGAAAAAGAGTATGACTGCAGCCTTCATTCCCACACTGTTCATCTGTTCCATGTCACTTGGCTGAGAAACATTGAGGGTGGTTTAAGCATTCACTCCCCCAATGAGCAGTAGGGGATTTGGGATGGGGCTGCAGATAAATGTAAGTCTGCACTGGAAGTGGGACTCCGTTCTCTCACACATCCCATGCAACGTGCCCAACACTGATTTAGAGACATATTCATTTAGAGAGAACAGATGGATGTAGGTATAGGCTTGAGCAAGAAAAAATTCTAAATGATGAGCAGGCGGGCTTCAGGGAAGATCATTCCACAGGTGGATCACAGGCTTGCCTACAGCACCTGGTTGAGAAATACCCTATTTTTCGCTACACAAGACGCACTTTTTTCGTCCTAAAAAGTAAGGGGAAATGTCTGTGCGTCTTATGGAGTGAATGTGTGGTCCCTGGAGCTGAACTGCCCAGGGGCAAAAGCAGATCATGCTTTTTTTAAAAGAGAGAGAGAAGGGGGTGTTGAAAGGAAGCCCGCTGAGCAGCTGCTCAGCAAACGATCGGGGAGAGAGATAAGGGAGAGAGATTCCAGCCCCGCCCCCTTGCAGAGGGAGGCTGTTTCCCTAGCGACATGTAACTGGCTGATAGATTATCTGTCTGGAAACTGTAGAAATGGCTTCCTGAAGCTGCAGAACTGTGAGTTAAACCCCATAAAACAGGATTTTTTCCCTTTGCAAAGTAAGCTCAACAACTTTGAGCTGATCCTCAAAAAATGGGGCTTTTCTCCTTTGCAAAAGAAGCTGCAGAAATTTGAGCTGATCCTCAAATAAATGGGACTTTTCCCCTCTAAAAACTAGGTGCGTTCTATGCTCAGGTGCACCTTATAGAGCAAAAAATACGGTACACAACCACATTTGGAGGTGCACTTTATGAAGCCTTCATTTATTTTAAATCTGCTTTTGATCTTATACCAAGACAGAGGCTGTGGGACAAGCTTGAAGAAACAAATACAGATAGTCGTTTATTGACTTTGATACGCTGCCTCTATGAAAACACTCGATTGCAGGTGAGATGTAATAGCAAAGGTCATCTATTCTGCTCTACCCTGCTGTCAACGGAGTGAAACAGGGATGCATCTTTGCCCCTACTCTCTTCAGTTTTTATATAAATTCTCTCCTAGGAAGCTTACCAGCAGAGCACACTCACTGCCCTAGTCTGTCAAACAAATCCCTGCTAATATTATTATATGCAGACGATGTAGTGCTTTTGTCTCTGACAAAAGTGGGCTTGAGGCAATTGTTGAGAGCCTTGGAGAGTTATTGCGAAAAATGAATCATTACAAATTAACTATGTCAAAAACTAAGATTATTGTGTTCTCCAGGAAAAGGATGAAATACAGATGGCAAATAAACAACCACAAAATAGAGCAAGTAAGCTCCCATAGATATCTAGGAATGTTATACCAGTCATCAGGCACATGGAAGTCACAACTGAAAAATGCTATTGCAAATATACAGAGAAGCTTAAAGGCACTTCTCTCATTCCACTCTGGTCAGTGACCGAAATAAATTGATTCATTCATTCATTCACTTCTCTCATTCTTCTTCAAAAGTGGAGGACAATTCATCCCTTCGGCTCTCCAAGTCTTAACAGCAAAGATTCTAGCTCAGTTGTATCAATATACAGGGATCTTGTCCCTTTGGAGGGTGTGCAAATTAAATTTTTAAGAGCCATATTTTTGGTACCCAGTTGTGTACCAAAGGCAATAATACAACTGGAAGCAGGTGTAATTTCAAAAGAATGGCACCAGCACTTCCCAATTATTTGACAAACTTGACCACCACCCCAAATTTAGAAAGGCATTTATGCAAGCCAAATTCGATGTCTTGCCATCTGCACTACTGGAAGGCAGATACAGAAAGACTCCCCATGACGAGCGGATCCGCCCTTGTAAGATTGGTCAAATTGAAAATGTTCTGTTCCACTGCAGATTTTATTCAGATATCAGAGCCAGTCTCATAACCCTGCCTGTATGAAAAGTACCAGGGACAACAGACCTCTTGTCTGACTGGAATCCTTATGCCATCAGAAATGTAGCTAGATTTTGTGTAATAGCCGTAAGTCAAAGAAAGCAAAAGATTATACAGCTCCACAAACAGCCATAAATTGACACAGCTCACAGTCAAATTGTTTGTTTTTTTAAAAAAAAACTTTTAATGGAGTTTATATTTCCTTGCATACATATTTTAAGTCTATTTAATTAGTATGTTGATTGCTAAATTCTACACTGACTGTTTTAACGTTCATGTAAAAATTATGCTGAAATTCTGGTTTTTGTATGCTGGCTGTTTAGCCATAATAATAAACATTTATTCATTTAGGAAGACAACTTCACTGTGTTCTGTAGCGGTAACGGAAGGACATCCCAGCCATGACAGCCCAGGTCAATATACGGTACATAGAATCTTTTTCTTGCAGGCACACACAGACACAGGTGAATGAAATCCTAGCCAAACAAACCTACAAAAAATAACTTATTTCCCCTACAAGTGAAAATATGGACAAAATGATGGCCAGGGCTTGATTATAACTGGGTAAGGTTTCCAGGAGCCTTGAAAAACTGCTGTCTGTTAACCATCCATGGCCAAAACTACTCAGAAAGAAAGACATTCTCATTCCTTCTCCCTCCCTCATCACTTTCAAAGCATTCACTACCTGTTTCCCCTATTTTAAGACGTAGTCATAAAATAAGCCATAGCAGGATTTTTTCACATTTGTGAAATAAAAGCTGTACCCCGAAAATAAGCCATAGTGATAGGTGCAGTTCTGGAGGCGCCAAGGAAAAGGCAGGGCTGGGCGGCCAGTCCCGCCACCAAAACCAGTCAGCCCCAGAAGCAGCGCTCAGGAACTCTGCAGAGCAGGGTGCACAGGAAGGGGCAGCGGGCGCAACAAGGGCAATCCGAAGGTCTCGTTGCCCGCGCGCTCGCCCAACTCCGCTCGGCGCAGAGCACACTGGTCAGCCGCCGTGGCAGAGAGGGAAGGCGGCATGGGCTTTCCCTGCTCGCCACCACGATGAAATCCCCCGAGCCGCCCCGCGCGTTGCCCAAGAGGCCCCTTGGAAAACAAGGCTTCTGTCGAGTTTCGAGGAGGGAAGGCGGCGGAGGAGCAGCAGGAGAGAGCGCCCAGCGAAAGCGGGTCTCTCTGGTGCCCGTTTCCTCAAAGCTCAGCTTGGATTCTCCCCCCGCTGCCAGCAAGCAAACAAAGAGCTCCGCGCCCGTCCCATCCTTCGCAGCCCCAGAACTCGAGCGTGGCCTTGCCAAGGCGTGCTTACGTAATAAAAATAAGAATTCCCCTCAAAATAAGCCATAGTGCGCTTTCTTGAGGGGAAAAATATATGTAAGACGGTGTCTTAAAATAGGGGAAACATGGTACCATGTTTAATCTCTACCAGTTCGGTCAATTCCCTCAGCTGGAAAGCAGAACTTTCTCATACCTTGGCCAATGCTAGTATTGTGATTTTAAAAGTCATTTTGCAAGAAAAACTCCACTCTGTGAGGGAGCAGGCTCCCTCTGACTAAATGTCAGAAGCTCTCCCCACCCACACTATGAGCTCAGCTGCTCCACATGCCAGAAGGTGGAGCAGACAGGCAAAGCAGAAGGATTAGCAAGAAGCCTCCATGTGCCAACCCAACGCATGCACAGCTGCCATGGCTAATTTTAGACCCGGCAGGCTTGTGGCAACACTATTGCACCCACAATACTAGAGGAAACCAGAGATCAAGGGCAGAATGAGTGCTTCCATTTAAGGAAAGAAAAAACCCAAAAAGTTGGCATTACGCCCCGTCTTTTAAGAACGGCAAGCAGAAATTAAGCAAGTTAAGCATGGAGATAAAGCAGTGGGGAACTCTTCACTTGTTCTGCGTTTTGGGCTGCCGTTTAAGACACAGCAGCCGAGCCAGAAAACAGCTGACTTATTTAGGCCATAATCCAACTGGAAAGTCTACTGGGAATGGCCAGTAGGTACTTATGAAAGAGCACAGGTGTTTCTAGTGAGGCTCAGGCCTCAGTTCCTGTAAGGCAGCGTTCTTCAACCTTGGGTCCCCAGATGTTGGTGGACTACAACTCCCATCATCCCTGACCATTGGCTAAGCTGACTGGGGATTATGGGTATTGGAGTCGAACAACATCTGGGGACCCAAGGTTGAAGAGCACTGCTGTAAGGAACATTTTGGTGCACAAGGTGCAGGTTTGTGGTTGTGTGTTTGAAACAACCCACCCACTCCTTACGTTATGTGACAGGCCTTCTAGCTAGTCTTTCGAGAAGGCTTCAGGCGGACCATAATTTCACTAAGCAAGGAAAAGATGGGGCTAGTAGATATAAAGTGGAGTCCCCTATCTACATCCTTCCCACAATTCAAACACTTGTGTGCTCTTTTGTAGTCGCATAGCCAGCTTTCAATTCAAGCAAAAGGCGCCTTGATCCAAGCCAAGTTCAATTAATTTCTTTAATAAGATTTTGCAAGCCATTATTTCAGAGCGCTTACTGAAATCCAGATACAGCTGTTGCTTTCCATCAGTCCTGCTCATTTAGTAATTCAATCAGTTTTTTAAAAAGCTATCAAGTTCCTCTGGCATAATTTGGGCTCTATTAGTCTCGAGATTCTTAAAGATTTTCATCATGTTTGTGCCATTATGTCGGCTATCAGGCAATGACAACTATTTGTAGGCACAAATAGGACTCACTTAAATTGCTGCCATGGCCTCTGGGAGATAAGATAGCGACCTATAAGATAGGGCAGCTATGTTCCATTCCTGGCTTTGTCGCAAATTAAAGGTTGTATCAAAAGCACCCAATGAACTTTGATTACGAGCCAACCAGTTCCTGAATCAAATTACTGCAGTAATCTCATTGGTTCATGCTCTGAAGGGAAGGAAAAAAGGTGTATAGCATTGCCATATGCCCACATACTAAGGAGACGTGTGCCATCTGCTGTCAGCACTTAACATGCCATTGCCCAAAAGGTGAGTGCAGAAACAGCCAGTCTGCCATCATCTGCACGCTGACTTAGGAACAACAACACACACACCCCAATGAAATTACTGAGGGCCAAACTGGATGGTGGGAAGAGATATACCGATATGTGGAATGCAGCACAGGGAGGGAAGGGGAAATTTTCACCTATATTCCCAAATTTGATCAGCCTGTCCTGTGGCAGCCATTTTTTGTTTTGAAAAAGAGCCACGTCAAATGCAATAGAGCAGTTGCCATAACATCTGGTGTGGTCTTCCGTAAGGAGAGGGAAATAACACAGTGGTAGAGCACCTGCTTTGTACAGAGAAGGTCCCTGGTATCTTTCAATAGGGCGGGGACTATTTCCTGCCTGAAGCCCTGGGGAGTCACTCACTGTCAGTGCAGGCAATACTGACCTACTTATTTATATTTATTAAATGTGCATATCACCCTTCATCTGAACAGCAAAGAGAAGTTCACAACATAAAAACACAAAATGAAAACACAAATACGTAATAAAGCAAAAGCAAAAGAAACCAATAACTCCCTAGCATCCCACAGCAGTCTGACTCAGTATAAGGCAGCTTTGTATGTTCCTTTCAGTCTTAAAAAGGTAAAGGGAGCCCTGACCATTAGGTCCAGTCGTGTCCGACTCTGGGGTTGCGGCGCTCATCTCGCTTTATTGGCCGAGAGCCGGTGTACAGCTTCCAGGTCATGTGGCCAGCATGATTAAGCCGCTTCTGGCGAACCAGAGCAGTGCATGGAAACGCCGTTTACCTTCCCTACCTTTTTATCTACTTGCACTTTGACGTGCTTTCAAACTGTTAGGTTGGCAGGAGCTGGGACCGAGCAACGGGAGCTCACCCCGTCGCAGGGATTTGAACCGCTGACCTTCTGATCAGCAAGCCCTAGGCTCTGTGGTTTAACCCACAGCGCCACCTGGGTCCCTTACTCCTTTCAGTCTTGTATTTGGGCTAATCCTGAAGCCTGTTCCACAGGAAGCTCTTTGTAGTTTTGGCCCTCAGGCTGGACCTTGGTATTAAAGAAACATTTGGAACAAATCTGTTCTGTATCATTTCCTGTTCACTTGTTTATACAGAATAGTTTTGAACCCGCCCTCCATTGCAAAGCAATCTCAGAGCAGGGTACAAGAAGACAACTGAAGCCACCAAAGGCCTCTGATCTTTAGAACGCCAAGTAGAGATCCCTCAAAACAAGCAAAATGCAGCACCCTTAGAAATGGCTGACCTCCCAACCAGAAATGGACGGATCCCTCCTGCACTACAGCAGCTGTGACAGCCTTTAAGATCCTCTCAGAGAACCAAGATCATAAGCCCACATATTGAATCCACTGGATCAGTAAAAGGAGAAACGTTTGCTTACATAGTGTGTTCCCTCCACGCAGATGCTCCAGCCCCTGTTCCCCACAAGAGGCTCTTAAGTCTGGGCACTGTTAATTCATAATGGGATGACCTCTTATCTTAAGGAACTGCCAGCTTTTCAGTGTTCTGGTTCAACCTAATCCTTTTAAAGCCAGTATGTTCTAATCTGGAAGTTGCAATGTTTTAACACAGGAACTTGGATCAGAAGGAGGGTGCTTAACCCTCCCCTCCCCTGCTGTTTCACCCCACAACTCCCCTCTTCCTGCTGCTTTCCCTCCAGCCCACACTGAGGAAAGGGGGCTGGAAGAGAGAAGATTGGAGTCTTTGGGGGAAACCAGTTGGCAGGGAGGGGTTTTGTTGCCTTCCTCCTGGCTCAGAGTTTCTTCATTTCAAATCATACCCTCCTGGCTCTGATTGGCACAGGAAAAGCAGTGGCTTGACTTTAAAAGCAGGAGGCTGAAGTGGAACACATAGATGCAGCCACAGCTATATCACATTAGGGAAAAATACTTCTTGAAGATCTCAGATTTGATAGATTGGCCCCAGTGCTATTTTTCTAGGGAAAGAGGTGCCAGAACTCACCATGAATGCCTCCCTCGTTCTCTGGCAATGGCGCCCATCTGAGAGGAGATGCAACTGAGTTCTGATGAGTTCCCCCTGAAAACAGCCCTGGATTGGCCCATGTCGAACCCCTGGATGTGGAGCTCTGGGTTTTCATGTCAGTTTGCCCTCTCACAAAAACTGTGTCCGGTCTTACCTTTCTAATTTCCCACAGCACCTTGGTCAGATCTCCAGTTTTTGGCTTAGAAAGTCCTCACTGTCCTAAACTCTCAACCCTTAAGGAGCTTCCTCAATCAAAAGGAGACATGTTAGAGTTAGACTAAATGATGGAAAGAATCAGTTACAGGTAGATAGCCGTGTTGGTCTGTCATAGTCAAAAGAAAATAAAAAAATTCCTTCCAGTAGCACCTTAGAGACCAACTAAGTTTGTTCTTGGTATGAGCTTTCGTGTGCATGTATCTGAAGAAGTGTGCATGCACACGAAAGCTCATACCAAGAACAAACTTAGTTGGTCTCTAAGGTGCTACTGGAAGGAATTTTTTTATTTTGATGGAAAGAATGACATCAGAATGGTGGTTAATGTTTGTCCATTTGGCATTCATTTAAAACTCCTCATTTCAAACCAAAGGAAGACGCTAGTCCACACACCTCTTACCCCAGTCTCACTGAAATCTATGGGTGCCCTCCAGTATAAGACACATCACCAAGGTTTGTTCGCAATGTTGTTGAAGCCAACTGTTTCCCACTTCACTGAAGGTTATTATTATGACCAATCTTAGATCAAGCTCTGTATCTTGAGAGTACAGGTTATATCGCTACTGTTCTCTGTGGTGGTGCGACACCAAAATAGAAAGTGGCTTTGCAATCTGGCAGGAGGGATATGGAGAGATTTGTGGAAAGGAGGGCTCCAACCTACTCCCTTTCTCCAACTTCTCCCCAAATACTGTTCTGATCTGCATACAGTTATTCTGCACACCAGATTTATGAATTCTTGAGACAGAATGTCTTTTCTTAACAGCTGGCATCTTTCTTGAAAATCCATGCAGCATATGATATGGACTTTAATGGGCTTTGAAACAAGCACAATTTACTTCAGCACCATGGGGAAGAGACAAAATTGCTCTCAGGAACTGATTTTAAATTATTTCAAGGACACTTAGACCATTCAACCCCCACAGTTCCGCCCCATACATTAACGGCACAACAACCTTCCCTGTAAAGATTTTTAATGCAAAGTTCACAATGCTATGAAATGTACTGCTTTGCCACAAGTGAAATTTAAAATGGCTTCTGCTGGCTTCCAGGTAGTTAATTTAGGAGCTAAAAGATCCCTTTCTAAGAGAGTTTATTTGTTAAATTACACACCTAGTTGGAAGTACGTGCTCTAACCATCCAGAGATCATTTTGATCTTTTGGGTCCCTTCCCAAAGATGACCATTTTGATTTTTACTTTAGTTCATCATTAGTTGTGCTCCAGTCTCTGGCAGAGATCTCCAGACTTTCTCAAAAGTCATTAAGGCTTAATGGTGCTAGCAAGGTAAGTGCCATCTCCATACTGTAATATTGATAGCTTATAATTCAGAGCAGATGGCAGGGAAGAAACTTGGACTTTGAAGTTTGTTAATGGTATTATTGACATAAATTAAAAAGCATGCACAGCAAGCAGGATGGGGGTTGTCATCTGGCCGTCAAAGCACAAGGTCTTAGCTAACAGACTCGTGCCAATGTTAGCATGTGAAAAGTGGTAGACCAGGAACGAAACGCCGCAGCATTCCCTTGCAGCTAACGAGAGTGTTCCTGCACTGTTCAGGGCTTTCTGATAGGGGAGGTTTCAGGAAAGGGAGAAAGAGACCTCTCCTTTCTTTGCCACCTGTCCTGAAGCCTTCCCCAAACCCCTGTGCTATATATAAGCTACTGAAAGGTTGAGATTCAGAGTTGGCTGCCAGACCCAAACTTGGGAGGGGTTTCTGGAGAGTGGTGAAGAGATCCTGAAATCTCTCCATATAGTACAAGCAAACTTTTTAGATGCATGGCATCTATAATAATAATAATAATAATAATAATAATAATAATAATAATAATAATAAATAATTTATTTGTACCCCGCCCATCTGGCCGGGTCTCCCCAGCCACTCTGGGCGGCTTCCAACAAATATCAAAATACATTAAAATATCACAGATTAAAAACTTCCCTAAACAGGGCTGCCTTCAGGTATTTCCTAAATGTTATGTAGTTGTTGATTGCTTTGACCTCTGATGGGAGGGCGTTCCACAGGGCGGGCGCCACTACCGAGAAGGCCTTCTGCCTGGTTCCCTGTAGCTTTGCTTCTCGCAGTGAGGGAACCGCCAGAAGGCCCTCGGCGCTGGATCTCAGTGTCCGGGCTGAACGGTGGGGGTGGAGACGCTCCTTCAGGTATACAGGACCGAGGCCGTTTAGGGCTTTAAAGGTCAGCACCAACACTTTGAATTGTGCTCGGAAACGTGCTGGGAGCCAATGTAGATCTCTCAGGACCGGTGTTATGTGGTCCCGGCAGCCACTCCCAGTCACCAGTCTAGCTGCCGCATTCTGGATTAATTGCAGTTTCCGGGTCACCTTCAAAGGTAGCCCCACATAGAGCGCATTGCAATAGTCCAAGCGGGAGATAACTAGAGCATGCACCACTCTGATGAGACAGTCTGCGGGCAGGGAGGGTCTCAGCCTGCGTACCAGATGGAGCTGGTAGACAGCCGCCCTGGACACAGAGTTAACCTGCGCCTCCATGGACAGCTGTGAGTCCAGAATGACTCCCAGGCTGCGCACCTGGTCCTTCAGGGGCACAGTTACCCCGTTCAGGACCAGGGAGTCCCTCACACCCGCCCGCCCCCTGTCCCCCCAAAACAGTATTTCTGTCTTGTCAGGATTCAACCTCAATCTGTTAGCCGCCATCCATCCTCCAACCGCCTCCAGGCACTCCCACAGGACCTTCACCGCCTTCACTGGTTCTGATTTGAAAGAGAGGTAGAGGTAAAACCTATTCCCTATCTCCAAGATACTTACTTTAAGCTGTTTCAGGCTTAACCAGTTCAATTCACTCTCTTCCTTCCATTTTCCTGCCCTGCTCGACTTGACTCTTGTGCCTCACTCCCCTCAACAATTTGCAGCTCCTAGAAGCTCACAGTTCCTTGCTGGACCACTCTGGGGTGTTTTTCAAATTGTCTATGAATGAATGAATGAATGAATGAATGAATGAATGACTGTGAGCTCAAATACCTCTGCATGCCAATGGAGTCCTCCATATCACTATCTATTCTGAGGGTGGCCTGTCGCACTTCAAATCTGACCAAACTTCCATATTGGAGGTGGGGGATGATAGTTTAACCCAGGAGTGTAGTTAAGTAATTTTAGCCTCCAGACATTATAGCATGAGCTTTCCAAACTTTTCATGTTGGTGACACACTTTTTAGACATGCATCATTTCACAACACAGTAATTCAGTTTTACTGTCAAACCAGAGGTTAAACTAACCCCTTTCCAGCCCCGGGGGAAGCATTCATGCGACACACCTACGCACTGCAGCCAACACACTAACGTGTCGCGACACACAGTTTGGAAAGCTCTACATTATAGTCTTACTGGGGGCGGGGAGAGGGCGATCTTTAAATGATATGTATTTCATTTCAAAATGCGGTAAGCTAGGTCTGCTGCATTTGGGTCCTGGATGTTGACCCGAAAGTCCTGCCTAGACAGTACCACTGGTTTAGCACAGAGTCTGTCTCAATTCACATCAAAGCAACTGTAAGGTCTACAAATAAAGCTGCTCTCTTACTGTTGTTGCACATAATGAGAAAGTAGGTGGCTTAAACCATAAATCTGGATGCAAGTACTTTTTCTTTCTAAAATCCAACTTGTTCCTTGGCTATGAAATGATTTTGCTCTACCTTGTTAGTAATGCAGTTTATTACGCAAGTAATGGCTATGTATTTTAGATGGCATGTCTAAAAGACTTATAGGCCTTCACAGTTAAGGTTTTTTACAGCCTTTTTTATAAGTAGGTATATATCCTTGAGCTCCATTCTGTGGACAGAGTAATATATGTAATGAGAAGCAATAATCACACTGGAATTAATTAAAGCATGAAGGTAAAACTGAAATAAGGTAGTTATCTTGGATGTTATTGCAAGAACAGAAGCAGATACGAACACATTAGTACTTTTACTGGGATGTTTGTAGAATGCAGCAGCTGAACAAAATCTAGAATTCACCATGAATATCTTGATAATGATAAAGACAGATATTATAAAAATATACAAAGCACCAGAAATTCCAGCTAAAATGGAAATATTATGGAAATCTGGGAACACGGTAGAATTTATTAATTAACAGATTTGGTTAATTTAGGACTTTTTAGTTTAGTCTTTCGTGGACTTTTTAGTTCAAAAGACACCTGCTTCTTGGGAGAAAACCAATGACAAACCTAGAGAGCATCTTAAAAAGCAGAGACATCACCTTGCCAACAAAGGTCCGTATAGTTAAAGCTATGGTTTTCCCAGTAGTGATGTATGGAAGTGAGAGCTGGACCATAAAGAAGGCTGATCGCCGAAGAATTGATGCTTTTGAATTATGGTGCTGGAGGAGACTCTTGAGAGTCCCATGGACTGCAAGAAGATCAAACCTCTCCATTCTTAAGGAAATCAGCCCTGAGTGCTCACTGGAAGGACAGATCCTGAAGCTGAGGCTCCAAGACTTTGGCCACCTCATGAGAAGAGAAGACTCCCTGGGAAAGACCCTGATGTTGGGAAAGATGGAGGGCACAAGGAGAAGGGGACGACAGAGGATGAGATGGTTGGACAGTGTTCTCGAAGCTACTAACATTAGTTTGACCAAACTGCGGGAGGCAGTGGAAGATAGGAGTGCCTGGTGTGCTCTGGTCCATGGGGTCATGAAGAGTCAGACATGACTAAATGACTAAACAACAACAAAAGGCAAGTAAGAGGTGGCATGGATGAAGTTTATAAAATTATGCCTGGCATGGGGAAGGTGGATGTAGATACGTTTTTCTCCCTGTCTCGTAACTCTAGAACTTATGGAACTCCAGTGAAGCTAAGCTGAATATTGGAACATTCAGGACAAACACAGCACATAATTAAGCTTATGGCACTCCCTCCCTCAGGAGGCATGGGTGGCCACCAGCTTGGAAGGCTCTATAAGAGGATTAGAGGCATTCATAGAGGACAAAGCTATCAATGGCTACTAGCCAGGGGTGGCCATACTCTGCCTCCATGGTTGGAGGCAATATGACCGTGTTGCTGGAAAACATACGAGGGAAGAGTGCTCTTGTGCTCAGATCCTGCTTGTGGGCTTGACTAAATATTGGGAGGGAGGTCAGATGAGCAATGCC
This sequence comes from Darevskia mixta, assembly GCA_034641385.1. Lineage (NCBI taxonomy): Eukaryota > Metazoa > Chordata > Lepidosauria > Squamata > Lacertidae > Darevskia > Darevskia mixta. The sequence continues at coordinate 1,404,820 of JAWWNH010000139.1, read as the reverse complement.
CCATATAATCAATCACAAGCCATGGCACATGCAAACCATTTGAATGGGAATGCCCATCAACTTTGGGGGAGCCAGGCCCCATCAAATATTTTATTGGAGGGCACAAAGGGACCTTGGCTCCTATGCTTGTGGGTTTCCTGCAGGCAACTGTGTGGCCACAGTGGGAACAGGATTCTGGACTAGGTGGGCCACTGGCCTGATCCAGCAGGTTCTTCTTATGGTGAGAACCATAAACGGTACTAGGGATGAAATTTTGATTCTATTTCCGATCTATGTCATTTTCACATGTGTAAGTCTGTCCACATAAAACTGCGTTTCTAAAAAAATCCTCATATAAATTTGCTTTCGAAATAATGTATTTAAATGCATGTTTAATACATTGCATACACACATTTATAAATCTATTTTCTCTCAAAAAATGCATTTTGAGACAAATGTTGAACATTTGACTTGTAGTAATAAAAATAAACGTTTGGACCTCACTCACCCACCAAACAAAAATAATAAACAATAACACACATACAAAATCAATACGTTTCCTTTCCTAATTTCCTTTACATTTTGGTTTGACTTCCTCCTGTCTATCCCTCTGTGTTTCATTTGTATTTTGTTATTTCAATTGGCAATTTCATTTTACTATTTAACATTATATTCCTTATTCTATTTTAACTTATCCAGTTTTCTATATTCATACTTTACTTATATTTTCTTAATTTTCATAAAATAAAATTCTAAACTTACTCAATTTCTCTTATATTAAATTCCACTTTCCAACTTCAGTTAATTTCAATTATACTTCAATTAAACTTCATATTTATCATAAACATTCTATTCTTTCTTGTATCTACTCAATTATTATTTTACTATTCTAAATTTAATCTGTAAACTACTATAGCTTCGACATTATTTCATTTTTACATTTTATAATATTTTTTAAGATAGTCTTTAAATTTTTTCCAATCTTCTTCCACTGCTTCCTCCCTCTGGTCGCGGAGTCTCCCGGTGAGTTCAGCGAGCTCCATATAGTCCATCAATTTCATCTGCCATTCTTCCAAGGTCGGAAGGTGAGTGAGGTTTGTTTGTTTATGTTTATGTGTATAAAATTAATAAATATTATTTGAAAAAAAATAAACGTTTGGAGCTGCTTAATGCTCTGAGTGGTCAATCAGAACTGTTCAAAAAAAAATTTAAAAAAAGAATAAACAAACTGGACTTTGATTCTGTAAGCTAACTGGCATGGAGGGAGAAGAGCAGCTAAGGGGAGGAACCAAAAAACACACCCAGGTTATTTTCTGCCAAGCTCTGTCCAGTGGTGTGGAAGGCAAGCAGCAAAATAGCAGTGCATATGAGTGCGTGAAAAAATGGGGGGCGGGGGTGGGAGAGAACCCTCATGTACCAAACATGCACACAGAAAAATCAGGTCTTAATGACTTGTTTGCAAGATATGGCCCTTATCCGAACATAGCCATGCATTTTGAAACGGGATGCAACTGACAACAATTTTCATTATAAAGATACATCAACTGATAGCAGGGGGAAATGACATAATAAAGAACAGAACAGAATCAGAAGTTGGTTGCAATTGCTTGAACCGAAGGGTAAAGTTTTAAACACCTCTCAAAAGAGAGCAGTAGTAAAACGGGTGCAAAAGGGCTCTTTTAACCAAAGAGTTAAAAACAACAACAAAGCAGTGCAACAGCCTTTGGCTTCTGCCAACTCCTGTTTGCACCGTCATGATTTGCATTTGGAGGGGGAGGAGAAATGAAGCACGACCCACAGCGATTCCCAGTCCACTACAGAGTTAACAGAAATGACAGGGGAGGTAGAATGGAAGGGTGATGTGGACAAGAGCTGGCACGTGTCACGTCTCACCGCTTCCCGCAGAGGCAGAGCTCTATGCAGCCCGAAAGGAGAGCCAGAGAGTGTAAATGCCTTTGCTGCCTGTCAGGTTGATTAGATGCAACAAGCAGGGCTGGAGATTTTGAGGAGCGACAGGTTAGCAAGTCCGGCTGATAAGGAGCCAGGCCTGTCACTCCTCTGGTCCTTCCAGAGAGCATCTCTCCTCTGGCAAGGCTGCTCTGCTTCTCCCTAATTACAAGCTTCTGTACAGATTTCCGAAGGAGGGTAGAGTTACTCTGCAGCAACCATGTAGAGAGGAGGAAATGCTACCTGGATGAGGGAAAGCATGAGCTACTCTATAGTCTGCTTACTAAGGCCATGGAAGTTCATGAGAACCCTCCTGGATCAGACGAAAAGCTTCATCCAGCATACTGGGCATCCAGGAGCTTCTGTGAAGATTACAAGCAGCGCTCATTTGTTACGCCAAACATCTAGTTGTCCAGCAGCACTCCTGCATATGAACATAGAGACTCCATCTAGCTAAGGGATAATATGGTATGGGAACACTGATATATCACAATGTCTGACATGGTTAGCAAAATTACCAAAAACAGAAAGAATACGAAGGACATGTAGATGTTGGTTCTTATGCCTATGATGCAAATAAAGCCCATTTATTTCATCCTACCAATGATCATCGCATATTAGGTTCATAGCTGTCAACCCTCCCTTTTTTTGGTGGGAAACTCCCTTATTCCAATGCCATTTCCTGCTGCTATCCCAGATTGCTGCTATCCCTTAAATTTCCCGGATTTCAAAGGAAGCAGCTCCTCTCCCTCCCTGCCGGCCAGGGAGGCTCCTCAGCTGCGTTGCTCGGCTGCCAATATGGAGTCTGAGACCGACTGGGGGCGGAGCTTGCATGCCTTGTGCAGCCAGACCCTCACGCCCAACCAGACAGACAGCCTGTCTGCCGTCTACGCACTCGCTCTTTCACTCACCCGTTCGCGCGCAGCCTCTGGAGCGCAGGGTGGTGAGGCTACTTGGTGCCATTGCACCGCCCTCGCGGCATCCCTTATTTTCAAATCCGAAAGTTGACAGCTATGATTAGGTTGCATCCAATTAAGTTTTACTCAAAGTAGACTCACTAAAATGAACATAACTAAATTAGTCACGTCTGTTAGTTTCAGTGGGTCTATTTTAGCAGGACTAGTATTGGATGCAAGCCATATGATTTTCTAGTGATCTGGCAACATTTTTGCAACAATTCGAGAAATCTGGACTACCACGGTCAATGTGGCCTCATTTTCAAATGTGATCCATTTTAAGATGTTGGCATCAAGTTTTGTTGGCTTTGCTGAAGCAAACTAAGACAAAATGGGTACTAAAGGACAAGAGAAGCAGCCTGCCTCCTTGGCTGCATTTCAAAGGAGCAAAACACAAACAGATCCAAGAATTAAAAGACACTATCAACAACAAAACACCTGCAGATCAGGCAGGCAGTAAAAATCGGAGGGTGATGGGAACATCACCAAGCAGGGAGGTGCATCAAGGTGGCAAATGGCACAGAATTCAAACACCTTGGTAGATAAATCCTGGAGATGGAGCAGATTATAAGGAAAGAACAAAAAAGGGCATGCTCCACTTAGCATAAATGTTAAGTCGATGAGGGCAAGTCTGTTTTTCTGTGTGGGTATGATGCACTTTTTCCTAAGCAACTCTTCTGCGACCATCTGTCAGGAATCTGCCAGCCCCTGCCAGTCCAGCTCTGAGTGTTTATAGAGAGCCACAACCTGTTTTAACAACAGATTCATCTTTGAGTGAAACTGGCAGTCCAATCTCGGGGGAGGAGCAGTTAGTGGCTGGGAGCCAGGGAGTGTCAGGGGTCCAGAGAGATAGTGGGAGACCTGGCACCACCCAGCAGACTCGAGCGGAGGGGGAAACGTCAGTTCCGGTGCATATATCACGTAGGAGAAGGCGGCAATTTAGGATGCCGAAACTTTGGTGTTGGCGCCAAAACAGGAGGGAGGCACTTCCGGATTCTGCTAGTGACTGAGCAGACATGATAAGGCTGAGCTCTGCACTGTAAATAGTTTGGCACTGAATAAAAGGACTTAAAGACAAATGGCTTTGGCATTTCTATTGAACAACCGATAAGAGAACCTGACACCATCCAACCATCTCTTTCCAAACAGCAGAAGTATGCTCCAATGGATGAATCTTTTTCCCAACATGGGGCTCGAACGGATTACCCTGAGATTAAGAGTCTGAGCTGATAGGATATGTTTGGGTCGAAGGTGTAGAAGTCATTTAGTTCCTGAGCACTCCGAACTCAGGAATATCCAAACAGTGGTTCCTAGAGAAACATAAAAACACAAGCACTAGCCAAAACTGCTGGCAAAGGACAATAGTGGTAAAAGCCCCTGCTTTGCATGCAGAAAGCCCCAGATTCAGCCCATGGTGTCACCAGCTACAAGGATCAGGTAGCCACTGATGGGGAGGGGGACTCTGCCTAGGTGCCAATTACTCTGACCAGGTTTAAAGCACCTTTTTATATTCCTACGCTAAATGGGGAATGGTTTGAGTTCATTTGTACGTGGAAGGTCCTAGGTTCAATCTGTGGTATCTCCAGGCACACCAAGGTAAGACTCCTGTTTAACACTCTGAAGAGCCACTGCCAGAGTAGACAATACTGAGCTACATGGACCAATTGGCCTACTTGGTATAAGGTAAAAGGTAAAGGACCCCGGATGGTGAAGTTCAGTCAAAGGCAACTATGGGGTGTGGCACTCATCTCGCTTTTCAGGCTGTGGGAGCCGGTGTTTGTCCACAGACAGCTTTCTGGGTAATGTGGCCAGCATGACTAAACCACTTCTGACGCAATAGAACACTGTGACAGAAGCCAGAGCGCACGGAAATGCCGTTTACCTTCCCACCACAGCAGTACCTATTTATCTACTTGCGCTGGTATGCTATCAAACTGCTAGGTTGGCAAGAGCTGGGACAAAGTGACAGGAGCTCACCCCATAGCTGTCAACCCTCCCTTTTTTTGGTGGGAAACTCCCTTATTCCAACGCTGTTTCCCGCTGCTATCCCGGATTGTTGATATCCCTTAAATTTCCCGGATTTCAAAGGAAGCAGCTCCTCTCCCTCCCTGCCGGCCAGGGAGGCTCCTCAGCTGCGTTGCTCGGCTGCCAATAAGGAGACTGAGACCGACTGGGGGCGGAGCTTGCATGCCTTGTGCAGCCAGACCCTCACGCCCAACCAGACAGACAGCCTGCCTGCCGTCTATGCGCTCGCTCTTTCGCTCACCCGTTCGGGCGCAGCCTCTGGAGCGCAGGGTGGCGAGGCTACTTGGTGCCATTGCACCGCCCTCACGGCATCCCTTATTTTCAAATCCGAAAGTTGGGGAAAATCCCTTATTTCCAAATCCAAAAGTTGACAGCTATGGCTCACCCCGTTGCACAGATTCGAACTGCTGACCTTACAATCAGCAAGTTCAAAAGGCTCAGTGGTTTAGACCACAGCACCACCCGCATCCCTCTTGGCTTGGTATAGGCACGGGATTTCTACGCAGGCCCTGGCAATGGGACAGTTTTATGGCATATCTGAGATTCTTCTGTGAAATATTGGGTATGAGTGCACTAATAGGAGATGGGTGCATCTGCCTTTGTTTCTGCATGTTTATCTATAAATGCAACATACTAAATGGCTTCCTTGTGATCCTTGTGGATACTTTTCTTGTGCAGCAAAGAGTACCCATAGATGAATCTGTGAATCCAAACACGAGAAAATTTTGATGGGGGGGAGAGATCCCTTAGCAAACTCTGAGCATGCAGGAGCTATTTAGTTAACAATGGTAGTAGCTATAGGAAAATAAATGAAGGTTGATACCGTACAGACTCTCTCCCCCCTCCACAGCCTCGCTCTGCAAATAAGGAACCAACCTGCAGCCAGAGGCTTGCCTCAGGAGACCATCAAATGTCATAGAGCCCCTGTGGCACCCACTGCATGCTGCCAAGGGGAATTAGCATCATCTCCAGGGGAGACTCTCCTCTCCATTTCAATTTAGCAAGGACAACAAGTGCCAGGCAAACTCAGGCTCTTAAGAGTGGCAAGAGACTGGGGAGACAGGGCGGAACCAGAGAACCCGACTTTTCTTCATCTTTGTGGATGCGGAAGAAGCAAAACACAATGGCCTTTAAGGGGACAGTGGCACTGAACAATGAGACTGGGAAACCCATGGCATCCCTGACGGGTTTCTGATGAGTTCCAGAAGTAATGGATTTGGACAGAAAAGCAGAGGAATCCTACCAAGAGAGAGGGGGGCAAAAGAGCAGGAGATCCAATCGCTCCAGACCACAGCAGACAGAAACTGGTGCAAATACATGAACCAGGGTGGATAAAAATCAACGATTTTTAAAAAAAAATCAAAAAAATCGGATTTTTTTGATTTAAATCGGATTTTTTTCATTTAAATCGGATTTTTTTGATTTAAATCGGATTTTTAAAATAAAATGCTTTTGGAGGAAAAATCTTTCTAAATATAGTCTTCTATTTAAGTTACATTGTAGTCCAATGGCTATTCATCAGGAAATAAGGATTTGTTTTAAGTTTATCAAGTGTGCTAAAACTCGGTCTAAGTTTTTTAAAAAAAATGTTTAACCACATCAGTTAACAAACATGGATACATATGCTATCATGTTATTGTTTTAGTTAAATAAATTGTTTAAATGGTTATTAAGGAAATGATTATTTTTCTCCTTCCAATAAAGTACAGCAGAAAAGTTGTCCAAATATAAACAGTTAACTTATTAAACCTCACCATAATTTCATAATTATCTGTCTATGTATTTCTAGTAGTATAACCAAATCAGTAATTTTTGATATAACTGTAAAAACTACTCTGAAAATTTATTATTCCAAAAATGAAACCTTCATATGGTTGTAAATATTAAGATTATACCAGCAAGAATGAGTCTTTCTGTAAAAAAAACATTTAAATCAAGTCTTACTGACTTGTGATTTAAATCAAGCCTTACTGACTAGTGATTTAAATCATGATTTAAATCGTGATTTAAATCAATTTGATTTAAATCAAATCCACCCTGACATGAACCATCTAAATCAGGCGTCGGCAAGGTTTACCAGCCATGGACCGGATCACGCCCACAGAGATCGTCCGTGGGCCGGACTGGCGCAGCGCGACGCTGGAAGTCGCATCTGCGCATGTCCACGGCGCCCAAAATTGCTTCTGCGCATGCCCAGACACCGAAAATCGTGCCTGCGCAGAAGCGATTTTCGGCGTCTGGACATGCGCAGATGCGATTTCCAGTATCTGCGTGTGTGCAGACGCAATTTCCGGCCCCGCTCGGCAGGTCCCCATGCCGTGCTGCACCGGTTTAGCGCAGCGCGCGGGGGACTCGCCGAGCGGGCGGCTCGGTACAGGGGCGGCTCGTGGGCCAGTAAACCGGTCTCCGTGGGCCGGATCCGGCCCATGGGCCAGAGGTTGCTGACCCCTGATCTAAATAGATGCTAGAATCTTAATGCTAGACCACAGGCAAGACTTGGAACAAGCAGGCTAGGGTCAGTCCTTCCCTCATGCGATGAGCCCACTAGGTCAGTGCCCTGTGCCCTGATAGGGGAACCTGAACAAAACAATCCAGCCCATGATTTGCATCACCTTCTTTCCCTTGTGGTAGATATGAACAGAAGGAGAGCCCTTCTGGATCAGGCCAATGGCCTGTCTGGTCCAGCATCTTGTTCTCACAGTGGCCAACCATATGCCTGAGGGGAGCAAGCAAGGAAAACAAGGAAAAACATGAGCACAAGAGCACGCTCCCCTCTCATGGTTTCCAGCAACTGGTATTCGTAAAAATTGCTGCCTCCAACTGTGGAGGTAGAGCATAGCCATCATGGTTGGTAGCCCTTTATAGCCCTCTCCTCCCCGAATTTGCCTTTTAAAACTATGCAAGCTGGTGGCCATCACTGCTTCCTGGAGGAGCAAGTTCCATAGTTAGACTACACAGTGCATAAAGAAGTACTTTCTTTTATCCATGTGAAATCTAGAAGCTCATGTATGTAATCCAGTGCCTTGGCATCAAATTAGAGAATGTTTGTTGTGCTTCAGTCCCATGGAAATCAATGGAACTTAAGATGAATTTTCTGATTTTCCTGTAACGAACTGCAACTCTCCTCCTCTAGATTAGAGTCCATCTCCGATAATGGCTACCCAGGGGCCCTGGAAAGCTCATGAACTGGGTATGATGGGCACGGCCAGTCTCTGGGACATAATGGCAATGGTGAACATAGTGCCTGTTAACTATTTTACTCCTGTAAAATTTCAGGCTGTAATTATATGCTGCTGGTATTTTAGTTTTCTCTCTTTTATAACGACTGTCTTAATACTTTAAAGACTTGTTTTAAATAACTGTATTTTGCATTCTATGATTTGACTGTTTTTATTATATGTTGTACATCACCCAGAGAACTTAAGTTAAAGCGTGTTTAATACACACTGTAAATAAAGAAAAATGTCCATATTGCGCAAGCTTGTAAAAAGAGCAGAAAGTATATACATATGTGTGTGTGTGAGAGAGTGTGTGTGTGTATCTATATATATAAAAATGTTCCCATTGCGTGCGCGTCCGAAACACCCTTGCTCCGTAACCGCTGGACCAAATCGCATCAAATTAGGACACAAATTAGGAAGGGAGGGAGGAAAGAACAGGGAAGGAAGAACGGAAAAATTGAGGGAGGGAGGGAGGAAATAGTGAACGAAGAACAGAGAAAGGGAGGGAGGGAGGGCAGAGAAAAGGAAGGAGGGACAAAGGAAGGAAGGAAGGAAGGAAGGAAGGAAGGAAGGAAGGAAGGAAGGAAGGAAGGAAAAATGGAGGGATGAAGGAAAGAAGGAGGGATGAAGGAAAGAAGCCGGGAGACGGTTGGATGACTCCGCCCACCACAATGATTGGCACTGAGGTGGCCTTGCCTGGGGTTGGGCTGGATCACCTTTGGGGTTCCCCTGGACACAGAAACCCCCCCTTTTTACATGCCTGTATATATTATACATAATCTAACCTAAACTCAACATTAGACCTAAGCATTACAAAAACATTTCAAAAACCACAGCAATGCGTGGCCGTGGCCGCTAGTGTGTGTGTGTGTGTGTGTGTGTGTGTGTGTGTGTGTGTATAAATAATTTAGGGTCAGAAAATTCTGGCGTTTATTCCATGCACAATCTGGCTGATGGCTCTCACCCACCCCCCAACTACATCAATGATTCTGCATTCTGTTTTTCAGAGGAGGAGCCATGTTAAGTCTTTTGCGGCAATAGTCTTGATGCATTTTAAAGACTAAAAAAATTATTGTGGCAGATGCTTTCCCTGACGACAGTCCACTTCATAAGAAGCATTGTTATTCATTGTGTTAACTGCCATTTGCTTGAGCTCATGCTTTCCCAGCTAGGCAAGCAGGAGCATTAGCACAGCAACAACAACCTGACCACTGCCACCCAGTTTCTTATCCTGCAGTTTTATACCCGGCTCCAACACAGGTTATAATCTAAGGGTCCTTCAATGTGCAGCTTGACCCCTGGCTATTCAGCTTGAGATAATAATGTGTGCTTGTTGATAGCCTGTACTGCTGCATTCACTCCCTTACAAAAATAAATTACATGGGGGGATGACAAGGAACCAAAGGGCTCCCTTGCAGAACAGAAAGAGTCCTTCTGCCCAGTAGGAAGGAAAAATAATGAGAAACCAGGCAGCAGACTAGGGCACCTCTTGCCCCCTCCATTTGGAGGAAAAGCTTGTAAGGAAGATTCAGCAGCCTGTAATTTTGACTATCTTAAGTAATTTCAAATTGTAGAATCATAGAATCCTAGAGTTGGAAGAGACCACAAGGGCCATCCAGTCCAACCCCCTGCCAAGCAGGAAACACCATCAAAGCATTCCTGACAGGTGGCTGTCAAGCCTCTGCTTAAAGACCTCCAAAGAAGGAGACTCCACCACACTCCTTAATACATTGTACTCTTATAATACATTAAAGGACAAATTTGCATTTGCTTAAGAATCCAGGAATACCAGATTCAATTCTGCTTAACCAGAATACTATCAATGACATATCTGTGGAAAGATGCCAGTGCAAGTAAGGCAGGCCACAGGTTGCATTCCAAAGGTGAAGACAGGTGTAAAATCTTTAGAGTAGCAAGGTCTGTTGCAAAGCACCAATTCTCACTTCAGTGCAAACAGACATTGTCTGACAGGAGCTCTTCAAAATGCAAAAAAAACAACAACAAACAAACAAACAAACAAACAAACCCCAAAACCTTCCATGGACTAATCATTCAGGTTTCATTCTCTCCCTCTTTCACTTACACATATACCCAATCCCAAACTCAGGGTGGTATTCATTTGACTCCTTCTCAGAATAGACCTGTTGAAATTAATGGACTTGTTAGTAATGTCCATTGATTTCAGTGAGTCTGCTCTGAATAACATCAGCAGACTAAAGGGATTTCATTTCTCGGTGCTTGGTTCAGTGCAACCTGAAACACACACAAATGAAGCTTTCCCCTAGTGCCAAGAAATTATTAATTTCCTTAAGTCGGCTGACATTAAAATCACGTAACTAAAAAAAGTTTTTTTAAAAAGTGGTAACCCTAATTATGAACAAAACTAAGAGCACCTCTTAATTTTACAATGTCATGCAAAGAAGGACTTTCTCTGGACAGGGGCATGTGTGTGTGTGTGTGTGTGTGTGTGTGTGTGTGTGTTATTTATTCCGTTTCCTGCTCTACTGTCACTTTGGTGGATGTTCCGAGGACAGGTTAATTCCTCATGTCACCTTCTTGCATTGCCCTCACAGAGCTACAGACAGCCCCTGTCGCCCTTGTCAAGTACATTCAATTCGCTGCAGTGCTTCTAACCAGCAGTTCTTTATAGCCTTAAGGATCTGGCCTTGTGGGAGCCAAACCCTCTCAGCAGGAGTAGCAGAGAGCAATGGCTCAAGTAGGAGCAGGTCATTAAAAGTAGCTGGTGAAAGTTGAAGTTAATTAAGGCCAGCTGGCAGGTGCCACAGTGCTAAGGCCTGGTGCTGTGTGGCCAGGGAAGTTGCCTGGTATTGAGCTGTAGGCGCCGGCTGGTGCCTTTCCCCCAGTAGATATAAAATTCTCCCACAGGGCTACAGACAGAAAGAGATGAAGAGGGTTGAATTCTGCGGGAAGTCAATGTTCTTCAAAAAGGGTGGATAAGCTTTGGCCCTCCAGACAACTCCCAATTCCTGGCTATTGGCCAAGCTGGCTGGGACTGATGGGAGTTCAACAACATCAGGAGAGTCATAGGTTAGCCACCCATGTTCTACAATGTGAATAATAGAACAATAGAATTGTAGAGTTGGAAGGGACCCCAAGGTTCCTCTAGCCCAACCCCCTGCAATGCAGGAATCTCAACTATACCATCTAATACAGATGGCCATCCAACCTCTGCTTAAATACCCCCAAGGAAGGAGGAAAGTCCACCACCACCACCCAAGGGAGTCCATTTCACTGTGGAACACTTCTTACTGTCAGAAGGTTCTTCCTGATGTTCAGTCAGAATCTCCTCTCTTGTAACTTGAAGCCATTGGTTTGGGTCCTACCCTCCAGAGCAGCAGAAAACAAGCTTGCTTCATCTTCCACGTGACAGCCCTTTAGATATTTGAAGATGACTATCCCATCTCCTCTCAGTCTCCTCTTATCCAGGCTAAACATACCCAACTCCCTCAACCATTCCACATAAGGCTTGCTTTTCAGACCCTTGATCATCTTGGTTGCCCTCTGCACACATTCCAGTCTGTCAATATCCTTCTTAAATTGTGGTGCCCAGAACTGGACACAAGTACTCCAGGTGTGGTCTGAGCAAGGCAGAATAGAGTGGTGCTATTACTTCCCTTGATCAGGACACTATGCTTCTGTTGATGCAGCTTATAATAGCAATAGCTTTTTTTGCTTCTGCATCACACTGTTGACTCATGTCAAGCTTGTGGTCTACTAAGACCCCTAGATCCTTTTCACATGTACTACTGGCATTCTAATAATAATAATAATAATTTATTATTTGTACCCCGCCCATCTGGCCGGGTCTCCCCAGCCACTCTGGGCGGCTTCCAACAAATATACAGATATTTGTTTCACTATAGTTTCACTATAGAACTACAGTACATGGAAAATATACTGGCTCAGGAAAGCTCCATGGACTCCCAAGTTTGCATCCATCCCTAATTAATATCATAGTTCTCTATGGCACAGTACCTACAGAACTCCCTATATTAGTTTCTCTTTTATCTCCTTCTTTGACTGCCAACAGGGCTACTCCCACACTCTACCTGCAGTGGCACCCTGTGCCAGCCTCTTGTGCACATAAGCCCTCTTCCAACCTTTCTATTTCTGAAATGTGGCCTTGACAAAAGGTGTTGGCTTTGTGCAAGTGTGCTAGAGCAAGTGTGCCGTAATGTTGCTTGCTTTTTTTTTCATGGAGCATTGTATTAAGCTCAATTTGCCTTCATCTACTTAATTTGCCTTTAATCATCTAGCTCAGGATGATATATTTCTTCCTTATTCAGTGTTTGCTTATTTGGTGTTTAGCAAATTAGACTCTGCTGTTGCAAGTCTCACAATTCCCCTATGACTGAACAGTGAAAGAGGCGATGGTGGAACTAATTGTTCAAGAAGATCTTTTGCCAAAAACTTTTATTTAGAGAAAGTGTGTTGATTTGTTTCTGGACTTAAGCTTGCAGAGTTTCATTAGTTCTTAGCTGATCTACTTCTCGTCCCTCTTTTTTCCTCCTCTTCCTCCCCTTTCTTTATGCTTCTTTTCATACAGACCTGTGTCTTTTCTTAATTACTTAAGAAGCAAAAATATCCACCATTAAGAGTCACAAGTCTACTTTGCCAGTTGGATTTGGCTATTTGACAAAATCACCTGAGAGCAAATAAAGCTGATTCCGAGCAAGGACAGTGATATAAATTGCCTTTACTCCGAATTGGCTACTGTTGCCCTGATTTACTTACATGTTTGTTTGTTTATGTGTTGTTGTTGTTGTTGTTTTACATTTATAAACTAGCCATTCAACAAAATCATCCAGGTAGATAACAAAACAGTATAGTCAAACAGCCAAATCTGATTGGTTGAAGGGCGTTCGCCAGCAAATACACCTGTCTTCACTTTCTTAAACTTATAATACTTTTTGCCCTCACCTATACCAACCCAGAACAAATCATCTGTTCCACAAGAGAGTATACATATATCCCACTGCTGAATGCCAAGGCAGAAAAGAAATAGAGAAGGGTTGGTTGGTTGGTGTTTGTTTGTTTGTTGAAACCCCTTCCCCAAGCCATATGCAGCGAAACATAAGAGCAATGCTGCAGTTATTTCTGAGCTCCCTTTCCCCATGTTGGGATGATGGAGCAGCGATGGTGCAGCCACCATTCCTTAATCCAATGAGCATCAGTATCCAGGGTCATTCAGACTATGCACTGATGCAGAAGGGAGGCACTACTTGCTTCAGGATCTTAAACCTCTCTAGAACTTTTTGTTTTGTTTTAATTTGCATACTGCCTTTGCATGCTGTACTCAACTTTGACCCCGCCCCCCTCAAGCCAGGAACTTTCGTCCCATTGCAGTTTACCTTTAAACATCCAGTGCTCTTGGATCTGCAAGGCATAGCTGTCAACCCTCCCTTTTTTTGCAGGAAACTTCCTTATTCCAACGCCGTTTCCCGCTGCTATCCCGGATTGTTGATATCCCTTAAATTTCCCGCATTTCAAAGGAAGCAGCTCCTCTCCCTCCCTGCTTGCCGGCCAGGGAGGCTCCTCAGCTGCGTTGCTCGGCTGCCAATAAGGAGTCTGAGACCGACTGGGGGCGGAGCTTGCATGCCTTGTGCAGCCAGACCCTCATGCCCAACCAGACAGACAGCCTGCCTGCCGTCTACGCGCTCGCTCTTTCGCTCACCCGTTTGCGCGCAGCCTCTGGAGCGCAGGGTGGCGAGGCTACTTGGTGCCATTGCACCACCCTCGTGGCATCCCTTATTTTCAAATCTGAAAGTTTTTAAAAATCCCTTATTTTCAAATCCGAAAGTTGACAGCTATGCTGCAAGGTAAGCCTTCCCCCAAGCCCTTTTGAGAAATTAGTTCCTGTGATGCTTGGAAGAGAACATTATTGACCGTGGCATCACAACTGCAGAACGCCAACCAGGGAAGCTGTGGGGACAATGGGATAGATGCCCCCAACTGAGTCTACTAAGTCCCTTCTCCGATTAGTTAAAGTGGGGGAATGACTCATATTAAGAGATGTTTTAAAATAGAAACAGATATACAAATTTTTGAGGGCATAAGGATTGAGGGCACAAGGAGAAGGGGGCGACAGAGGACGAGATGGTTGGACAGTGTTCTCGAAGCTACCAACATGAGTCTGACCAAACTGCGGGAGGCAGTGGAAGACAGGAGTGCCTGGCGTGCTCTGGTCCATGGGGTCACGAAGAGTCGGAGACGACAAAACGACTAAACAACAACATACAAATTTTGAAATATTGCACTACATAAATAAAGAACATTTGTGTGTTGTTTTGCATGTTTAAATTGTTGTTCTTCATTTGTACATTGCCTTAAGTATGTTTTTATAGAAATAAAATATTAAAGGAATAAAACCCAAACAACCTTGAAATTCTCTGGCAGCAAATATAAATTGAGCTACTAGAATGTGTCCTTGAATTTGCTTGTTTGAATTGAGGATAACCACTAATTTGAATTCTGGCAGCTTTCCATGTTGTAGATTGTTAAATGTTCAGCTGCTGTCTAAGCGCACAACATCACCAGCCCCTGTGTGGTGGCAGCCGCCTGTTTGGCAGAAACTGATGTCTCCTCCACAGTTTCCTAGCTCCAAGGGTCTTTGTCACCCCCAGTGCAACCTACTGCCACTTGGATTAGTGCCGGAAACTTCCCATAATTAAGTTGATTATCATAATAGGGTGTTAAAAATCAAAACACAGCCATAAAAGTTCAAGTCCAACCAGTGTTTGCTAGCAAACTGCGAGACAACTGGAGCTGGGGTGTGATTTCTGCTCTCGAGAGCCCTGCAGAGCACAAGTATAGGTATACAGTACATAAAAAAAAACCTCAGGTGGTATGCAATTAGGGCAACATTTCATTGTTCAAAGGAAAGCTAAGCCAGCATAGCATTTCCTGGTTTGACAATTCCAGTCTCTTAATTGCTTCCTACCAAAGAAAACCATTAAATGAGCCATAAGCGCCAGGTGATGATTGCAATTATCATATGATAGCCTAATCACTTGGTGCATTCATTACATGGTGACAGATGTGCCATGTATTTTCATCTCCAAGCTGCAATGAATTATGGAAAGAGAGGGGTTTAACTAATCTTGTGAATAAATTGTGAATATGTTGATTGAATTAAACATACTCATGTAGATCCTGCAATCTGCCTAGCCACAGAAAGAGCACAAAATGTGGTATTAGTAATATAATTTAGCTTCCCGAGAATATGCATCCCTATGAATGTGGAACATATGACCAAAATAACTCAGAAGGGCCTAGGTAGTGCATCCCGTTAGAGGCTTGAAAACTGCACACATTCTCCATATTATTTGAGTAGTTCATTCACTGCTGCGCTGTACTGGGACCCCACATTACTCTGCTAAATTTTGGGAACATACTTACTAATAAGCAACATCAGGGCTGCTTGCCTCCTTCACAATGAACTTCCTAGTCAAAGTGTTGCTATGTTTTTGCTGCAAAAGACTAATAGTCCTCTGGATATTACTCTTAGTACTAATAGTCTTTATTAAATTGATATAGCCTCCCATTGGTAAATATTTCCTAGGTGGCTTACAAACAAGACAGCAAATATTACTTTAAAATATTCAGTAGTTTAAAAGTCTGGGTGAAAAATAAGTTCTTCACCTTTGAGGTTGCTATTCTACTGCCAAAAAGGCACTCTTATACATACCGGTACCTGTTGAACTACCAGAGATACAGTACAAATGCAAAACCAACTTCTAAAATCACGAGACCCCACACAAACATAGCTCAAACACCAAGTTTTGAAATCCTGACTGGCAATGCCTACTAATCTTTTCCCTTTCAGGTCAGTTTCCTTTCTACACAACCCAACATATCCAAATCAGTTTCTCTTTATATAGGATGAAGAGGTCTAAGGCTGCAAATATGAACCCGGATGACTTTTGCACCAATTAAACTGCCCTCTTCCTAACAGAGGTTAACAACATACACAGATACAACCTCTTCTTTCCTTGTTATGAATTGAATTAATCCCATCAGACTCCAAAGGCCGAAATACTCAGAGGCTGTTTGATATGGATCCCGCATCAACTGAGCAACAATCTAGTTTCGCTCCATCTTTTTCCTGTTCAAAAGCACTGCAAAACTAAATACTGTACATAAAGGTTATTACATTCACTCATATATGTTTTTCTAAGCTATATGCTATCATCCTTAGTGGCTTGGTCACTAACAATGAATATTGATTAATGATCAATCAAGATTGAGTAGGAATATACTTTTTTCGAAACCTTCAGCAATGTGAAGAAGTAATAAAGTGTTCCTCTGAGCATATACCAAATCCTTGTTTACTGCTGTACCAAATTCTAGCTCCTATGCTAGTAATTCCTAAAATGTATGTCAGGGTACAATGGTATGCTGCCTGCAACAAATAATTAAATTGTGAAGGCCAAGAAAACCAACATACAAAAGAGCTTGCCTGTTGGAACTCTGCATCCTATATAATAAAGAGCCTGTGTCCCTCCGTAGCTTTCCGTCCGTCAGTGGAAATCGCAACTGCGCGTGCGCTTCACTGACACACGGATTGGAGGACGCAGACCAATAGGAGCGGGGGCAGCGGCGCAACGCACCACTTCCCGCAGCCTCCTGCTGTCGGCCATCTTCAGCGGACCTTTCCGCTGTAGGAGCGGGGGTGCCGACGCTCCCTCCGCCCGGGACAGGGGTTGCTCCGCCGCCGCCGCCGCCTGCCCGCCCGCCCCGCGATGCCGAAGCTGACGCAGCTGCAGCCGCCTCTCAGGCTGAGGCGGCAGCTGCTGCTGCGCGCAGACTGAGGCGACGCGCGGGAAGGGGCGGTTGGCCGGCGCGGCTGCTGCTGCTGCAGCGGCGGCTGCTCCAAGACGCTCCCTCCGCCCGGGACAGGGGCTGCTCCGCCGCCGCCGCCCGCCCGCCCGCGATGGGAGGGAGACGCGAACTACGGCAGCTGCTGCTGCGCGCAGACTGAGGCGACGCGCGGGAAGGGGCGGTTGGCCGGCGCTGTGTGTGTGGGAGGGGGAGGGAGAGGGAGGGAGACAGAGCCAAACTGTTTGTGGAGGTCTGGGAAGTGGGGGGGGGAGGAGGTGTGTGTGTGTGTGTGTGTGTGTGTGTGTGTGTGTGTGTGTGTGTGAGAGAGAGAGAGAGAGAGAGGGAGAGAGAGAGGCGAGCTGTGGGGGGAGGTGGGGGGGGAGATGGCTGTGGGGGGAGGGAGGGAGAGGCGAACTGTGTGGGAGGTGGGGGGGATGGGTGTGGGGGGGAGGGGGGGAGGGAGACAGGCAAACTGTTTGTGCAGGTCTGGGAAGTGGGGGTGGCCGCCGCTCCCCCCATATACCCCGCCGCCGCCGCTAGCGCCCATTATTAATGGGCTTAATTCAACTAGTGATAAGAATAAAAGTCTATATTTATGTTGCACACAAACACAAAGCATTCACTGTACAAGCAGAAAGGCAAAGCATACCTTCATGTTTGTGCAATCAGTGTTAGTTTGAAAAGTGTCTATAGAAATGATGCAGCATGCTTCCTTGTGTGATCAGAAATGCTGATTGCCCCAGGGTTCCTGATCACATGGACGGCCTCGCACACAAATGTACACCCATAGGCCCTTTTCACACTAATGCTGAACATATGGAAGCTGAGGAGAGATCAGCAGGTGTGCCCATGTTGTCGAGGGCATACCAGCATGCATGATCTCACTTCCCCTCTGTGCATTCAGTTAACAAGGGGGTGATGACTATCTTGCAGAGGTCTTTTCTGTTGCCTCCTTCCAGTTGGCCTCTGCCGGGAGGGTGAGAAGTCTATCCTATCTCTGAATCTGGCGTGATTCAGCTCACCTGAACACTCCAGATCCAGAGATGTGGAAGCACCTACTGTCGGAGGGGGTTCTCGACTCTAAATTTGTCGCCTTCCAATCAGGAAGTTTGCCTGAGGGAAGGAGGGAAATGCTCACTTATCTTTTCACATGTAAGCACGCCACCAGTTTCAATGCAACAAACGTGTGACCCACTTTTTATCAGAAATTTTGGGGCCACTGCCCTGGACCTTCTGTGTCTTATTTCTCACTACCTTCTTGCCCCTTCCCACCTGTGTCTTCTAATTACAATGCTCCTGTGCCTAGATCAGCTTCCTCCTGCCCCCCACGACATTCCCTTCTCCCCAAACCTTTCCTCTATGGCACATTTACTCTTCTCTGTAGTCCTGCAGCTCCATCGCTGAGAGCTCTCCTCTCATTCTGCACCATGTTTACTATTCATTTTCTTTTTAACATTATTACCCCACCGAGCAAGCACCATGTCACGTTTGTGTTAAATAGTTGAAAATAAATAATGAACAGCTACAAATCAAGCTATTTACATACATGCAATTATCACAGCAACCCTCTTTAAGATTTTACACATAGGCCTACTCCAAGATCTGGGTTTCCTCTGTCCTCTCGCACACCTAAAAGTTCAGGAGGCTGAAAAGGTACAGTTTGGGAGGGGAGAGAAGAAATTGTTGGTGGTCTATCCTAAACTGTATTGAGACTCCAGTTATGCCCCTACGGATTGGCATTGTGAGTGGGGGAAACCTTGGCCTGAATAGCACAGGCCTCCGCTGTGTGTTGCCATGGCAACCTCACCAGGTCTTTCTGCAGCAGAGGCTGTAGCAAGTGCGCCAAGAGCCCGATTTTCAGCCACCCCATCACTGCAACTGAGTCGTGGGCACAAGCTTCTGTGTGGAAGCCCAGAAGCATATTAAAATGTAGGAATGAAGTAGAAGTTTTTTGGTGGGGTGCGGAGGCAGGAATTTGACTCGGTTGTTTGGAAGCCTGCCTTATGCCAACTCTGCATGAGCCAGCACTAGCACAATCTGCTCTGTCTATATTTACCATGTACGTTTCACAACCTCATCTCTCTCTTTTCCCTCCCCCCCCATACACCCACCAACAAAGACACGTTTCATAGACCACAAGGGACTAGTAACAGCTGTATACTAATATACCTCTGCAAAGAAAAAAAACTCACATACATAGGGCCATTTAGCAATATAATGAAAGACGGTATATGAATTCTAATTCTAATTCTAATTCTAATTATTATATTATAATAATTAAACATTGTTTACAATTAAGCCATTTTAGCTGATTCATAATGTACATTTCAACCAATTCATATCTGCATATTTGAACAAGCGCTTGCAGTGCTCTTTTCAGTAACTGCTATACCCTTGTGAAACTAATTTCTTGTGGAGAGACGTCAATACCTGAGCTTTATATTTTCCTGAAGTACTATAAAACTTTGGCTTGGAATAGCATTCTGTGGCTAGGAATAAGCAGGTATTAGTAAAATTTAATTTTTGGTAGTTTTTGTTTTGTTTTGTTTTGTTTTGTTTCACTATTACTGCACAGTGGCCTGGTTTGCACATCACACTTAGTCAAACTTTGGCTTAGTGGAAATGTATGAGTGTATGGACTCCTGGAGAGAAGCTCACGTTTGCTTTGCTCCAAACCCAGCCTTTTTGCTCCTGCACCACACTGAGCTAAGCCAAGGCCTTAGCATGTCGTCCGAAACTGGGCTAAGTCTCTTTAGAATCATATAAATTACCAGTATTTCAGACTTCTCCAGCTGCTGTATGCTCTATTAATTTACCTGAAACAGCCTGTTTAATTTAAATTAAATTAAATTTTAAACCTGAACTGGCTTCTGAAGCAGGATGTGCTGAGTAAACTAATCATGATTGTTTGAAAAAGGTACATTTTAGAGAAACTTTGGCATTCTTTGCTCATCTGCAAGGATTTCCATGGATGCGCACTGTGGTCAAATTGCATTTTCCACAACCTAGAGGCTGAGGCAAGTAGGCAGAAATATGAAGAATAGGAACTCTTATTGCATCCGTGAGCTCATGAAGAAATATTTTTAAAGGCATCCCAAACATCTCTCCAAAAGCCAGAATAATAGTTGGGTTGGGCTATTTGTATTGGTTAGGGATTTGGGGAGGCAGATTGTTGCCGTTACTGATTTTTGTATCATAATTTTAGAAATTACTGTGATTCATGTGGACATTGTTTAATTTGGTTCCGAACTTTTGATGCTTTATTGTTTATGACTACTTTTTATTTTGGTAATTATGTAAATTTGTAATTTTGTGTGCCGCCTTGAGCGTGATTGAACTGTAACGAAAAGGTGGCATACAAATAAAATTATGTACATAGGTATGTATGTAGTATTTGCCAAGGCCAGGTATCAAAAATTAGGGGACTGGCAGTAAAAACTAGGGCGACTTTGATGTAGGCTCTCAGAGAATCTCAGACCTGTAGGACCTTAAGTGGAAGATCTCCTCTGAATTAGTCCCTTGCTAGCTCTAGAGCTGATGATGGGTTACAGACTGGATGATGGAGAGTTAAAATAAAATGCCACTGCTCTTTCCTTCACTATCCTTTGTCACATATCTTCTCTGGGTGGCTCTTTTCTCTCTTTCTCTCTCTCTTTACTTTCTTTCGTTGCCCCCCCCCAAAAGAAAACAGCAACAACCCCTACATACTCCAGTCTCCACTAGGACAAAAAAGAGTGCTTTGCTGATAGCCACTAAGAAGTGATAAAACTACCGTATTTTTCGCTCTATAAGGCGCACCTGACCATAGGACGCACCTAGTTTTTAGAGGGGAAAAGCCCCATTTTTTTGAGGATCATCCCAAATTTCTGCAGCTTCTTTTGCAAAGGAGAAAAGCCCCATTTGTTGTGGATCAGCTCAAAGTTGTTGAGCTTACTTTGCAAAGGGACAAAACCCTGTTTTGTGGGGTTTAACTCACAGTTCTGCAGCTTCAGGAAGCCATTTCTACAGTTTCCAGACAGATAATCTAATCAGCCAGTCACATGTTGCTGGGGAAACAGCCTCCCTCTGCAAGGGGGCGGGGCTGGAATCTCTCTCCCTTATCTCTCTCCCCATCATTTCCTGAGCAGCTGCTCAGCGGGCTTCCTTTCAACACCCCCTTCTCTCTTTTTTTAAAAAAAAGCACGATCTGCTTTTGCCCCTGGGCAGTTCAGCTCCAGGGACCACACATTCGCTCCATAAGACGCACAGACATTTCCCCTTACTTTTTAGGAGGAAAAAAGTGCGTCTTATGGAGCGAAAAATACGGTAGCAGTTCACATTGCAGGTTGGGGCCCACTTGATCAACCTGTAGTCTGAAATAAACAGACACAGGGTCAAGCACATTGGTGAGAACCTGGTCTGTGTTTCAGCATTAAGTGTGCACCAAGTATATATATGATAGTCAACATCTCAATAGCTATACTAGATGGGGTCAAGTTGTGAGAATGCAAGAAATCTGACAGTATTTTTGGACAGTAGAACTTTAAGGTGTGGAGGGAGGACACACAGTTGCACATGAGGCAATAAGAAGAAAAACAACAACAGGACTCTGCATATCTTTATATAATTTGCATGCAAGAGATAAGGCACATGTGGAAGGACCATGTAATGCAGACGATACTGAAGTTTTGACGGATGGATGAGTCCAACAGGCAGAAGGTGAGCTGCATGTAGATGATTGGAGGGTGTTGTAATAATTATGTAGGGAGAATTAGATTGTTGACAGGATGAGTGGGGGGTTATGCACTGATATCATAAAAAAACAAATATAGCAGCCTGCACAATTAAATTCTACTTTGCTTATAAGATTGATAATCATTTTTAGCTCAACAAATGAGCAATTGACATATATTTGTTTGGGGTCCTGAGATGAGAGATTAACATATTTTTCTTCAAATAATGCACAAGCTGCATGAGAAACACATTTTAACAGCGCTCATACCATGATGTATTGACCCAGTGTGGCACAGTGACCTAGATGAGGAAGCTGTAGGTTCAAATCCTCCTCTATATGACCATGTGTGTGCTACATGTACACAAGCATGCATGCATGCATGCATGCATGGTGAGGTGTATGTGTGCAGGTGGAGATGCCCACTTTTGTCTTGGGCATAGAATCATAGAGTTGGAAGAGACCACAAGGGCCATCCAGTCCAACCCCCTGCCAAGCAGGAAACACCATCAAAGCATTCCTGACAGGTGGCTGTCAAGCCTCTGCTTAAAGACCTCCAAAGAAGGAGACTCCACCACACTCCTTGGCAGCAAATTCCACTGTCAAACAGCTCTTACTGTCAGGAAGTTCTTCCTAATGTTTAGGTGGAATCTTCTTTCTTGTAGTTTGAATCCATTGCTCCATGTCCTCTTCTCAGGAGCAGCAGAAAACAACTTTTCTCCTTCCTCTATATGACATCCTTTTATATATTTGAACATGGCTATCATATCACCCCTTAACCTTCTCTTCTCCAGGCTAAACATACCCAGCTCCCTAAGCCGTTCCTCATAAGCATACCCTCATAAGCATACCCACAACTGGCATGCAACCACAAAATGCTACCCAACGCAGAATGAGGCACTACAGCAATGAGTTTAGGCAATGAGGAACATCTAACCCACAGGCCAAATTAGCCCCATTTGGCTCATGGTGCCAGTTCTCCACAGCCATGCCCAATTGCACCTGATGCCATATGAACAACAGAACTGTTGCTCTGCAAGTGGGACTTGCAGAGCACTGCTGGGATTGGGTCCACTCAGGAACTCTTGAGTAGAGCTCCCGTGGAGCCAATCCCTGTCAAAAACAAGTGTTTCCATGAAGCTGAGGCCAAAAGGAATGCATATGGCTGGTGCAAGCCTGGCCGTGATGAAAAGTAAAATATTGGGACCTTGCTGGGACTTCAGGAAGGGAGGAAAGGGCTCATCCTCACCCTCCTACACAATCCAATCTCAATGAAAATGATCCTCCCACATTCAGGTTCTGCTTGTTTTAAACTCATGATTACAAGCATCAGATCATGTTTGGCCCCAAAGGTGCTGCTGACAGCTAAAAGGGGATTGAGTCTGGTA
The DNA here is from genome assembly GCA_034641385.1 of Darevskia mixta. Taxonomy (NCBI): domain Eukaryota; kingdom Metazoa; phylum Chordata; class Lepidosauria; order Squamata; family Lacertidae; genus Darevskia; species Darevskia mixta. The sequence goes on along the minus strand of JAWWNH010000139.1, from coordinate 1,381,752 downwards.
GCATTATATTCTCAAACCTATGTCACCTAGAGAGGATAACATAGGATTGCACCTAGCACATCAGGGTGCCTGAAGGGTTCCTGGTGCCTGAGGTGATGGACATGGAGGAGAAGTGAATAGCAAAAGCCCTCAAGCCAGGCTGAAAATAGCATGCTGTCTTCAGTTGCCTCCTCACCCTGAGATTCTGTGGCTTTCCCTGAACTCTTAAAGCTAAATCCCTGAAAATTCAGGTCAAAACCTGAGACTTAATAATCCATGTCATATCTCAAATGTTCACTCACCAGAATGCGCACATTTTATGGAGGATTTTGAGAAAATGTAAGCTGCTACTGCATGCACAAAGGGTCCCTAGCAGGGGTGCATGGCTTCTGCATGCAAAAAAGCAAAGTACACATCTCCTGCAGCACGCAGAAAGGAAACCTTAAGGACGCAATGCGCCTGGGCCTTTTATGTGGTGGCACCTCAGCTTTTGAACTCTCTCCCAGAGGTTTGCCTTTGTCCTATTGGAACCTAGTAGAAACCTCCTCCTCCAACCCCCTCGGGCTTTTTAGGCCTGTGTTATCATAATTTAAATGCTATCTGGTTAGGCCTTTGCCACCAGAATAACGGTGGTGCATTTTTAGACTCTGGAAGCTGCTCTGGAAACTCTCGTGCCGCCATATGTCACCAAATGTCTAAGGACAAGCAACCGTCACTGGGAGATTTGGACCCCCTTGGACCACCTTCTCTTCCCCAAACTCCCCCTCTGACCCCAAGCAGGCAGACAAATGGCAGCTCAAGTGGCCTGCCGCCTGGGCACAGCATCCCTGCCTCTCTGGGCAAGCACGCAAGCAACTGAACATGGCAGGCCACCTTGGTCACTGGCAGCACCCTCTGGGGAGGCCCAAGCCAATTCCTCAAGCTGCCCAGAGACTGGAAGCTGCTCTTTCTGAGGGAGGCTGAGGCACCCACCTGCTCCCTCCAGAGGCTGCACTGGGGGCAGGTAGGCCCCACCCTGTTTGGCTGGGCTGGCCCTGGCCTGCCTTAAGAAGGAGGCCTCAACTTGAATCCCTGGCCTCTCCAGGGAGAGACTCCCTCGCCTGAAATCCCGGACAGCCACTGCCAGTCAGTGTAGTGGTGGCTAACCTTGGCACTCCAGCTGTTTTGGAACTACAACTCCCATCATCCCTAGCTAACAGGACCATTGGTCAGGGATGATGGGAGTTGTAGTCCCAAAACAGCTGGAGGGCCAAGGTTAGCCACCAATACGGAGCAAGATGGCCTAGTGGTGTGGCGCAGGAGGCGGCTGCTCTTCCCGTTGGCAAGGCGTCGGGAAAGGCGGCTGTGGGAGAAGCAGCTGCCGCTGCCTCCGCTCTCGCTCCGGGAACTGCCCGCACGCGCCACCCAGGAAAAGCGGCAGCCGCAGCGACGCCTCACGCCCGCTGGGCCCCGTGGCAAAGCCCAGCCGGTGCAGTCGCCTCGCCTGCCTCACCCGACCCCCCTCGCCGCCGCCGCCGCCGCCGCTGCTCAGGTGGCAAGGCGGCGAGGTCCGCGCAATCTCTCGCTCGCTCTCCCGGGGCGAGGGCCCCTAGAAGCGGACGGGAAAGGTCACCTCGCTTGGCGCGCTCCCCCAGCCTGGGCGCAGAGAAGAGGCCGAGTGGCCGGGCAGCTGCGAGGGAGGGAGGCAGGCCGGCCTCTCGGTGCTCGGCCACCGGACTCACCGAGCACGAAGTAGGGCAGCTCGGTGTTCTCCAGGTCGTCCACCACCACCATCTCCCCGGGGAAATCGTTGCGCACCGAGAAGAGCAGCTTGGGCTCGGAGGCCGACGGGCTGTGCATGATGCTCAGGTCGTTCTCCCTCAGGAAGGGCAGCGCCGACACCGTGATGCTCTTCAGCCTGCACTCCGTCTCCTTGGAAGGGTCCCCGTCCGCCTCGGCCGGCCCCACGGCGGCGGCGGCGGCTGCAACGGCGGCGGCCCCGGCAGCGAGGCAGCAGCAGCAGCAGCAAGAGAGCAAAATGCAAAGGCGAGCGAAAGCCATCTTGAGCCTGCGGGCGCCGAGCGGGGCGACGAAGACGCTCCTGCCTGGTCCAGAAACGGGGCTCCCGGTGGCTGCTGCTGGGCGATGCGACCGGGTTGCGGAGGGGGCGGGAAGCGAGGGAGGGAGGCTCTTTGTCTGCCGCCGAAAGGGAGCGCAAGACAGGCGGAGGAGGCGATCACGGAAGCGGGCTCGTCTCCGTTCCCGGCGCCTTCCTCCTCCTTTGCATCTTCTTCTTCGCAGCGCACTCGCGCGCTCAGGCTGCTAGTCGACACCTGGGTTGGGCAGCGCTGCTGGGGAGGGGAGGGGAGGGGGTGCACACAGCTACATTTGGGGATGCAAGGAGGTTTCCTTTTTAAAAAAAGGAAAAAGTGCCTTCCGTGACCCTGAACATGCAAGTGAGAGATGCCACACGGGAGAGAAGCCCCCCCCCCCGCAGGATCAAAACTCCAGCATCCTCTTTGGGGGAAGGGGGAACCACGCAGGCAGGGAAGGAAAATAACAGCTTCGCCTGTCCCCCAGGTATTGGCATTCAAAGGTATACTGCCTCTGGAGGCTATGTTTACCTGTTGTGGCTAATAACTGCTTATAAACAATACGGGGTTTTTGGGGGGGAGGGGGGTTATCCAACGTGCATTTTTGGAATCCCCACTGCTATCTCAAAGCACTTTAAAAAAAATTATTTTAACCAAGTGAAAGCTGTTGGTTGTCTTTTTAATGGCTTTAGAATTCCATTCATATTAACGGGGAAGAATTCAGCATAAAACGCAAGGGCTTCCGCTTACCCGGGTTGTGTTGATCAAGGGACTTTGCTTTTGGAGGATTTGTTGTTTATGAAGATATTGATTCACTAGTGGGAGAGTCTCCCTGTGAACCTGGAACTCTGTGAGGAGACAACCCAAGGCCCGAATCGAAATAAGGAAGCTTCCTATGTTATTTTTCCCGATTTAAAACACACCTTTCAGCCTTATTGAGCCTTCACAGCAGCTCCCTCAATTAAAATGCTTGCGCAGATGAAAGCAATATGAATGTACAGACAACTGTCAACTTACACAGGGGTTATGTTCCAGGGATAGTGCGTTGAGTCAAAATTGTGTATTGTCAAAACACATTGGGTTCAGTGGCAGGTGGGGTTGCCAGTCTTTCCCCCCAGATGCCTGCACTGTTTCTGTCCCCCCAATATTTTTTTGAAAAGTATTTTACCAGGTGCAAAACGCTGAATAAGCACAAGTTAAATGTGTGCAAGTTGCATGTTACCTGAATATTGGATTTCTTATGAAATCTCCAATCTTATACCTGCTTACTTGAATGAGTCTCACTGATCTCAGTAGGACTTACTTTTGAGTAGACGTAGAATTCTATAGCTGGAAGGGCGCCTGGGGCGGCGCATGTGCCCTGCGCCTGGGGGCGGGGCCAGCCAACCATGGGGCAGGACCAACCAGGGTAGACACTCCGCGGGGCCTCTGAGGAGTCTGCCTGCCTCTTCCCACTCAGCCGCCCTACAGCTGAGGGGGAGGTGGCGGGCGGACCGTTTGGGGCAGTGTGGAGCCTGCAGGCACCCAAGCCACCACGTCACTCCTAGGAGACACCCGTGGCTCGGGCGTGCTGCAAGCCCTGCAGTGAGTGCCACCCAGCAATTTGTCACCCTCCTCAGTGATGACACCCAGGGTGACCCGCCCCCACCACACACCCCTTCCTCCGTCCCTGGTTGGAAGGGATCCTGAGGATTCAGTGATGGCTAACCTTGACACTCCAGATGTTTTGGGACTACAACTCCCATCATCCCTGACCACTGATCCTGTTAGCTAGGGATGATGGGAGTTGTAGTTCCAAAACATCTGGAGTGTCAAGGTTAGCCATCACTGATAGATTCTAGTCCAACCCCAAGAATATGCAGCATACGGATTGAACCTGCAACCTTGGCCTTATCAGCACAATGCTCTAACCAACTGAGGTATCCAGGTTGACATGTACAGGATCACACTACAAATGTATCTGCTGATACATGTAGCATACATGGCTTCTCCTGTTCCCCATTTTGTCTTCACAACAATCACTTGAGGTAGGCTTGGCTGCACAATAGTGACTGGACCAAGCCCACCCAATGTGCTACATCCAGTGTGCCACCCGTTACACAACAGCTGCTTTCAAGTAGCAGCCGCAATTTCAAATATGCAAAGAATCAGGGTCCATGCACATTACTCAGGAGCAGGACAGTGCCGAAAGCCCTCTCTGGTTCAGAATGGGTCTAACATAAAACCAGATTAAGTTGAAACATACAAAGTCCACCAGATTAATCTATTTTAAACAAATCCATTCATGATTTGTTTTGGTTGGAGTTAACAGGTGGCGCTGTGGGTTAAACCACAGAGCCTAGGGCTTGCTGATCAGAAGGTCGGCGGTTCGAATCCCTGCGACAGGGTGAGCTCCTGTTGCTCGGTCCCTGCTCCTGCCCACCTAGCAGTTCGAAAGCACGTCAAAGTGCAAGTAGATAAATAGGAACCGCTCTGGCGGGAAGGTAAACGGCGTTTCCGTGCACTGCTCTGGTTCGCCAGAAGCGGCTTTGTCATGCTGGCCACATGACCCGGAAGCTGTACGCCGGCTCTCGGCCAATAAAGCGAGATGAACGCCGCAACCCCAGAGTCGGACACGACTGGACCTAATGGCCAGGGGTCCCTTTACCTTAATATTTGTGAGGGTGCCATTCTACACTTTATACAGAAGAAACCCGAGATTTACTATCAACAGGAAGCAGGGGGAGGTCACGCCTCCATGGTGAGCCTACCGTTGTGATACATGCATGTGTAAAGCTGTGTTTGTCACAGTCACACTTTACATTTTTTGGATTACACTTAATTAAAAATATTTGGCGTAGCCCTAAAAACATAATTTGTGAAGTGAACTGCAGTGCATGAATCCTTGTTCTGATAAACTGCAGGGGAAGAAGCACAGTTGGGATGGAGCTGCATAGCTCAGTTGGTTAGAGAGTGTGGTGTTGATAATGCCAAAGTTGCAGGTTCAGTCCCCATATGGAACAAGTGCAAATTCCAGCATTGCAGGGGGTTGTGTTAGATCAGGCATATCCAAAGTCCATTTCGGGGGCCTAATCCGGCCTGCTGGTCAGTTTAATCTGGCCTCTGTGGCAGTTTATTTCCTGGGGTAAAATCCTAAAAAACCCCCACCACAATCCTTAAAAAAGCTCAACAACTTCAACCCTAAAAAAAGGTCAACAATTTCAGCTGGCCCTTTGGTCGGCCCTCACAGCCCTTCATTTCATCAAATCTGGCCCGCTTTGAAAAAAGTTTGGACACCACTGGATTAGATGATCCTCAGTGTCCCTCCGCACTCTACAGTTCTGATTCTATGCTACCAAAATTTGCCTAACAAGAAATCTCAGCAAAATATTCATAAGATTAGCAAAAATTTCAGATGAGTTTTGTGCCTCCCCGCAATCAAGAGTAGCATCTATATTGCAAAAGTCCCTCAAATTCAGAAGTAAACTGAGATTTGAATTCGGATCTCCAGAGCAAAAGTCAACACCATACCTATAGGCAGAATTGCTGGAAGTGTGTTTTGCAAGTTTGTTGCACACCTGTCAAAGTGGCCTGGAGGATATGGCCCATGAGGTTAGAAAAATCTTCCACCTCTGATTTATCCACTTGCGTGGTTCCAGTCCAGGCCCCTCATGATCTCCATTTTATCCAGTCACCTCTGACCTATACAGCCATGTGTATCCAGCAAAGCCTTTCTACCTTCCCACACACTGATTCTACCACCCATGTTGGATCATGTAGGAAAGGTTTTAGAATCTGAAAAGCACTTCCTTTCAAAGCTATAGACTCCAATTTCTGTTCTTCAAGGCCCTTTACACCAGCATGCCAGGCAGTAATTCAGCAGAATCTAAGCACAATTACAGTAGAAGTTGATTATTCTCCCACTGATGGCCTCAGCAATGGCAACTAGAAGCTAAAAGGAAAGGGCTCTCAGCTGAATCTGGATCTAGGCAGGATAGAGTATAATATATAATCTATTTATTGAATTTTCCAATACACATCACAGCAAATCACATTGAAATTATTCCCAATTACATTTCAAATTACAATCCAAATTAATTATACAAATCCCAATTAAAAGAAACATTCCAATTATGCCTAATTATTATAATAATTTTTTAATATATGGACTTCCCATGCCTCGGACGCCGGAGCTTCCCTGATCGCCTCCATCAATTGCTTTTCAAAATTCTTTCCAATATTTCCACGGCCGCTGATATATGCCAGCAAGCAGGCTAAATTATAATAAACAATGTCTCTGTGTGGATGAGGTCGATCTTCTTAATTCCAAATGCCACATTCCGACCATCGCCATCTTCTCTTCCTGTTGTTCACCAAACTTCTTCACACAGTGTAAACCTCTGACATTTACATGGCTGGGAAGTAGCCTAGTGTTACAAAAATAAGAGATACTACAGTATTGTTTTGCCTCTGGCCGCAGCCACCTAAAGTATTGAGGCCAATGGAATCATGTCTGAAGCAAGTTCTTCTTTGGCGATCACTCGTAGCCAAGTAAGATTGTCTTCCATAAACACGGTTTTAACAATGAGTCCGTAAGTGACTGTGGAGGCCCATTCTGGATCCACACGTCCTTCCACAGTGGGGAACATTGGTTTCCAGGCGGGAGTTGATCACGGTGTGGATTTGCCAAGCGTGCCTTCCTCTTAGCACGTTTCTCCCTTGCGTCCTGAGTTCGAGTGTCTTCAAAGCCCACGACACCTTTGGTAAAGGCTGTTCTCCAACTGGAGCGCTCGCAGGCCGGTGTTTCCCAGTTGTCAGTGTTTATACTACCTTTTTTAAGATTTGCCTTGAGAGAGTCTTTAAACCTCTTTTGTTGGCCGCCAGCATTACACTTTCCATTTTTAAGTTTGGAATAGAGTAGTTGCTTTGGAAGGCGATCATCAGGCATCCGCACAACATGACCAGTCCAACGAAGTTGATGTTGAAGCAAGTACTGCCATCCCAGCAAGTATTTTTTTTTTTCATTGTTCTAATCACTAACTAAGAACATAAGAAGAGCCTGCTGGATCAGACCAGCATCTAGTCCAGCATCTTGTTCTCACAATGGCCACATGTCCGGGAAATCCTCGAGCAGGACCAGAACACAAGTGCTATGTGGTTTCCAGCCTCTTTTAAAGACATCCAAGTCTCTGGCCATCACTGCCTTCTTTGAGTTCCATGGTTTAACTGTGCACTGTGTGAAGAAGGACTTTCTTTTATTCATTCTGAATCTCCCAACATTTACTCAACTCCTGAGAAGCTATTTGGAATGCATAACAATGTTTCAAATGTTTGCTGGAAGCACCAAGAATATGAAGGGGCATTTTATCATGCCTGGTGGACTTGTGAAAAAGCTAAAAGTTATTGGATACAAATATACATACATTGATACAGCAGATTCTAAAGGTTAATATCCAACTGAAGCCGGAACACTTTCTTTTGAGACTAATGGGCATACAATTAGAAAAGGATTATGGAAGATTACTCCAGTGTAAGATTACTGCGACGAGGCTGCTATATGCACAAAAATGGAAAGACACAGCCTTACACACTATAGAAGATTGGCTGATAGAATTATTGGACTTGGCTGAGATGGTTAAGCTAACATGTTTAATTAGAGAAAAATCATTACTGACATTTGTTAAGGATTGGAAATTCCGTATGGACTTTTTGCATGAAAGAGAAAATGAACTTGTAATATATGGATTTGAAGATTGAAAAAAAATACTGGTTTATAGAAGGTAGAATGGTTGGATCTTAAAGAATGAATATCATATGTAGCTGCAGAGAGCCGGGATTCCTTTTATTTTACTCTTTCTTTAGTTTTTTCTTTCTTTTCCTTTTCTCTTGCTTTCTCCTTCTTTATGTTCAATACCATCTGTACAGAACCCTAGCATGGTAGTCTTTCAGTTTAGTCTTTCATTTCTGACCCTAATAACAATTACTGCTGTATTTCCCTTACTGCTGGAAAGGTTGCTATAGTGTCACAGACAGCTTATTGAATGTTCTCTGTGATGTCAGCATGTCAGAAGTCCTTCTTGTACACCATTTAAAAGTAAGCCATCCCTAAGGGACAAGCGTTCACTGTGTGCTTTGTTTTGCATTTAGAGCCTCTGTGCTCCTCCTCTGCAATGTGGGACTGCACACACACTTAAACACACACACACAATTAAACACACACACACACAATTAAACACACACACACACACACCCTGTGGGATAAGGCTGTGGCACTGTGGTCATAACCACTGAGCCTCTTGGGCATGCAGATCGGAAGGTCAGCAGTTCGAATCCCCGTGACGGGGTGAGCTCCCCTTGCTCTGTCCCAGCTCCTGCCAACCTAGCAGTTCGAAAGCATACCAGCACGAGTAGATAAATAAGTACCACTGCAGTGGGAAGATAAACGGCATTTCCATGCGCTCTGGCACTTGTCACGGTCCTCCATGCACCAGTAGCGGTTTAGTCATGCTGGCCACATCACTCTCTCTCTCTCTCTCTCTCTCTCTCTCTCCCTCTCTCTCTCTCTCTCTCTCTCTCACACACACACACACACTCAACTTCCCTGTGGGATAAGGCTGTGGCACTGTGGTCTAAACCACTGAGCCTCTTGGGCTTGCTGATTGGAAGATCGGTGGTTCGAATCCCCGTGACGGGGTGAGCTCCCCTTGCTCTGTCCCAGCTCCTTCCAACCTAGCAGTTTGAAAGCATACTAGCGCGAGTAGATAAATAAGAACCGCTACAGAGGGAAGGTAAACGGTGTTTCCATGCGCTCTGGCACTTGTCACAGTCCTCCATGCACCAGTAGCGGTTTAGTCCTGCTGGCCACATGACCCAGAAAACTGTCTGTGGACAAAAGGCCGGCTCCCTCAGCCTGAAAGCGAGATGAGCGCTGCAACCCCATAGTCGCCTTTGACTGGACTTAACCATCCAAGGGTCCTTTACCTTTTATTCTCTGGTACCAAAGCCAGCCCTGCCCATTTCCCCACATTTGAGATGAGAACAAGTGCTTTCATGTGCATGTGCATTACTGAAGTTAAGCAGTGTAAACATAGTAATAGTCTTGACAAAATCCAAAATGCGGATTTTGCAATTCATTTATTTGTTTGGAACTCTGAATGCTTCCACCGCACAATACTCTTTCATTTCAACAAAAAATATCAAAACTCAAAAACGGCACACAATTCTGTAGTGGTGACTATTTCTTGTTTCACTCAAAACTGTGTCCTTAAAAGGTACTGCCAGCTGGAAGCCTGAACAATTTTTAACACACATAAATGAGTTAGTAGTTTGGGCACACCTGCCATTACTGCCTCCTGCCAATTATTGTCCTTTTAAAACCAAATGCTCCAGTAATAATAATTTTTTAAAAGCTTCTGTCTCCGTCACTATGTGAAAAGGCCTACAAAAGTGATAAAGAAATTGACAGCTGTCAACACGGGAAAATGTCACAATATGGCTTCTAATCTATTCAAGGCTTTTCATGCTTTTCTGATACGGCAATGGGTGGGGGCACCCCAGGCTCCAACATTATCATTCTCAAGGCAGAAATGTCCAGTGAATCTCTGGGGAAGGGCTTGTAAACTCTCTGATGCATTCCAAAAATCAATAGGACTAAACAAATGTATACCCACTGAGGATTCATGGAATAATAATAATAATAATAATAATAATAATTTATTATTTATACCCCGCCCATCTGACTTGGGTTTCCCCAGCCACTCTGGGCGGCTTTCAACAGAACATTAAAATACAATAATCTATTAAACATTAAAAGCCTCCCTAAACATCCATCTTTTGGATGGAATCCATCTTTGTGGTGTTTGCAGCCCAATCAGAAACACATGTTTTGCTAGACAAGCATAGGGCTAGTACACAGAGGCTTCTTAAATTTCCTAGAGAGGACCTTCTGTGTGATGACTTCACCTGCCTCCTCTGGTGGAGAATTCTGTAACAAAGGAAGTAATCTTTTATACTTCCTCCTGCCTCTGAGGAGACTTTTTCAAACATGCTTCCAAGTTAAGCAGATGTGTTTTGCTGAAGCTTCTGCTTTTAGAGATGTTTGTTGGCACTACAAACAGAATATAATTTTTTTTATTAAAAGTATTTTAGCAACAGCGAATTAATCTAGTGGGCATCACAACATCCCGTGATCAAGATTTTCACATGTCGAACGAACTACTTCCTTTTGTCTTCCCTGAACCAACTGCCACTCATTTTATTTTGGCGACTCTGCAGGCTGGTATTAGGAAACGAGAGCAGAATTTTCTTTATCTATTCCATACTGTTCCCGGTTTTATCAACCTGCCTAATTTTTTCCTAAGCCCAAAAGCCTAGTGAATCACACAGAATAAAGTTCTCAATTGCTGGACTTTGCCGAAGTTATCTCGCTGGTTAGACTTCATGATATTGTTACGGAAGTTGGGTGCCACCCCCACTCTCTGCAAGATTCCAGGGGGTTCCAGGCACTTACCCAGGGTCTGCATTGCTTTGGAGAATTGAGACATGGCAGAGACTGTCGTAGTTTATTCACCTATTTACACCTTCAGTCTGCATTGAGGGAGTCCAGATCTTGCAGCACAGTTATTTCATGAGGGGCTTGTCACCCACAACAGTGCAATATCCAACAAAACCCTGGTTACGTACAGCTATGCATGAATCATACAACAAACGTAACCGGCTGATAAATGATAATTGTAATAGCACGTAAATTATAAATAATAATCTCCAAAAACATGCACATGGACCAAATCCAATGTGTGATATAGCATAAACCCAAATCAATCAATATACATACAATATATCCATACTAACACTCAAAAAAATGTAAGAAAATTCATATATGGAGGTACAATGTGAGGATGCAACAGTTCGGTGCTGTCCATACAAGTCAATTGATAGTTCCAAAAGATGATAAAGCTTAATCCGGTGATAAAGCAGTGTCGCACCAGTCCAAAACATAAACTTGATATTTCAACATAGAATCGGAGCACTCAGAAGAACAAGGATATCTGGATTATTGTCCCTGTTTCACCTTTATGGCTTCATCAGCAGAGTGAATACAGTAGAAGATAATATAATATACAAGCAGAGACCGTGCAGGTACTCTGAAGACTTTGGAGATTATTATTTATAATTTACATGCTATTACAATTATCATTTATCAGCCGGTTACGTTTGTTGTATGATTCACCCACAGCAGTGCAGCCATGGAGTCCAAGACATCTCTCCCAGCCAGCCTTCCACCAAACTGCCCAAGATGAATCTTTCTGTTTTTGTTTTCCCATTCTTCCCAGCACACCTTGCTAAATACTCTCTTTTCCTGTCACTTCGAACCCACACCCCATCCCCATGGCAACCTTTGTCAGCCCAAGCTCTCAGGCCATCAACCCCTTTTGTCATGTTAATGCGTCTATCCCAGGTGAAGCCCTGGCTTGGAAAGTAGCCTGTACTTTTCCACTGACCACTAATCATCTCTTCAATACCTCAGATAATCAAAATCTTACCATTTATTAATTTCTAGGCTTTAGGGGAGTCCCCTCAAATATATAGGTAAAGGTAAAGGACCCCTGGGCGGTTAAGCCCAGTCAAAAGCAACTACGGGGTGCAGTGTTCCTCTCACTTTTCAGGCCGAGGGAGCAGGCATTTGTTCTCAGACAGCTTTCTGGGTCATTTGGCCAGCAGGACTAAACTGGTTCTGGCGCAACGGAACACCGTGACGAGTGCCAGAGCACACGGAAACGCCATTTACCTTCCCGCCGTAGTGGTACCTATTTATCTATTTGCACTAGTGTGCTTCCGAACTGCTAGGTTGGCAGAAGCTGGGACGGAGCTCACCCCATCATGCGGATTCAAACTGCCGGCCTTCCGATCGGCAAGCCCAAGAGGCTCAGTGGTTTAGACCACAGCGCCACCTGCGTCCCTCCAAATTTATAACAATATGAAGTTGCCCTATGGTGAGTCTTATTTGTCCATCTAGCCCAGTATCATCATCAGCTCTCTGGGGATTCCAGAATCTTCCCTATCGCCTGGTGTCAGATCTAGGGATCTGGCACGGGGCATCTGCAATGCAAAGCTCATGCTGTATTGCTGAATTGTGGCTCTTTTGCCCCAGCCTCCACCTGCAAAACAAACAATTGCCTGATGGATAAATGCAGCAGGTTACATTGTTCTCTGAGGAGAGTAGGGATAGGAGGATCTGTAAATGTGGGTTCCCTCGGTTTTTCATTTTTCCAGTTTTGTAAAGAAAGATTCTCATGAAAATTCTTCAGCGCATTAGTGCAAATTTAGCCTTATAAACATATTCCAGTTGTATACATTTTTTGCAAGCAATTTCTCACAACATTTCTATGTTATTTTCAACAATATGTTCATTTTTATGCACATTTGCCCCTAATAAACATTTGTAAAAATTAGATGGAGAATTGCATCACAAAATTCTGCTAAGGGTGACTTTTGATGGGTGGTTGTTTCAATTCTCATATTGTTGTGGAAAATCCAGATTTGATAGATTCAGCTTTAAATGAAAACTGAATCTAATTTTTCCCCACCCCTAGAGGAGAGCACCTGTCATGTCTCTGCATTAAAAAAAAAAAATCCTTCCAGTAGCACCTTAGAGACCAACTAAGTTTGTTCTTGGTATGAGCTTTTGTGTGCATGTATCTGAAGAAGTGTGCATGCACACGAAAGCTCATACCAAGAACAAACTTAGTTGGTCTCTAAGGTGCTACTGGAAGGAATATTATTATTATTATTATTATTATTATTATTATTATTATTATTATTATTTTGTTTTGACTATGGCAGACCAACACGGCTACCTACCTGTAACTGTCTCTCCATCAGTCACTCTTCTGAACTTTCCTCATGGCAATAAAAAGCTGTGCTCAGGACATAGCTGTCAACTTTCATGCAAGCTCCGCCCCCAGTCGGTCTCAGACTCCTTATTGGCAGCCGAGCAACGCAGCTGAGGAGCCTCCCTGGCCGGCAGGGAGGGAGAGGAGCTGCTTCCTTTGAAATCTGGGAAATTTAAGGGATATCAACAATCCGGGATAGCAGCGGGAAACGGCATTGGAATAAGGGAGTTTCCCACCCAAAAAAAGGGAGGGTTGACAGCTATGGCTCAGGAGGACAGTGACCCTACAGAACAGGGATGGAGAAGCTTTTTCAGCCTGAGGGGTTCATCCCAGCGGTGGGAAGGGCCAGTGGCAAAGGGGTGAGATCAGTGCCAAAAGTGGGCAGATCAATGGGTATGACTCTCTTTTCTTGGCACAACAGTCTACATTCCAGCTATGCAAAAGCCAGAGGTTTCTACGCATATGCACACGTATCCATCCAAGCAACCGAAAAGGTTCAAGGACACATTCAAACACACATTTTAGCCAGGTAAAAGCTCCTGATGGCACACAGCAGGCCTCTTGAAGGGCGTGGCATGGGGAAGAGTCCCAAGGGCTGGAAAGATTGACCTAGAGGGCAGCATTTGGCCGTGGGCCCAAGGTTCCCAACCCCTGATGCAGAACAGTGTGAATCTTCGTAAGAGTCAAATGTTCTTCCAGTTCAAATTATATATATATAAAAACCCACCAGTGCCTCTGTTATCAGAAGTCTGGGAAACGTTGGCCTAGGACCAGTGGCAGACCTACATTTTTGGAGTCCTGAAGCCGGAACTGTTGTTAGGACACCAACAAGTTGGCACGCTGAAGAGGGGCAATTATTCGTTTTAACCCAAGGGCCTCTGGCAGACACATGCCAGCACCGGTTGTGGCCCATAATGTGGTTAAAATGCACACTATCAGACATGACACAGGCACCCCCTCCTCCGCTGGTCCATTCAGGTCACCTGAGAGGGTCTCCCTTCATCTAATGGTCAGTCTGAAGACTGGAAAGAGACAATCAACATCACCTTCAGAGTGTTGGGGTGCCCCTCCCCAATGCCTTGTCCAATGTATATTTGCCAGAGCTGCCAAAATTGGTGGGGTATTGGTGGGGGCAGAGAAAAAATTGCTTGGGGGAGGCTGATCAGGGTACCCAACTAGGGATTAACCACCTGCAGCTCTTAATAAAGTGCAAAGTCTAGCCCAGGGGTAGGCAACCTAAGGCCTGTGGGCCGGATGCGGCCCAATCGACCTTCTCAATCCATCCTGCGGACAGTCTGGGAATCAGCGTGTTTTTATATGAGTAGAATGCATCGCTGTCAACCCTCCCTTTTTTTGCGGGAAACTCCCTTATTCCAATGCCGTTTCCTGCTGCTATCCCGGATTGTTGATATCCCTTAAATTTCCCAGATTTCAAAGGAAGCAGCTCCTCTCCCTCCCTGCCGGCCAGGGAGGCTCCTTAGCTGCATTGCTTGGCTGCCAATAAGGAGTCTGAGACAGACTGGGGGCGGAGCTTGCATGCCTTGTGCAGCCAGACCCTCATGCCCAACCAGACAGACAGCCTGCCTGCCATCTACGCGCTCGCTCTTTCACTCTCCCGTTCACGCGCAGCCTCTGGAGCGCAGGGTGGCGAGGCTACTTGGTGCCATTGCACCGCCCTTGCGGCATCCCTTATTTTCAAATCCGAAAGTTTGGAAAAATCCATTATTTTTAAATCCGAAAGTTGACAGCTATGGTAGAATGTGTTGCTTTTGTTTAAAATGCATCTCTAAGTTATTTGTGGGGCATAGGAATTTGTTCATCCCCCCCCAAAAAAAATATAGTCCGGCCCACCACATGGTGTGAGGGACGGTGGACTGGCCCACGGCTGAAAAAGGTTGCTGACCCCTGGTCTAGCCTAACCACCAAATGCATAGTTTTGTTCTTTTGCAAGGCAAAAACAAAAGCTGTTTTTTTTTTTATAAAAAAATGTTCAAGGAAATTGATATAGCTGCTTTCATTTAGATGATTAATCAGGGAATACGCATAGCCAATGAACAAAGTTTCTTGCAATTGCCTATGGGAGTTCTATAGGTGCGGCTAGGAGCAGAGCTGGTAATTATGCTGCTCCCGTTTTATTTATCTGAATGCATTATTTATGCCTTTTCACAAAGTTCCATTCTTTTAATATACTACTGTGTATTAAAGGGACAACCGTTTGAAATCTAATCAGTTTGAAGACTGAGTTAAGAGTCATTTTAAGTGCCATATTTCTCAGTGGGAGCCCCAGTCGATTCCCCCCCCCCCCCCAGTGTGCTTTTTGGAGGAAATGTTTGGCTTTCTGTTACTGATTTGCAGATCCATTCAAATAACATTGGGCTTGGTTGGGGGATATAATAGAATTTCAAGTGTGGGACAATTTAGCAGCACCCAGCCATTGCTGTTCTGCTTTAAGCTGGTAGTGGAAAAGCAGACTTCTTGAATCCAAATAGCATTCTATAGCCATTTGACCAGTTCCCCTTTTTCCAACCCCAAATATAGTGTGTATTGGTTCTACTACACGTTCAATGATGTCTAGGGATGTATTCAGCTTGCTCACATTTGAAGGAATTGGGTTGATGGAATTGCATACAGGAGCTCTTTATATGGGGAACCCAATTCATGCTCATTAAGCTCTCTCATTTTGTCCCAGGCAGATGATGTGGCAATATTTGCCTCAGAGAGGGGTTTCATGGAGTTTGAGTTCGAAGGGGAGCTTTTCGCCTCCGGGTTATGAGGGGGTGGATTCATCTCCGCAGCAACCTGCTGACAGTACGGGACAGATGGCTTCTCGACCCATAGGTCTAGCTCATGATGGTATAATTGTGGGGCAGAATCTGAGACACAATCAGGCGGGTTTTCCTTCGTCGAATTTATCAGGAGCGAAGGATGTCAAGTTTGGAGAATATTTCATTCTTGGCTTCTTGTGGAAGGGCACGGTAGGAAAGTAGTAAATTATTTTCGAAAATGTTGTATGTTCTAGAATTCTAATATACACAGACGGTTTTATGCTTATTGCCTTATCTATGCCAATAAAGGTATTGTATTGTATTGTATACATCACCTTGCCGACAAAGGTCCATATAGTTAAAGCTATGGTTTTCCCAGTAGTAATGTACGGAAGTGAGAGCTGGACCATAAAGAAGGCTGATCACCGAAGAATTGATGCTTTTGAATTATGGTGCTGGAGGAGACTCTTGAGAGTCCCATGGACTGCAAGAAGATCAAACCTATCCATTCTTAAAGAAATCAGCCCTGAATGCTCACTAGAAGGACAGATCCTGAAGTTGAGGCTCCAGTACTTTGGCCACCTCATGAGAAGAGAAGACTCCCTAGAAAAGACCCTGATGTTGGGAAAGATGGAGGGCACAAGGAGAAGGGGACGGCAGAGGATGAGATGGTTGGACAGTGTTCTCGAAGCTACTAGCATGAGTTTGGCCAAACTGCGAGAGGCAGTGAAGGATAGGCGTGCCTGGCGTGCTCTGGTCCATGGGGTCACGAAGAGTCGGACACGACTGAACGACTGAACAACAAAAACATTGTATTGTATTGTATTGTATTGTATTGTATTGTATTGTATTGTATTGTGTGTATTGAGGGATGGGGGGCAATTTTCATTGGGACCAAGGTGTAGGGGTGGTGGTAAAGGTCAAATACTCCTCCCTCCACTGGCAAACATGATTGTTCCCCCTCATCCATGGCAATTTAAGGGAGTGGGGAGAGAAAGTACGTTGGTGTATTGGGAAAATGCCCAGTTAACGTGATAGACTGATTCTTAGAGAGATGGAAATAGGAAATAGCTAGAGGCCATTCTCACCCTGCATATACCCTGTAGGATGGGTCATCTCCCCACCCCTGCAGAAAGTTACACACACAGCTGTGCCACTGGGCATAAAATAAATATAAGAACTCAGGTTTTGTGAGGGGGGAGGGAACTGAATAGGGGAAACACTGGGGAATGATTCTTTGATTCCTATGGCATGCAGACGTCCCATAACAATGGACTGAAAGGAAGCATATTTGCTCCACAAAAAAATGTGATGTAGGTGCAAGCGAAAGTGTTTCCTTTCCACAGTAACTGGCCAGTTGTGCAGGCAGCCTTAGACTTAAAATAAGGAGTCAAGTTCCGCCTGTTTCTCCCGATGCCAAAGCAAACGGGGCTAGTCATATGATTAATTGTGTGTTTTGAATCTCAAAACTAAATACACTTGCTGAGAGAAATTCTCATTGATTTGTTGAATGGAACTTGCATCCAAGGAAGCGTGTTTGAAATCAATTGAAGCCAGAACTGTGAACACTAAACAAAAGAAAATAAATCCTCTGTTGATCAAACCAGCAGGACCAGTTGGTGCAGGACTCAAATGTGCAGGGTCTGGTTCTTTACTGCCAGGAGCTGACAAGGGCTGTGGCCACTGGGCAACCCTATATCTGATTCTAGGCCTGGAGGGATGTGCTTGAAATACAGTGGGCAGTAAGGGTGCGAAACAGTTCTGTGTATATCCCAAATTACGAGGCAGATTGGGGTCATTTGGGAAAGTTCTCACCTTTCTGAGTTGGCTCACACCACTAACAAGGGTGGAATCTACACACATATAAAAAACCATTCTGAAAATGCTTTTTTTTTAAAAAGCGCTTTAAAAAAGACATTGAATTTCCCATAAGGCTCACCATCGCCATCTAGTGTCACATTGTATATCGTGCTTAAAACACACTTGAAGCGTTTTATTTGCAGCTGTATAGCTGAGTCCCAGGTGGATCAATTAAAAAAGGTGTTGAAGAACACATTTATTAAGAAACCAGAGGCCTTTCTGCTTGGAATTGTCGGAGATGAATTGCCCCCAAAAGATGTGAGATTCTTTTTGTATGCCACAACAGCAGTGAGAATTTTACTTGCCAGCAACTGGAAGAATGAAGAGATACCTACGATAGAAGAATGGCAAATGAAAATGATGGACTATATGGAGCTTGCCGAGCTGACTGGGAGGATACGTGACCAGAAGGAGGAGACGGTGGAAGAAGACTGGAAGAATTTTAGAATTTATTTAAAGAAGTATTGTAATATTTAAAATTAGGAATGTTCTGGAAGTGTTAAATAAGCTCAGAATAGAAAGAGATGTTCAGTAGAATAGAATTTTTTATAATTAATTGACATATAAGAACTATGTTGAATGATTTTATTGTAAGGATGTACATCTTGTGAGTTGAATGAAGGATATAGGGTTTAAAATTGAGGAGGATGTTTATTAAAATATGAAATTGGAAACTGCTAAAGAGGAACAGTATTGAACTTTAGATAGGGAGGTTCGGAGGAGGTCAATTGGATGTAATAAACAGATAGGTTTGAAGAAATTTAGGTTTATTGGATATTGTTTGTTTTGTATTGTTTTGTATTTTGTATTTGTTTATTTTTGTTTTTTATTTGTTATTTTTAAGTGTTGTTTAAAAATGCGGAAAACCAATAAAAATTAAAAAAAAAAAGAGTCCCAGGTGTATCAGAGGCTATCTTCCGAGTTGCTGCCGAATGAAAGGAAGAGGCGGCAAGGAAACTCCTGCTGCCTAGAGATGCTTGCCTCTTCCTGCTGCTTTTCTCAAATCTCTCCGGGAGCTCTGTGCGGCAGGGTATTCTTCCTGTTGCAAGAGGCTCTAGGAGAAGTTTCAAAAAACAGCAGGAAGAGGCTCAGGTGAGTTAGCCTGAAGTTGAATGGCAGTGGGAGAAGGCTGGGAGAGAGAAATTATCTGACTGGCACAAACATTCCCCACCCCCCACTCCCATAGGCTCCAATATTCCTCACTTCAGCGCCCCTCCCCATTTTTTGTTCCTCACAAGAGCACTTCTTCCTTTTTGTAAATAACTTTTTATTAATTATTTCAAAAATAATCAAGTGGCATATTTTTTTTGCTAAACAAATAAGTAAATACAGTGGCCTTTTCATGGCAAAGTTCTGTTATTCCTTTAATGGTCAGGGCAAAAGAACAGTACGATTCTCATGAAGTTAAGCCCTTTCTTAAATAGGGCTCAATCAATCAATCAATCAATCAATCTTTATTGCAAAGACCAGACAGGAAAGTTAGCAGCAGCAGCAGCAATAACAACATATGCTACATCCGTATGAAGAAGCAGATGTAATTAAAAATTCCCTATAAACTTATTTACATTAAAAACAACACTCCTTCAGCTAAAATCTGTATTCCAGAGATTTGAATTAAATGGGGTGTTATTTACAAAGGGCAGGAGGGCAATTTACCATGCTCACTCCACTTCTGCTTATTCCTCAGAAGCACATCTGAAGGCCTCTCCTGGAAAGGAGAGTTTTTTACCGACTCTCTAAGGTGAGGAGACTGCAAATCTTGGGGTTTTTTTAGATGGAGACACTATGAACATAATTAATGCTTTCAGAACCTTGAGGCAAGATTGCTTTAATGCACTCTATGCAGGCCTGCCATTAATGACTATCCAAAAGCTTTAGTGACTCACATCCTGACAACAAGGGACAATGCCAGGAGGATATTGTCATGGATCTAGGGTACCAGACTCTGTTAGTTAATGATAGAAATTAATAAACAGCAGTATTTCATTAATATTTGGGGCATGAAGGGAAATATGAGCTGCAGAACTGCGGCAGGCAAGAAATTCCTGGGTTAGTTTATGCAAACTAGCCTGGCTGGGTAGCTAAGTGCAGAGCCATTGAGAAACAATGGGGAGCCAAGTGCTGGGCTGTTTAAGACAACTGGCAATGCAAAGGCCATCCTTCCCTTCTGCTGGGAGGAGTGGACAAAAACAGGAGATTTTGAAGGTTGCCAAGGTGACAGTGGGGGGCATGATGTCAGAGGAAAATTTGTCCTTTTTGAAATCTAAATGTGTTCTGGGCATAGCTGTCAACTTTCAGATTTGAAAATAAGGGATTTTTTTCAAACATTCGGATTTGAACATAAGGGATGTCGCGAGGGCGGTGCAATGGCACCAAGTAGCCTCGCCACCCTGCACTCCATAGGCTGCGTGTGAACGGGTGAGCGAAAGAGCGAGCGCATAGACGGCAGGCAGGCTGTCTGTCTGGTTGGGCGTGAGGGTCTGGCTGCACAAGGCATGCAAGCTCCGCCCCCAGTCGGTCTCAGACTCCTTATTGGCAGCTGAGCAACGCAGCTGAGGAGCCTCCCTGGCCGGCAGGGAGGGAGAGGAGCTGCTTCCTTTGAAATCCGGGAAATTTAAGGGATATCAACAATCCGGGATAGCAGCGGGAAACGGCATTGGAATAAGGGAGTTTCCCGCCAAAAAAAGGGAGGGTTGACAGCTATGGTTCTGGGAACAAGAAGGAGGAAGTAGGCAGGACCATATTGGCGCTGGCTGGAGGAGGCTGCACCAAGAGATGGGGAGTCATGACTGACTACTACTTTGGACCCAAGCTTGCTGAAGCTATGAGAGGGGCAAGGAGCAACACGCTCCCCCTCCACTGAAGCCTCCAGGTGTAAATAAACCACATTTCTTAAAGACACTAGCTTCCACTGTGCCTCGATTTTCCCAATGGAAACAAAACCCTGGGAGAGCTCCTGGAACAATTTTATTGCAACAATTTTATTCTACTGCTCCAGCATCTGCACTTGTCTCTCCTTTGCAAATGAAGCAACACGAAACCAACATTTCATGCAGCAAGTTTCACAGGGCACAGTATTTTCTTGGGTTCAGTCTGTACGTGCTTTAAAATAATAATTTTAAAAGCTCCAGTGAATATCAAAGAGAGGATCTTTTCAACTTTTTGCTTCAGGTGCAAAAATGTCTAGGGTTAGAAATGAAAATTAAGTTTCTAGGTTTTATTCTAAACAACTTAACACACCAATTTATTTCCCACCCCATCCCCAATCTCTTTATGTTTCAGTCTGATTCACTCTGACCTGTTAGGAGGAGAGGTATACTGTAAATTAAATTGAAATACCGGTATATAAATAAAAGATGGTGCAAAACCAGCTGCAGCTCCACAATGATGTCCAAGTCAGATTTGCACATTCTCTGGTAGCCTCCAGGTTGGATTATTGCAATCTGCCTTTGAAGATAATTCAGAAGCTGCTTGTGTGCTTGCGCACCCAACACTGGAGCTGAGAGTCCAGAAATAGCACACTTGTTTTGGCACAACTGCACTGACTGCTTTTTAGCTTTTAAACACAATTCAGAGTGCCGACTATTACTGTGGTAATGACCCTAGGGTGTGGTGGCTTAAGGTTGTAAAGGGCTTTAAAGTTTAATCTGACACTTAAAGGTAAAAGTACAGTGGTACCTCAGGTTACAAACACCTCGGGTTACAAACACTTTCGGTTACAGACTCCGCTAACCCAGAAGTAGTACCTCAGGTTAAGAACTTTACCTCAGAATGAGAACAGAAATTGTTTGGCGGTGGCGCGGTGGCAGTGGGAGGCCCCATTAGCTAAAGTGCTACCTCAGTTTCTGGTTAAAAATGGACCTCTGGAACGAATTAAGTTCGTAGCCAGAGGTACCACCGTAAAGGACCCCTGGGCAGTTAAGTCCAGTCAAAGGCGACTATGGGGTGCGGTGCTCATCTCGTTTCAGGCCAAGGAAGCCGGCGTTTGTCCACAGACAGCTTTCCGGGTCATGTGGCCAGTGTGACTAAATCGCTTCTGGCGCAACGGAACACCGTGACGGAAGCCAGAGCGCACAGAAACACCGTTTACCTTCCTGCCGGTACCTATTTATCTACTTGCACTGGCATGCTTTCGAACTGCTAGGTTGGCAGGTAGTGGGACAGAGTAACGGGAGCTCACCCCGTCGCAGGGATTCGAACCGCCATCCTTCCGATCGGCAAGCTCAAGAGGCTCTGTGGTTTAGACCAGCGTTTCTCAACCGGTGTTCCGCGGCACAGTACTGTGCCGCGAGACGTCGGCTGGTGTGCCGCGGGAAAACCGTTAGGGACCCACGCCGCAAACGCGTAGCAGCGGCTCCAGTGGGGGAAAGGGAGCGCAGAAAGCCACCGCCGAGAAGAGGCACCGCGGAGAAGCTGCCGGGCTCTACCGCGCATGCGCAAGCTGGGAGCTCACCGCCGAATCTGATTGGTTGCCAGGAACCAATAGGAAGTCAGAGGAAGGAGACGCGAGGGCTGCCAGTAGCCACCCGGTCAAAATGGCCACCACCCTAAGGAGGAGCGCTCTGCGAGCGCTCCAACCGCCAGCCAGCCAGCTGAGAAGCCTCCCCGGCTCCACTCGCCGTCCTCACTTGCTGCCTGGGATCAGCTAAGTCTTTCCTTTCGGGTTTTCTTTCACAGTCCCAGGGGCGGGCTTTTCATACCAGTGGGGCTGCTTTGGGCGCATAACTCCGTGATTTCCGTTACCATAGCGACGTTGCCGCCGCCATTTTGTGGGTGGTGTGCCGCGAGATTTTTTTCATAAAACAAGTGTGCCGTTGCCCAGAAAAGGTTGAGAAACACTGGTTTAGACCACAGCGCCACTTAAAACAACTATATTAAATACTGCTTTTCAAACAGTACAAAACTCTGACGCTCCATAGCATTACTTGTTATTCTCATTTGATGTTCCGTGATTTTTTGGGATGGATTTGCTGTAAGTGTCTGCCCACTTTCCTTTGTTTGCAATATGGCACGTATACAGTGTGTCTAAAAAGATCATCAGGACAAAAAAGCACACATTGAAAAAGAACATTACAAAGACACAGAACATAAAATCATTAAGAAGCAAAATGGCAATGGGGTGTTTGCAGCCAATGCTAGTGGGGCAGTATGTCCCCCCAGCACTCGGTCCCAGAAAACAGAAGCAAGGTGTCCACCCCACAACATAGACCAATAAGTGTCCACATCTGGAAGCAGCTGTTTGACTCTAGACCCAAGATATGGGCAAGCCTGGCTGGTGCACCCCTTGGACAGAACTCTCCCATATATTGGCAGAAACGGAAGAGATAATTAAATTACAATAACAGAATAATTGTAAGAAATGAAAGAATACTTTACCACAACCAGGCTCTCCCCACCATCCACGCACACAAACCATAGCTGTCAACTTTCGGATTTGAAAATAAGGGATTTTCCCAAACTTTCAGATTTGAAAATAAGGGATGCCACCAGGGCGGTGCAATGGCACCAAGTAGCCTCGCCACCCTGCGCTCTCGAGGCTGCGTGCGAACGGGTGAGCGAAAGAGCGAGCGCGTAGACGGCAGGCAGGCTGTCTGTCTGGTTGGGCGTGAGGGTCTGGCTGCACAAGGCATGCAAGCTCCGCCCCCAGTCGGTCTCAGACTCCTTATTGGCAGCCGAGCAACGCAGCTGAGGAGCCTCTCTGGCCGGCAGGGAGGGAGAGGAGCTGCTTCCTTTGAAATCCGGGAAATTTAAGGGAGATCAACAATCCGGGATAGCAGCGGGAAACGGCATTGGAATAAGGGAGTTTCCCATAAAAAAAGGGAGGGTTGACAGCTATGACACACACACACACGGCCTATAGCCCCCAACCCCATCAGCTCTGGCCAGGGAAGACAGGTGCCACATACATAATTCTTAAGAAGGATGTAGGCAAACTGGTGAGCAATGAAGATAACAAAGAGGTTATCAATTGTTCTATGTATGAGGAAGGTTAATGCGTCAGGCGCTGTGTATTGGGTCATCCTTCAGGTGCCTTTAAAACACTGAGGCTACAATTAAACAATTCAGACAGAACTGTGCTTGCACCAAGGTCAACAAGCAACTCTGGCTCAATAAGCAGAAGATGCTCTCTTAACAATTGGTCATCCCCTTTACTCAGCCTGGAGGTGTCAACATAACCAAGGTCATCAACTCTGCTACATAAGTCATTTTCTTCACCAAATAAGGACAAGCCCTTGTAGGCACAGTGTGATGACCTGGGAGTCAGACTCAGACGCTGAACCTGAGGGATCCCAGCCTGCACAGGATTCACTGCCTCCAGAACCAGCAGAGCCAGGGCTGGGGCCTGAGTCTCAAGGGGACTCACCTGTGCTGGATCCTCAGGTGCAGGCATCGGCTGAGGTTGATCTGGCTTCTAATGGGATGGAGGACTTATTGCCTGCAGGTGCTCCACTCCCCACCCAGTCAGGGGAAGCTGAGGTTGCCTCTGGGTCCGGTAACCCTCCAGCTTCTCCTGAGCTGCAAAGGCTAAGGGCAGAGAGGCGAAGGGAACTAAGTTCCCGCAGGAGGAGTGCTCGCCTCCAAGCCAGGAGAGGCGAGGCACCTGAGGATCGGAGCCGCCCTTTGCCTCGGGGCAGATAAAAGCCAGCCAGTCCCAGACCCAAGTTGCAGGAGCAACATCGGTGCTGCCTAGTTCCTGTTCCTGGTTCCTGCGTTCCTGACCTCAGCTTGGTTACTTCGGCTTCCTGACCTCGGCTTCCTGACCTCGGCTTCCTGACCTCAGCTTTGTTACTTCGGCTTCCTGACCTCGGCTTCCTGACCTCGGCTTCATGACTTCGGCTTCGTGACTTCTGGCTTGGACTGACCTTGGACTGGACTAGACCTCGCCTATCGGATATCCCTTGGGACCAGCACAGTTTGCTCCTGCCACACCCGCACTCCCCCTTCGTTGGGGTGCGTTCGGGAGGAACCTGTCGTCATGACTGACCAGGCGGCTGCGCTGGTGGCATTGGCCCAGGAGAACCAGGTCTTGACCCACACAGTGCAGCAGCTAAGCAATGCGGTTACGGCGCTTCAGCAGCGTTTGGACGCCTTGCCGGCTCCTGGTGCCGGCGCCCCAGCTCCAGGCAAGTACCCAGTGGCCCTGCCAGAAAAGTTCGATGGGTCCCCGGGCAGCTTTCCCATGTTTCTCGCCCAGGCCAAACTGTATATTCAGGGGCGAGCCCGGGATTTCCCCGACGACCGCACCAAGGTGCACTTCCTGATCAGCTTGCTGAAGGACCAGGCGGCCAAGTGGGCGTTGCCGCTGCTCCGGCAAGACTCCCCCTTGCTGACAGACTATACGGGGTTTTGCAACCATTTTGAAACCGCGTTCGCCAACCCTCAGAAGGCGAGTCAAGCCAATCGGGCAATTCGGCGGTTGAAACAGGGCAAGTCCACAGTGGCCGCCTATGCCACGGAATTTCGGCTGTTGGCGCAGGACTTGACCTGGAACGATTCCGCACTTCGGGACCAGTATCTCGAGGGGCTTTCGGACGAGATACTGGACCAGCTGGCCACCTTGGATCGCCCCGCCACGCTGGAGGCCCTCATCCAACGGAGTCTACAGATAGACGATCGGTTGGAGGACCGGCGCCAGGCCCGGGCCCGCCAGCACTCTGGGCTCCCGACTCCAGTGCTCCCCAGCAGTTCCACGGCCAGAGCCGAGTCACTGGAGGAGCCGATGCAGCTCGGGGCAGCACGGCCTCGCCTCTCCCCTTCGGAGAAGACACGACGTCGGGAGGGAAACCTGTGTCTCTACTGCGGGGGGAGTGGACACTACGCCCGAACCTGCCCCGAGAAACGCCAGCCGCAGGGAAACCGCCAACCCCAGTAGCCAATGGCCCAGGCTATCTGGGGTCCCAAGCATCGCATGATGGGCCCTCACCAGTGGAATTGCAACACCTCATGATCCCAGTGCGTCTATACCCCCCAGGCGGGCCCTGGATTCTCACCCACGCTCTGGTGGATTCAGGGGCAACCCGCTCCTATATGGACTCTGCCTTCGCCGCTCAGCATCGGGTGCCGCTCCAGAACAAGCCAGAACCGGTGCAGGTGGAGGCAATCGATGGACGGCTCTTGCGGTCAGGCGCCGTTACTCGGGAGACCCAGCCCTTGGTCCTGTGCCACCAGCAGCACCGGGAGGTGCGTACCCTGGACATTGCCACCATGCCCCGGTTTCCCCTGGTGCTGGGGATGGACTGGCTGGAGTCTCACAATGTTCAGATCGATTGGGTCAATCGAACTGTACGCTTCCCAGACTCGGGTTCGATTGCTCAGTCCGAGATGCTTTCGGCCGCCTCCATGGGGGAGGCTGCGTCAACGCTCCCCGCCGTGTACCGGGACTACGTAGACGTGTTCGAGGAACAGGGGGCAGACCGGCTGCCTCCTCATCGGTCTTTTGACTGCGGCATAGACCTCCAGCCTGGGGCGCCTCTGCCTGTGAGTCGCCTATACTCTCTTTCGGAGCCAGAGCGTGAAGCCTTACAGGACTTCCTTCACAAGAACCTGGAGCGGGGGTTCATTAGGCCCTCTACCTCTCCCACCGCCGCTCCAGTACTCTTCGTTAAGAAGAAGTGTGGGGAGCTTCGCCTCTGCCATGATTACCGAGCCCTGAATAAGATCACCATCCCAGACCGGTATCCCTTGCCCCTAATTGCAGAGTTGCTGGAGCGGGTGCAAGGGGCGCAGATGTTCACCAAACTGGACCTCCGGGGGGCTTACAACTTGATTCGGATCCGTGCCGGGGATGAGTGGAAGACCGCATTCGGGACCCGTTATGGGCAGTTCGAGTACCTGGTCATGCCGTTCGGACTATGCAACGCGCCCGCCGTGTTCCAACGGTACATCAACCACGTGTTCCAGGACTTGCTCGACAAGTATGTGGTGGTGTACCTCGATGACATTCTGATTTATTCCCGTGACCCAGCTCGCCACGAGAGTCATGTCCGGACCGTGTTGCAGCGCTTGCGGGAGCACCGCCTGTACGCTAAGCTCAGCAAGTGCGAGTTCCACCAGCGGTCAGTGGACTTCCTCGGACACCGACTCTCCCCTGACGGTGTACAGATGGACCCCGGGAAGGTGTCTGCGGTTCGAGAGTGGGCGGCGCCGCGGAACCGCAAGGACCTACAGCGGTTTTTGGGGTTCGCCAACTATTACCGGACATTCATTGCGGACTATGCTCATCGCACCACCCCGTTGACCCGACTGCTGCGCCCCAAGACGCCCTTCGCCTGGGATGAGGAGGCTGAGGTGGCATTCCAGGGATTGAAAGCCTGTTTCCAGAAGGCGCCAATTTTGCAGCATCCTGATCCCTCTCGTCCCTTCGTGGTGGAGACTGACGCCTCCAGTACGGCTCTCGGTGCCGTCTTGTCCCAGCAACACGGACCAGATGCGCCACTGTTACCCTGCGCCTACTACTCCCGGCAGCTCCTTCCGGCGGAGCGTAACTATACCGTGTGGGAGCGGGAACTACTGGCCATCAAGGTGGCCTTTGAGGTCTGGCGCCATCATCTTGAGGGGGCACGACACCCGGTGGAAGTGAGAACCGACCACCGGAATCTGGAGTACCTCCAGACCACTCGCAGGCTAAACCAGCGGCAGATCCGGTGGGCACTGTTCTTCTCCCGGTTCCAGTTCCGGATCCGCTACATCCCCAGCTCCCAAAACCAGAAGGCGGATGCACTGTCCCGGAAACCGGAGGACATTGCAGAGACGGTGCAGCAGGCGGCCCCAACAACGATCATCCCACCAGCAGCTTTCCTGGCTGTTCATGAGACTGAGTCGCTGCTGGACCGAGTGCGGAAGCAGCAACGGGTCGACGCGTGGGCTCAGGAACGGATTCAGGAATTGGCCAGTGGATCATGTCCTCGATACCCAGAACTGGTTGTGCACCAGGGTTTGCTGATGCACCGTGGTCGGTTGTACATCCCACCAGGGCCTTTGCGGGCCGAGGTACTCCAAATGTCACACGACGCCCCGGCAGCGAGCCACTTCGGGAGGTATCGGACCACCCACCTGGTCAGCCGGGAGTTCTGGTGGCCCCGCTTGAAGGCCGACATGGCACGGTACATTGGGGGGTGCGAGGTCTGCCGGCGAGCCAAGGGATCGACCGGGAGACCTGCGGGACTGCTACAGCCACTGCCAGTTCCCCCTCGTCCATGGCACACGGTCTCATTGGATTTCGTGGTAGACCTACCCCCATCCCGTCAGTGTACCTGCCTCCTGGTATTCACAGACCACTTCACTAAAATGGTGCACTGCGCCCCGTGCCCGTCTGTACCCTCAGCCAAGGAGACGGCGCAACTGTACCTACAAAACGTCTTCCGCTTACATGGCCTATCGGAACGTTTGATCTCCGATCGTGGTGCCCAGTTCACCTCCCGGTTCTGGCGCGCTCTACATCAGGCTCTCGGGACGGAGGTCTGCCTATCTTCGGCCTACCATCCACAGACGGATGGACAGACCGAACGGGCAAACGCGGTGTTGGAACAGTACCTCCGGTGCTACTGCAGCTTCCACCAGGACGATTGGGTCGACCACCTGGCGTTGGCCGAGTTCGCATATAACAACGCAGTGCACGCTTCCACCCAACAGACCCCGTTCCAGGCAAACTATGGATACCACCCGCGGTTGTTTCCAAGCGTACTGCCGGCATCCGCAGTTCCCGCAGTGACAGACTGGCTACAAGAGCTCCAGTCACAGCAGCAGCTTCTGACGGAGCAACTGAGCCAGGCCAAGGACGCGTATAAGGCCCAGGCCGACCGTCACCGGCAGGAGGGGCCGGAACTCCATGTCGGAGACCTGGTATGGCTCTCCACCCGCCACCTGCACCCCTCTCGGCCTTCGCGGAAGCTGGATGCCCGCTTCACCGGCCCATTTCCGATCGTGGACCGTGTCTCGCCTGTGGCATTCCGTCTCCGGTTACCCGCGACCCTGAAGGTCCACCCGGTATTCCACCGGTCCCTACTCAGTCCGGTCGCCCCGCCAGACGAGTTCCACCCAGACCATCCACGACCGCAGCCAGTTTTGGTTCAGGGGGAGCCCGAGTATGAGGTGGAGCACATTCTTGACTCCCGATACCGCAGGGGGAAGCTCCAATACCTCATCGACTGGAAGGGGTATGGGCCCGAGGATCGGTCGTGGGAACCAGCGGAGAACGTCCACGCGCCTGTCTGCCTCCGTGATTTCCATGCGACTTACCCCAGCAAGCCTGGTCCGGCCCCTCGGTTGAGGGGGGGGCCTGGGAGGGGGGATGGTGTGATGACCTGGGAGTCAGACTCAGACGCTGAACCTGAGGGATCCCAGCCTGCACAGGATTCACTGCCTCCAGAACCAGCAGAGCCAGGGCTGGGGCCTGAGTCTCAAGGGGACTCACCTGTGCTGGATCCTCAGGTGCAGGCATCGGCTGAGGTTGATCTGGCTTCTAATGGGATGGAGGACTTATTGCCTGCAGGTGCTCCACTCCCCACCCAGTCAGGGGAAGCTGAGGTTGCCTCTGGGTCCGGTAACCCTCCAGCTTCTCCTGAGCTGCAAAGGCTAAGGGCAGAGAGGCGAAGGGAACTAAGTTCCCGCAGGAGGAGTGCTCGCCTCCAAGCCAGGAGAGGCGAGGCACCTGAGGATCGGAGCCGCCCTTTGCCTCGGGGCAGATAAAAGCCAGCCAGTCCCAGACCCAAGTTGCAGGAGCAACATCGGTGCTGCCTAGTTCCTGTTCCTGGTTCCTGCGTTCCTGACCTCAGCTTGGTTACTTCGGCTTCCTGACCTCGGCTTCCTGACCTCGGCTTCCTGACCTCAGCTTTGTTACTTCGGCTTCCTGACCTCGGCTTCCTGACCTCGGCTTCATGACTTCGGCTTCGTGACTTCTGGCTTGGACTGACCTTGGACTGGACTAGACCTCGCCTATCGGATATCCCTTGGGACCAGCACACACAGGAGGGTGAAGAATGCCTTTTCAACTGTTGTCATAAAGAAAAAGTTATTTCCTGACACATCCTTTCTTTCTGTCTTTAACTTTACCCTCCAGAAGCATCTATGTCAGGCATAGGCAAACTCGGCCCTCCAGACATTTTGAGACTACAGTTCCCATCATCCCTGACCACTGGTCCTGTTAGCTGGGGATGATGGGAGTTGTAGTCCCAAAACATGTGGAGGGCCGAGTTTGCCTATGCCTGATCTATGTTATAAATTAATTACTGATATCTGAATTGCTGAGAGCCAACAAGGCCTGCCACTGTGACTGATATCTTGTCTACATGTAATTTAAGCATTGTTGTATCTGTTTCATTAGAGGATGGGGTGCAAAATAAGAGTCAACATTTCTTATGGATTTGGGATCTGGTCAGCTTTTGAAATTTAGATTTTGCGATGTAGATTTCTCCCTGTTGCTTGTTCCTAGGATTCCGAGGTGTGTGCCTCTTGAGCATGGAAGTGCCATTCAGCTATCAAGGTTAGGTAAAGGTAAAGGGACCCTTGACCATTAGGTCCAGTCATGACCAACTCTGGGGTTGCGCCGCTCATCTCGCATTATTGGCCGAGGGAGCCGGCATACAGCTTCCGGGTCATGTGGCCAGCATGACAAAGCCGCTTCTGGCGAACCAGAGCAGCGCACGGAAACGCCGTTTACCTTCCTGCTGCAGCGGTACCTATTTATCTACTTGCACTTTGACGTGCTTTTGAACTGCTAGGTTGGCAGGAGCAGGGACCGAGCAACAGGAGCTCACCCCGTTGCGGGGATTCAAACCACCGACCTTCTGATCAGCAAGCCCTAGGCTCTGTGGTTAGTGGTAGCTAATAGAACTATCTTCCATATATAAAGCCTTACACATTGCAAGCTAAAGGAAAATTAAATCTCACCTTAGGTTCTACTCCCATTCCCCAAAAATGTACAATATTGACAGTGTGGGGTTTGGGTTCCACATCACCCAGAGCTCCTCTAGGCCCTAGGAAAGGAGTCAAGGGCAGGACACCTGAGGAGAACCACAAACTGGCATCACCCTCTCCACCTTCCTTGCCAGAGAAGAAGGGGAATCAATATCTCAATCCGGCTCTGCTGCCCGTGTGGATCCTGCCACCTGAGGCAGTTGCCTCACATTGCCTCTTTGGTGGGCTGGTCTTGGTCTAGGGGAACCCCCCCCCCCGTTATTCAGATAATGGATAACTCCCCCCCCCATTAAATTGACTGATCCCTTTCGCCGTGGCACTCCCTGAAGTGTTGCTAGGTACGGTATTCATAGCTGTCTACTTTCGGGTTTGAAAATAAGGGATTTTTTCAAACTTTCGAATTTGAAAATAAGGGATGCCGCGAGGACGGTGCAATGGCACCAAGTAGCCTCGCCACCCTGCGCTCCAGAGGCTGCGTGCGAACGGGAGAGCGAAAGAGCGAGCACGTAGACGGCAGGCAGGCTGTCTGTCTGGTTGGGCGTGAGGGTCTGGCTGCACAAGGCATGCAAGATCCGCCCCCAGTCAGTCTCAGACTCCTTATTGGCAGCCGAGCAACGCAGCTGAGGAGCCTCCCTGGCCGGCAGGGAGGGAGAGAGAGGAGCTGCTTCCTTTGAAATCCGGGAAATTTAAGGGATATCAACAATCCGGGATAGCAGCGGGAAACGGCATTGGAATAAGGGAGTTTCCCGCAAAAAAAGGAGGGTTGACAGCTATGATTCTAAGCTCAGAGAGGGATGTGGATGTGAATTGCCCAGTAACTGGCAAGAGCTGTGTGGTCTGCCTTCTTTCACCACTGCTTCTTTCCCACACTTGTACAGACTGATATGTATTTGGAAATAGATCTCAGAGAGTATGTCCTGGCCCTTCCTTTCCCATTTTCAAATCCAAAAACTACCAACGAACCCTGAATTTCCTTCTTCTTTAAAAAAACAACAACCAACAACCCCAAACTCCCCACGGTTTACAGATTTCTGTTTGTATCAGTGGGCAGCTTTGCTTTGTAAAAAGTCAAGGTCAGAAGCAAAAGGAGGAGGTGTGGGGAAGAAAGGAAAAACAGAGCGTGTAGCCAAAACTTTTCGTCCTTTCCCTTACATTCTGGACATCTGGTTCCCATGAGCCACTTGGCTAATCCTAATGTTTAATTCTTTGATGTCCCCTAAATCTCCGAATCCTTTCTGTTCCCAGACCTTCCAAAGCCTTAATCTCCACCGCTGTCCTTTGCTTCCCCGGCAGAATCAAACCGCTCTTCTCACCTCCCTTTGCTCAAGTTGATATCTTAGCTTATTCTTCCTCTTACATCTGAGAAAGAAAGGGGGAAACAGGGAGATTTTGTTGTGCCATTTTTGACATCCTAAGACCCGGGGCTGTGATGGTGTTTTACCAGCCTTTGAGAAGGGAGTGAGGGGTGATGGGCAGGGTCTCAATGCCCTCCCACCCTAACGTATTCTGACAGCAATTCTGTTGCTACAGAATTTCCCCTTATCCCTTTTGCTTTGAGGTTGGCAACTTGAGGAGCCAAATATTGCTTCCCAAGAGGCCAAATTTGGCCCAAGGCCTTTCAGTTGTTAACTGACCCCAAAACCATAGCTGTCAACCCTCCCTTTTTTTGTGGGAAACTTCCTTATTCCAATGCCGTTTCCCGCTGCTATTCCGGATTGTTGATTTCCCTTAAATTTCCCGGATTTCAAAGGAAGCAGCTCCTCTCCCTCCCTGCCGGCCAGGGAGGCTCCTCAGCTGCATTGCTCGGCTGCCAATAAGGAGTCTGAGACCGACTGGGGGCGGAGCTTGCATGCCTTGTGCAGCCAGACCCTCACGCCCAACCAGACAGACAGTCTGCCTGCCATCTATGCGCTCGCTCTTTCGCTCACCCATTCGTGCGCAGCCTCTGGAGCGCAGGGTGGCGAGGCTACTTGGTGCCATTGCACCGCCCTCGCGGCATCCCTTATTTTCAAATCCGAATGTTTGAAAAAAATCCCTTATTTTCAAATCCGAAAGTTGACAGCTATGCCCTAAAACAACAACACTGCGGGGGGGGGGGCTTTTCTCACCTCTACAGGAAAGTGTTATCATGCTCTTTATCTGAATGATGCAGCAATACCCCCTTCATGATCTGCTAGTGACCAACCAAGGGGAAACAAGGAAGCATTTATTTAGGTCTGTATCCATTTGGAGGGTGTGTGTGGAGTTCTGGCACTATAGAACTATAGATGTCAGGGGTGCCAACTTAATAAAATATTGTGGGGGCCCAAGTGAGGCCCACCCCGCATAATTGATCACATGATGCAGTTCACACAAAACATTTGAATGGGAATACCCATCAACTTTGTGGGGGCCCCGGCCCCCTTGAATATTTTATTGTGGGGACCAAAGTCCCCATGGCCCCAAGGAGTTGGCTCCTATGACAGCTGTTATTTTTAAGATGCAAGGCCTGCTTCCATACAATCTGCTCACCGAGCACTTGTTCTGATTTTTGTGTAGGAAAGTTTTATGGTGTTGTATAAAAAAAAAAGCTATGGTTTTCCCAGTAGTGATGTATGGAAGTGAGAGCTGGACCATAAGAAGGCTGATCGCCGAAGAATTGATGCTTTTGAATTATGGTGCTGGAGGAGACTCTTGAGAGTCCCATGGACTGCAAGAAGATCAAACCTATCCAGTGTTCACTGGAAGGACAGATCCTGAAGCTGAAGCTCCAAGACTTTGGCCACCTCATGAGAAGAGAAGACTCCCTGGAAAAGACCCCGATGTTGGGAAAGATGGAGGACACAAGGAGAAGGGGACGACAGAGGACGAGATGGCTGGACAGTGTTCTCGAAGCTACCAACATGAGTCTGACCATGTGCTGGAGGAGACTCTTGAGAGTCCCATGGACTGCAAGAAGATCAAACCTATCCATTCTTAAAGAAATCAGCCCTGAATGCTCACTAGACGGACAGATCCTGAAGTTGAGGCTCCAGTACTTTGGCCACCCCATGAGAAGAGAAGACTCCCTAGAAAAGACCCTAATGTTGGGAAAGATGGAGGGCACAAGGAGAAGGGGACGACAGAGGATGAGATGGTTGGACAGTGTTCTCGAAGCTACTAACATGAGTTTGGCCAAACTGCGAGAGGCAGTGAAGGATAGGCGTGCCTGGTGTGCTCTGGTCCATGGGGTCACGAAGAGTCGGACACCACTAAACGACTAAACAACAACAACAAATCAAACAAGAGCTATCATGCACTTTCCAAAGCATTTTCCCATCACAAAAAAATCCATTGTGGGGGGTGGGGGAGGTGTTTGCTCCAAGTGGGCAACCTGAATTTGTTGGTATGTAATTGAATCCCTCCCCGAAATATGACCACTCAGGAAGCAGCTCAAGACTCTCTAGTCCCCAACCTGGTGCCCCTGAAGACCTTCCTTGGTGCTAGAGCATTTGAACACCAGGCAATAGGAATCCCTGGAGCCCTAAAGAACTTCTGCCTCCCCACCTCCCCACTTAGTGCACCTCACCTTAGTGCACCTCACCTTCCTATTGCTTCTAACTTATTTCCCCTTCCCTGGAATCTCCATAGTTTGCCCTTTCTTTCCCCCTAGCAACCAGGATCCATCCTTCCTGTGGTTTCATCTGGGATAAAGAACACCCTTAGGAGTTATTTCTGTAAATTCTACTATTATGCAGTAAGTGTAGGTGGATTTTAAAGACCCCCTTGCCCATGAAAGGTTGAAAACTTTGCAAAGAAGCTTAGGCATGTCTCCTGCTGTGCAGAAGCTAAAGAACACACTACGAATTCACCATATAGTTAACATACATTACAGTGGTACACATGTCTACTTTAAAGTAAGTTTATTTGTGTTTAATGAGGCTTACTCCCAGGTAAGTGGGTACAGGATGGCAGCCTAGGCTTTGCTTTAGAGTTGGCGTTGAAGGAAAGAGGTTTGTTGTGCCTTTAACAGCTGCATGGCAGGCAGAAATCCAAGAACTTAAGACTTCTATAGTAAAGTAAAGGTAAAGGGACACCTGACCGTTAGGTCCTGTCGCGGACGACTCTGGGGTTGCAGTGCTAATCTCTCTCTATAGGCAGTTTTTCCAGGTCATGTGGCCAGCATGACTAAGCCGCTTCTGGCGAACCAGAGCAGCGCACGGAAATGCGGTTTACCTTTCCGCCAGAGCGGTTCCTATTTATCTACTTGCAACGGGAGCTCACCCCGTCGTGGGGATTCGAACCGCCAATCTTCTGATCGGCAAGCCCTAGGCTCAGTGGTTTAGACCACAGTGCCACCCGCTTCACTGCCACTTCTATAGTATGGAAATATAATTATGAGGATAGCTTCACCATGATAGCACTCTCTCTAGTTTTGTGTCATGCAATGCCCTCGACAGCATCCATGTTGTGTTGTGACATGCTTTCCATAGCAATTGTTCTGTGACCGTCACCCACAGCACTCTCTCAAAATTGAAAACATGGCTGAAGGGTTGCAAACCCCAATTTAGAGGTGCCATGCTCCATAACCTGACGTGTATATTTCCCCCCCAATCCTGAGCCACTGTTTTGAATCTGTCTTGGTGGACTTAGAGGTTGTAGCAAGAAGAAACAGAGAGGGTGGCGATGAGGCTGTGGCAGAACCTTGCCCATTGTGTGGCTTGGATCAGAGAGACCCATGCCCAAATCACTGGGTGACCTGACCATAGTCCTGCTACTCCCCCACCCCTCATTGAGCCTACCTCATGGGGCAGTTGTGTGTGCATGGTGGGGGGGAGATATGAACCATTGCGTGATGTCCTGGGTTCTTTGGAGGGAGGCAAGCGCAATAATCTCAGATAAACAAAGTCTGAATAAACAGCTTCTAAAGTAATCTTGGGTATTCCACATTTGCATAAGCTAGCATATAATGTACCCATTTCTGCCACCAGGCCTCTCCCGGCTTGGTACAGTTTCTCTCTCCCCACAGGATTCTGCTTTTTCAGAAGCGCAGGCAACCATAGCCTTGAAAATACCCTTCAAAAATTAAAGGATTGAATTAATGTAGGAAATACTGATTTGGGAAAGAGGCAATGTTTTCCCACTAGTGAAAGTTCTCTTCCTCTGCCATAAAAAGGGCTTATGATTCTCCCCAATTAAAGAGCTGCTGGTGTCCCCTCCCCCACCCCATGCCACCTGCGAAGTTCCTATTTTTCAGTCTTCACAGGAGAAAGACGTCCTGTTTTTGTGTCCCTTTTCGCCTTCTAGAGGAGACTCTGTTTCCTAGTCATTGTGGGCTTTTTAAAATTTTACTTTGAAATTCCTCTGGCAAAGGAGATACTTGGCAACTTTGTTAAGACTGTTCCATCAGTCTCCTGGATCCATTAAACCTTACTCTCCTACTGTACACAACCACCGACCCAAGATTACAACAATCATAGAATCATAGAATTGTAGAGTTGGAAGGGACCACTAAGGATCATCTAGTCCACCCTGCAAAGCAGGAATCTTTTGCCCAACATAGGGCTCGAACCCACCACCCTGAGATTAAGAGTCTCATGCTCTGTCCAATGGCCCATTGTAGGAGCTAAATATTAGTATTTGCGCTTAGTATTTGTGTGGGATGTGAAAAACAAGAGCAGTCAAGTACAACATCCCTAGAGTGGACATAAAAGGGGATGTCTGGACCAGCCAGTCGGAACTTCCTGTTTCTCCTAGGCTGGGACAGACTTCCCATGTGCATGTGACTAGAGGTGGGCGTGACCTCACCTGCCCAGGTAACAAAAGAGCAGGACTGGTCAGCCATCTCTCTCTCTGACCACATTCGTCAAAGAAGCAACATCTGCTTAGCAAAGGGGCTGTCTCCTTATGGGATAGTTTCCAGGTATATTACTTTTCTAACTTCTGGGATCCAATTGTGAACAGAATGTGTGAGTAAACTCTTTATACTTTTATAGAAGACTGTGTCGTATAGTCATGCTGGCCACATGAGATGAGCGCCACAACCCCAGAGTCGTTCGCGGCTGGACTTAACTGTCAAGTGTCCTTTACCTTTACCTTTAAAGGGGAAATTGCCAATGAAACGTATTTTAGAGGCTTTAGCGAGCCTGAGCAAACGCATCCACTGTGCAAGTTTAAAAAGTGGAATGTTACTCTGCTAAATTGTAGAACTTGTTAACACAAGTTGGAAAGGATATAATCAAACAATATATCCTCTCCTGCATCCCTGAACATTCCCACAATTTGCACAGTGCTTTATAGAGCATTCAAAACACTTCACATGTATCATGTCACAGTCTTTACTCAACAACCCCGTAGGGTAGGACCCATACTGCAAATTAAGGAATCGTAGAATCATAGAGTTAGAAGGGATCCCAAGGGCCCCCTAGTCCAGCCCCCTGCAATGGTCATATCTGCATTATTTGGATATTGGAAAATGTTTTTATATTGCAAACAAGTAGCATGCCTAACACCAGCCGATAAATTCATGACAGAGTTAAGATTTGAACCAGCGACTTTCAGATCACACACCTCAGCCATTTGGCTACTGTGCTACACCAAAATCAAGGAGACCCACAAGAGGTTTAGTGGTGTCAAAACTGTTTTTCAAAGGGGGGCAGATTTGATGACGTGAAGGGCTGACCAAAGTTTTTAACCTTTTTTTTTTTAGGATTGAAGTTGTTGAGATTTTTTACGATTTTACCCCTTGAGCTTTTTTTTTTTTAGAGCTGAAGTTGGTGAGGGTTTTTTTTTTAGGATTTTACCCCAGGAAAGAAACTGCCACAGGGGCCGGATTAAACCAACCGGCGGGCTGGATTAAGCCCCCGAAACGGACTTGCCTTATATTACACACAAGTGGTGGTGAGGCATATTTAATGTAATGCTTTTGTGGACCTGCGATTTTAGAACATGTGCGACCAGAAAGCATATGTACAAAGGCACAGTATTGGAAAGGGTAGCATCTGGATGTGTGCACTAAACTAGGATGAGAAGCATGGATTTGTGTTAGATGCTGTGGGACATGTCCAGACGACTTTAACCCATTTTAAGCCCCGTTAATGTCTATGGGAGAGTTAGGCACGTGCTCAAACTTCTCCCCCTGGAATCAGTGGAAGTTCACAGTACTTTGGGCTACCTTTTGCTGCTCTCTCTCGGGTGTTTGACGTTCCTGATTGTCGGCTGCCCCTGCAAACAAGAGCAAGGCTGTATCTGAAATAGCCTCCTCTAAAAAAAATAAAATAAAATACAGCCCCGAACAGCGAACGATGCCCTTCTTTCTCTCTGGAGAGCTGGAGGTTTTTAGCAGTTTCTCGCCGCCTGGCCACCGCTTTCCTCCTGCCTGCAAAGATCCGTCTTGCTGATGCGTCGCACTCGCTCTCTTCCAAAGCCAAATCTGTTTCGAGATTTCAGGAGCAGCAGCAGCAGCAGCAGGAGGTGCCGAGAGAGCAGCCCCCCCTCCCCTCCCCTCCCCTCCCCAAATCTCCCCCTGCTCTCTGATCCCTCTGCGGCCGAGCCTTGCCCACGCCAGGCGAGACTTAACCCTTCCGTCGCCGGCCCTATCCCAGCCGGAGCTGCTCTCCGCTCTCCATCCCAGCCGCTCCAAAACAAGGCGGCAGCACCGAGAAGTTCTTCGCCGCCGCGCCAGGCAAGAAAAGGGAGCCGAGCAGCAAGCTCGAGAGAGAGAGAGACCCACAGCCAACCCCCCCTCCCCGAGGCTCCCGGGCCAATCAGGGCCGCGCAGGGAGCCCGAGCGAGGCCCCCATTGGCTGCGAGAGCCGCATCCCTCAAACCGAGGCGGGCGGCGGCGGAGGGAGGCCGGCAGCCTTGTGCTCTCGGAGGCACTTTCCGCGAGGGAGCCGGCAGGTGAGGCGCTCCGAGGTGCCGGGGTCCAGGAAAGAGCCGCGGCCGCCTTCAGAGCCCCAGCATGGCCGGAGGGGCGGCGGCGCGCCGCGGGGCCGGGGCTTCCCGCTTGCCGGGCGCCTTCTCCCCTCGGGTGGCCCTTCTTCCTCCCCCGCGGAGCCCGCCCGCCGCCCGCCCGAAGGGAAGCAGCAGGTAGGCAGCGAAGGAAGGCGCGACTCCGCCACATCCCCGCCTGCCTCTCCCGCTCTCCGCCGGAGGCAACCCCGAGCCGCGCCACCCGGGATGCGGACGGGCAGCGCCCGCGCAGCGCAGCGGCGGAGCCTGCGCCGGCGAGGACCTCGGGGAGCAGCTGCCCAGGGCCGCCGTCGATGCCTCCGCCCGTCGCGCGGAACTTCTCCCGGAAGGCCGTGAGCAGGAGAGCCAGGCGGCGCGGGGATCCCGCTTTCTGGATTGCGACGTGGAGTTGCGCCCGGAGCCTACAGCGCTGCGGGGTAAGTCTCCAAAGTTCCCGCGAACTCTCCTTCGCCGGGGCTGGGCTGGCTGTGTCCGGCGGTGGGCAAAGAGGGCACCGGGGGGGGCACGTAATGGGCAGCGTGGCTGCCTCCGGAGCGGGGCAGAGGAAGCGACCTGGGCACCGCAGACCTTCGGGGCGGGCAGCGTGGGGTGCCTAGGGATGGCACACCGGTCTACCTTGGGGCCCTAGGGATGGTGCCCCCAGCAAGGAGGGTGGCTGGCAGCTGGCAGGGCTCTTGCGCAGCAGCACCTGCGTGGTCCGAGTGCCCCCGGGAGAGGCTGTGGATCCGGCCGTGGTGGGGATTGGGCCGCAGTGGATGGGTAACATGCCGGCGGATCGAGTCCACGGTTAATCGCCGCACCCGATTAGCTGGCACCCATCCCCAGCCAGGTCTGTGTCTGCAGGGCATGTTTTACATTGGAATCAGGCAGGGAATCTGTGTGTTTGGGGGGGGGTATCCATCCCAGCCCCATTCTAAGATTGATTCCTATTTGCCATAGGGAAGAAAGGAGGGTGCAAGCACTTAGTTTTGCTCGGAGCTCAGACCCAGATGTGAAGGCTCAGTCGTGGCACCTGTAATCACGAGCGCTTGTGAGCATGAGCAGAGTGAATGTCCATCACCAGGCAAAGTAGCTGCAGCCTCCATCTTCCCCCCTGGTATGATGGGTTAGGACCTGTCAGGACCTGAGGGTGGGGGATGCTTCCAGGTGAATCTTGAGCCCTAGCATCTTGGGTTGTGGTGAGGGTTTTGGCCATTTTTTGGGCTCCCAATCAAATTGTAATGGAAGTTTGGCCAAATGAAATTAACCTTTTCCCCCCCAGAAGGGGCAGTGGCAGAAAGGTTGGTTGTTAGCCCTTGAACATGTGGCAACATGCAGTTCATGAGTTCTACATTCTAGGTTTCCGGGCTGCTAATTCTATCCCCTTCCCCAGTATTAAGATACCATGTAAATCAGCCCTTCCCAGTTCAGTTCAGAAGACAGAATCCTCATTCCCCATCAGCTCACCCCCCCCCCCCGCAGTGCTCTTTGCTGACAAATAATATCCACCGAAATACCTGCTTTCAGTTAGAGTAAGAAATCTCCCCTTCGTTTCTGCTAAGGAAGTAAGACCACTTGCATTCTACAAATTTAACCATCTTTTGTATCCCTCCACCACCATGCCAAAAGATCAGACACCCTGTTCAGAGGAAATCCTGGGTCTAATCTCAGTAGGTACCCCTCTATCCTGAGAACAGTCACCTCTTGAAAGCCACAGTTGTGGAGACCATCAATAACAATTCATTCTGCAGGCTAGCATTGAGCATAGTTGATAAGCAAGTTGGATGAAATGTATGGTACAGTATATATTTTATTGCCCATACTAAATTTATACCCAACATTGCACATTAGCCCTCTCTGGTTGTCAGCAGAGAATAAGAGAGCAATAAAGTCCCCACGCTGGGTGTTAAAATCCTGAACACGGGAGGGGCTTTTCCTTGTTTTTTTGTTTCATATCAGTTGTTCAGTGTCGGTTTAAAAAGAAGCTCAAGTTGTTGGCATGACAATGTGAACACAAGCTATGTGGGTTACAGGGAAATATCCGTTCTGAAGTGCATCTTTGTATGGTGTTTGGCAGGGCTTGCCACTGGACTCCATGTAAGTTCCTTTCTTAATGGGTTTGCTCAGTACCAGATCAGCAGCTCTTATTTCATGTAATGTAAGGATCATTCCACACATTATGTAGACTAGGCATACCTGGGCTTGCCACCAAGTGTACACTTAATAAGGAGACGAGGCCAATAACCATTCCCTGATGAGTACACCTGGACGATATAAATACTTGACAGCACACTAAGAACATCTTAGGTGACAGCACACTAAGAACATCTTAGGTGTATATCAAAAAATGTGTGAAGTGGTCACATTTTGTTAAACCGAGAGCCCTGGTGTTCGCTTAATTGGGACGTGGCTTGCATCCTTCTACTTTTGGAGGGGATAAATGTAAAATGAGAATAAAGTACACATAATGACATGGGTTTAGTTAGCTCCAATGGGCATTTTCAATTATTTCATTAGGCTATTGTTAAGCATAAGTGCTTGCAGTGGTGTGGAGTGGTTGTTTTGCCTCCCTTCAGACCAGGCATTCTGTTAAGTATGAGCTTAATGGAACAAGGAGAGGCGGGGGGCTGCAAAGCTCTCCTGTGCTGTTGCCAGCGGAGGGAGGGCAAAGAGTTCAAATACTCTGGTAGCAGCCGGGATCTCCCAAAGCAAGGGCCCTGACACCCTGTAGCTGAGAAGTGGGAGGACAGAAGATGGCAGATGATGTCAGGGAGGAATTTTGGCTGCCTGCTTCTTTCCCTAGCTGAAAGTACGGTATGTGAGAGTGGCAGACAGTGCAGTAAGTCTTGTTTCTGTTTTGTCCCCCCTCCCCCGCCAGAGCTTTTGAACATGCATGAGCTATAAGGCAGATATTCAACAGGTGATGTTTTTTAGCATGGAGATGCAGGTTGAGGTGCTGAACTTTGGTCTATTGTGTATCTAAAGTTAAAGGCAAAGAGTGTGTGTGTGTGTGGGGGGGGGGGGAAACAATATGTGATGGAAACCAGATATTAAACCAGGTTAGGGGTGTTTAATGCCAGGGTTCATATAGGCACAAACTTTCAGCAAGGATTTCAGTTTATCTTTTTGGTGAAATAAATGGTATCCCTTGTTTATAGGCATTGCAGGTGTTGGCGAATCCCTCTAAATAACTGAAGTATGGTCAGGGGTCCCTTTACCTTTACCTTTATTCATATTGCAAAAATAGTTTATATTATGCATTTTGTGTATTTATCCTGTATTTTGATGCTGTAAACCTCCCTGGGAATCTACGGATGAAGGACAGTGTACAAATTTAATAAAGAAAATAAAATAACAAATAACTGGCCACTTTGCAGTTGAGGATGGATGACCTACGGCTTGCAACAGTGCAGCATATGTGATTATTCATCACACACACTTGTGTGTGTGGTAAAGCTGACCACTCTCTTGTGGTTCTCTCTGCTTCCATGATGGCTTTGGAGACGGTGTAACATTTACATACAGTAATAAAGCTTGCCAGTTTGACAGAGAATTCCTTACGTATGTTGTTGAATCTGGTCTTGTGCCCCAAAAGCATTGATTTGTCTGAGGGCAGGTGCCATCTTTCCTCAAACTGCGCAGGCCTGTGGTCTTTGTAATGTTGTGTGATGCACCCTTTCTTTTTCAATTACCCATCCTCAAACACAGATATTCCCCCTCTGGCTATTTCTCTTGTACAGTTTCTGACTGCTGTTCCTCACACGCCGGCTTGAAAACTGCTGGCTGATCCAGCACCTGGGACAAATGTCTCATCTGCCAAATAGATGGACTGGGGCCTGGTTGTTACCATCAGTTGGACTTGTTTGGTTCCAAGGGCCACATTTGACCTCGGGGCAACCAGGAAAGCTAATTTTTTTATTTTCATTTTTATAAAATTAAGCCGGAATTCTCAGGACTGTTGCAAGAGCATGCAAACTGCACAGAACTCTATCTCAGCGTTAGAAGCAAGAGGAGGAAGACCCCATGGGAAAGAGGAGAGGACCACCATACCTTGATAACATTGTAGAATGGAGGGCCAAAATTCCTATTTCCCCATAGTTATTCATTCCCATACAAATTCTCATTGTCAAGTTAAGCCGCCTGCTGCATCTCTGATTGGTTCACTGTTCCTTTACAATGGCAGCCTCTGTTGGGGCGTTGGCTATTCTGACACAGTCTTGCATTGGGCCTCATTGGACGATTCAGGAACTCCAGATGTGGAAATGCAACAGATGCCTAATACCTTCACAAAGAAATGCTGCTTGCTGTATCTCCAATAAGGAGAGATGCATATATTTAATAGGGGCTCTTGCACAGTCCAAAAATATTTTCCCCAAGATATAAGCGTATAGCATGCATTCAGTTTGAAGTGAGAAACAAATAGGTTTCACCTATCTGTCATCTATTAAAAAGTGCACCAATTGTTCCCTGGCAGTTTATGGCTTAGGTCTACTGAATTACTACACCAAAGTGTGCTTGCTCTTCTTTAGATACAGGGACCAGATGGGTGCCATTTTTGGATTTCAAGAGGTGGGGAGCCACATTCAGCAAGATCCAAAGGCTTCAGTTTGGATACATTCAAAGATGAACTGGGACACAGGTGGCGCTGTGGGGTAAACCACAGAGCCTAGGGCTTGCCGATCAGAAGGTCAGTGGTTCGAATCCCTGCGATAGG
Organism: Darevskia mixta; assembly: GCA_034641385.1. Classification (NCBI taxonomy): domain Eukaryota; kingdom Metazoa; phylum Chordata; class Lepidosauria; order Squamata; family Lacertidae; genus Darevskia; species Darevskia mixta. Next base: position 1,338,665 of record JAWWNH010000139.1, on the reverse strand, counting down.
GTGAGCTCCCGTTGCTCGGTCCCAGCTTCTGCCAACCTAGCAGTTTGAAAGTACGTCAAAGTGCAAGTAGATAAATAGGTACTGCTCCGGCGGGAAGGTAAATGGCGTTTCCGTGTGCTGCTCTGGTTCGCCAGAAGCGGCTTACCGGTAGTCATGCTGGCCACATGACCCGGAAGCTGTACGCCGGTTCCCTCGGCCAATAAAGCGAGATGAGCACCGCAACCCCAGAGTCATCTGCGACTGGACCTAACGTTCAGAGGTCCCTTTACCTTAAAGATTAACTGCTTAGTCAGTATATCGGACCATTTAATTCATTATAGCAATTGTGACTTAATGGGTAGATGAGAGATATAGGTGATTGTGGTCTGAAGCATCAGGGTGGAGTAGGGTCTGCCCACACCTTCAGTGGTACCTCTGGCAAAATGTAGTGTGCGTACATGTCTCTGTATGTAAGCATCAGTCTCTTGTCAGTCTTAAATAGTCTGGGCTTCTCAGCTGTGAAAGGTGCAGTCTGGATAATAATAGTACAAGGGTGTCTAAAAATCATAATCAGGTTGACAATGACAGCCCAAAATGTCAATAATAATAATATGCTGCTGCTAGATTGTTACACACACACATTGTATTACAGATTTGGGGCTCAAGCCACGTAGAAATTCTACTGCACAGTTCTCATCAAACAGAATGGGAGCAATGCAAGCTAATTCTCACTCAGGAACTTGTGCAGGAGTAACTCCCTCGTGGATTGTGCTCTGCAGATCATTAAAATACTGACCTACAGACCTGGCTGTTCGTGTTGCACTCCCCTCCACCTCCAAGTCAAATTACGCATCAAGAGAACTCGGGTTGTGCAATTAAAAGAAATGATATTAATCAGTCAGATGTACAGTAAGTGCATCTGCCAATTGTACATGGGATTGTTTTATTTATGCTTTGTTTTGAATCCCATCGAGGGACCCAGGTGGCGCTGTGGGTTAAACCACAGAGCCTAGGGCTTGCTGATCAGAAGGTCGGTGGTTCGAATCCCCGTGACTGGGTGAGCTCCCATTGCTCGGTCCCAGCTCCTGCCAACCTAGCAGTTCGAAAGCACGTCAAAGTGCAAGTAGATAAATAGGAACCGCTCTGGCGGGAAGGTAAATGGCATTTCCGTGTGCTGCTCTTGTTCGCCAAAAGTGGCTTAGTCATGCTGGCCACATGACCTGGAAGCTGTACGCTGGCTCCCTTGGCCAATAAAGCGAGATGAGTGCCGCAACCCCAGAGTCGGACACGACTGGACCTAATGGTTAGGGGTTCCTTTACTTTGAATCCCATATCTTTGACAACTTCCAGCAAAGAGCACAAAGGGGTAGAAATCTATGTAGAATCTGGATAGTCAAGTGTTCTACAGCTGGAATGTAATTATGAACTTAAGTAGCCCCTTGGCCTTGAACCCTGGAGCTTTTTAAGGCTCTCCTATGGGTGCGGACCTTGGGACTGTGGGCGATGTGTGATCCACCAGGCCAACTTTTGGGAGTCCCTCCAGGCCATGACACCCGGCCATGATCCTCACCGATTTGGTTCTGCCACCCTCCCCAAGTGCTTTTGCTTGGCTAAATTTGTATCTTTGAACTGTGACGACAATGTGCCTCATTTGCCAGGATGGAGTTACCTTGTGGCAACATAGGAAGCTGCCTTGTGCAATCAGTCCTTTTTGCTCAGTATTGTCTGTTGTGTCTGGCCCAGTATACCTGAAGGTGTGTCCACCCCCCATCGTTCAGCCTGAGGTCCAGCGCCGAGGGCCTTCTGGCAGTTCCCTCACTGTGAGAAGCGAAGTTACAGGGAACCAGGCAGAGGGCCTTCTTAGTAGTGGCGCCTGCCCTGTGGAACACCCTCCCATCAGATGTCAAAGAAATAAACAACTATCGGACTTTTAGAAGACATCTGAAGGCAGCCCTGTTTAGGGAAGCTTTTAATACTGGATGAATCATTGTATTTTAATATTCTGCTGGAAGCCGCCCAGAGTGGCTGGGGAAACCCAGCTAGATGGGTGGGGTATAAATAATAAATTATTATTATTTATTATTATTGTTAATTCTTCTTCTTCTTATTATTATTATGGCAGTAGCTCTGCAGGGGTTCAGGCAGGAGTCTCTCTAGGCAGATGCTTCGCCACTGAGCTAAGACCCTTCCTCAAAAGGGCCTCTACAGAAACGCCTGGTTTTCGTACAGCTGGAATGCAACCTGCTCTACAAAGATACAGAGTTATATTTCTTGCTGTGTCCACAATTTGGCCTGGCCCAACACTGGTCTATGCCCCTCCAGGACGTTATCCACGAGGGAATGTCACTCTCAGGCTAAAAAAAGGTTTTCTGGCCTTGTTGTAAACATAAAAAAAAAAAAATCAGTGCAAGTGTGAGGACAAGGAATTAGATTTCCTGCTAATCAGCATTCAATCTTTGGAGAATCCATATTCTGGGTCTCTATATCTGCAAGTGGGGTTTTTTTTGGGGGGGGGGTCACTGAGTTGACTAGAAATAGTGGTCCTCTTCAGGAATCACATGGGGTCTCAAGAGAGAAAGGGAAACAAAAGTGATCTCCTTTGCTTTCTCCAAAAGGAACCCCTTCCCAGATGGGAGGGAGCGAGAAGGATGTGGCGGGAAACTCGGGTTCAAATGTTTACTTGCACCATCTCTCTTCCCAACCCTCCTTGCAGGGTTGTTGCGTAGATAAAATAGCAGGCAGGGAAGCCATTCATTCATTTATTCATTCCATTTATTCTCTCCCTTTTCTCCGATGAGCTCAAGGCACTTTATGCTCACAACAACCCTGTGAGGTTGGTTAGCTGGAGGGGCCATGACCAGTCCAGTGAGCTTCATGGCTAAGTGGGGATTTGAACCTGGGTCAGCCACACTTGATGTGCTCAGGTGCTGGATTTAATGCATTGACATTGGAAGTGCATGCTACTCTGTTGGCAGGGAAGAGGCAAGGCCCAGCAGCCTTAACATTATTCCCTAGCGCTCAGGCTGCTGGTATTTAAATGAACTGGCATTTTTCTTTCAGAAGAGGCAGCTCGGAAAGGCTCCATCGCCTTCAAAACAAGATGTTTACGGAGCATTGCCAGAGGGCAAAATAAATGAGTTTCCTGCGTCATCCGACTCCTTCCTATCCTCTCTCAGGAGACACCAGTAATTCGCTGTGGAGCTTTCCATCCCTTTAGGGGAGGTGTCAGGAGGCCCGCTGCTCCCAGGCACGCAAACAAGAGCCATGGCAAGGCCAGGGGAGTTCAGGGCTCCCTGGGCTTCCTAGGATGAGACACTGCTCCTCAGTCCATCCTTGGCACTCCCTCTCTCTCTCTCTCTCTCTCTCTCTCCACCCCACCACTTTCCCTCTCTTTCGGAAAGATGGCACTTACATCTCTGTGGCCCACTGTATCCCCAATGCTGTGTTTCCGTTACTGCTTACTCAAGCTGCAGCACACTCTCATCGCTGGCATGGGAAGCTGCGCGCGCATGATACCAGACATGATCCACCAGCATCCTGTAGCTTCTTGAGAAATACTCCTGTTTGATGTGCTCAACCACCTTCCACCAGTTAGAAAATGGAAGCCACAACTAAGGGCTGGTCCACATTTCTGCTTGTCTCTTGCTTAGAAAGTACGGGTCTGAGCAAGTTTTCCACTTGACCCACTCCTTAGCGATAGATTGGAACAAACTCATTTTCTTTTTTTAATTTACACATTTTTTTGGATTATATTTTACATGCATTCATCATTTTGTCATCATCTTATATGGACTTCCCAACCCATCCTTCACTGACATCCCCTTTCACCTTCCTTATTTTGCTACATCTCTTCTCTTTTACCATCCTTCTTCATCCCTTCCCATCACTTACCTCGTCTTGTCTACTGCTGGTCATAGGCTCATCCTACTTGCCAGTTCACCTTCATGCCGTCTTCCTTTAAATATTCTTCAAGGCATTCCCACTCGCTTCTAGATTGGAACAAACTTCAATCCGGGGAAAACGTGGATGGCCATTTGCTCTGAGTGCTAAGGTGCAGTTTTCCATGGGGGGAAGCAGCGGGACAAGAGGAAGCATGGAAGACCATTAGTTGAGTGGTGTATATTTTAGGCAGCCATTGTGCATTAGGCATCAGGGAAAGACATCTCTGCCCCCTCCTTCTTGTCTGTCGAGCAACTTAAGATTGCAGTGGTGTAGGGAATGACCTTCCCAGCGTTTCAAGCCACACATGTGTACCCCATCTTAAGTCTCAAGAGCAGGGGGCAGAACTTCTCTGTCATGTTCAGCCCAGTGTTATGTATGTTTCCTCCAAAGTAAGTTCCTCTTGTTTGGTTTGCACATTGAGGTCAGCAGGGACGGACTTTGGCAATCTTTTTTAACATGGCACCCTGTGTGAGCCCAAAATTTGGCACCCCCAAATGCTTATTTCAATTTTTCACCCCCTTAGCTCAGCGTCCTGTGGGGGGGGGGACCTCACGCACCACCACCCTAGATCCAGCGCTGATGGTCAGCCTCACTGGGGCTGGGTAAACGTGCTGGCTTCCAGAAAGAAGACTGGAGCTGCTTTGCTGCTTCCCAGTTTAGCTTAGCATGGTGTGTCATCCAAAGCTGGAAGCTACAGATTGTGTTTAAGGAGGACAGAGTTTAACCGCAATCTTGGGCTTCAGACGACACACAAAGCCAAACCTTGGCTTAGCTAGAAGAATCTGCAGTCTCCTCCCTGATGAATATACACATTCACACTGAACCACAGTTTGACTTGGTGAAGGCAGCCACTGAGCTCCGTGGAACTTACCCTCACAAAAGTGTTCATAGTCTCCCACCAATCCTGCAATGTCAATTCCTGCAGTGGTGTTCCTGTTCTACAACGTGGAACTGAGGCTCTGGAAAAGGTGGCCAAGTGTGAAAAACGACAGGCTCTGTCTTGATACTTGCATAGAAGACATAATTTCAGCAGGTATAGCTTGCACGGCAAAATGCACTTTCTGGAATTCCCTTTTACTCAAGTATTAGGGTTCAGGAGCAGGCTTTTGGACCTTGAAACCCTACTTTGCTCCTTAAGGGGGGCCTTCTCGGTAGTGGCGCCCGGCCTGTGGAACGCCCTCCCAGCAGAGGTTAAGGAGATGAACAACCATCTGACATTTAGAAGATACCTCAAGGCAGCCCTATTTAGGGAAGCTTTTATACCTGTGATATTTTAATGTATTTTTATACCTGTTGGAGGCCGCCCAGAGTGGCTGGGGAGACCCGGCCAGATGGGCGGGGTACAAATTAAAGAATTATTATTATAATTATTATTAAGTCTTTGGGGGAGCTTGCTGGGAAAGCTCTTTGGGTGACTTTCAGGGGTCCTCCAGGGCTTGAGGCAGGAGTCTTTCCCAGTGCTACCTGGAGATGCCTGGGACTGAGCACCTTGCAATAAAATTCAACAACGGAATGAAGAGCGTAGATTTGCATCATCTCGGTGGTTGTGTTTATATAGTGCCATCAATCTGCATGACACATTACAGAGCTTTGTAAGCAATAAAGAAATGGACCGATCCGTGCCTCCGCAGAACCTGCAATCTAAAATGGACACTAAGGAAGACGAGGGAGGGAGGGAGGGAGGGGGTAGGAGAGGCAAGAAGATGAAAGGATAAATGTGAGCAAATGCAGTTACAGGGATTTAAGCTTAATTACAGTTGGAGAGGAAGATTAAGGAATTAAACCAAAGGCCTAGTGATAAAGATGGGGTTTGGAGGGGGGAGGGGCACCTCATCATGTCCAGAGAATGAGTTCTTTGCAGAGGAGGCAACAGTGGGGAACAGCAGGCAGAGTTCTGCTACAAAGGGGCAACAGTTGGTTAGCCAAGGATATCAGAGTAGAGACGGGCAGAATTACAAAGGGAGGCAAGGGCTAAGACAGGGTGGAACTTGGTCTCCCTTTCCTTCTTCCAAGCAAAATATGGGGGGGGCAGGTAAACCCCACCCCACATAATCAATCACAAGACGCAGCACATGAGCACCATTTGAATGGCAATGCCCATCAACTTGGGTGGGCACCCCACAAATATTTTATTGGGGGGGGGACTGAAGGGACCTTGGCCTCATGGACTTGGCTCCTATTCTTCCAAGGTAGCCAGGGTGACATGGACGAGCTGAAACCATTTGACCGTTGCAGCAGCCCGGTCAGGCAGGTTAGGCTGCGAGAAAGGGACTTGCCCAAGTCCATGCAGTGAGCTTTGTGGCAGCATCAGGATTTGAACTCAGGCCCTTCCTGTTCCAGCTCTCTATCCATTGCACTGCTGTGGCTTCTTCAGTTAATTCCGGTTGCAGAATTTTGGAGATTTTTTTTTTTGAGTACATTCCATTTTAACGGATAGAATAACCAAACTTTCCAAATCCATTGGGTTCTGGAGTTTCTGCTGCTTAAAGAGCTGTAGCCAATGTGTCGCCCTTGCCTTGCCTTTAATAATACCTAAGTGCTGCTCTGATGAATGTATTCTGCCACATTACAGGGCGGACTGCATTGCTCAAAGCCTTGAGCCTTGCACTGTAATCCCAACAAGTCTTGCAAGCTTAGTTGGGTCTCAGGAACAATCCTTGGAAAAGCTGGAGCAAGGCGCATGATGCCATGCCTTTTGTCGACCAGCAGGGGCCAGCCTTCCCTCTCAGTCTGTGCGCTCTTGCTGTGTCTAAGCATGTTTTTCTGTTAGGAGTTTGCTCAGAATTGGTTTCTTCTGGAAGAAGCAGAAACCTGAAGTAGGTGGGTAGGTTGCTCAGGCCAGTCTTTAGCCTTAGGCAAACAGCAGTCTTCTTCCAGTCCTTTACCGGCTCCCCTTCTATGCATCCTATCTTCAACTGAGGCTTCTTAAATTTAGACATGGCAATTTTACACAAGTCCTAGGACACAAGAACCTGAGACAGTGATACCATCATCATAACCATTCATAGCATTTGTGTAGCTCTTTACAATATACAAAGTGCTTCATATACCTTGCACAACTTACATAACCTACTTGTAATGGAGGTGGGTTTTCTCAATCCCAAATGGCCTTGGGGCGAACTGAGTGGCTTGCTTTAAGGCCACTGAATAAGTTCATTGCAGAAATCCATTTCAAACTGAGGTTGCCTTAATTCATAGCCCAGTTTCTTAGCTGCTATATTGTACCAGGTATTTTCCAGGGAGTCTTCTCTTCTCATGAGGTGGCCAAAGTATTGGAGCCTCAGCTTCAGGATCTGTCCTTCCAGTGAGCACTCAGGGCTGATTTCCTTCAGAATGGAGAGGTTTGATCTTCTTGCAGTCCATGGGACTCTCAAGATTCTCCTCCAGCACCATAATTCAAAAGCATCAATTCTTCGGCGATCAGCCTTCTTTATGGTCCAGCTCTCACTTCCGTACATTTCTACTGGGAAAACCATAGCTTTAACTATACGGACCTTTGTCAGCAAGGTGATGTCTCTGCATTTTAAGATGCTGTCTAGGTTTGTCATTGCTTCTCTCCCAAGAAGCAGGCGTCTTCTAATTTCGTGACTGCTGTCACCATCTGCAGTGATCATGGAACCCAAGAAAGTAAAACCTCTCACTGCCTCCATTTCTTCCCCTTCTAAGTAATCTCTCCCTCTGTTTATACGAAGACTGCCTGTTTTCTCTTTTATTCCTGTCCTCTGTCAACCAAAATAACCTGTGTGTTTCACCTAAGGATGGAGGTAGAATTCAGTAACAGCTAGTTTTGGTGTTTGCAGGGATGGGGGCCCAGCCATTATGCCCCTTCTCCTTTGCAGGAAGCCTTGGTGCAAGCTGAATCCTGCAAACCACCTGAAAGGGTCTCATTTGAATGACTCCTACCTCTGCCTAAGAATCTTACCAGATGCAGAGAAAGATTGCTTGAACAATAGCCTCCCCCCCTCCTTTCCTCCTGGCCCCCCTTTTTTTGTTTTAACCATCTAACCCAGGCATCCCCAAACTTCGGACCTCCAGATGTTTTGGACTACAATTCCCATCATCTCTGACCACTGGTCCTATCAGCTAGGGATCATGGGAGTTGTAGGCCAAAACATCTGGAGGGCCGCAGTTTGGGGATGCCTGATCTAACCTATTTAGGAGTTATGAGGAACTTGGGCATTCCTCTAATATGTGTTTTGGATTTTTTCTTATGGGCCAGCATGGCCACATTTGCTTTTTGTAATTGTTCTTGGGGGGTTTTGAGACCTTTAAAATATGGTGGATGAAGGGGTGCCCAGGGAGGAGGAGACACAGCGCTGCTGCTGGTGAAACAGCTGTGTGGGGGGGAGGGGGGAGCTGCTTGAATGCTGATGGAGGGAGGCTCTTCTAGCAAGTGAAATGAGGAGGATAAATGCCCTCTGAATGTAATTTGCCCAGTTCGTGTTGGTGGCAATGAAGAATTAGGTATAAAAGGAGCAGCTGTGGATGCCAAGATCCAGGTTTGGGGCAAGTACTGTTAGAGGCGCTGTGGGTTAAACCACAGAGCCTAGGGCTTGCCGATCAGAAGGTCGGCGGTTCGAATCCCTGTGATGGGTTGAGCTCCCGTTGCTTGGTCCCTGCTCCTGCCCACCTAGCAGTTCGAAAGCACGTCAAAGTGCAAGTAGATAAATAGGAACCGCTCCGGCGGGAATGTAAACGGCGTTTCCGTGCGCTGCTCTGGTTTGCCAGAAGCGGCTTTGCCATGCTGGCCACATGACCTGGAAGCTGTACGCCGGCTCCTTCGGCCAATAAAGCGAGATGAGCGCCGCAACCCCAGAGTCGGACACGACTGGACCTAATGGTCAGGGGTCCCTTTACCTTTACCTTTACTGTTAGATGAGAGAACCCCAGGAGAGATTTAAAATCACAAAACATGCAGCAAAGTAAAGCATGGAAACATGCGCTGTTAAACCTTTAAAATATGCTGTTGAGAGTTCCAAAACTTCCTTCTTCCCTTAGCATAGAAAAATACCATATGTTTAGTAAGTTAAGAATGGTTGACTTACAAACTCTTCGAAGGTTAGATTCATGTGCTTTTCCATACAGCACTCAAAAAAAGTTGCGCAGGCAGTAAAACTTGGCATAGTTACAGTTGTGAAAGTTCCTAAATTATTGGAATAGGAACTCAAGAGTAACTTGTAAGAGCCATGAGGTCTGAGCTTGGAGCAACCTGGTCAGGACTCCACACACATTGAGCTTCTCTGATAGATGGAGGGAACAGAGGTTTGATTATCTAATCCCTCCAAGGTGAGCTAAGCTTGGCAGGACAGTTTACTCTATGGTTTTAACCCCTTCATGCATTAATTAGACTTAAGCATGTTGGTTATATGAGGCTGGTTAATCCACAGTTCATGCATTCTCAGACAGTTTGGCCCTGTCCTTGCAGTTGCCTTGTTGCCTGCGGTCCTCTGCCACATGGGATTGCTTTGTGCAAAAGTCACTGAATGGCCTCTGGGGGAGTTCTCCTACACAAGCCTTTTTCATGAGGCAAGACAGGGAGGGGCCGCCATTAAACATGGCCAAGTGGGAGACAACTCTGAATAGGGTGCAATCCATCTTATCCTTGTACAGCTTTCCGGTGGGCTGTACCTATCATGTTAGGGTGTGTAGGGTGTGTGTGTAATTTCGGTTTCTCCACATGAGTCACCAAAATGTCTTGGGTAAGGAATCTTCAAATTCTCCTCAACTTTTTCCCTTTATCTTAAGGCTAGCTTTGGAGGCCATTTCAGCACAGGGGAAATTTAAGTAGACAAGTCAGAACTCTTTTTGCTTCCCTTAAAATTCCTTCCACTTATTATCATTATCAGCTAGACTGGTGACTGGGAGCGGCCGCCGAAACCACATAACACCGGTCTTGAAAGACCTACACTGGCTCCCAGTACGTTTCCGAGCACAATTCAAAGTGTTGGTGCTGACCTTTGAAGCCCTAAATGGCTTCGGTCCAGTATACCTGAAGGAGCGTCTCCACCCCCATCGTTCAGCCCGGACACTGAGGTCCAGCTCCGAGGGCCTTCTGGCGGTTCCCTCACTACGAGAATCCAAGTTACAGGGAACCAGGCAGAGGGCCTTCTCGGTAGTGGCGAGAACGCCCTGTGGAACGCCCTCCCTTCAAGAGAACAACAACTACCAGACCTTTAGAAGACATCTGAAGGCAGCCCTGTTTAGGGAGGCTTTTAATGTTTAATAGATTATTGTATTTTAATGTTCTGTTGAAAGCCACCCAGAGTGGCTGGGGAAACCCAGCCAGATGGGCAGGGTATAAATAATAATAATAAAAAATAATTTTTTTCCCTTTTTTAAAATTAGCAGGCAGTTCTAAGCTGTAATTTTCCAAAGGCTAGGTATGATCCTGCTTCCTTTCTGAAGGTGATAGCACTGATATCCCTGGAGATGTACAGTATACCACGGCACTGCCTGGATTTCCAATTATTAAGGCATTAGCTAATTGTCAGGGCGATTAGCATTGATTTTTGTCATGCTACATCCATTTCCTGAATCAGCTTCTGCAGTCAATTAAGAATACTTTAACCAGGGGCCAGACACCTTGTTGGACATGCAATGGACTGGAAACCCAGCTTGCAAAAAGAAGGGAAGCGCAGTGCGTGCCATTAACTTTATTGCAGCAAGGTGAATTTATACCGCCACAGGCACTGTGGAACAACTGCTCTTGTGCCCCTCAAAGCAAGAAAGGTCTCATTTTCCAGCCTATCTCTAGAATTGCCAAGTTGCAACTCAGAGGTCATGCCTGAGTTCCATTTAACAGCACTGCTGCAGGAGAAGATAGCTTTGCTATTCTCTCCTGGCTTAGTCCATCCACCCCAGACGAACCATCACTGTGCAGCCGGTGAGTGAAGCCCCATTCACTTCTACTGTGTTCCTTTCGAGGTGCTATAGCTCCCCCGCCCTGTGGTCACTGTCCTATCTGCAGAAGCAAAGTGGGACGGGAGGGTTTTACTGAGGGTGAGGCACAGTTCCTGGGGCAGAAAGGGGACCACAAAAAAGAAGGCACAGGTTTGCCCCAGATTTGTATATGCTGGTTCACAAGCACACATGCATCTTTAGAAACAACCACCATAAATTGAATAGAAATAGAATACATCTCACCTCTAGTGGGAGAGGCTGGGTCCAGCTGACCTGTGCGCCTGCTCAGTCTGTTGTTCGAGTGCTAAGTACCGATGGGCAACTTCAAGGTCATTCCCCCCTTGCATTCCTGAAGGAGCGTCTCCACCCCCACCGTTCAGCCCGGACACTGAGATCCAGCGCCGAGGGCCTTCTGGCGGTTCCCTCACTACAAGAAGCAAAGCTACAGGGAACCAGGCAGAGGGCCTTCTCGGTAGTGGCGCCCGCCCTGTGGAACGCCCTCCCACCAGAGGTTAAAAGGATCAACAATTACATGACATTTAGAAAACACCTGAAGGCAGCCTTGTTCAGGGAAGTTTTTAATCTGTGATGTGTTAATGTATTTTAATGTTTGCTGGAAGCCGGCCAGAGTGGCTGGGGAGACCCAGCCAGATGGGCGGGGTACAAATAAATTATTATTATTATTATTATTATTATTATTATTATTATTATTATTATTATTATTATTATTATTTATTATTATTATTATTATTATTATTATTTATTATTATTATTATTATTATTATTATTATTATTATTGCTGGTTCTGCCTCCTGGTGGTCCTTTAAATTGGACTTGGGCCTGACAGCCTTTCAAATGAAGGACTGTCCTCTGATACGTAGGGCACAGTGTCATGCCTGCCCTAATGTGACCGGCAGCAATGGCAAACTCTTCCATTGCACTGGAACTAGTTAAGGTAGGTGGCAGTTGGGCCTTCTGGTCCTGCTTCCTATGCCTGCCATGCTTCCAAAAGAAGAGTCCTACCTGTTCCAGACTGGGACACGGGTGGCACTGTGGTCTAAACCACTGAGCCTAGGGCTTGCCGATCGGAAGGTCGGTGGTTCAAATCCCCGCGACGGGGTGAGCTCCCGTTGCTCGGTCCCAGCTCCTGCCAACCTAGCAGTTCGAAAGCACGTCAAAGTGCAAGTAGATAAATAGGTAAACAGTGGCGGGAAAGTAAACAGTGTTTCCATGCGCTGCTCTGGCTTCACCAGAAGCGGCTTAGTCAGGGGTCGGCAAGGTTTACCAGCCATGGGCCAGATCACTCCCACGGAGATTGTCCGTGGGCCGGACTGGTGCAGCGCGGCGCCAAAAATTGCTTCTGTGCATGCCCAGACGCCGAATATCGCGCCTGCGCAGAAGTAATTTTCGGCATCTGGGCATGCGCAGATGCAATTTCTAGTATCTGTGCATGCGCAGACGCAATTTCTGGTGCCGCTCGGCGAGTCCCCGCACTGCGCTGCCCAGAGCGCGGGGGACTCGCCAAGTGGGCGGCTCAGTTCAGGGGTGGCTCGTGGGCCGGTAAAACGGTCTTCGTGGGCCGCATCTGGCCCATGGGCCGCAGGTTGCCAACCCCTGGGCTTAGTCATGATCTGGAAAACCTGTCTGCAGACAAACATCGGCTCCCACAGCCAGTAAAGCGAGATGAGCACCACAACCCCAGAGTCGTTCGCGACTGGACTTTCAGGGGTCCTTTACCATTACCTTTTTACCTGCATCACTTTTCACTGCCAGGGAGATGTTAAAAAGACAGATGAGATTTCCGGATTCTTCTCTTGCATTCCTTACGCGCATTAGCGTCATTTTAGTATTTTCGCAACGTTGGTGGGTGGACCCAGTGACGGAGGAACAGCCAGGTTCAGATAGTGTGGTCAGTGCCACCTGGCCTCAGCTAGAGCTGCAGACAGGTACCGTAATCATGGGCGGAGGGGCAGCTGACCTGCTTGTTTGGTCTGGGCAGCAGCAAGAACACTGGCACTTCCCTCCATTGGACAGCAGCAGCATTCCACGTTTTCTTCTAAGTCCTTGTTTTTCTCGTCCTTCTACTTTTGTGCTTTCCATCAAATGGTCCTGAACATCCAAGAATCTCAGATGACTTTGCTTTTAGGAATACAAGGTGCCACCTGCTTCTCCCATTGCTCTCACCAGCATTAGCTTGCACAATAGTTTCCACACGCACCCCTTTCTGGCAAGCTTGCACAAGAATCTGTGTGTGGAGTTGTCAGCCAATATATTCCTACCCCCGTCCCCAGGAAATAAACTAGATATGAGGAAGGTTCATGATAATGTTCCACACCTGTGAAGCTATAACATCTGGCTCGAAAAATTAAAGGCGATATATTTGCATGGCTTCCCTGAGCTAGGGACTTGATCTTTCTAGTCACCAATATTAACTGCACTGCTGAAATTGCAGTGACAAGGAATGGCTTTTTTTGGCTGTCATTTAAGTGTTACAGTGCTGTAGCAGTGCAATGCATTAAAATAACACGCATCACAGTGATATAACGCCTTCATTTAGGTGGCATTTCAGTTTTTGTTTTTAAAACAAAGTCTGAAAGGAAAGTGTTTCAGCACCAATTAAAAGATCAATTAAACATATCTGTGAGGTGGAGAAATGGCACCCACTGCACTAGTGAGAAAGAACATATAAAGAGCTCTGCTGGATCCGGCCAAAGGCCCGTCAGGTCCAAAACCCTGTTCTCACCGTAGACAGGTCTGGGGGAAGCCCACAAGTTTTCCTTTGTCTGCAGGAGGCATGGGGAGCCTGTGGCTCTGCTAGACATTGTTGGATTAAAACTTCCATCATCCCTGACAGCTGGCTATTGGGGGGTCGAGTGCATCAACAATCATGTCCTCACATCTGGCCATCCATTTTTTTTATAATCATTTTTTATTAGTTTTATAAAAATACAGTAATACATTCACATATTCGTGTTCACATCTTATACCATTTTGGCTTTTTACGGCCGTGACTTCTGTCAAACCTTCCTTATGATATTCTAATATCTATTCCTTATGTCTATATTTCCTAAATCAATCATTGTTTTACCTTTTACAGGTAGGTAGCCGTGTTGGTCTGTCATAGTCAAAGCAAAATAAAAAATAAAAAAATTCCTTCCAGTAGCACCTTAGAGACCAACTAAGTTTGTTCTTGGTATGAGCTTTCGTGTGCATGCACACTTCTTCAGATACACTTATTTTACCTTATTACTTTCTAAAATTAATCACTGTATTTTTGTACTAACAACAATATTTCTTCTTTACTTTACAAAGCTTCTTGCAATCCTACCAATGTATTCAATTGAGTACTATTTTCCTTTAGATAGTCTGCAAATTTAGTCCAGTCTTTGATGAACTTCTGGTCCCACTGTTCGCGGATTCGCCCCGTCATCTTGTCCAATTCTGCATACTCCATTAGTTTCACAATCCATTCTTCCTTTGTCAGTATTTGTTCATGTTTCCATTTCTGTGCAATTAAGATTCTCGCCGCAGTCACTGCATATTGGAAAAGCTTAAAGTCTTGCTTTTTAAGGTCTGTACCTGTAATTCCCAGTAAAAATGCTTCTGTTTTTTTTTAACCAAATGTATATTTCAACATTTTCTCACATCTGGCCATCCTACCTGTGAGGTCGAAAACACCCCACTTCCTATAAACCCCGAAGGATCTGCCCTTGTGGGTCCTGAGAGTCGGTGTATCCCACTTTTGCTTGCAAAACAAAAGAACATGGAAACAAACAGCCTGCTTTGATTTTTGGCCCGAGTTACAGTTGCTAAGGCAGCTTTAAATGAATCCAAAAGTTGCTGAGGCAAACCCTTTGTTGGAGGGTTGATGCATATTCAAATGAAACCTTATTCAAAGAGAATGCAGAAGTGCATTCTTCAGGGTCGATTCGGGGCTTTGTACGTGTGTAGTACAGCCTATGTTGAAAGTGTTCTCCGGCCCCTGCTGAGATGCTCAGCTAGAAGCTCGAGAGGGGGTGGGTGTTCATGTGATGTGCGAGCCCCTTTTGAGTCTATTTGCCTACCACAACCAATCTCTAATATTGGTGTTTTCTCTCCCACTGCCTCCGGAGGCAGAGTGATTTCATTTTGATTATTTGGCTGACAACACACAACCCGGTGTGTGTGTGTGTGTGTGTGTAATATATATATATATATCGCAGCTTCAGGATATATTTCCTGAAGCTGGGAGTTAATTAGCAGCTGCCGGGTAGGAAGAAAGCACACAGCTTGAAAGGACTTGATGATTCAGGTCTGCAGGATTCAGCAATTTGACATTCTAATCCTGCTATTTTTCACCTTAAAGCCCAACCAAGCCAGCAATGAGGTTATTTTATTGTTCCCCCGCTGCTGCGTTGTTCAACCTTGTCTCTTTTCTGAACTCAAGTTGGGCCATGTGTGGAATTGGGAGGCCCTCCCCTCCCACAGTGTTTGAAAATAATAATAATAATAATAATAATAATAATAATAATAATAATAATAATAATAATTTATTATTTATACCCCGCCCATCTGGCTGGGTTTCCCCAGCCACTCTGGGAGGCTTCCAACAGAACGTTAAAATGCAATAAATCTATTAAACATTAAAAGCCTCCCTAAACAGGGAAAATGATGGAAACCTGAATTCACATGGAGTAAGCCAGTTTCTGGTACCATCTTTGTCCCAGTCCCTGGAGAAGGTGGTGCTGGCATTTCATCTATCTGGTTGGCTTCCATTTTTGAATGTTTATATATTTTGTTGCACAATCAGAACAGATATGGGATTCTGTTGATGTACCACCCGTAGAAGAATGGCGGGACCTCAGTCAGTCAGTGTGGTGTAGTGGTTAAGAGCGGTAGACTCGTAATCTGGTGAACCGGGTTCGCGTCTCCTCTCCTCCACATGCAGCTGCTGGGTGACCTTGGGCTAGTCCCACTTCTCTGAAGTCTCTCAGCCCCACTCACCTCACAGAGTGTTTGTTGTGGGGGAGGAAGGGAAAGGAGATTGTGAGCCGCTTTGAGACTCCTTAGGGTAGTGATAAAGCGGGATATCAAATCCAAACTCTTCTTCTTAACGCCATGATTGCTTTGACGGGGTGACTCAGGACTTTGTGGCTGCCATGAGAACCATGCAAGTATCACAACCTGTCATTGCCAAACCCGTGCAGAAGGGCACATTCTTGGCTTTGTTTTCTTAACTGGATGGGGCTGGTAGTCTGCAACTCTACAGGAGAAAACAAGCCTGGTTTTAGGAGGCATAGGGCCAATTTATTTTTATTTTTTTTAAAAGAGTGGAGCAAAGTGCAAAGATCCACTTGTAGATATATTCAGCATTTAAATGGCAATAATTAAATGTGGAGCTGCCCTTGAGTCTGGTATGGAAGCTTCAGCTAGTGGAGATTGCTAAGCCAGTGTGGTGTAGTGGTTAAGAGTGGTAGATTCGTAATCTGGTGAACCGGGTTCGCATCTCCGCTCCTCCACATGCAGCTGCTGGGTGACCTTGGGCTAGTCACACTTCTTTGAAGTCTCTCAGCCCCACTCACCTCACAGAGTGTTTGTTGTGGGGGAGGAAGGGAAAGGAGAATGTTAGCCGCTTTGAGACTCCTTCGGGTAGTGATAAAGCAGGATATCAAATCCAAACTCTTCTTCTACTACTAGAGTGTTGATGAGAACAGACTACCGTCCACACATGACACCAGTTTTAAAAGACCTGCCTTGGCTTCCCATCTGCTGCCAGGCTAGGTTCAGGATTCTTATAGAAACTTGCCTTGCAACACAGCCAACTGAACCTACTCTTAGGTCTTCACGGTACTAAAAAACATGTATGGTCATTATGTGTTGGCCACGCAACTGATGGGTGATTTCATTTCTAGCAGTCTAATCTTTTTGCTTCTTCTTTCTCCAAATGTCATCAGATGTATTGGATATGAAATACAAAATACGTTTGTATTGTCATATGAAATGAGCACAGGATTTTCATTATGCTAAAACCCAGTAGCTGCAGATAAATGCCTGCAAGCAACAATTGTAAAAGCCCAAATCCTACTTGCAGCTCATCTCTCCTTGTCATGGGTATAGTTGACACCTTATCCAGGCAAATTATGAGTAGTCCAGCCATTTGCCACATCAGTAGGACAAAAGAAGGTCATCAAAGGACTTTATAGCACCAGCCTTCCTGTACATAAGAGCTTCTACGCCCCCCCCCCCAAAAAAAAGGGCTTGTAGGAAAAGGATGTTTTCCCGCTTATACAAATTTGTGCTCTGATTTCCCCGTGTCAAGGGAAATTCCTTATCTGGCATCAAAGCAACATAAGCATCACGGCAGTGTAAATTGCACCATACTGACAGAAGATGTATTGTTTCATTCAGCCCTCCAAAGTGGTGAATGCATCATCTGGGGCTTGTCATCCATACAATATTTATTGTCCTCCATTTGGGATTCTGCTTCTTATGAGAAACATATGGACAAAGGATTTCTGCAATGTGTTTCCCACCCATTGTGGACAAGACTTCCAAAATATGAAGGGCTGGATCCAACAAAGTCATTGCATCAGTGCAGCAACTTCCACTTTCGCTATGAAAGTTCCTTTCACCTCCCACATTTTGGCTGTGAGTCCCTGGAAGACCTTCTCCCTGCCCTGCAAGCCTTTTTTCACCTGGCCTGGGAGGGCGGGGCCCAGACTGACTCCAGCTACAAAAGCTGAGGCTGCTGAACAGACTCTTGGGATGGGGTATTGTTGGGGGGGGAGTTGCTGCCATTAATTGAAATTATTAGTTTTTGTATCTTTATTTTAGAGCTTATTATGCTTTATGTGGAAATTGTTTGATTTGTGTATTTTTTGATGTTTTGTTTCTGCTTTATGACT
Organism: Darevskia mixta; assembly: GCA_034641385.1. NCBI lineage: Eukaryota > Metazoa > Chordata > Lepidosauria > Squamata > Lacertidae > Darevskia > Darevskia mixta. Next base: position 1,320,960 of record JAWWNH010000139.1, on the reverse strand, counting down.
GCTTATGTTACGTTGTAATTATGTATTTTTTCATGTTGTAAGCCTCCTTGAGCATGGTTTGAAAGGCGACACACAAATAAAATTATGTATGTATGTATGTATGTATGTATGTATGTATGCTGGACCCAGGTGGCGCTGTGGGTTAAACCACAGAGCCTAGGGCTTGCTGATCAGAAGGTTGGCGGTTCGAATCCCTGCGACGGGGTGAGCTCCCGTTGCTCGGTCCCTGCTCCTGCCCACCTAGCAGTTCGAAAGTACGTCAAAGTGCAAGTAGATAAATAGGAACCGCTCTGGCGGGAAGGTAAACGGCGTTTCCGTGCGCTGCTCTGATTCGCCAGAAGCGGCTTAGTCATGCTGGCCACATGACCCGGAAGCTGTACGCCTGCTCCCTCGGCCAATAATGCGAGATGAGCTCCGCAACCCCAGAGTCGGACACGACTGGACCAAATGGTCAGGGGTCCCTTTACCTTTACTTTTATGTATGTATGTATGTATGTATGTATGTATGTATGTGACTCCACACAAACCTCAAATCTGCTTTGGAGCACTGGTGGGACCCTGAGAGCAAAGAGTGGGGTGTTCAAAGGAAGGAAAAGTCCCATTGCACGAGTGGAAGTTGCTCTGCTTCTGCAGTGTCTTTGTTAAATACAGTCCAAACAGTCCATAAAAATCCAAAGACATGTGATGTGGGCGAGGGTACTGCCATAGGCCATTTTTTACCACCTTCAGCTTCCTTAAGTGAAACTTTGTTCAGGGCTGTCTTAAGCATATCCGGCGCCGTGGTGCAAGCTCCCTCCGGCGCCCCCCGTTTCCCAGAGTTTTTTTAGGGAGGACGGCGCTGCCAGCGGGGCTGGAGGAGGCGGGCAGCAGTTGGAGGGTGGCTCCTCCGGCGGGGAAGAGGCGGAGGCTGGCCACGGCGCCTCCCGGCTCAGCTGGCCGCTTCATGCTGCGGTGGCCGTGGCAGACGGAGGCCCCTGGGCGTGGTGCTGCTTCAGGCTGGCATGACAGAGGCGGGCGAGGGTGGTGAGCTGATGCCGGGAGGTGCCGCGTCCAGCCTCCGCCTCTTCCCTGGCACCCTCCAGAACTTGGCGCCCTGGTGCCCCGCACCACTAGCCTCTATGGGTAAGATGCCCCTGATATTGTTGGACTGCAGTTTCTGCTTTCTGCCTTTTGTTTTTCTTTTGAGCAGGCTTCTCCGTAGAAATTGTTGTGGGATCGGGAAGCACAACCCCAGGGGGAAGGTGTCACTTTGCCGAATGCTCTGAGTGGGGGAACTGGTGTTGGACCTTGAAGGCGTCTTCACAGAACTTGCTTTGTCGGGGGTGGCCGCTTTGCGATGGACATGTGCTCTCATTTCCCACAGCTCGCACACTTTGCCTGCTCTCTGGCCATGTTCTTCCAGCTGCCTGCACTGCAGAGGGTGTATTGGGAGTTCCTCTGCCTTTAGAGAGGCAAGAAACATGTCAGCGTGAGGTATAGCAACACGACAAGAGGCCTAGTTTCCAGGGTCAAGCTAGACCTGTGAAAAGTTTCCGGACTTCTTTCTGTTTTGTTGTGTTTTGAACTTAAATGCAGCTTAGAGGAGATGCCAGGTTCAGTGGAGGGGTGGCGCAGGAGCCAATGTCTGCCCCTCTCACTCTTTTACTGTCAAACTCAGTCCCCCAAAGCTGTTTCTTAAAGGTAAAGGGACCCCTGACCATTAGGTCCAGTCGTGTCCGACTCTGGGGTTGCGGCGCTCATCTTGCTTTATTGGCTGAGAGCCAGCGTACAGCTTCCAGGTCATGTGGCCAGCATGACAAAGCCACTTCTGGTGAACCAGAGCAGCACACGGAAACGCCGTTTATCTTCCCGCCAGAGCGGTTCCTATTTATCTACTTGCACTTTGACATGCTTTCGAACTGCTAGGTGGGCAGGAGCTGGGACCGAGCAACGGGAGCTCACCCCGTCGCAGGGATTCGAACCGCCGACCTTCTGATCAGCAAGCCCTAGGCTCTGTGGTTTAACCCACAGCGCCACCTGGGTCCAGCTCAGTGAATATGTGCATGCTTTTGGCTTATAGGTTCAGATTCTGGGCATCCAGGCTGTGCAAAGGGCAGAACCTATGGAAGCAAACAGTAGTGCGTCTAACCTGTGAGCCAAGCTTGACAATGCACAGGAGATGAGTGAACTTCCATCATTGTTTAATCCAGGGGTCGGCAACCTCTGGCCCATGGGGCGGATCCGGCCCATGGGGACCGTTTTACCAGCCCACGAGCCGACTGCTCGCCGAGCAGGGCTGGAAATTGCGTCTGCGCATGCGCAGATACTGGAAATCGTGTCTGCACATGGACATGCACAGAAGCAATTTCCGGCGCCGTGGACATGCGCAGACGTGACTTCCGGCGTCGCACTGCGCCAGTCCGGCCCACGGGCGATCTCTGTGAGAGTGATCCGGCCCATGGCCGGTAAACCTTGCCGAAGCCTGGTTTAATCAGAAAAAAAGCCTTGGCCCCTGCCCTGAGATTCATTTCAGCATGGAACCATTTAGGTGTGGGTGTGCCATTTAAAGAGGCCATTCATGTTGCAAATCAGAAGCTACTCATCATTAATCCCTCGGCTGGGATCAACTGGGAGCAATAAAACAAGCGGAGCCTGAAAACAGGGATCTTTCAATTAGCATTAGAAATGACATTTGCTGCTGAATAGAAGTTACTTGTGATGTTAGTAGCAGGAAGGATATATTAAATGTTGTGTGGAGGCTTCCTTGTAGTTCCACTCCCAGGTAATTGCAGTGCCTTTGCATGAAAAGGCTCTGGTGTAGGAGACCGTTTCCCCCCACCCTGCAGTATTGCTGCCTCTCCCGCATGAAGAGAAGTTCTCCAGTTGTATGACCAGAGCTTCTTTCCCCCAGAGGTGAAATGTGGGACCATGTGCGTGCAATGCATGTGCTACATAGCTGTCAACCCTCCCTTTTTTGGCAGGAAACCCCCTTATTCCAATGCCGTTTCCCGCTGCTATCCCGGATTGTTGATATCCCTTAAATTTCCCGGATTTCAAAGGAAGCAGCTCCTTTCCCTCCCTGCCAGCCAGGGAGGATCCTCAGCTGCGTTGCTCAGCTGCCAATAAGGAGTCTGAGACCGACTGGGGGCGGAGCTTGCATGCCTTGTGCAGCCAGACCCTCACGCCCAACCAGACAGACAGCCTGCCTGCCGTCTATGCACTCGCTCTTTTGCGCGCAGCCTCTGGAGCGCAGGGTGGCGAGGCTACTTGGTGCCATTGCACCGCCCTCGCAGCATCCCTTATTTTCAAATCTGAAAGTTTTTAAAAATCCCTTATTTTCAAATCTGAAAGTTGACAGCTATGTGTGCTATAACCACTGGGCTATGGGGTCCTTCCCCTGCCTCCCCACCTGATGCTGCTCTTCCGCAACTTGAACCATAGCTGTCAACTTTCGGATTTGAAAATAAGGGATTTTTTCAGACTTTCGGATTTGAAAATAAGGGATGCCGCCAGGGCGGTGCAATGGCACCAAGTAGCCTCGCCACCCTGCGCTCCAGAGGCTGTGCGCGAACAGGCGAGCGAAAGAACGAGCGCGTAGACGGCAGGCAGGCTGCCTGTCTGGTTGGGCGTGAGGGTCTGGCTGCACAAGGCATGCAAGCTCCGCCCCCAGTCGGTCGCAGACTCCTTATTGGCAGCCGAGCAACGCAGCTGAGGAGCCTCCCTGGCCGGCAGGGAGGGAGAGGAGCTGCTTCCTTTGACATCCGGGAAATTTAAGGGATATCAACAATCCGGGATAGCAGAGGGAAATGGCATTGGAATAAGGAAGTTTCCCACAAAAAAAGGGAGGGTTGACAGCTATGACTTGAACTCATTGTTTTCTGCCTGGTCCTTGATTGTTCCTCAGCTAGCCACCGGGGAGCTCTCTCCTGCAGGCTGTAGCTTACGTGCCATCTGCTGGATTTGGCACCCTCCTCCTTTGCCTTTCAGGCTCCCCTTTACAGAGATGGACATACCTCTTGGGGACGAGAGGCAGGCAGGGCCAGGGTTTGCTGTTCTCTTCTTGTCTGCTGGATTCTCAAGTGACCGAGCAGCATCCAACACGACGTCGGAAATATCTGAAGCCTATTTCTAGGAGAACAGATGGGCGTCGTGCTGTGGCAAGGGAGAAAGTGCAGCTGGGTGGACAGGAAATATAGGATTTATATAAAAGAGGATATATATATATATATTAGAAACAGCAGAGTGACAGAATCTAGATGCTGCTCTTCATTCTTTAATTTCGACTGGAGGAGGCCAAATTACAGCTCCAAGAATCTGGGCTGGAGTCCGGGGGAAATGGGGACACTCTAAAAACCATACTAATAGGCTGAAATTAAGGAAGGGAAATGCATAAAATGGCTATCAGGAACCATTTCCTAGCAGTCCAAGCCACTAGACCGTGGAATTAGCTCCCTGGGGAAACAGACGAAGCCCTGTTGCTACAGTCATTTAGAACTGGACAAGTGAAAGCAGGAGAGAGCGGCGCTTGGGGACCAATCCTGCATTAGCCGCAGGAGAGAAAAAGATCAAATTGGTGTTTTTTTAACCTCTAATTTCTGCTACCCTACCCCCGCTGCTTCTTATTAGTCTGAAATGAAACAAAAATCATTAGCAAACAGATATTTTTTTTTGTCACTGGGATTGGGACTTGCTGAGTCTGAAAGTGACTCAGAGCGGCGTGAGAGTTGATGTGTCATCTGGATGGACCTGACTGTGCTGGTCCCGTGGGTTACCCGAAAGGCGAGGCCGAAGTCCGGTCCGCGGTCAGAGGTACAACGTAAAGGCAGTCTGTAGTCACTGAAGCTGGGTGCAGGGCAGGGAGTCAGGCAAAGTCAGGAACAGGTAGGCAAGCAGGGAACCAGGGCGGGTCAGGAGCTCAGGCAGGGAAGCAGGACAGGTTTCAAACAGGAACACCGGCAGCAACAATGTTGCTCCTGCAACTTGGGGCTGGGGCCGGCCGGCTTTTATCTGCCCCGAGGCAGATGGCGGCTCCGATCCTCTGGGGACTCGCCTCTCCTGGCCTGGAGGCGAGCACTCCTCCTGCGGGAACTTAGTTCCCTTCGCCTCTCTGCCCTGAGCCTCTGCAGCTCAGGAGAGGCTGGAGGGTTACCGGACCCAGAGGCAACCTCAGCGTTCCCTGACGGGGCTGGGAGTGGAGCACCTGCAGGCAATGGGTCCTCCATCCCATCAGGAGCCAGAGCAGACTCAGCAGATGCCTGCACCTGAGGATCCAGCACAGGTGAGGACCCTTCAGACTCAGGCCCTAGCTCCGGCTCTGCTGGTTCTGGAGGCGGGGAATCCTGTGCAGGCTGGGATCCTTCAGGTTCAGCATCTGAGTCTGAATCCCAGGCTATCACACTGAGTTACGAGTCTGCTGGTGCTTGTTCCACCTTTCACCTGCGCCATGAACTCAGTGGATGGCCTTGGGAAAGCCTTGGGGATCCTCACAGTTCCCCACCTGCAATATGAGTGTAATAATGCTGTCTACTTTGCAAGGTCGTTGTAAGGAAGGCAGTGAGCATGAAATGCTTTGAGCTCTCTGCAGTGCGCTTGGTTCTTATCGTATTGAGAGCAGAAGGGGCAGAGTTGCATATGGTTGGGTGACTCGAGGAAGAGGGACAGAATGCGGTGCTCTTGAAGGGGACTGCCAGCAGGTGCATATTGTCCAGTAAAGGGGTATTGTGTTCGAAGGGTAAGTGGAACCCACATATTTACGCAAATCTAATGCGCCATCAAATCTAATGCGTGCCTCAATTTTCAGAACCTTGAAACTAAAAAAGGATTTGCTGGCGCCATAAAATCTAATGCGCATGCTAATTTTTGTGACGTAAATTGGCCAAAAAAGGTTCACATTGTATTCGAGTAAATGTGGTATTTGTTTGTTTGTTTGCATGTATGTGAGTAGAACGGCCACATGCCCAAACAGTGGGAATTCAGCCTGCCTGTGTGCAGAGGGGCCTAAGCACATGGGGAGCCTCTTAGGCACATTAAGAGGGAGAGTCAATGCGATTGCAGTCCTCTTGCCTGCCCAGAGGTCTGAAGCCATGGGAGCCCCCCCCATCTGCCCCAGAGCCCAATGCCTTCTCCTCTTTCTCCCCTTTCAAATATTTACACACTCTCTTCTTGCTTGGAGTCTGCATCCATGTGGACTGACCACGGGCCTTTTGTGTTTTACTCGTGAGCAAGCCCACTGTGGAGCTTCCTCTCACATGAGTGTGAATAGGATTGCAACCTTGCGGTGCTCTACCATTACCTTCGCCTCTCGCTACCCCTGGTTTTGCCTTCCACCAGCTGCTTGGCTTTTTGCCCCGTAGCCTCTGGGTTCACCAGCTGCCGCTGGCACATGACCCTCTGAGAAAGCTGACGGAAAGAGGCGAAATTGGGTAGTTCTACCAACAAGGGACCCAGGTGGCGCTGTGGGTTAAACCACAGAGCCTAGGGTTAAAATAGCGTTGGAATGAGGAGAGTCGGTTAAAGTATGGATTTCCTAAGAATTTATAAAGCTAGGTATCTTCCCTGAGCTGTCAAGTCGAAAGGATACATTCAGGCATAATATTTGTAACATTGTAACAACTTTAAAGATGTGCCCCCCCATGTCATTTCCTTAACAGTGCTAAATAACAACAACAAATAATAAATATAATATTTATATATAATATAACTGCAAGTACTTGGCAATCATTTTTAGAGATTTCTATGCAATTTTACACACATTTTGCTTATCAAGCAAAACCAAATTATATTAATCTAACCAAAATATATTTTGAATTCCCAAGTCATGTCACAACTTTTTTTTAGTATTTTCAGAATTTGAAAGCTGAAAAAGGCAACATGGCCTACTGCCCCGTGGCAGCCTTTTTACATCAGAGAATATGCATGTTACTTGCTTTTGTGTAACGGATGTTCTTTTCTAGTCTGGCCTTAAGGGGCTGAGCAAGCTGGCAGGACCCTGCACCTGGGAGCCAGAGCTGCAGTCATTTTTAGCTCTCCTCATCCGGGATGTGTCTTGCCACCCTACCCACCTGTATTCCAGGCTTCGGAAAGCTGAACTGTGCCGTTATTGAGCTGCCAAGCAAGTGTTACCACCAGCCAAGCAGTTCTAAGATCTATAAATAAAAATTGCAATTTTGAGGTGCTGGCTGGCTGGCTGTTTCCCAAAAGCCTGTATACACTGTATGCATCTCCTCTTCGTGTGCAGAAGGGGAGAAAGGGGGGGTGGACTGGTAAAATGGATGGGGAACAGGACTTTAATGGGGGGCTCTGGTCCATAGCTGTCAACCCTCCCCTTTTTTGCAGGAAACTCCCTTATTCCAATGCCATTTCCCGCTGCTATCCCGGATTGTTGATATCCCTTAAATTTCCCAAATTTCAAAGGAAGCAGCTCCTCTCCCTCCCTGCCGGCCAGGGAGGCTCCTCAGCTGCGTTGCTCGGCTGCCAATAAGGAGTCTGAGACCGACTGGGGGTGGAGCTTGCATGCCTTGTGCAGCCAGACCCCCACGCCCAACCAGACAGCCAGCCTGCCTGCCGTCTATGCGCTCGCTCTTTCGCTCACCCGTTCGCACGCAGCCTCTGGAGCGCAGGGTGGCGAGGCTACTCGCGGCATCGCTTATTTTCAAATCTGAAAGTTAGAAAAAATCCCTTATTTTCAAATCCGAAAGTTGACAGCTATGCTCTGGAGCCTCTGGTCAAACAAAGGAGACTTTTATCTTGGTCCTTAAAAAGGGCACATTTTAAGCCAGGCAGAAAATAGATCCCTTTGGGAGGGGTGTGTGTGTGAGGTAGGGATATTCACAGCAGGGATCAAAGCCCTGCTGTTTCAAATAGTCAGGATTACCCCCTACCCCAGCAAACGATGTAGGTTTCATGTGGTTGGTTTTTTTTTATGGCCAAACCTTCGTGAGCACCACACCAGCCCAATATGCAGGTGCTGCCGAGGAAGAATGCCCACATGTGGTCTGAATGTGAGGTCGCCAACTCCTCTGCCATCCCAGAAGGGGCTCCTTGGATTTCAAAGAGCTGCAGCGGGAGGGAGGGAGGGAGGGAGCACACAGTGGACTTGGCAAGAAGTGGGAAGCCCTAGAGGGGGAGGAACACAGACCCAAGTGTCTTGCCTAAGAAGCAGCAGGTAGCAATTTTACTTTCATCGCTGCTTAATTTAGTTATATATCCTGTGCTGTGCCATAGCGTGTTGTTTAAATCGGGGCCGACTGGGAGACTGTGGATCTGGTTCGCAACGCGGTTTTAGCTCATCTCTGCTGCTAATCCTGCCACGTTCAGCATTGTAAAAAATGTGGCTGTTGTTGCACAATTTAACTTACAGTGAACACAGTTTTCAAAATGTGTATTACGGTAATGAGTGACTGCACACTTCAAAGTTGCATCTATATTTGGCTTTTGGATATAATATCACAGCCATGCCTGAGTGCGCCCTAATTGTGTGGACATCACAACTACGTGGGTCTGACCCATTAGAGAACCTAACCACTCATGAAAGCGCTTTGATTGGGTAATGTCTGCTTCTGGAAACTTTACAGAAAGATGCTACAAGAGGTTGAAGTGTGAAATGTACAGTGTTGTTGTTTTCATGTGCAACTGCTGCAGCTGATGTCAAAGATAGCTGCTGTTCTGTTTTTTAGTTTTTTGCTGCTTTTCCCTGGAAGCATTTTCCTCCATGCAGGTTTCAATGAACCCCTTGCTTCCTTCTATCATGACTGGTTGTGTGGCAAAATATATTTCAGCCTGGAAGACAATAACTCTGATAATTCTAGAGCTCAAAAAACCCCACAACGACATTCACTCTAGCAAACACAGAGAAAAAATAGGAATGCTATGAATAGCACAAGGATTAACAGAAAACAGTGTAATGGTTTTACTGTTAAATGAAATATAAGTAGCGCTCTCCCTCCCTCTCTCTCTCTCTCTCTCTCTCTCTCTCGTGTGTGTGTATTAACCCCCCCAAGCAAACATCAGACAATCTCTTAGCCTAACCTACCTCACAGGGTTGTTGTGAGGATGAAATGAGGAGATGGAGAACCATGTACACCACCTTGAGATCCTTGGAAGATAAAGGTGGTACATAAATGTAATTAATAATAATAAAAGCAACAACCGTTTTGCCTTTCTCATTGTGGAACATCACAAGAAGCCTTTTGCCAAGCAAAAGAGTCTTAGTCCTGTGTATTGTCTGCTGCCCCTGTTCTAGGGCAGTGTTCAGGGATGCTATTGCATGGAGAATTCAGCCCCAACAGCACCTTGGACTTTTCTTTATGCAGCTGTGCATGGATTTCATGCCAGCGTGTCAACGGCCTTCTCTGCATTGGGGGGGACAGGGGCCACAGCTGAGCAACAGAGCTCATGGCTTGTGTGCCAAAGGTCCTCAGCTCAACTGGTAGCATCTCCAAGATAAAAGGCGGCAAGGATAGGCATGACCTCTGGGAGAAGGGATGTAGCTCAGTGAATAAAAAGGTAAGGGGACCCCTGACCATTAGGTCCAGTCGTGTCCAACTCTGGGGTTGCGGCGCTCATCTCGCTTTATTGGCCGAGGGAGCCGGCGTACAGCTTCCAGGTCATGTGGCCAGCATGACCAAGCCGCTTCTGGCGAACCAGAGCAGCGCACGGAAACACCGTTTACCTTCCCGCCAGAGCGGTACCTATTTATCTACTTGCACTTTGACGTGCTTTTGAACTGCTAGGTGGGCAGGAGCTGGGACCGAGCAACGGGAGCTCACCCCGTCGCGGGGATTCGAACTGCCGACCTTCTGATCGGCAAGCCCTAGGCTCAGTGGTTTAACCCACAGTATGGGCAAAAGGCCCCTGGTTTAACCCCTTGAATCTCCAGGTTGGGGTGGGAAGAGGCTCCTGTCTGAAATTTTGGAAAACTTCTGCCAGCCAGGCTGCCCCAACCTGGTGCCATGTGTGTGGAGCTGATGGGAGCTGGTACTGCAAAGCATTGGAGGTTGCAAGCCTGGGGAAATATTAATTTGCTTACCGATGCCAGAATGTCTGTGTCAGGGGTCGGCAAGGTTTACCTTGCCTGGGCCGGTTCACTCCAGTGGAGATCAATTCTGGACACAATTTCCAGTGTCTGCGTCTGCGCAGACACGATTTTCGGCATCTGAGCATGTGCAGATGTGATTTCTGGCACCGCAGAAGCATAGCTGTCAACCCTCCCTTTTTTGGCGGGAAACTCCCTTATTCCAATGCAGTTTCCCGCTGCTATCCCGGATTGTTGATATCCCTTAAATTTCCCGGATTTCAAAGGAAGCAGCTCCTCTCCCTCCCTGCCGGCCAGGGAGGCTCCTCAGCTGCGTTGCTCGGCTGCCAATAAGGAGTCTGAGACCGACTGGGGGCGGAGCTTGCATGCCTTGTGCAGCCAGACCCTCACGCCCAACCAGACAGACAGCCTGCCTGCCGTCTACGCGCTCATTCTTTCGCTCACCCGTTCATGCGCAGCCTCTGGAGCGCAGGGTGGCGAGGCTACTTGGTGCCATTGCACCGCCCTCGCGACATCCCTTATTTTCAAATCCAAAAGTCTGGAAAAATCCCTTATTTTCAAATCCGAATGTTGACAGCTATGCGCAGAAGTGAGTCCCCGTGCTGCACTGCGTCGGTTTAGCGCAGTGTGCAGGGACTTGCCAAGCAAGCGGCTCGGTTCGGGGGTGGCTCGGGGGCCAGTTAAACGACCCCCGTGGGCCCCTTGTGGCCCATGGGCTTTAGGCTGTCTATCCCTGGTCTGTGTTATCGCCAACAACCTCTGTGAGTGGCCAATGTTAGGAATGTAGCCATCTCTTTCTGCACTTTCTGCAAACCTTTCTGATTACATCCCATCTCACCCCCCACCCCCACCGCCAACCATGTGCTGGTGCGCACCAGCACGCTCCTGCAACTCAAGATAACACTTCATGCACTTTAGGCTTAACGCTCCCAATGTACAAATGGCGAATTTAAACAGGTACAGGCAGAGCCTTGGGCAAATGATTGTCAAAAGCCATGGGATGAACTGCAGCAGTTTAAAAGCAACATTTATAAAGGCCATTAGTAATTTTGAATGCTCAGTTTAACCTCATAAAGGGACTGGATTTCCAAGGCACCAGGTTTTGTCAAAACCTCAGTTTTAACTAGACTTTATTGCTAGCAGTAGTATAATAAGAATGGGACAGTACTGGCCATGGTTGCAACCCGGACAGGGGCGAAAATGTTAAACATCACATGTTATAAAGTCATTAAAATAAATACTGTATTATGCTGGGTTCGCTATGGAATAATAATGCATATTTTCAAGCTGTAGATGAAAAGCTAGGTACTTGGTTGCTCAGAGGCTTAGTGAGGTCAGGAGGTCAGACTGCATTGAATAATTGCAGCTGCTATAAACTCTGAATACTTGTAGTGGGCAAGGAGACTATGGATCAGGGCAACTGCTGTACATTCCACAGTGGTCAGATATCTACCTAGTAACTTGTGAGTAGGAGCAGTCTTTATCAGCAGTGCAAACTTTGGTTTTCAACAGCAGAACCTAAAAGATTTACTGGGTGTTTGCAACGTTTAGGCCACTGAAGATGTCAGCTAGGTTGAATGAAACACCTGACAACTAGAGTTACTACTCACTATTTAAGGCCATACTCATTATTTGACAAAATGTTCTTAAAGTGTTAAAATATTTGGCATTGTAAACAATCTCAGTCCAAATCTCGGTCCAGTATACCTGAAGGAGCGTCTCCACCCCCATCATTCAGCCCTGACACTGGTGGTTCCCTCGCGGCGAGAAGCAAAGCTACAGGGAACCAGGCAGAGGGCCTTCTCGGTAGTGGCACCCGCCCTGTGGAATGCCCTCCCTTCAGATGTCAAAGAGAACAACAACTACCAGACCTTTAGAAGACATCTGAAGGCAGCCCTGTTTAGGGAGGCTTTTAATGTTTAATAGATTGTTGTATTTTAATGTTCTGTTGGAAGCCGGCCAGAGTGGCTGGGGAAACCCAGCCAGATGGGGCGGGGTATAAATAATAAATTATTATTATTATATTATAATCTAATTTGCTTTTGAATACTTTGTGCATGAGGGGTGTTAAGTAAAGCATTTTGGAATCATTTTTTTCCTTCTGACTTTCATATTGTTTTCTAGATTCCATTGGTCAGGAATATTTATCCCTTTGTTTTAGATTCTGGGGGAGGGTATCGAATTGGGAGTTTGTTCTGGATGCAGACATCAGTGTCCTTTTCCTGGGGGCCTGAATCCAAGGAGCTACTCGGATTCCTATGGGGTACTTTAGTGGAATTTTTTTTGTCCATCAAATTGCTTTTGAAACCCTCAGATTCAGGAGCAGTTTGCCATGAGGCACAAGGAGCTACTACCATAGCTGTCAACCTTCGGATTTGAAAATAAGGGATTTTTTCAAACTTTCGGATTTGAAAATAAGGGATGCCGCGAGGGCAGTGCAATGGCACCAAGTAGCCTCGCCACCCTGCGCTTCAGAGGCTGCGCGCGAACGGGTGAGTGAAAGAGCGAGTGTGTAGACGGCAGGCAGGCTGTCTGTCTGGTTGGGCGTGAGGGTCTGGCTGCACAAGGCATGCAAGCTCCGCCCCCAGTCGGTCTCAGACTCCTTATTGGCAGCCGAGCAACGCAGCTGAGGAGCCTCCCTGGCTGGCAGGGAGGGAGAGGAGCTGCTTCCTTTGAAATCCGGGAAATTTACCGTAACGGGATATCAACAATCCGGAATAGCAGCGGGAAACGGCATTGGAATAAGGGAGTTTCCCGCAAAAAAAGGGAGGGTTGACAGCTATGCTACTACATGACAAAAGCAAACCTAAATGGTGGGACCTGCCCTCTGGGATCTCGTGGCCTCTGCACCCGCCTGGCATGATTCACCGCCCCCCCCCCACAGTGGTCTTTTATTTCCACTCCCCCCTTGTTCCTGATGTAAATATTCACTCAGTCCTTCCCTGGCCAGGGATGGGGGCGGAATTAGGTGTTTTGCCTCTAGTGCAGAAATGTCTTGGACCAGCCCTGCAGACAATCTGTGGGGCTGACTATGGGAGCTTGTATGGGTACTCCTCATGCATGCAAGTTCTTTTTTTCCCACAGGATGTCCAGGCATCAAATTGCCAGCCCCTTCTTCCCCCTTTTATCTGTTTTTCCTCCTTTTGCGAGGAAGTTCTATAAGCTAAAAACCAACAACATTCAACCGTTGCCAGTGACCTGCTCAAATCATCTCAGCAGGCTGTTTTGCATATTAAGCAAGCAACCTGTTTTTAGTCCACATACATGTAGTTTGTACTGTGTTCTTGGCAACGCACAAGTGTTAAAGGATTAAAATGTCTTAAAATATCTATGACTAGGCTTTATGCCTAGGCAAATTGTCCAGAAAGTTATAAATAGTTATCATCAGCAGACTCCTGAACAAAAGCCCAATTTTTCTTTCTTAGGACCAGATTTTCAACTTCCCATTAGGTTGCCAAAATCAATGGCCAGATGATCAAATTGCTCACTGGGCTGTAAATCACCCGTTTAAATGAAATAGATTGTGGTAGCGCCTTCCTGGTCCTGGGTCTCAGTTACAATTAAGATGGCAGCAGATACGTATTAGAGTGAAAATAATGATAAGAAGAATGGTCACCCTGTAAGGAAAGTGCAAGAACTGTAACACTCTGATGGGGATGTTCATGAATATGAGCAATCGCCCGTACAAAATATACAATGGAGACAAATGGGGGGAGATTAAAATAATAAATGTTAATGATGCCAAAATAATGAGGCTGGAGTATAATGTGCAGTACGAGGCATAAGAGTAAGACAAAATAATAAGTAATGAAAAGCAAAGTTAATCCTATAGCTTAATTGGAAATAATTCTTACTTCTAAATCTTACACCCTCTGGTTGTCGGTCTCTGTAGGGTTGCTACCAAGTTTCCCAGACTCCGGACTTGTTCTTTAATCATCAGTTGGGCAAAGAGAAAAAGCAGCCGGCACAGGTAGTTGTGGGGCCATCTCTTAAGAACAGTGGGGTGAACCTCTTGGTCTGGGGACCAAATGCAGGACTCCCCCAAGCCACAACTCATAGTGACCCTCCTCTGCACCCTCCTTGGGTACTTTTGCCTGGCCAAAACGTGTGTCCTTAACTGTGAAGAGATACCTGTGTAGGAACCTCTTGCTTCTGCATGGCTGAAACGTAGACTCTGCCAATTCCTGGCATGCAGCCCGCCCCCCACTCCCAGAAAGGTTCCCCACAAAGAAAGGTGGTCCTTCTGCTCAGAAAAGTCCCCCCTGCCTTGAGCCATCAAGGCCACTATCCCCATTAATACCATCCATAGCTGTCAATCCTAAACGGCCTCGGTCTCCACCCCCACCGTTCAGCCCGGACACTGAGATCCAGCGCCGAGGGCCTTCTGGCGGTTCCCTCACTGTGAGAAGCAAAGCTACAGGGAACCAGGCAGAGGGCCTTCTCGGTAGTGGCACCCGCCCTGTGGAACGCCCTCCCATCAGAAGTCAAAGGTACTAACAACTGACATTTAGAAAATGCCCGAAGACAGCCCTGTTCAGGGAAGTTTTTAATCTGTGACATGTGTATGTATTTTAATGTTTGCTGGAAGCCGCCTAGAGTGGCTGGGGAGACCCGGCCAGATGGGCGGGGTATAAATAATAATAATAATAATAATTACCCTCCCTTTTTTTGCGGGAAACTCCCTTATTCCAATGCCGTTTCCTGCTGCTATCCCGGATTGTTGATATCCCTTAAATTTCCCGGATTTCAAAGGAAGCAGCTCCTCTCCCTCCCTGCCAGCCAGGGAGGCTCCTCAGCTGCGTTGCTCGGCTGCCAATAAGGAGTCTGAGACTGACTGGGGGCGGAGCTTGCATGCCTTGTGCAGCCAGACCCTCACGCCCAACCAGACAGACAGCCTGCCTGCCGCCGTCTACGCGCTCACTCTTTCGCTCACCCGTTCGCGCCCAGCCTCTGGAGCGCAGGGTGGCGAGGCTACTTGGTGCCATTGCACCGCCCTCGCGGCATCCCTTATTTTCAAATCTGAAAGTTTTAAAAAATACCTTATTTTCAAATCCGAAAGTTGACAGCTATGATACCATCTGTCCATGGAAGCAGAAGTGTTGGGGGGGGGGCAAGGCAGGGCAGAGAAACATTTGCCTCTCCCAAGCAATACGCAAGCAGGCCTTCTTTCAGTCCCACCCGGACCGTATCCTTCAGCCTGATGAGGTCATTTCTCTGCTCAAACAGAGCTGGTGCTAACTTGTGGTAGGGAGATGAGACAGCAACCCCACCCAGCTCCAGTAGCTCTGAGGTGCCATTTGCTGGATCCTGTCGGCTTCCACAGCCCATGAACCAGTCCCTAGATGTGATGGAGCAGCATCTCCTGCTTGGCAGGGGGTTGGACTGGATGGCCCTTGTGGTCTCTTCCAACTCTAGGATTCTATTCTATGATCTCAACCCCCTGATTTTCCCGGGGTGGTGCTTTGGCACTGCTTTGGCAAGCAATAGCGAACTCTCCCTGTTTTGACCCCTGAGGGACCACAAAGCTGGTGGACAATTCAGAGGAAATTATTACTCTCCACTCTGGCCTTTTGCTCCCTGGCTCACTCCACCCAACCCTTGGCTTCATGGGTTTGAAGCCTGAAGCTTCAAAGTTTCAGCCTTCAAGGGCAGAGCTAAAATCTCAGGTTGAAGGCTGGAGCCATAGGGATGGCATGCTCTTCTCTCCTTGGTTTGAGGGCTTCTGTTTTTGCTCTGTCCTCACGTTAGTAAAGCCTTTTCTCTGAACAACCAGGCAGAGCCAGTATTTGTCCTCTGCCCCACCAGGTGCTGAGATCCCAACGAGTGCTGTACCCCCAGTGAGCTTTGCTCCAGCCTAGAAGTCCCCACTGCCTGCCCTAAGAGGCACCACCCATACGTCTGGGCCTGGGCCTCTGGCAACTATATACCCTGAACCTTCATCCTGTGGAGGAACTAGCTAGTTGAGAGGTCCTAAGCGGTGGAGCTTCTGGAAGGTGTCAGGAAAAGCTGGAACTATACTAGCAGTTAATATGAAGATATGTCTTTTGTTGAGTTGGGGCTGCTCTACACACCCTTTCAATGGATCATACATTATGATTTGTGATGTTGAGGCTATTTGTGTGGCTATACACTTCCATTCCATTTGTCTCGGCAGTAGTTGGGTGGTTTTTTTGGGGGGGGGACATACTGTGCTGTATGCTCCAGTTTCTTGCAGAATCCCTGCATGCTCCAGTTTCTTGCTAAAATCCTGTGACTTTTCATACCACAAATGTTCTGGGGTTTTGATTTGTTTTGCCCTGCTTTTGTTGCACAGTAGCACAAGAATGCCCCTCCAGATGGCAGAAATGTGGGGAAGCATAACAAAACAACTACCATCTTTCCCCCTTTTTAAGACACCGTCTTATAATTCTTTCCCCTCAAAAAAACACAGGGTGGCTTATTTTCGGGGAATGTCTTATTTTTATTACGTCAGTATGGTACGGTACAGCCTCCCCCTGCGTGCTGAGCAGGCGGGGGAGAACTCCGCAAGAGGTGAGTTTCCCCCCACGCCTCTCACTGGTTCGCTGGCTCCCTGCGCACGCAGGAGGGGCTGAGGAGGCGACGGGAACAATGGCGGCACCATGGCTTACTTTTGGGGTACGTCTTACTTCTCACAAAGGTAAAATAACCCTGCCATGGCTTACTTTATGACTATGTATTAAAAAAGGGGAAACAGGGTAATAAAATGGAAAGGTGTGTAGATGGTCCAGTATAAATCCACCACTAATGTACTATTGTTGTGTCAATGACTTGTTGCAGAATACGCAAGTCAAAAGGGAACCCCTGTGTTGCAACTCGAACGAGAATCAAAAAACAGAGCAACATGAGACCAAGAACAATGTAGTATGGACTCTAACGAGCTTTAGTAATATCAATAATCAATATAATATTCAAAGGGAAATACATCCTGACAATATAAGAATATATAACAATATATAATGTGTGTAAATAGTCTCTATTAATATAGCACAATAAGTATAGTATTCCAGCGAAGCCGAAGTGGTAAAGAAACTAGTGAATATAATCTCCCAACGGACAGCGTTTCCGGATAAAGTTCACTGTTTTGATGTTACTTCTTCAGCAAATGATATATGATAAATTTAAGGCCCATCTCGTGGCCTAGAAAGCATACTAAGGGACAGTGCTCATAATAATATGTAAACACTAGTTTACAATACTAGTTTGTTGTATTCTTGTTGCAGAATACGCCAATGGCCCAAATAGTGTTTCTTGACTGAGTGTGAGTGTGTCTTAATTGTTTGAGTAACAACACATCCTGGGAAGGTTCACAGCCCTTCCTCTTTGTTTCAGGGGAACTGTCAGCCCAAGGAAGGATGCCTGAATTATAGGAATAAGAAATGTTCTCTTACCCACTTATTCCAACAGCCCTTGTGCTCGCTAAAGAGGCGACTTGGGTCTAAGATAGAGAAGGCTCTTCTCCAAAGGAAAGGAAAATGTGTTTTAAATCCCTTGGAGGGCCGTGAGGTCAGACCTAGGAATAGCGCAATCCTTTCATCTATGCCTGCTGGTAATTACAGAGATGCTGATCAGAAAGCTCCATTTTGCACTTAAAATTGCAAGC
This sequence comes from Darevskia mixta, assembly GCA_034641385.1. NCBI lineage: Eukaryota > Metazoa > Chordata > Lepidosauria > Squamata > Lacertidae > Darevskia > Darevskia mixta. The sequence continues at coordinate 1,303,327 of JAWWNH010000139.1, read as the reverse complement.
AGGGTTCAACTTCTGTGCACAAAAGATTTCCACATTGGAATTGTGAGGCTTAAAAGACAGAGTGGAATCTCTCTGAGTTTATGAGGGAGGCCATTAATTGCTCTGAGCTGAAATTTAAATAAAATCTGAGCCTTTTGAGATTGTCTAGCAACTGTAACAGGCTTTCCTTGTAGCTGAAATGAAGTGAATTGGGTTGTCCATACCCAGGCAGAAAAAAATGGCTGTTGCAGTTTAACTGTGTCACAAAATTAAAAGACGCCTGCTTCTTGGGAGAAAAGCGATGACAAACCTAGACAGCATCTTAAAAAGCAAGACATCACCTTGCCAACAAAAATCTGTATAGTTAAAGCTATGGTTTTCACAGTAGTGATGTATGGAAGTGAGAGCTGGACCACGAAGAAGGTTGATCGCCGAAGAATTGATGCTTTTGAATTATGGTGCTGGAGGAGACTCTTGAGAGTCCCATGGACTGCAAGAAGATCAAACCTATCCATTCTGAAGGAAATCAGCCCTGAGTGCTCACTGGAAGGACAGATCCTGAAGCTGAGGCTCCAAGACTTTGGTCACCTCATGAGAAGAGAACTCTCTGGAAAAGACCCTGATGTTGGGAAAGATGGAGGGCGCAAGGAGAAGGGGACGACAGAGGATGAGATGGTTGGACAGTGTTCTCGAAGCTACTAACATGAGTTTGACCAAACTGCGAGAGGCAATGGAAGACAGGAGTGCCTGGCGTGCTCTGGTCCATGGGGCCACGAAGAGTCGGACACGACTAAACAACAACAAACAACAATGGGTCTCCTGCTGTGATGCCATGGCACCAAAGGTTTTTTGTGGGCCCGCAAGATCTCACTCTGACCCCCTATTTTAATTAAACATACAGTATTTTCCAGCGTATAAGACTACTTTTTAACCCAGGAAAATCTTCTCAAAAGTCGGGGGTCGTCTTATACGCTGGGTCGTATTTCTTATACGGCGAGTATATCCCAAACTCTATATTTTAACTGGAAAAGTTGGGGGTCGGCTTATATGCCCAGTCGTCTTATATGCCGGAAAATATGGTATTTTAATAATATATGTATAGTTCCCATAGGTATCCCACTGTGCCCTCCAGAAGACCCCTTTTAAAAAATATTTTAAAAACAGTCTTATTATTTTTTTAAATGCTCACCATTTCCCTGCTGTGATTCTTTGATGTCAAAACATGATTGAGCCCCCACCCAGCTCTCCACGAAGAGGTGGCAGACCTTTGGCTTTTCTACTGGACCAGCAACGGTCTGGCCCAGAGTGCCCAGTTGGCCAGATCCGTTGTCAGCTTCCAGATTTGTGCAGCTTGTGAGTTTATTTCCTTTTCTCCTTGGCGGCCGGTGCTCAGGGCCCTCGGGGGAGAGATGATCACTGCTGTGTTGAATTGTTTGTCACATTTTCCGTTTGGCTGCCTCAGAGTCCCCAGGGGAGTTCATTGCGCCAGGGCCCACAGGAGGCGAGAGCCGTTCCCTGTTCGCACGTGCGGCGGCGGCAGCAGGGAAAACAGCAGGGCGCAGCTTCGGCTTGGAATGAGCTGTCTCTGCCAGACAGCGGTTCTCTGGCGCTAGCAGCATGGGCTGGTGCCCGGAGCGCAAGGCAGCGTTCTGGTGGCAGCGCACAGGTGACAGGCTCTTAATGAAAAAAGGGGTCCCTAGGCACGGACTTTTTAAGGAAGGAAGGAAAAGGCAGCAGTTTGCGCTTGACAGAAACCAGCCATATGCGGAGGAAGCACTAAAAAAAAAAGAAGGGAACGGGGCAAAGCCCTATAGGCCTCCTGTTTCCATCCTCTCTCATCAGGCTTGGCTGAACAGCGTTTAAGGAGGAAGCTGGAAGTGATGTGGAGAGTCTCCCAACTGTTGTTGTGTTTGTTTAACGTTTAACACGGCCCATGAAAGATTTGGCCAGAAAGATGGTGCATATGTGTGTATGCTTGCTTGCTTAACCCTTTCCCTGCAGCCGTTTTTACAATTAAAAATCTGCCTCACCATCTGTTTTCACACCCACGCGTAGATTCTTCTGTGGGGAGTAAAGCAGCTTGGAAAAGGTGATTCTAATAAGGCGGACAACCCACGAGGAATTTTTTTTAAGCCTCCCCCTCTCCCCCTGCTACTCTTGTTTATATTTTAAGCCAGCTTGGCCAATAATAATAGGGGAAATGCTAGGAGTTGGAGCCCAAGACATCTGGAAGGCCCTACTTTGGCTACCCCTGCTGTAGAGTATTTAACCTACTCATACCTCTTCCCTGATTGAATGTTAGAAAAATATTTAACGAAAGCTGAGCTTTCCAGGATCCCAACTTCTGTTCTTGACGTCCCACATGGCATTTGCACCCTGAGGCCATAGCACAGGGGTCAGCAAACTTTTTTAGCAGGGGGCCGGTCCACTGTCCCTCAGACCTTGTGAGGGGCCGGACTATATTTTGGGGGGAAATTCCTATGCCCCACAAATAACCCAGAGATGCATCTATATATATAAAAATGTTCCCATTGCGTGCGCGGTGGACACCACCTTGCTCCGTAACCGCTGGACCAAATCTCATCAAATTAGGACATAGCGTACCATGACCATCAAGGAAGGATCTGGCATAATAAAAATTCAAAAAAACCACACCTGACATACCTAAAAGAAAGAAAAAACGCAAAAAATTGGCGCACACATTAGACGCCACCAGCAAAACAGTGCCCTTTAGCGACGGCTATACTGGTACTACAGCTACAAAAGCAAAAAACTGGTGCAGCTATTAGACATCACCAGCAAAACCTCAGAGCTCCGTCGGCCATTTGCAAACTCACAAACCGGTAATTGAAAAGGGGGGGGGGAAGAGGGTAATTGAAAATGGAGGTGGGGACAGAGAAGGGGCAGACGGAAGTTGAAGTTCAAAACCTCAGAGTTCCGTCGGCCATTTACAAGCTCGCAAACCGGTAATTGAAAAGGGGGGGGGCGAGAAGAGGGTAATAAAAAAGGTGGGCTGAGAAGAGGGTAATTGAAAACGGGGGTGAGGACAGAGAAGGGGCAGATGGAAGTTGAACAGGGGAACGCCACAGCATTCACACACATAGCCACAGCAAGGCGTGGCCGGGTCAGCTAGTTTTAAATAAAAGGACACATTCTACTCATGTAAAAACACACTGATTCCTGGACTGTCCGCAGGCCGGATTTAGAAGGCAATTGGGCCGGATACAGCCCCCGGGCCTAGTTTACCTACCCATGCCATAGCAGAATGGAATACATGCAGCCTGGTTTGTGGCCTGCCTGGTGATGGCTGGCGTCAGTTCTTGGCTATGTGTGAGTCCGAGGCCTACTTTGAAACAGCCTTAGAAATTGCTCTCTAAGCTGTGTGTTATATGAAATAGTTCCTCTCATCCTGTACTTGGCTGGAGCTGGACTAGCCAGCATGCGGCAGGTCAAGGTTAAGGTGTGTTGGCTGTGTGGTCAGGAGGAGACTCGCAGCAGGGATAGGTGGGGATGTTGGAAGCCAGTAATAACACCCGGTGGCAACGGCCATGTGTGTAGGAAGAGATGGAGCAGCAAGGGGTAATGAAGGCTTTGATGGAGATTCGGCGGAAGAGCCAGGTGGGGATCCAGAAATGAAATAGCAGGGAGCGCATTGAAAGTGCTGATTGACATGCATTAGTAGAGCCCAGGACTGAAATAGCAGGAGGAGTGGGGTGGAGGGAGGTCATGAACAGCATGCGCCAGCAGAGCCATTTGAGGTCCTTTATAAGAGAACAGCAGGACTGTTACCAGTCACATCCAAAGTGTATTATTAGAGCTTCATGGGAGCCAAGGACTGGCATTTTTCTGTGGGCTTTTGGATCAGGGCTATGCTGCACAGCCAGAGGATGTGTGCAAGAGAATTGGCTCCAGAATCAGCTTGCCATACATACTGTGCAGCAGGACTCAAGTGCAAAGTTAATGCAACATATGGAAAGAATACCTAATGCCCCAGCAACTGTTTTTCATCCAGTTACAGGTAGGTAGCCGTGTTGGTCTGCCGTAGTCGAAACCAAATAAAAAAATTCCTTCCAGTACCACCTTAGAGACCAACTAAGTTTGTTCTTGGGATGAGCTTTCGTGTGCATGCACACTTCTTCAGGTATCTGAAGAAGTGTGCATGCACATGAAAGCTCATACCAAGAACAAATTTAGTTGGTCTCTAAGGTGCTACTGGAAGGATTTTTTTTATTTTGTTTTTCATCCACTTCCTCATAAAGGTAAAGGTACCCCTGACCATTAGGTCCAGCCGCGAACAACTCTGGGGTTGCGGCGCTCATCTCGCTTTACTGGCCGAGGGAGCCAGCGGTTGTCTGCAGACAGCTTCTGGGTCATGTGGCCAGCATGACTAAGCTGCTTCTGGCGAACCAGAGCAGCGCATGGAAACGCCATTTACCTTCCCACCAGAGCGGTACCTATTTATCTACTTGCACTTTATGGTGTGTTTTTGAACTGCTAGGTGGGCAGGAGCAGGGACCGAGTAACAGGAGCTCACCCCGTCGCGGCGATTCGAACCACTGACCTTCTGATCGGCAAGCCCTAGGCTCTGTGGTTTAGACCACAGCGCCACCTGCAACTCTTCCCCACTTCCTCATAGTTCTACCCAGTTCCGGGGCATCTTGGCTGGCATTTCATAGAATCATAGAATCATAGAATCATAGAGTTGGAAGAGACCACAAGGGCCATCCAGTCCAACCCCCTGCCAAGCAGGAAACACCACCAAAGCATTCCTGACAGGTGGCTGTCAAGCCTCTGCTTAAAGACCTCCAAAGAAGGAGACTCCACCACACTCCTTGGCAGCAAATTCCACTGTCGAACAGCTCTTACTGTCGGGAAGTTCTTCCTAATGTTTAGGTGGAATCTTCTTTCTTGTAGTTTGAATCCATTGCTCCGTGTCCGCTTCTCTGGAGCAGCAGAAAACAACCTTTCTCCCTCCTCTATATGACATCCTTTTATATATTTGAACATGGCTATCATCTCACCCCTTAACCTTCTCTTCTCCAGGCTAAACATACCCAGCTCCCTAAGCCGTTCCTCATAAGGCATCGTTTCCAAGCCTTTGACCATTTTGGTTGCCCTCCTCTGGACACGTTCCAGCTTGTCAGTATCCTTCTTGTTTATTTTTAAAGAGGAGCCATGTTTTCCATGGAAGTCCCAGCACTCTTCTGCCTGCCCCCTAACTCTGCTCCTATGTGAGTCAAGTAGGGGTTAAGAAATAGCTCTTCCTAACCTGCCTCTAAAAGATGATGCTGTTAAGGTGCTACACTCAATATGCCAGCAAGTTTGGAAAACTCAGCAGTGGCCAGAGGATTGGAGAAGATCAGTCTACATCCCAATCCCAAAGAAGGGCAGTGCCAAAGAATGCTCCAACTACCGCACAATTGCGCTCATTTCACACGCTAGCAAGGTTTTGCTAAAAATTCTACAAGGCAGGCTTAAGCAGTATGTGGACCGAGAACTCCCAGAAGTGCAAGCTGGATTTCGAAGGGGCAGAGGAACCAGAGACCAAATTGCAAACATGCGCTGGATTATGGAGAAAGCTAGAGAGTTCCAGAAAAACATTTACTTCTGCTTCATTGACTACGCAAAAGCTTTTGACTGTGTCGACCACAGCAAACTATGGCAAGTTCTTAAAGAAATGGGAGTGCCTGATCACCTCATCCGTCTCCTGAAAAATCTCTATGTGGGACAAGAAGCTACAGTTAGAACTGGATATGGAATAACTGATTGGTTCAAAATTGGGAAAGGAGTACGACAAGGCTGTATATTGTCTCCCTGCTTATTTAACTTATATGCAGAATTCATCATGCGAAAGGCAGGACTGGATGAATCCCAAACCGGAATTAAGATTGCCGGAAGAAATATCAACAACCTCAGATATGCTGATGATACAACCTTGATGGCAGAAAGTGAGGAGGAATTAAAGAACCTTTTAATGAGGGTGAAAGAGGAGAGCGCAAAATATGGTCTGAAGCTCAACATCAAAAAAACTAAGACCATGGCCACTGGTCCCATCACCTCCTGGCAAATAGAAGGGGAAGAAATGGAGGCAGTGAGAGATTTCACTTTCTTGGGTTCCATGATCACTGCAGATGGTGACAGCAGTCACGAAATTAGAAGACGCCTGCTTCTTGGGAGAAAAGCAATGACAAACCTAGACAGCATCTTAAAAAGCAAAGACATCACCTTGCCAACAAAGGTCCGTATAGTTAAAGCTATGGTTTTCCCAGTAGTAATGTACGGAAGTGAGAGCTGGACCATAAAGAAGGCTGATCGCCGAAGAATTGATGCTTTTGAATTATGGTGCTGGAGGAGACTCTTGAGAGTCCCATGGACTGCAAGAAGATCAAACCTCTCCATTCTTAAAGAAATCAACCCTGAGTGCTCACTAGAAGGACAGATCCTGAGGTTAAGGCTCCAGTACTTTGGCCACCTCATGAGAAGAGAAGACTCCCTAGAAAAGACCCTGATGTTGGGAAAGGTTGAGGGCACAAGGAGAAGGGGACGACAGAGGACGAGATGGTTGGACAGTGTTCTCGAAGCTACCAACATGAGTTTGGCCAAACTGCGAGAGGCAGTGAACGATAGGCGTGCCTGGCATGCTCTGGTCCATGGGGTCACGAAGAGTCGGACACGACTGAACGACTGAACAACAACAACAACCTGCCTTGGAATTATGTGCAGCCGTCCCCCCTCTGTCTCTCTCTGAATATGGCCAAATCAGTGCCATCATCAGGCAGATCCTTGGGGTGGGGGGTATCAGCTCCTGCCTTCAGGCAAGGCAGGGAAAGGACTTGCATAATGGATTTCCTCTGTTACCTACACAGAAAGGTTTTGTGCGCACTCATTCACAACAAGGCTGCTGCACAGATCATTGTAGGCTTGTATGCACCCTAAGTCCGCCCTCATAGTAATAGCCTACCAACCGAAAAGCAAGTGTTGGAAGGTGCGCTGCTTTTGCTATATTTGCATTAGAATGGCAAGCCACACGCTGTGATTGACATGTCTTGTTTCTCGCACTTTGAATGGTTTATTACTGAAGGTGGTGATGGAGACCCTGTTTGCAGGTTTCGCATTTACTCTTCTAGCAGAGCTCTGTTTGCTCCCCCGGGGTGATGCTTCTTGCTCTGTGGGGGGCCTGCTTCAACCAAGGAGCCCATAAAGGTTAGTGGGCTGTTTGAAAGCCAGAATACAGCATGTGAATCAATTAGAGCTGATTGAAATACTTCCTTGCTGAAGCAACATAGCTGGGTAAAAATAAAGAATATTCCACTGGGGAGCAAGAGTCAATTTTCGTTAAAGAGCCTTGATTTTTTTCTCTCTTTCCTGTTGAATAAAGTGGAATGGGAAAAACATCATTTTACAATAACATTTGCCCAGTGATGTGCATGTCGGTGGGTCAGAGTTTAATAGTATTGTTTATTTATTTCTATCCTTCACCTTCAACAGCGTGGCTAGCAGAGTAACAAGAAACAAAATAGTACAATCTGTTACCTCCAAGGATGTGGACAGGCTGCTTGGACAAGTGAAACCGACCACCTGTCTCCTTGATCCTTGCCCATCCTGGCTAATAAAAGCGAGCCGGGAAGGGCTGGGCGATGGGCTCCGCGGGGTGGCCGCCGGGACCACATAACACCGGTCCTAAGAGATCTACATTGGCTCCCAGTACGTTTCCGAGCACAATTCAAAGTGTTGGTGCTGACCTTGAAAGCCCTAAACGGCCTCGGTCCTGTATACCTGAAGGAGCGTTTCCACCCCCACCGTTCAGCCCGGACACTGAGATCCAGCGCTGAGGGCCTTCTGGCGGTTCCCTCATTGCGAGAAGCAAAGCTACAGGGAACCAGGCAGAGGGCCTTCTCGGTAGTGGCGCCCGCCCTGTGGAACACCCTCCCATCCCATGTCAAAGAGATAAATAACTACCTGACATTTAGAAAACACCTGAAGGCAGCCCTGTTTAGGGAAGTTTTTAATGTGTGATATTTTAATGTATTTTGATATTTCTTGGAAGCTGCCCAGAGTGGCTGGGGAGACCCGGCCAGATGGGCAGGGTACAAATAATAAATTATTATTATTATTATTATTATTATTATTATTATTATTATTATTATTACAATAAATAAATAATAATAATAATCATACACATTAATGTACTAACAGCAGATCGAAAACAATGAACTAAAAAAAGCAACAGCCAGTTAAAACAGATGATGCTCATAAAAATCTGAGGGCCTCAGCAAACTTACTGAATGAGTTCTGAGTGAGCAATGAATTAATGTATAGTATTTGGAACTATTTTACAACTTTGGCATGCTTTTCTTTAATAGTAGCAGGAATTACTGGCAGTGGAAGAGCACTCGGGTCTTGCACTGATAAAAAGTAGGAAACAAAAATAATGAACAAAGAGAATGAATTACATAATCATAGAGTGACACATATGATGGATCTCAGTGAATTTAATAACCAAACAAATGAAGTTGTAATAAGAAAATTAAATGGAACAACTACATTTTTTAAAATAAAAAATGCTCATCACCACCAGGGCTTGATTTAGTGTCTTCCTTAGCTCCCAGTTTGAAACGTTAAAAAAAAAATTCCAAAAACAGAATGGACATTTTGAATTTTAAAAATAACATGTAACAAATCAGAACAGATTTTTAAAAACTAGTTAATTTTTATTAAATACTCAAAAACATGATGGTTTATACCGGCAGGAAGGCTCTGATAAACCTTTTCTCATGAATATCTCCTGACACATTATGTCGTACTTTCTCAATTGACCGAAATTTTCTGTATCGTTCATTCCCTGTTTGGACAGAAATCTTCCATGACAGAGATTACAGTTCTGCACTCGAACAAATGTGGCTTGATGAAACCGCTAATCTGATCAGAAGTGAAGGTGAGGCAGCCGTTGGGGATGTGGGGGGGGGGGAACCAAGCCACTCTTTTCTCCTGAGAGCAGCAAAGAACAGTCAGGCCTTCTTAACCTGTCTGCTGACTTAACTGGTTCCTAACAGCTTCAGACTGTTTGGAGCAGGGATAGAGAGCCAGTGGGTCTCTCGCTGGGTGTGGTTGTGTTGCATTGGCCGGAAATGGCCTATCTTCTGAGCTACGCCAATCAAACTCAGAGACTAGAGGAGCTAGGAGTCCATTATTGTTTATTGCAAAGCAATAGGTTACAGCGGAATCTTTTCCCAGAACTGCAACCTCGCCCAAAGGTCTGGGCAGGGGTATTTATAACATTACAAACAAAGGATTTCAATTTAACCAATCATTACTTCATTACTTCATATTAGTTTTGTATGCATGTACATTACTTAATTTAATACGCATGCGCAACAAGCACTGCTAAGTAAACCTTGATCTTAATAATCTGTTACATTCTGTTAGTCTGCATGTATGGGAACTTGAGTTAGCTCTTTGTGCATGTATCAACTTATGTTCTAGCTTATGAATTGCATCTTTATGATGGAGTGTTTGCTTGTTCTTCTTTCCTAGTAGAGAAGGCCTCATGCCAAATCATTGGTTCCTTAAAGCCGCAGGTTACCATAATTCTCTATAGAAGCATATTCAATGATTTATTGGGGTTCACATTATTACATTCACACAGCTACAGTTGGACTCTGACTCCTATCAGCCCCACTCAGAAAAGTCAACTGTCATGGATGATGGGGGCAGTAGTCCGACAACAACTGGGGTGGCCACTTGTTCTCCATCCCTGGTCTAGAGTTTGGAGACCCTTTTCTGAGGTACTGCTTGCAAGCCACCGATTCGAGACTGAGAAACCTCTCAAGGCAGCTGCTCCATGCCCCCCCCCCCGGCTTTTGTGCCAATGCCTGCAGCAGCTTTCGTTTTAATATGCAGGGATTTGCTCAGTCTCGTTCTTCCTTTCCATTTATCCCGTGTTCTTAACAAGAAATTGTGTTGTTGTTTTTCTCCTGCTGCTTTCCCCCAAAGCAAGCCTGCATACCCATTAAACCAGGTTGGAGTGGCAGGAACGCTGCTGCGATTCTGGTACAACCTCCATTGCGTCCTAGACCAGCGGTTAGCAAACTAAGGCCTGGGGGCTGGATCCGGCCCAGTCGCCTTCTAAACCCATGGACGGTCCTGGAATCAGCATGTTTTTACATGAGTAGAATGTGTCCTTTTATTTAAAATGCATCTCTGGGTTATTTGTGGGTCATAGGAATTCATTCAATCCCCCCCAAATATAGTCCAGCCCCCCACAAGGTCTAAGGGACGGTGGACTGGCCCCCTGCTGAAAAAGTTTGCTGACCCCTGTCCTAGACACTGGGAGCCAGTGTGGTGTAGTGGTTAAGAGCAGTGGACTCGTAATCTGGTGAACCGGGTTCGCGTCCCCGCTCCTCCACCTGCAGCTGCTGGGTGACCTTGGGCTAGTCACACTTCTCTGAGGTCTCTCAGCCCCACTCACCTCATGGAGTGTTTGTTGTGGGGGGAGGAAGGGAAAGGAGAATTTTAGCCGCTTTGTGACTCCTTCGGGTAGTGATAAAGCGGGATATCAAATCCAAACTCTTCTTCTTCTACTACTACTACATTTCCAGCCCAGAAAAGGAGGGTGGTGGCGGTGAAACACACCCTGCAAAGAAAACACACCACATGATAACACCACCAGGGCCCACCAGTCACGGGCTCTGTGTGCCACTCGTACGCCAGGGTAGGAGAACGCCAATGCAGCATGTCTCTAGGGCAACTTCCGCCCCTGCCCCACATACAGTATCACTGCAGCGCCTCTCCCCAGTGGGAAGGAAGGAAGGAAGGAAAATAAATGAAGGAAGAAAGGAAGGAATGTAAATGAATGAATGAATGAATGAATGAATGCATACATACATACATACATACATACCGGGGGGGGGGGAGAATCAACAATTTGGCAAACACAAAATCAATTCAATATTGCCCCTTCCCCAAATTAATAAATGTAGGCTTAAGAACATAACGCAAAACAGGTGTTAACCAACAATAAAGTTTGTGGTGCTGGTCTTCCTGCACTCCAAGGAGTCTGGCTTAAATACAGTTCAGAGGGGAGGGCTCCAGGATGACATACAGCTGGCTCCCATATCCCTACTCCTGAGGAGACTGACAGCAGCAAAAGGCAAATGTCGGGGAGGGTAATGATGGTAAGTCTCTTCCCCAGCCTCCTGGAAGTACCAGCTGCTGGTGCAGGCCTTATTGCAAGCAAAGGAACAACAGATGTGACAAACGTTATAGCCCTGTTTTGAAGGGCATCAGGGGTGGAGTAAATCTTGAGATTAAAAAAAACGATTGCTAGCCTGTCACCTGAGTAGAGCGTTCCATTCCGATTTTAAGCTGCTAAAGCAAGGAACTATTCCCACCCCCAAACTTACTCTGCCTATGTACTCTGCATATTGATGGTGCATATAAATAAATGAATAGTAGCAGTGATGGTGGTAAAGGTCCCAGAATTCATTCTATTCTTGCTCTTGTTTTTTTCTGGTGTGGGTGGGAAAACAAAATGTTTGTACTTTGAGAAAAGAAGAGAATCACACACAGACTCAGAACTAAAGGCCCCCGTGAGCAGATTTTCAAATGCTTCTCATCTACAACTGGGATGAGATTTACACGCGAAGCAAAGTTGCTATCACACCAACCTCCTTGAAATAATCTGCACATCTATTTTAGTTCTGAAATAGAAGTTGAATTCTGCAGGGGGCAGGGAAATGCTGCCCCAGACTGGGAGCGAGAGATGCTCTTTCAGCTGTTTTGTTTATATTGTGCTTGTTTGCTTTGTCTGTCTGGGATTTATTTATTTTATTTGTCTAGCTGGTTTGGCAACTGGCGCTGTGATCCTGACAAATTATTCCCGTTGCTGTCAATCAGCATTTCATTTCCTCAGCAACTGAGGCCTTAGAACAAAAGAAATCAGCCCTTTGCTTTTGCAGGGCGCGTGATGCACAGAATTGGGGTTGACAGTATTTTATTTTTAAAAGGCTGGTGCTCTGGGAGGTGGGGGCATGGCAGGTGCCCTCTTGCAGAACAAGTGGGGCATAACTAAGTGACAGATGGCTGGCAGGTAGAGAGGACTCTGCCCCAGAACAGGGAGAGACGCAGCTTGTGACGGATAAATGCTGGGTAAATTTGGGGGTTGTTTGGGAAATGCAGTGGTTCTGTTGCTGTGTCATGATAAGCAAGGCATGAGACTACCAGGTGGCTGGGGGCATGCTGCTAGTCTTTCTCAGCCCACATACCTGCAATGGATTGGTACCGACCAAATCATACTCAGGGTAGACCCAACAGAATGAATGGACCCAAGCTAGTCATGCCGTGGAGTGTCAGTGGGTCCGTCCTGAGTGATAATATTGGCTTATGCCACGGGTCAGCAAAGTTTTTGTGGCTTGAGCCGGTTCATGGTCCCACAGACGCTGTGGTGGGCCTGAGTGCGTGCGCACGCATGCGCAAACGCTATTTCCGGTGCGGAGGAGGTGTGCGCAGCTTCCCATTGGCTGCAGGAGCTTCCTGCAGCCAATGGGAAGCCGGCCAGCGTCGCGGAAGGTGGTCCCCGCTCTGCTCCGTGCCGGTTTAGCGTGGCACATGGGCAGCGGGGGTCCCCGAGCGGGCGGCAGGGGTCTATGGGCCGGTTAAGTGACCCCCATGGGCCGCTTGTGGCCCATGGGCCTTAGGTTGCTGACCCCTGGCTTATGCTATAGGCCTATTAGAAGCGGGGCTGCTAATTTTCAAGCAGCCACTGCAGTTGTGACCTGTTTGAAGAAGCTGCTGTAGCTGTGCCTTTAAGAACAGCTGGTATGATGTCATTCAGAGGTTTGTGCATGCTGGATGGGGAGTGGGACTGTGCCTCCTGCCTCCTGCCTACTAATCCAACAGCCAGCCCCCATGTGCTCTGTAAAAGGTAAAGGTACCCCTGACTGTTAGGTCCAGTCACAGATGACTCTGGGGTTGCGGCGCTCATCTCGCTCTATAGGCCGAGGGAGCCGGCATTTGTCCGCAGACAGCTTCTGGGTCATGTGGCCAGCATGACTAAGCTGCTTCTCAGAAAAGGCTGCCTCTACCTACCTGCTTAGTCCGATATGTGCATAGATCAGGAGGTCGGGCCAATGGGGGTGCTGATGGATGTTGGAGGCAGGGCTGCCCTTCCATGCATTCCTTGAATCCGTGTGTGGAGGGAACATCTTGAAAGTCCTAAAGGCCATCTCCCATGCTTTGAAAAGCTTCACCTGTCCATTTCTGAGCACCAGGCTGCTCTTAAAAGGCAAGAGGCCAGGCTAGGCCTCACACCAGGTCAGTTGTTAGCCTCAATTGTACAGATGACTGAGTTAAATGTATGGGAAGTGTATTGATGCTTCAAGCTATGCTGTGCAAGTGCTAAGTGCTTGCTATGACCTGAGTGAGCATTGCCTCAGGTGTCTGGCCTGGGATATTTATATGGAGATGATTCAGAGAACTTGGTCTGCATGTGGGAGCTCCTGGGTTCATTCTCTGGTAATCCCAGTTAAAGAATCTCAGGCACCAGACTGGGACGACTCTTGCTGAAATCCTTAGAGACCTGCAGTCTCTAGGAGGGGCTGGCCATACAGGACTCAATGGTCCCATTGTCTTGGAGAAAGTTAGAACAGGTGAGGCTAGATGGACCAGGGGGCTGGCTCAGTATAAGACAACTTCATACATTCGCTGCAGCTCTCTTTCAGCTGTAGCACCTGAACCCCGCTTAGGGGAAAAAGTATAGGAACATTGGCACTTTCCTTCTACCCTAGCTTTTTACCCCAGATGGCCCCAGATGAACAACAAACACATGCAGCACTTGCAGCATGGAGGGCAAGTAAGCTGTCCACTTGGGATCTGTGTACTTCAGTCAGTCAAGCCTGGTGCCCCCAGGAACTTCCCTCATGGATCTGACCCAGCAGTGCTGCCACTCGCTGCCCTCTTCATCAGCCCCTGGATGGCTGCTTCTGTTGTGATATACCCTGCCTGGGGCAAGTTGTGAGACTGCCCCAAAAGCCAGAGCACATCATACCCGGCTACAGAGAGTCTGGAGTGCCAGTAATATGTGATTGCTCCCAGATTGAAAGAAACAATACACACAAGCCAATATCTAAGCTAATCTATTTTATTCCAAGTAATTGTGCAGAGATATCTCTGCTGCCAGCCCGTGTAAATGGTGCTGCCATTTCGCCGTCCGTCTTGCTTCAGGACAACCAGTAAAGAGAGAGTGAGTGAGCTTGAGAGCTCGGATTACAACAGTACCTAAATCATAAACATTCTAAGCAGGAAGCGATAACAAAGCAACTTTCTCACAGGTCTGTGTGATAGGCAAATGTAATACCATTCTCACTGCAGCTGCGTGCCGCTCGACTTGGACAGAATTCACAACAGTTTCAGCAGTGGGCATGCGCCAGTCCTGCTTTTGAATGGGAGTGAAGGTTGGCTCCCATCTGCCCTCCTCAGGTGGCAGAGTTCAATGTACTGGTTGGACCCCATGTTGCTTACTCTGTTTTAATTCTGCTTTTCAGAGAATGACTGTCTCCCAAAGTGGCTTACCTCGATAAAAAGGGAATTGACCCTACCGAAAGGCAAGCTGCAAGTGTTCAGCTTGGTGGGTCACAAGGTTGCGCAGCCCTGGCCTAGGCATTGCTCAGCATCTTGTTTGGATAAGTCATGACCCGTCTTCTTTTCCTTGTGCCTTCTCAGTGCAGGAAATCCTGAAGGAGCGCCGAGAGGGAAGGAGTGGTGAGAGAATGAAGAAGCCAACCGAGCAGGAGAAGCATGAGGTGGCAGTGCAGCGCTCAGTTTAACGGGCTCTGGCTGATGGTCCCATGGGTGTCATCAGTATTGGTCCTGACTCTGGGGTGCTGGGGGCTGGCTGCAGCTGTTGCCACACCACACGAACAGCATGCCTCCACAGCCTCCTCCAGCCAAGTACCACTGGACTGGCTGCTCACTGATCGAGGACCATTTCACCGAGCCCCAGAGTATGTTGACTTCATGGAGCGCTTTCGGCAGGGTTTCGCCACCAGGTACAGGATCTACAGGTAAGCCAAAGAGACGGGCCGGGATTTTTTCCATCAGTTCCATCACCAGCACATCTCACCTTGTGGACTGAAAGGGGTTATGTAGAAATGGATTGATTCCCTGAATTTCTAGACCAAGCTTCATCCCAAGAGGATTTCAGGGCAGCAGACAGCAAACCAGTACAATATTTCATACATTTAGATAAAAGAAACACAATCTCAGCTCGCCCCTAAACAAACTCCTAACAAAAACAAGGTAAAGGGGTTTTGGTTTTTTTGGAGCGGGGGGCAATGAAAAGCTGGTAATGAGGGGAACAATCTGAAGGGAGTTCACGATTCCCCCCCCCAATTTTTTTATTGTTTTTTTACAATTTTTATAAGCCCATAACATATCAGTTAAATGTTTCATACTTCCCACCTCTCACTGCGGGAAGCTACATATATCCCCCTCTCTCACCAGGGTAGTCATACTCATTGTACATTTAACCTTACTATCATTGTTTAATATCATTGCTTGGTCCTGGCGTCCCGGGGGCATGGGACGCTCTTCCCGGGGGTTTTTGCAGGGGATCGCAGCGCTAGTGCAATTCCCCCCCCCCTTCGCCAAGCCGGGGATCTTGCAGCGAGATTCCCCCGACCGGCCGCTCTGGCACCTAACCGGAAGTCCCTGAAGGGAGTTCACAATTGGGACACAGTGACAGAAGACACTGCCTTGCGTCACCACAGAATGTACCGTTGATGCAGGCAGGACTCGAAGGAGGGCTTCTGGTTCACTTAAGTTAAGAGGAGCTGAAGCAAGAGATTTTGCCCTGTAAATAGAATAGAATAGAATAGAATAGAATAGATTTTATTGTCATTGTCCCCTTTGGGGACAGCGAAATTACTCAGCTTCTCCATCCACCCAGATAGGGCACTCAACGCCAAAACAAAACAACTACAAAAACACTGATTAAAACCATACAGTATGATACAGCATAACAGGTAAGATTAGATGACTTTCAAAGTCCAGGCTTCCCATTCAGGGCTGAGATCGCTCTGGAGAAGCTGTTCCTAAGACGGCTTGTTCTTGTCGTCATCGTCCTGTATCTGTCCCGACAGCAAGAGCTTGAAGAGACGGTGACCAGGATGCGATGGATCTTTTACTATGTCCAGTGCCTTTCTGTGGCACCTCGTGGCACCTGTGCTACTTTGTGGGAGAGAAATGTGCCCTTTGGATATTCTGCCAGGTACCAAAATGTGTGAAGCTGGCGCTGATGGAGATCAGATGCTAGTCCCCCTGTGAACTATAACAGAGGGGCAATCAAGTTCTCAACTTCTACTCCGTTCCCATCACCTATGCTCATGTCCTCATCCTGTCCTCACATCTATGGGTTGGTTACTTCACTACATTTAGGGATGATGGAGAAATATGTTCACATTTTAATGCAAATCTGCTTAACTTGCATATCCCAAACCAATCACAAATTGAAGTGCAGCAAGCCTTGAAAAATCACACAGGGCTCTCCAACCCTGTAATGTCTAGAAAAATGCACATATTTGGGAAGACTACTTACAAAAGTGCATCGTAGGGGAACTAACATACAAAAATGCATTATAGTAGGAAAAATTGTTTTTAAAAATGTGTGCATTAGACAGAATGTGTACAATGGGCTGATCTATGCATTCCTAACCACACTACGGTTTAGTGGAGATTTTTGCTGGAAGGCAGAAGTCAGCAGCAATTGCCCAGAGGCAAAACCTGTCCTGGATAGTATGATATTATGTTGCTAGGCAGCAGCAGCAGCAGCAGCAATATGCCCTTTTCTTTGGATCCAGGAAAAAGGTTGGCTCAGACCAAACTGAACCATTATGGCAACTCAGCCACAGAACTGAGGGCCAACAGAAGTTAACCTTTTAATTGTTCCATCTCAGTATGGTTTCAGATGCTTATCGTCCATATTGATAAACGGGCACTTCCTTAAATCTGGGCTGGGTTTGCATTTTGCTTCTGACTTTTGGCCATGAACCTATATAGAGGCAGTGGCGGAGGAACCCTCTCCGGTACCCAGGGCGGGATGCCGAGGGGCGGGGCGAACCGCCCGGTGACACACGTGCGACGTCTGTACGTGCATGTGTGGCATCCTGTACGGAGTGCGTACGTGTAGCAGTCTGTACGGTCGCTGTGCAAGAGGCAGCTTGTACAGACACCCGTATGGACGGTGCACGAGAGCGGCAGCACCCTCGGCCGCTCTACAGCTGGGGGGAGGCAGGGGCCATCTTGTCACCCCCCCAGAGTGACACCTGGGGCAGACCGCCCCCTCTGTCCCCCACTTCGTACGCCCCTGTATAGAGGAGGTGTTTCTCAAACATTTTGAACTCAGGGTCCCCATCTAAACTTGCTCTACTCACACCCTGTCTCAGCGCCAGATTCTCTATAGATGAGCTTGCAAAGATGATTGCCTCCAGTGCTCATATGCCTGCTGCTGTGGAATTGAGATACTCAGCTCAACACTAGCCTTAGGAGAGGAACGGAATATGATCTTGTTGGCACGTCTTAAAACGATACATAGGGAACCACCTTAACAAAGCTGTAGCTTTTCCCTCAGATAATGGGGCAATGGAGATGTTGTCACTTCTATAAATCCATTCTGTATCTGTATGGATCCCCTTATTGTCTTTGCTGGTGGGAAAGGAACGTACCACCAGCTTCAGGATCTTATCCCTCCCTGGAGTATTGTGTGCACACAATATTCTACAGCAGCTTTTCCCATCCCTGCTATCTAGGGATGATGGGAGTTGTAGTCCAGCAACATCGGAGGAACCAAGTTTGAGAAATGCTGCTCTACAGCATGGTTGGGGAAATTCAGGACCGGGCGGCTAAATCTGACCCTCCAGGCATTCTAATCTGGCCTGAATAAATCTCCCCAGGGTACACACCCTCATTCTTCCAGTTTCACACTCTGAATGCCTTAGCCTGGTCATAATGTGAACTCTTGATTGTGCCCCTTGCTTGCCTGGAGGGGGGATGGAGAGGGGTGTGAGACTGTACAGTGGTCAAGTTTACATCCATTGCCCTGCCTGCTTTTGTCCCTGACAGCACGTGGCCCTTGGAAAGCTGCCCAGAAGGCAGTGTGGCCCTCGGGAAAGGGTTCTGTACCCCTGCTCTAGAGAGGATACCCCGCTAGGGAGTTTAATCTGACAGTATGAGAGCCACTGCCACTGGGGAAAGGAGGGGTGATCTTTGAAGCCCTGTGAGAACAAAATAAAAATAAAAAATAAAAAAATGCATGGGTTGGGGGAGGCTTAAAGTGTAACCCAGGCTTCCTCAACCTCGGCCCTCCAGATGTTTTGAGACTACAATTTCCATCATAGAATCATAGAATCATAGAGTTGGAAGAGACCACAAGGGCCATCCAGTCCAACCCCCTGCCAAGGAGGAAACATCATCAAAGCATTCCTGACAGGTGGCTGTCAAGCCTCTGCTTAAAGACCTCCAAAGAAGGAGACTCCACCACACTCCTTGGCAGCAAATTCCACTGTCGAACAGCTCTTACAGTCAGGAAGTTCTTTCTAATGTTTAGGTGGAATCTTCTTTCTTGTAGCTTGAATCCATTGCTCCGTGTCCTCTTCTCAGGAGCAGCAGAAAACAACTTTTCTCCCTCCTCTATATGACATCCTTTTATATATGAACATGGCTATCATATCACCCCTCAACCTTCTCTTCTCCAGGCTAAACATACCCAACTCCCTAAGCCGTTCCTCATAAGGCATCGTTTCCAGGCCTTTGACCATTTTGGTTGCCCTCCTCTGGACACGTTCCAGCTTGTCAGTATTCTTCTTGAACTGTGGTGCCCAGAACTGGACACAGTATTCCAGGTGAGGTCTGACCAGAGCAGAATCATCCCTGACCACTGGTCCTGCTAGCTAGGGATCATGGGAGTTGTAGGCCAAAAACATCTGGAGGGCCTAGGTTGAGGAAGCCTGGTGTAACCCCATGAAATGCCCCCATTTGGAATGCTGTTTATCAGGTTCAGAACTGGCATAAAGAGCTGCTTGACTGTCAACATTTTGGGGATTGGCTTGAATAGACTTCACGGAAAGATTGTCATAAATATTTCAGTGGCTGTTCTCGGAGAAAATGAGCAAAGCCGGTTGTACGAGGCAGGATCAGTGGTTCAGTTGGTTTGTTTTTGTTTGTTTTAATAAAACAACAACAACGGGTTGTGGTGGTTTGCTTGCTTACTCACTTGACTTTCTCATTTTGGCAAGCTGCAACGGAGCTACCCAGGCATCAAAATTAGATTGGAAAAGCAATCATTTTAGATTGACAATTCCTTTGGTGACAGGGGAGCTGTCAGCTGTGCTCCCTCCAAGGAGGGGTTTAAAAATTCACTTTTATTCTCGCGCCTGTCACCCCTCTGCGCTCTTAATTGTGGGGGCTGTTTTCCGCGCGAGCTACCTCCGTCAAGACCCTAAAATACAATGACAACAGAAAAGCTTCCGCCAAAGTACTATTGGTAACAGCAGTAATAGAAATGTAATGATAAATAAAACATAAAATAAGGATCTCTTTGTGGACACTTCCATTTGAGCAAACTGATTTAAGGTTCTTACAAAGCGGTATTGAACAGGCATTGCAGGGGGAGAGAGACTGGCTGGACTAAATACAACAGAGGTGCAAGATAGCAGCAACGCAGTTGGCTTGGCTGCACATGAGATTTGCCATATCAAAATTAGCCCTATATAAACCTGCCTCTGACTTTTGAGAATATTGCCAGCTCTCCGTTATTAGTGCTGGTTGGTCCCTCTTCGCCGTTGAGTCATTTATGAAGCAGGTGACATCATTGCCCTGTTTTCAAAGCCTGCTTAAAAAAATTTGTTTAGGCAACCCTACCCCGATATGTAATTTTCAATTCAATTCAATAACCTTTATTAGGCATAACAAACAATTTCAGAGCAGACTCCTACCATTCAGGAGGGCTTTAAAGGTTATAACCAACAATGGCAATGGCAGCCAATGCAATTGGTACCATTTTAGGTGTAATATATTCCAGTAGCTCAGCGCCAACCAGCAGTTGAAATCTGTACCAACTGACAGTCTCCAAAGGCCCCACCACCTAGAACAGGCTTCCTCAGACTCCAGCTGTTTTTGGCCTACAACTCCCATGATCCCTAGCTAGCAGGACCATTGGTCAGGGATGATGGGAATTGTAGTCTCAAAACATCTGGAGGGCCGAGGTTGAGGAAGCCTGACCTAGAATGTATAGCACTTCAGAAAAATCACAAGCTATAACTAAGATTAGTTCTTGGTATATTTCTCATAGTTTGACTCGGGGATACAAACCATAAGCCTGGGTTTCGACAAACAAGAAAAGGATAATTCAGGTTTGGTAATTACTGTTGATCAGGATTCAAAAATGATTAACACTCAACCTATTCATATTGCACTTGCTTCGTTCTTTATAAATGTCTTTCTTGTTATGTCAAAAGCTCAAGGCAAATTGCCCTGTATCTATGTTTCATCCTCACAGCAGACCTGTGAGGTTGTCAGTGCCTTGCAGCAAGAGCCCAGTTTGGCGCTTTAAAAATACCCTGCTTCTAAATACTGCAATTTCATATATGGGAAGCTTCAGATTTGGAGAAATATTGGTTTCCATTTTAGCTTTAGTTACAGGGCTGTTTTCTTGGAACAGGAGTTAAAAGTTAAATGGGAATAAAGAAGTCAACACAGTGATGCAAAGACAAGCATAAGCCTGTCTACTTAATAATAACGGTATTTATATTTCACCTTTGAGCGCACAAAGCATTTCACATATCTTGTTGTAATCCCTACAATAGCCTTGTAAGGTAAAGGTAAAGGTACCCCTGACCGTTAGGGAAGTTTTTAATCTGTGATGTGTTAATGTATTTTAATGTTTGCTGGAAGCCGCCCAAAGTGGCTGGGGAGACCCAGCCAGATGGGCGGGATACAAATAATAAATTATTATTATTATTATTGTTGTTGTTGTTGTTGTTGTTGTTGTTATTATTATTATTATTATGGACGACTCTGGGGTTGCGGCGCTCATCTCGCTTTATTGGCCGAGAGAGCCGGCGTTTGTCCGCAGACAGCTTCCGGGTCATATGGCCAGCATGATTAAGCCGCTTCTGGCGAAACCAGAGCAGCGCATGGAAACGCCGTTTACCTTCCCACCGGAGCGGTACCTATTTATCTACTTGCACTTCGACGTGCTTTCGCACTGCTAGGTTGGCAGGAGCTGGGACCGAGCAACGGGAGCTCACCCCGTCGCGGGGATCCGAACTGCCGACCTTCCGATCGGCAAGCCCTAGGCTCCATGGTTTACACCACAGCGCCACCCGCGTAGAATCATATTTCAGTTGGATAAGCTGAGAGGATGGCTTGCCTAAGGAACCTTGTGAGTTCCTGGCAAGGCAAGATGGAAACCACAAGCACCCTGATTCATTGCTATTGTTGCTCAGCTAGTACACTACATCAGCTCTCAAGCATTATTAATCAGGAGGAACCTGATATTTTTGTATTTCTGTAAACATCTGAGTCTAAGCCAAGTGGCATTGCCCTGCTAACCAGGTGAGGCATGGAATCGGTTCCTTGTGCTGTGCCTGTCTTGCCGCTAGAAGGGAGCCAGCTGCCAAGACGGGTGGTGGTTGGGGACTGGACAGCGTGTAAAATGGCAGAATCATTGATTCTCTGTCCAGATCATTTTAGTGAGTAATGCCTGGAGTGGTGGGGCAGAGCCAGAGAGCCAACCTCCTGCCATCTGCTTTGCTTCTGCTCGCTTTGATGGGGCTGGGGTGGAGCAGGGCAGCAAGGAGGTCGGGGCTGGGGGACGACGACACACACACTGGTGGAAGCACCAGATTGGTTCTGTCGGTGCATCTGTGCAGCCTGAGCTGTGTTTCTGCTCTGCTCCACTGCAGCCCTATCTAGGTAAGGTGAAATGTCTCCAGTGTTGGGAGGGTGGTCTCATGGCTCTGGCCAACCTTACCAGATGCTACTGATTTTAGTTGAAAGGGGTGGGGTGGTTCACTTTGTCCTATCTCTTATCTTTTTTGGCACATCTGTGGAACGATAGTTTCAAGCGCTCTACGTGAGGCTACCTTTGAAGGTGACTCAGAAACCACAGCTAATCCAGAATGCAGCAGCTAGACTGGTGCCGGGGAGTGGCCTCCGGGACCATATAACACCAGTCCTAAAGGATCTTCATCGGCTTCCAGTGCATTTCCGAGCACATTTCAAAGTGTTGGTGCCGAACTTTAAAGCTCTAAATGGCCTCGACCCAGTATACCTGAAGGAGTGTCTCCACCCCAATCACTCAGCCCAGACACTGAGGTCCTCCACTGAGGATCTTCAGCTGGTTCCCTCACTGCGAGAAGCGAAGTTACAGGGAACCAGGCAGAGGGCCTTCTCGGTAGTGGCGCCCGCCCTGTGGAACACCCTCCCTTCAGATGTCGAGAAATAAACAACTATCTGACTTTTAGAGGACATCTGAAGGCAGCCCTGTATCGGGAAGTTTTTGATGTCTCATGTTTTATTATGTTTCAAAATATGCTGTAAGCTGCCCAGAGTGGCTGGGGAAACCGAGCCAGATGGGTGAGGTATAAATAATAAAATTATTATTATTATTATTATTATTATTATTATTATTATTATTAACCAGACATGTAGGAGGATCGTATATGACCTAGCTAGATTTCTAGTTGTTGTTTTGCCTATTAAAAAGATTGGGTCCCATGTGATTGACTGCCTGCATGATTTAGAATAATGAAGGGCAGATGAAGAATTCCTGTAGTAGGGGAACTTGTCAATTCTGTTGTTAAAGTGTTGGGCTAATTACAAACTGGCAAGAACCTGTTGCTTTTATAATGAAAGCTAAAGCTATCATCATGTAAAATATATTGGATATATATTGGATATTGCGGTGGGTTGTGCTATTCATATGTTTTAATCCTATTTTGAGGGGTATCCCGCCTTTTCCATGGCATTGCTATATGACTGGTGGTGGCCTTTGGCTAAGCAATAAAGATTTGACATCTGGGGTTGGTGGATTCGCATAATGCGTAGACTTAAGCCCTCTCCACGAGCTACATTTTTAATATTTGTTTTTAATATTTGTTTGCTATATGTAAGTCTCCTTGAGCCCTTCAGATATAAGGTGATGTGTAAATAAAGTAGCAAAAGTAGTAAGAATAATAAAGAAAATGTGTGGGAAAGCAGCAGTAGGGATGGGCACGCCACCCCTTGGTTTTATTGTTCAGGGTCCTAAAAACAGGAGAAGCCTCTATGGTAAGGTTACCAGATTTTTTTCAGTGAATCCGGGGACACTTTAAACAAACAAAGAAACAAACAAATAAATAAAACATGTTCAGGACGTTGATGCTGCAGCGATGGCGGTGGCAGAGGGGCGGCCGCCACCTTGACCTCAACCGCCACGTTTCCCCTTCCTCCGAGGCTTCTATCTCCTTTCTCCATGAGCCTGGGCAGCCCCTGAGTTGTTGGTTCTTTGGTGGTGGTGGTGGGGAAGCGGTGCGCGGTGGGTCAGGCATGGAAGGCGGAGAAGGAGGGCCGAGAGCGGCGGCGCTGGTGAGACTCGGGCAGCGCGATGTCTCCCTTCCCATCGGAGCAGCCCCAATCCCATTACTACTTGTGTGCAAGCAGGAGGGGGCGGGGATCCCTCAGCTGGGAAGGAAGGCTTCCTGTTGCCTAACTGAGATATCCCTGCCCCGCTCCTGCTTGCACGCAAGTAGGAGTTGGGAGGCTGCTCCGATAGGCAGCATGAAGCCTCCCTTCCCAGCTTAGTTGCTGGGGTCAGGGAAGGTGGAGGTAGCCCGGAAGCTGCATCTTCGAGCCCCTGCACCACCATCATATGGGGACTTCCGAGCAGCTCCTGAAGCCAGCCAGAGCCAACTGCTCCGGGCTGCTGAGACTGCCGCTGCTGCGTTTCCCGGGGACATTAGATTAAATCCGACGACATTCCGGGGATGGAATTTCTCCGGGGACTTATTTGCAAATCAGGGGACTACTCCATGGACACAAAAGTGCCCCCCCCCCCCGCTGTGCAGAAAGTCACCACCTGCAAGTTGGACGGCAGTAGACCTAGCATCAGAGTGTCCTGACATCCAACCATTCCATGGAATATTCAGTCATAAGGTAGTGGCCGCCTTCAGGATGGTCTGTCCCTGGAAGGAGTAAATAAATTTGGTGTTGCTGCATCTGTTGGTGCTTTTATGTTCCTATCTCTCCATGTGGTGGTGAACTAGAGGCAAGAATCAGCATGGCTGGGGGAACAGCAATGTTTGCAGTGCAAAAAGAACCCCCCCCAAAAAAAACTATCCAGAAGGCGACCTCCCCCACCCCGCAAAAAACCCCTGGCTAATAAGGACTGAGCATGTTTAATAGCTAGGACACGGGTGACGCTGTGGTCTAAACCACAGAGCCTAGGGCTTGCCGATCAGAAGGTCGGCAGTTCGAATCCCTGCGATGGGGTGAGCTCCCGTTGCTCGGTCCCTGCTCCTGCCAACCTAGCAGTTTGAAAGCACGTCAAAGTGCAAGTAGATAAATAGGTACCGCTCCAGCGGGAAGGTAAACGGCGTTTCCGTGTGCTGCTTTGGTTTCGCCAGAAGCGGCTTAGTCATGCTGGCCACATGACCCGGAAGCTGTCTGCGGACAAACGCTGGCTCCATCGGCCTATAGAGTGAGATGAGCGCGCAACCCCAGAGTCGTCAGCGACTGGACCTAACGGTCAGGGGTACCTTTACCTTTACCCTACAAGGCTATTGTAGGGATTGCAACAAGATATGTGAAATGCTTTGTGCACTCAAAGGTGAAATATAAATACTGTTTCGCCAGAAGCGGCTTAGTCATGCTGGCCACATGACCCGGAAGCTGTCTGTGGACAAACGCCGGCTCTCTCGGCCAGTAACGCGAGATGAGCGCACAACCCCAGAGTCATCTGCGACTGGGCCTAATGGTCAGGGGTACCTTTACCTTTATGCTTAATAGCTACAGAATATTGAGTGATAGCTAGAAAAGAAAAAAACAGAATGTTTGTGTGTGAGAGAGAGAGATAAAGAGAGGGAATTGGAATACTCTGCTTTCAGGGAATGGACAATAAATGGACAATACTCTGCTTTCAGAGCCTTCTTTTTAGGGGAGAAGACACGCCACAACGTTTTGTTTTAGGCCCCTCTTGGGCCTGGGTTACTGTGTTCTTGGCTGTACACTTACTGGGCAACCCACATGAGGTAATGAGGAGGCCATTGATTCAGTCACACTCAATCATGGTTTTTTGGTTTTTTTTGTATTTGCCAACTTCCCTAAAGGGCACTTATTTGCCCGGCTCAAGTTTTGTTTCCAGCCTCCCCCGCTCTGCTGCTCTTGTTTGTGTAGGTTGATGTGATTTGGCATCATTTGCAGATTCCTAGCCAGTGGGAAGGTAGAGGCACGGGGGCATCGCAAGTCATGATGGACGAGCTTCTGCGGAGTTCTGAGCCTGGCAGTTTTTCACGGTTCTTGCTCACAAGCTGCCTCCTCCTAATCAGCCCTGTCAATTCCTCACTTTAATGAGCATCACCAAAGCCCACCTGATTCTTCCTGAAAGAATGGTGTGTTTGGCCCCTCCCCAGCTTACGAAAACCCCAATAGTCAGGATGTGGCTCAGGGAAATGAATGCACACAGGGAGGAAAGATGCTGGAAGGCAGTGCGTCTGACAACAACAACAGCATTACTGGCACCAGGCAGGCTGCTAACCCTTTGTGAGTCTGGGGTCTTTTTGATGGTCTCATTTCTCTCTCTTCCCCGCCACAGTTTTCCTAGTGGCTTGTTCAGCAGGAGCTGAGAACAAAGGCGTTACACTAGGGTTGGGCACAGTTGTGGCAACTTTCTGTGGTGATGTCAGAAGTGACGTATTAAAACCCAAGAGTCCTGTTGGATCCAGCTGAGGCCTTGTTGCCTAGCCCAGAATCTTTTTCCATCCCTGGCTCTGTTGTTTCAAGAAGCTCAAGGGCAGGGCAGGAAGGTACCAGCCCCCTCCCATGGTATCTGGGATTACAGGTTGAAAAGCAGCAAGGGCGTTCCCAGAGTTCTTTGGAGGAAGTCATGTGCTTTAAATGTACAGTGCGTACACAGTGGCATATAATACGTAACACACATAGAATCAGAGAATCATAGAGTTGGAAGAGACCCCAAGGGCCATCCAGTCCAACCCCCTGCCAAGCAGGAAACACCATCAAAGCATTCCTGACAGGTGGCTGTCAAGCCTCTGCTTAAAGACCTCCAAAGAAGGAGACTCCACCACACTCCTTGGCAGCAAATTCCACTGTCGAACAGCTCTTACTGTCAGGAAGTTCTTCCTAATGTTTAGGTGGAATCTTCTTTCTTGTAGTTTGAATCCATTGCTCCATGTCCGCTTCTCTGGAGCAGCAGAAAACAACCTTTCTCCCTCCTCTATATGACATCCTTTTATATATTTGAACATGGCTATCATATCACCCCTTAACCTTCTCTTCTCCAGGCTAAACATACCCAGCTCCCTAAGCCGTTCCTCATAAGGCATCGTTTCCAGGCCTTTGACCATTTTGGTTGCCCTCCTCTGGACACGTTCCAGCTTGTCAGTATCCTTCTTGAACTGTGGTGCCCAGAACTGGACACAGTATTCCAGGTGAGGTCTGACCAGAGCGGAATACAGTGGTACTATTACTTCCCTTGATCTAGATGCTATACTCCTATTGATGCAGCCCAGAATTGCATTGGCTTTTTTAGCTGCTGCATCACACTGTTGACTCATGTCAAGTTGGTGGTCTACCAAGACTCCTAGATCCTTTTCACATGTACTGCTCTCAAGACAGGTGTCACCCATCCTGTATTTGTGCCTTTCATTTTTTTTGCCCAAGTGTAGTACTTTACATTTCTCCCTGTTAAAATTCATCCTGTTTGCCTTGGCCCAGTTCTCTAATCTGCTAAGGTCATTTTGAAGTGTGATCCTGTCCTCTGGGGTATTAGCCACCCCTCCCAATTTGATTTGACACTGTCCGACCTTTTTTGTGTTTATCAGCCTTTCCATTACCCAACATCTACACAGAGCAATTATTACTTCCCCTAACCCTCATTTATGTTTTATTATGAATCCAACTTAAATTTCCCCATCCTTGGTTAGAATAATGCAGCACTGAATAATAACGTAATTATTGGGGTGGTGGTTTCCCCCCCACATTTACACTGTTCCTCACCCCTCTGCTTCTCTGTCTGAGTTCAAAACAACTGAAACGTAATTTTTCCTAATTAGTTCAAGTTTTGCATTATTCTTCTATCATGAAAGACAACGAGGAAATCATCAAGAAGGCCTCATTAGAGGCCCTAACATTTGCACTGGTCAGAAATTTTCAATTAGCACTGCCTTAGAAAACACAGTTGCTCAGCTTTTGTCCTGTGTGCTGCTGAAGAATAAGAAGAGCAAATAGATTGGGCAAAGTCTGCAGCTCAGGCTGCTTGGGAAAATGTAACTGGTGTTATAGCTTAGCTGGGTATGAGCTGCATGTTGTTGTACACATCAAAGAAGAAGAAGAAGAAGAAGAAGAAGAAGAAGAGGAGGAGGAGGAGGAGGAGGAGTTTGGATTTGCTATCCCGCTTTATCACTACCCGAAGGAATCTCAAAGCGGCTAACATTCTCCTTTCCCTTCCTCCCCAACAAACACTCTGTGAGGTGAGTGGGGCTGAGAGACTTCAGAGAAATGTGACTGGCCCAAGGTCACCCAGCAGCTGCAGGTGGAGGAGCGGAGACGCGAACCCGGTTCACCAGATTACGAGTCTACCGCTCTTAACCACTACACCACACTGGCTCTCATCCCCAAAGAGGGGATGGGGATATCTCCACACAATGCACATTACCTGTTTGGTTCCCCTACATCTGGAACCAACTCCTGCTCTTGAACCTGCCACCTGCACATGCACAATGACAGTCTGAAACACACACAAGTGAATGTGGCTGATGTTTTCAATGGGATGGAAGCTGGTTTCAGGCAAATGCATTAAACAGCAGTACACGGCTGTCTCTATCCAAACACAGAGCATTCTCAGAAAATAGTTTGTTTTAGTAGACAAGCTTCTTCTTTGGCGATCACTTGTGGCCAGGTAAGATTGTCTTCCATGAGCACGGTCTTAACAGTGAGTCTGTAAGTGACTGTGGAGGCCAATTCTGGATCCACACGCCCTTCCACAGTGGGGACATTGGTTTCCAGGTGCGAATTGATCATGGTGAGGGTTTGCCAAGCGTGCCTTCCTCTTAGCATGTTTCTCCCTTGCGTCCTGAGTTCGAGCGTCTTCAAAGTCCATGACACCTTTGGTAAAGGCCGTTCTCCAATTGGAGCACTCACAGACCAGTGTTTCTCAATTGTCGGTGTTTATACTAAAAAAAATTTAGATTTGCCTTGAGTGAGTCTTTAAACCTCGTTTGTTGACCACCAGTATTACACTTTCCATTTTTAAGTTCAGAATAGAGTAGGGGCTGCAAGACGGACGTGTTCCGCCACGCCTTTGGTCAGGGTCCAGTCTGAACCCCCTCTTTTTACAAGACCTTGCATATAAGCGGCCTCTCTAACTCTTCTCAGTGCCTCATATAAATAGCTGAGCCTGGTGAGCACTTAATGTTCCCAACCCTTATAGTTATAGCTATAAATTGTGGGGTTGCCATCTGATTTATTCTGATTTTAAGCTGTATTTCAGTCAATTGCTGGATTTTGTGTTTTAATGTATTATAAACAGTACTTTGATGCTAGCCGCCCTGAGCCCGGTTTGGCTGGGGAGGGTGGGATATAAATATATTATTATTATTATTATTATTATTATTATTATTTGGAAGACGAACACAAGGCATTCTCAGGAAAGAGTTTGTTAGCTGAGGATTCACATAGCAAGTCTATGATTTCCATTCATTCCTATGGGGAAATTTCTAATGCATTCCTGACCACAAAATTTTGACCCCAAGAGGTTGAGAAAACCCAATAAAACATTCTGAAACCTCGCAAAAAGCAAACAAGGAAGGGAAAATGCTGTCTTATTTGTCTGATCTCTCCCCCTCCCTCCCACCATGATTTCTGGCGAAATGGCTGTCTCAAACCAGCAAAACACAAAAACTTAGGATTGTTTAAGCTGCTTATTTGGTTTTAGTACTATATGCAGGTCCAGCTGTTTGGATATCTGAATCTGAAGTGTGTATAGTGAGGTTCCTCATGTTTGGATAACTGAAATTCCATATAACAAGTGTTTGGATAGCAGGACCTGCATATATTTTTCAAGATAGATATGTATTGTGGCTAACACAATGTGTAAATGGCTCCAAACAGCAGGAGTGGGAGCACACTGGAGCCAAAGTAAATGATAATGTGTACCCAGCCATAATGTCTCTGAACACCAGCCCACCATTGGCAAATTTTCCATTCCCAATCATCTCCCCAACCTCCTCCTGTGTGTCTCTTATTGGTTATCATGCAAAGCACTCAAAAGAGGAATGGAAACACAACATTTAAATCAGTGAATGTCGAGAGTCATCTAAACGTCATTGTCAATGTTTTATTGTGTATCCAAAAGTGGGGGAAACAGACATATGCATATTTATAGTAGACATTCATAAAATTAATCTGCAGCTGGTTAGCATTCACATGTGAATGTCAATAACCACTAAACTTTGTACATTCAGTATAACATACATAAATAGGTGTGTTTATCTCTTTATTTAGATTTATATTCCATCTCACAGGATGGGTAACAGCAGCAAAATAATAATAATAATAATAATAATAATAATAATAATAATAATAATAATAATAAATCCATCAGATCTCTACTATTTCCCAAACTATATTTAAAAGGATTTTAATAAGATATTGAGGGTTTTATTGTAATGCACTTTTTTTTTTTTTTTTTTTTTTAATGTAAGTTGCCCTGAAGGAGTTTTAGTGAAAATGAGCAAATAGATAAGACCACTGTACTGGCATGGATTCAAAATGGCAGAGACGTTTCATAGCAGGATATTGAGTGGCCCTTTGTCAATGATGCAACGCTGGTATGCACCACCCAGTTTAAGACTTAAAAAGAGCTCTGCTGCGAGATTCACCGAAGAGATTGTATTGGTTAAGAGATAGGCTCTTTTGGTTGCTGACACTGCCATGTTGTAGTAATTATCAAACCATGAAAATGGTATGAAAAATAAATAAACCCACCTTCTGTATTGTGTGTGAGCACACTGGAGATGCAACGACGCAGAAGGACTGGGATCTGCACAAGTTTGTGCCCAGGACGTATCTCAGTGACTTGGAACAGAAACCAAAATTGGTGGGATTTAATTTTTATTCTTAACACTTTAGAAACAAGTTTTCCAGGTTGAAGACTGAATGGTGCATGCAGTTAAAATTAAGTAAACCATGTTCCTCAACTACCAAGAGTTTGGAGAAACTGGCTTAGGGTTTGCAATCTCGCAACTGTCATTTGAGCCTAAACTCTGCTCCACTCCACATTTAGCCTGGTTTAAAACTTAGTTTGGCAGCTGCGTGGGTGGCATGCTCAGAAGTCTTAGAGCTCTGTGTTATTGCTGGCTTTGCCAGCCATGCGTTATAATCCCCTGCTTCTCCTCCATCTTTCCCAATCAGACTTAATTAAAGTGTTTGCAAGCCACAGCCTGGTTTTAATTACAGTGAAATTGTCAAGATTAGAATGAAATTGGACGATCATTGTTTATAGGGGCATTGTTAGGGGACACAGCAGGCTGCCGAAATCATCTCCATGCCAGCCATCATAGTGTGAAGAATATGTGAGGCCTCTTAAGTGGAGGTCTGGTTGGCACGTAGCTCATGACTTGTTCCACAGGCGGCAGATGTTAAACTGATATGTATAAAATTGCTGAGTGTCAACGCGTTTATCTTTGGCCGAGATCTCAATACAAAGAATGGCCTGATAGGTGGCCCAAAACAGGTACTGCTTTTGTTAATCACATTTTTACCTCACCGTTCTTCCCTCAAGGTGCCATACACAAGGTACGCCTCTGCCTCCCCATTCTCAGTGCAATCTTGTGAGACAGGTCAGACTGAGAGAGAGAGAGAGATTGCCCCAAGGTCAAACTGAAGTAAATAATCAGAATTTAAAGTGAATCATCTGGAGCAAAGCCTATATTTTGCACACAGAAAGACTTAAAACTAAACTCAGAAATGGCTCTCAGTGTAAAAGCTGTTTCATAAATGGGGGGCCTTTCTTTATAAGCCAAGGTCTAGTGTGAAGGAAGATACAACTCCAGTCGCAGTGGTACAAGTACCCTTAAGGTGTCAACATGCAAAAAGGGCAGCAGGGCCATAGCTGTCAACCCTCCCTTTTTTTGGCGGGAAACTCCCTTATTCCAATGCCGTTTCCCGCTGCTATCCCGGATTGTTGATATCCCTTAAATTTCCCGGATTTCAAAGGAAGCAGCTCCACTCCCTCCCTGCCGGCCAGGGAGGCTCCTCAGCTGCGTTGCTCGGCTGCCGATAAGGAGTCTGAGACCGACTGGGGGCGGAGCTTGCATGCCTTGTGCGGCCAGACCCTCACGCCCAACCAGACAGACAGCCTGCCTGCTGTCTACGCGCTCGCTCTTTCGCTCACCCATTCGCGCGCAGCCTCTGGAGCACAGGGTGGCGAGGCTACTTGGTGCCATTGTACCACCCTCGCGGCATCCCTTATTTTCAAATCCGAAAGTTTGAAAAAAACCATTATTTTCAAATCCGAAAGTTGAAAGCTATGAGCAGGGCCTCTGGGCTTTTAAAGGAGAGGAGATTTTGTCAGGTCGGCTTCTTGGGACTTGGCAAGGGGTTGGTGGTGATGGAACTCCACATAGTCTGGTTTCATGCAATGACCAGACTCAATTGGAACTGTATTGATAATGGCAGAAGTAGACACAATTATGAATCTGGCAAATAGAGGACTACACATTCTTCCCCTGCCAGTTTCCCCATCCCCCTCTCCAAGACAAAAACGGTTCCTTTCAGATGGGGGAGGAGTAACCAGCAGCAGAGAGGCATCACAGGAAGCCTTTTGGTTTCTCCTTCACTGTAAATAATGTTCCTGAGCTTGCTCAAGAGCATAATTTCCTACCAGGCAGCATGGAATTTGCAGTTTCCATTGTCTCCTGAGTTGAATCAATAGGCAGAGGAAATATCAAATCCCATGGTCTCTAGCCCAGTGTTTTTCAACCTTTTTTGGGCAAAGGCACACTTGTTTCATGAAAAAAATCACGAGGCACACCACCATTAGAAAATGTTAAAAAATTTAACTCTGTGCCTATATTGACTATATATAAAGTAATTCTCTTGAATAGGAATCAAATAAACACAAAGAAAGCATTTTATAATTACTTTATTATGAAATAGTAAGTAAACAGAAATATGAAAAATTATAAAATACTTTATTCAGTATTTTTCAATTTTTCCCACGGCACACCAGGCAACATCTCGCGGCACACTAGTGTGCCACGGAACAGTGGTTGAAAAACACTGCTCTAGCCATTCTTTTCTTCCTGTAAGAACCCAAGAGAGCAGGGATGGGGAAACTTTGATCCTCTAGATGTTGCTCTACTATGTTTCCCACAATCCCTGCCCATTGGCCATGCCAGGCGGGACTGATGGAAGCCAAGCGGTATCCAGAGCATCACCTCTGTAGTTGAGGAAGAACTGCATCAAGCCCTTTAAAAGGCAAGCCAATGTCTTCGTACTTTAAATAAATACAAAATAGACAACACGGTACAGTATCAAAATGACGCAAACCGTGTAGAATATTCAATCATATATATATGCATATGCAACCGGAGGAAATCTACTCCATACAACGTACAAACGTCTCAAAAAGTGCAAAGAGATTCAAAAGTGCAATGTCCGATGTGCAACAAGTCCAATGTCATAAAGTGCTAAAGTCTCTCAGGAGTCCACGAAGCAGATGTGTAAGTCACCTTGTTGTTACTCTTAAGTGGTTTTGCTTGCTAGCCTATTTTATCCTGCCTTGGGGGAAGGAAAAGAGTAGCCGTGCAAATATATGCCCTTTACCTCCTTTTATAATTTGGGGCACTTTATCAGATCTACAGATTGCCAGTATTTACTGTGGTGTATAGACTGCCTTGTATAAACCTCTCTCATGTCCTATCCATCTGGAAAGCTGGTTCATACAGATGGAGTATGGATCAGAAATATTCCTTGAAGGAATAGGATCAAACTGATGTGAATTGAATTCCTCCAGCACTCTTGGCCTAGTGCCACTATGTGTTTCTACAAGCTGTTGGCATCACTCATTTCTGGTTGTAGCAATCAGCGTTACTGTCAAGGTACTAGGCGCGGAAATGAAGTCTTCAACAGAGTTGCCATCACATTTGTCTGAAACAAAAATGTTGATGTGAATTTGGAGGTTCCTGCTTAGGCAAAACATCCAAGGAATTCCTAGGGAAGCAATAAGAATGTTTCAGTAAGACTAAGGAAATTTATTGGTAGTGGTGTTCCATACATCTTTACCTGAAGCTCACCAAAAACACAATTGCAGGTTCTCAGTCAAACTGTTATTGTGAATGTTCTTTTCTGCCTCTGACCAGCGTTGCATGTCCTGTTTGGGCTGGTGAAGCAACTCTCCACACAGTGGGGAAAATGATAATCCCTAGTAAGTATACTTAGGTCTTAATTGAATTTTTTTCAGGGTGTTTTCTGTAAACCACTGGTTTTCAGAACACTTTGCATGTAATATTTTCTGTTGCTGTTGTTTATCATTGTTTTTCGGAGATGTCTGTACTGTCATGTAAGCAAAGTGTGTGAATTGGTATTACATGTTTGTGTGAGTTGGATCCCATCTTGAAAACATCATACATATAAGGGTGTGGTGGTATTAGCATAAGAAGCTGCCTTATACTGAGCTAGATCATTGGTCCATCTAAAAAGGTAAAGGGTAAAGGGACCCCTGACCATTAGGTCCAGTCGCGGACGACTCTGGGGTTGCGGCACTCATCTCGCTTTACTGGCCGAGGGAGCCGGCGTACAGCTTCCAGGTCATGTGGCCAGCATGACTAAGCCGCTTCTGGCAAACCAGAGCAGTGCATGGAAACGCCCTTTACCTTCCCGCTGCAGCGGTACCTATTTATCTACTTGCACTTTGACGTGCTTTCGAATTGCCAGGTTGGCAGGAGCAGGGACTGAGCAACGGGAGCTCACCCCATCGCAGGGATTCAAACCGCCGACCTTCTGATCGGGAAGCCCTAGGCTCTGTGGTTTAACCCACAGCGCCACCCGCATCCCTTATTGGTCCATCTAGCTCAGTATTATTCATTTGAGTCAGAACAGCTTTTCAATGTCTTTGGCAGGGCTCACTTCCCCCTCTGGAACATTTTAAATTAAGCCTACAATCTTCACACTGCAAGGCCTGTGCTTAAGATTAGATTCATACAGAAAACCAAAGCACTCAGAATATTGTGCAGAATTCTCTAGTGCACCAGCCTTTCTGTCTTTGTGTTAGGGAAATTGGTGAAGGAAGAGGTGGACTGGAGAGACTAGTGTGAAACTTGGCCCCCCATCCCTCTCCCAGTTGCACTTGGCCTGAGGTGGACTGAGGCAGCCATCTTGGGAGGGGGTGGAATCCCAAGGGGCAGCGCCTGTGGGAATGTTTGGGAATGTGGATGTTGATTTATAATTTAATATATCTAATCCTAACTTGCGCTTGCAAGTTCAACTAGCAGAGTAACATTCCCTTTTAAAATACGCACAGCGGAAGTTGCTTTGATTCGCTAGAATCAACTTAATCTAGTTTCCTAGTTTGTCACTATATTTCCCCTTTGTCCCTCTTCAAATAAGACACAGCACACGTCTTCTATAAAAAGATATAAAATGTTTACTCACGGACATTCTGTTGGAGACACAGTAAGATTCCCAAAAGAAGGCAGGCTTATGCATAGTAAAGATATTTACAATTGGAATCTTTCCATGTGGGAGAGAAGTCCATTAGGCCCCAGTTGGCTGGAAGCCAACTGAGCATCCTTCCTGATAATCCAGGCGAGAGGCAAGAGAGCAAGAGAGCGAATGGCTACATGACCTGTGCCTTTTGTTCTAACCTGCCCAGGTAAAGCCACTCCCACATCTAGCTGCAAGAGGAAGTTGTTTCAGTCCAGGTGACCAGGAAGTTGTGGCTGGAGGACTGAAACCCCTTCTAGCATTGTTGTACTTGACTGCTCTAGTGTTTACATCCCACAGCGCCCACCCTGCCGGCAGAGGAGCAAGGAGAAGCGGTGGCTTCTGGTGAGATCTTGTGAGACCCTTCTCACTTCTCCTGCAACCCTACCACTGTTGCCACTGGGGAAGCAAGGATCAGTGGCTGCAGCTTCTGGGTTCTGGCAAGATTTCGCGGGCCTCCCACTGGGGGCCAAAGCCACATGTCCCCAGTAAGTGCAGGGGCAGTGGGGAGGCAGCAAATTCCTGTTTTGCCTCAGGCATCGAAACAGGACAGGCTGCCCCCGAGTTGGAGGGTAAGCGCCTCAAGCAGGGAGCCTCTTTTACTCCTGGGGGCTCCTTGTGTGTTTTAGAAGCCTAGAAAATCAGGGTTCCGAATTGTGCCAGGGAGCCTCCCCGTGCATAGGAGGCTCCCCACTTTGGGATGTCACCCTCCAACTTGTGAGGATGGCTGGAGTGGAAATGGAAGTGGAACTAGTGTGCTCGCCCCTGTTGACCCCCCTCCCCATGTGTATACTTAACTCACGACAGGCAGTCTGTATTTGAGTTATCTTCAGAGGGTCCTTTATCCCCTTATTCCTAGATGCTGGAAACGTGCTCCTTTTTTTTATTAAGAAAAAACAGGCCTGGATCCTGGATACAGTTCTAATTGTGCTTACTTTGCCATTGCTGTTTTCTTGGCTTTCTCCTCCAGAGAATTTGCTCGCTGGAAGGTGAATAATTTGGCATTGGAAAGGAAAGACTTCTTCAGCTTGCCTCTGCCCCTGGCTCCAGAATTCATCCGCAACATTCGCCTCCTGGGGCGTCGGCCCAGCCTCCAGCAGATCACCGAGAACCTGATTAAAAAATACGGGACCCATTTCCTGCTCTCCGCCACACTTGGAGGTGAATGCTTCCCTTTCTTCCCATGTGTTTTCTCTCTTAAACTCAAAAACTATAGTCTTAAGCCACATCAGCTGAGCACCTGAATTAAATGTTGTGTTTTTATATTAAAAAATGTGTTCCAGGCACACCAATATCTCTGCACTACTGTAACAGTTTTACAGCCAATGTGGTGTAGTGGTTAAGAGCTGTAGACTCGTAATCTGGTGAACCGGGTTCGCTTCCCCGCTCCTCCACATGCAGCTGCTGGGTGACCTTGGGCTAGTCACATATATGTATGGGCACTCAGTGGGGATACCATGTTGAACGGAAAAGTGCAAAGGTGGATAAAACTGGCCTGGCATGGGGAAAACCCAGGCTCCCCACACTCAAGAGCCACTCCATAACTTCTTAGTCACAGGGGTGGGCATGTATCACTGCCATCCTGGCTTTGGTAGGTGATCCGCCCCATCCTGCACTCGCTACCACTGGTCATATTTTGTTTTGCTTATTAAAATCTGTATACCATTTTTCATACATAATAGCCAAGTGGTGTACCAAAAAAAACATGCCAAAAAATAATAATAAAACTCAAAATAAGTCAATGGTAGGAAGCTAAAAGGAAATAAAATCCAACTGCTACTACATGGCCCGGAAAGGCCTCCACAAATGAGTAAGTACTGAAATTGCAGTGGTTCCCAAAAAAAGTTCTCTGGGCTACACTTTTGGAATAAAAATTTGCTCACACCACACCAAATTTTTAATTGGTAAAAAATATATCGGAAAACAAAAAGAAACAACTCCTAGCAGCGCTTGATTTATAACATAAAACACAGCTACTTAAAATATCATCACGGGGCATCCGGAAAGTATAAAATAATGCAGCTACATAACAACATGAATTCTCCGTGAACTATAATATTTGATTGTTCTTCCTGCCACATCCTTTGAGATGCACTGCAGCAAACCTCTGCAGGTCGCAGCATTGCCAGGTTGGCCTCATCCGACGATCTTGGTGACCAGGCGGGTTGGTGGGGTGAGAGGCAGATTGCAAAGAGGTCCCCTTGGCTCTGTGGGACAGCACAGATTCCACAAGCCCAAAGACCAGTTCCGTGCCACTAGTTCTCCATCAGACCAAGCACAAAACTGTGGTCCAAAGAAAAGCCATGAGAAAAGCCACAATGGGCAGTCACAGGAGTTGCTTAGTCTGTTCTGTTTTTATACAGCCCTCCCATCCTTCCCATAACAGCCCTGTGATGGGGGCAGCTGAGGGAAGGCACATTGCCAAAGGTGAGGGAGCGCCATGGCTGAGCTGTACCATGCTGGCTCTCTGTGGTGGGCTGTCTCTCTTTGCTGAAGCCACCCGCACCCCTTCTCAGCCTTCCCATGTGTCTCCCCATGCCTCTTGTCACACCAAGCAACTTTGGGAACCTCACGTGGGGCGTTGGGGTCCGCTGAATAGCCCTTTCCCCCAAATCTGGCAACAAAGTTCTCACACTAATACAAATTGGCATGAAGACTTTGTTATTATTGATTAAAGCCGTAGTTCAAGGCAGGGCTTAAAGTAGCGGTATGGATTTTTAGAAATCCATAAGTCATGTCTACTAATAGCAACAAAACAAGCTTGCCAGACAGCTAAAGACAATTAGTGACATTTTGCTATGCAAGTGACCAACTGGCTTAAATAATACCTCCTCACTTGCCAAGGCTGCTTTTTCCTCTCCCCTCCTTTGCCTGAACGTGTGTTTTCTGTGTTTTGATCTTCTGTAGGTCTATTAAAAGCCCACTGTGGAACTGCTGTTGACACCCACATATAGAAGTAGCATATTCAAGGGGGAGTGAATTAGCTTTTGGGAGATTGTGGGTGAAGTGAGTCTGCCGGACAACAAAGCCGTGAGCCTCACATAACAGACAAGGAGAGACAAGGGGGGATCGTGATGGGATGGTAGTCAACTTCTCAATGTTTTACAGGGATCTGGCTCTGGTTAAAACTCTCCTGTGAGATGTGCCTTTTGTCCTTCTGTTAAGCTGGTGATTGGACAGTCACCCAAAGGGACACTGAGCCCAGAGCATCTGGGTCCTGGTGGGCAGCTCACTTGCCTCATGCCTCATCTTGCCTCATGCCTTTGCAGGAGAAGAGTCCCTGACCATTTTTGTGGACAAGCGCAAGCTCAGTCGGAAAGCGGAAGCCGGCGGCCTGGCAGGAAGTGGCGGGAGCAATGCCACGGTCTCCTTGGAAACCTTGCACCAGCTGGCTGCCTCGTACTTCATTGACCGGGAGAGCACTCTGCGGCGCCTCCATCACATCCAGATAGCAACAGCTGCCATCAAGGTAACCCTAGAGGCGAGCCGAAAGGCAGGGGGATGTTCCGTAGCCCATGAAGATAAGATAGATAATTTATTTATTGTCATTGCACAAGTACAAGCACAACGCTATACAAGTGCAACGAAATTGCATGCCATCCCGTAAAAACCAGAAAGAAAAAGAAAAAAAAAGCACAAAACACAGACACACCAAAAAAAGCCACACATGCACACACACACACACACATACACCCATCACAGCTCTCCAAGGTCATATTATCTGGTTACAGCATTTAAGATGGTTATAGCTCTTGGGTAGAAACTGTTCTTCAATCTATTTGTTCTTGATCTAATTGTTCTATATCTTCTACCCGAAGGCAGTGGTGCAAAAAGACTATATCCCGGATGAGATGGATCCTTTAAAATATTGTTTGCCTTTTTAAGGCAACGGGAACTGTATGGGAGAGGATGACCTTTGGGCTGTGGTTATGACCTTCTGAAGTATCTTCTTCTCCCTGGCTGTGCAGCTGGAGAACCAAGCACAAATACAGTATATAAGAATGCTCTCTATGGAGCCTCGGTAGAAGGACACCAGCAGTCTCTCACTCAGATTGTTCTTCTTTAAAAGTCTGAGGAAATAAATCCTCTGCTGGGCCTTCTTTACCAGAGCAGTAGTATTTGCGCTCCAAGTCATACCCTGCTCTATAATCACTCCCAAAAACTTGAATACAGCCACCCTCTCCACCTGGTCCCCGCCGATATACAGGGGCTGAATATCCACCTTTCTTTTCCTATAATCCACCACCAGTTCCCTGGTCTTGGCAGTATTAAGATGTTGGCTTCCAAGGCAGCTCTGTGTAGAGCGTGTTGCCGCAGTCGAGGCCTTGATTGGGTCACCACTTCAGCATCAGGAGGAAAAGAGAGAGAACAGAATAGGCCACAGATTTGCATAAAACGTGCATGTGCTAATTTATATGCGAAGGTGTAAATTTAGCAGTGATAACGGATGCAGTGCTACGTGTCGGTACATAGGCCCCCTATACAGCTGCCCAATTCACCTGATTCTTCCTCTTCAATAATAATAAATTAGTAATATTTTTTAATTTATATCCCGCCCATCTTGCTGGGTTTCCCCAGCCACTGTGGGCGGCTTACAACATATAAAAAAAAACCCACAACAAAGCGTCAAATACTAAAAAAACCAAAATATCCTATGGAAGCAACAAACAAACCAATAAATCAATAGAAACCCATAATAACAACAACAATCATAACAATAATAGACAGTTTACAGTTATACCCAAATTAAAATAACCGCCAACCCCAACTAAGCATTTAACCAGCATCAACCTGACAAAAACAAAACAGAGGAACCAACATTAGAGACATTTTAAAACATCTTCAAAACAGGGAGGAGATTGCCCAGGTTAAGGTTCCACATGAACAGGGCTCTGCTGTTACTGGGAATGAGTGGGAGGGGCCCGTGTTTACTCCTCCCCCTCATGCAAACCATCTTGGACTGGCCTTGCTTGAGAAGTTTTGGCTAAATAGCGGGGACTTGTAATAGGGGTGATTTGCGGGGAGCAAATTTTTGCATTTGAGGGGGTTCATTATGGGCGGTAGCCGCTGTGGCCAGAAATGGTGGTAGCGCTGGCTCTTGTCCCAGGACTCAGTGCCTGTCATTTCTCAGAATGAAACTCAGTCATGAGGTAGTTTGGTTCTTTCTTTCTTTTTTTTTAATAATAATAATTTTTATTTGGTTTTTAACACAAACAAACATTTACTAACATCACAAATACAAACAACAACAACAACAACAACAACATTTCTTATTTCTTCACATTTCCCCATCACATCTTTATGGGACTTCCCCCGACCTCCCCTTCTGAGTTTCAGTGTCTCTCTTATTTACACAGTTTAATCTTCATTGTTAAATCTTGTCAAAAAATCTTTAATATCAATTTTTTTCCTTTTCCTTATCCTAAACTTGGCAAGTTCCATCCTTCCCCCCTTCCCCCCCGACCCTTCCTCCTTTCAGCAGTGCCACCCAGCCAGTTTCAGCAAATTCCATAAAATCTCACTTCCAGTACCATATCCAAACAGTCCAGATCTAAACCATATTAATCAGTTACCATATATTTTAATTTTTCAACTACTCCAGTTTTGAGAGTATCCCTAACCCACAAGCCACACACAGACATCTGCTGATCTTCCTTCTTCCTTCCAACCCAAATTTCATCTCCACTGATTGCTTCTCTTAAATTCAGTCCTTCCCACGAGGCAGTTTGGTTCCTGGGGAGTGGGGGAGACAGCAACTCTCGCTGTTAAATGCAGGGGGGCTTGTTGTTGTTGAGGTTGGTTTATTGTGCGTGGGATAAGCAAGATACATACCACAAGGGACCCTTGGAGGATTCGCAGAAAAAGCATCTCACGCTTTTGAAATATCCACATCCATCAGGACACGTAGTCTTGTATGAGGGATGGGGGAGGTTTTGTTCTTGCTGTGAACTTGTCCCCATTAAATGCAGGAAAGTAACGGGGTTGTAGGTGCTAAGCACACCACCTGCCCCTGTTGATCCCAGGTATAAAGGAGCATTCAAGCCTGCTCCTTTCTGTGTCGTCCCGTTCCATTCTTTGAGTGAGTTATATTACCAAAATGGCACCATCTTCATATGAGATGGAGAGATCAGCAGGGCTTGCAGATGTGCAAAACATACGGGTGCCGGGGGAGCCCAAAGGGCAGGGGTCAGCAATTGGTGGACCCTGCTAGGGCACTTGCTGATCAGCCTCACCCAAGACTGCACCCCAGAGCCAAAGTCAAGAAATCCCTTTCCCAGCCCCACTAACTGATTTCCTTTTCCCTTTTGGGGGGGGGGGAGGAGGAGGGATGCAGGATTCCAGTTCCCCAGCTCCCTCCAACAATGTACTGCAACAGTCAGACTCAGCACCAGAACAGACTCTTGTTTTCCTGTTCCATTTCATTTTGTGCAACAACTCTGCTTTCATCCCCCACCCCACCCTTAGCCACCCTCCCCCTGCCTGCCTGCCTGCCCGCCCGCCCCATCGCATATGCCTGGATTTTAATTTGCAGGTTGCTTAAGCAAGGCTGCCATCCCTGAGATCTGCTACCCAGCTCTGCAATTATAAACCTATCTCTTTAGTCAGCCTTCCCCTCTCCCATTCCACTCCCCCCCCCCCGCCAAGGAAACAGGAGGGGCAGCAAGCAGGGAGTCAGACCACAATTGGCGCCTTTGTGCTATTTGTGGGAAATCAGCCATGCTAATGATGCTGAGCTTTCATGGAGGGGCGGTGGCTAGAGGCAGGGCTGCTCTCCATCAGCACGCCAATTACTGCACAATTATTTCTCCTTTTTAGAAGCAAAGTGGCCTCTTGCATTCTCATAAGCCTGGAGTGCTTGGCTCAAGTTTTCCTGTTTCAAAGCTCTCTCTCTCTCTCTGTTTTGTCGCATTTAATGTCACTTTTTGTTGGATTTCTGTGTTTATACACTCACCCACAATTTGAGGATGATGAGGATAATTCAATGTAAACAGGGCCAGCCCACGAGGTTTCAATGTCCAGTGTAGACAATCCAAATGTCCCCTCCCCCGCACAAGCTAGTTGAACATGGGTACCATCCACCAGCAGTGTTTTGCCTGCAAGGCTCAATTGAAACAAACACGAGCTGTGCAAGAATCCACACCCTTCCTGTGCTTCTCCCATTCATTTTGATGAGACTTGCACAGGAGACAATCCTGGTGGATTGTGCCCAGTGGCACAAATGACTCTCACTCTGCTGGCTTTAATGGCACACAAAATCTGCTTCCACACTTCCTCTGCTTCATCGTAGGGCCACTTCTGTGTGCAAAATGACTCAAACCATACGAAAATGCAAATCAGTGTATACAGCAATTATGCCTGGCTTAACCCCAGCTCCCTGCAAGCCAGCCCAAATAGTAGTTTCAAAATATCGCTGGATAAGCTTTTAAAGATTGCATCATTTCCCTCCACCTGGAGCTTAAGTCTTGTGCACGTGGAGATACACACTTTCGCCCTCTTGGAACATGTTTCTGTCTCTGCCTGTCTGTTCACCCCATTGTTTGTGGCTTTAGAGATCACTACTAAAATGTGTACCTATTTATCTACATGCACTTTGACGTGCTTTCAAACTGCTAGGTTGGCAGGAGCTGGGACCGAGCAACAGGAGCTCACCCCGTCGCGGGGATTCGAACCGCTGACCTTCTTGATCGGTTCCAGCTCCTGCCAACCTAGCAGTTCAAAAGCACGTCAAAGTGCAAGTAGATAAATAGGTACCTCTGCAGCGGAAAGGTAAACGGCGTTTCCGTGCGCTGCTCTGGTTTCGCCAGAAGCGGCTTAGTCATGCTCGCCAGATGACCCAGAAGCTGTACGCCGGCTCCCTCGGCCAATAAAGCAAGATGAGCACCGCAACCCCAGAGTCAGTCACGACTGGACCTAATGGTCAGGGGTCCCTTTACCTTTACCTTTACTAAAATGTGAGATGGCTAGGCTGAAGTCACGCTAATGCTCATAGTTCTCTCTCTCTCTCTCTCTCTCTCTCTCTCTCTCTCTCACACACACACACACTCTCTCTCTCTCTCTCTCTCTCTCTCTCTCTCTCTCTCTTTCTTGGAGGACTTGGATGGAGGGTTTTTGTTTAAGGACCAAAACAAATGCAATGCAGTTGTGAGGAGGGGGTGGTCTGAATAATAATAATAATAATAATAATAATAATAATAATAATAATAAATTTATTATTTATACCCCGCCCATCTGGCTGGGTTTCCCCAGCCACTCTGGGCGGCTTTCAACAGAACATTAAAATACAATAATCTATTCAACATTAAAAGCCTCCCTAAACAGGGCTGCCTTCAGATGTCTTCTAAAGGTCTGGTAGTTGTTGTTCTCTTTGACATCTGAAGGGAGGGCGTTCCACAGGGTGGGTGCCACTACCGAGAAGGCCCTCTGCCTGGTTCCCTGCAACTTGGCTTCTCGTAGTGAGGGAACCACCAGAAGGCCCTCCGCGCTGGACCTCAGTGTCCGGGCTGAACGGTGGGGGTGGAGACGCTCCTTCAGGTATACTGGACCAAAGCCATTTAGGGCTTTAAAGGTCAGCACCGACACTTTGAATTGTGCTTGGAAACGTACTGGGAGCCAGTGTAGGTCTTTCAAGACCGGTGTTATGTGGTCTCGGCGGCCGCTCCCAGTCACCAATCTAGCTGCCACATTCTGGATTAGTTGTAGTTTCCGGGTCACCGGAATGTGAGTGGAGCAATAGAGGATCCTGAACCCTTTTCCTGCCAGTCATTTTCCCAGTCAAGACCCAGGTGCATTCCTACCTTCAAGAGATGGGATATTTCTCCACTGGGAGAAAACCAGCTTTTTGGGAGGGTGAGGGTCGAAGAGAACATTCCAGTTAGAATGGTAGAATTGTAGAGTTGGAAGGGACCATGAGGATTGTGTAGTCCAACTCCTTGCAATGCAGGAATTTGCAGCTGTCCCATATGGGTGTCGAACCTGCAACCTTGGCGTTATTGGCACCAAATTCTGTCATCAAAACATATGCACACAATTCAATCTAATGTTCAGAGCAGGTATGTTAAGGATGGGCAAAGGTCCTTTTGTCTTTGCATTTCAGTTGTTTGTGGTAAAGCTGCACTCTTCCATTGCTTAGGTCACTGAAACCAGAACGGGGCCACTTGGCTGCAGTAACTATGACAACCTGGATTCTGTGAGCTCTGTTCTTGTCCAGAGCCCTGAGAACAAAGTTCAACTTCTCGGTAAGGATTTTTCTCCTTCCACCTGCCTAGAATTGCATCCACATTATCTACTGGACACTAACTGGACTCATCTTCTAACTTGCTCACAAGGTGGAAATAGCAATCCTAAGTTAAAATGCATTTGTCTTGGTGTGTTGCTTGCTCCTGACTCACCATCTTCACCTCCTTTCCATGGCAGAAGGCCTCAGAACGGGAACTGAGTTAGATCACTATGCCAGCTTTCGAGTGATTAAGGGAAGATAAAGAGTTTGATTACAATTAAGGATGTATTGTGTTGTTAGAATGTATGGGAATATAATTTAAAATAATGATTATGGAGTTGTGTACATTCAACTTTAAAATAATTAATATAAACACTAGGAATTAACAGGAAGTCAAAAGGAATTTTTTAATTTTATTTTATTTTAATTTTTTATTTTGGGGGGGAATATGTTTTAGGCTTTTGTTCTAGGGTGATAAAAATAAATAAATAATTTCGACAGCTGGGTATCAACATGATTTATTGTGTAAGAATACTATTTACAAAATAATATACAACAAGAATGTGGTAACAAAAGAAAATAAGAGCTGTATATAAATTTCTTTTCAGTTTGGTATGTATGTTTATGATTTGATTTTTGTTTTTAATGCATACTGATGTAATA
Source organism: Darevskia mixta (assembly GCA_034641385.1). NCBI lineage: Eukaryota > Metazoa > Chordata > Lepidosauria > Squamata > Lacertidae > Darevskia > Darevskia mixta. The sequence continues at coordinate 1,258,497 of JAWWNH010000139.1, read as the reverse complement.
TTTAAAACATTAATTTTTTTTAAAAAAAGATCACTTTGCACCCTGATTTGAAGGCTTAAGCCCAGCTGCCATGGCTGGAACTGTTTCCTGGCCCAAGGCAGATTCTGCATAGGGATCCCTTCATTTATATCTGTAACCTACCTTCAGCTCTGATCACACTCAGAGGATGCTCCTGTAAGTCAAGAGCTGGATCATGCAAACTCTTGGGGGTCTGCTGACCACCCGGGTGAGTCATATGACTGCACCGCATACACAGAAACAAAGTTATTTGAATGTGTGTGTTATCTCATTGACAATAATGCAGGGCTTGTGTATGTTACAGGGGTAAATTGGGGTTAAATACTGAGGATTGTGCATATTTTTATGAAGAGGTGGAGAAAATCCATAATCAATAAGAATCAACATGAAGTTTGGAATATCATCCATTCAGTGCTTTTTTTAAAACAACAACAACACACTAATGGATGCTATAGAATCATTTACCAAAGACATTAAGTGCATTGTTTTGTTAATATGTGTTGCCTCCAGTAAATTTTGTATATTGCAATGCCCATGCAATATTCCGTCAGGCAACTGGGCTAGTTTTGTCTACTCTTGCTGAAGATAGCATATTCAGACAGAGGCCATGCCCAGTACTACTTACGCCCTGAGGTCCATTTTAGCCAGAGAAGCTGGGACCACCTGCTGCTCTACTGTGGAAGTCAGAGTCCTTACGTGGTTCACCTTTTGATATGTGCACAACCACCAGGGCTTGTCCTCAGTCTCCAGCCGACTCACTTTAAGCATGTACAGGTGTGGGACTTTTTAGCATATGCACAAACAGATATCAATCACAAATCAATGGAGTTAGGTTCTTTTGCAACATCTTGTTCCATAGGGTGGGTAGGTTGGAAAAATCTGCTAGGGAAGTGAGTGTAGCTCTTTGGTTTTCATACAGGGATGCAAAGTTGAATAAAATATTGTGGGGGCCCAGGTAAGCCCCGCCCCACATAATCGATCACATGATGCGGTGCAAGCACGCCATTTGAATGGCAATGCCCATCAATTTTGGGGGGCCCCTCCAATATTTTATTGGGGGGCCAACACCCCCTCGGCCCCTAGGAGGTGGCTCCTATGTTCATAGCTATCAACCTTTCCCTTTTCTTGCGAGGAATCCTATTCGGAATAAGGGAATTTCCCGCAAAAAAAGGGGAAAGTTGACAGCTATGCTATGTTCCCATAGTACCTGTTTTTCCCTGATGCAGATATGGCTCAGCTGAGGCCTGTAATGTCTCTGCCTACTTTTTGCAGGCCTGCAAGCCCTACTGCCCGAATACTTGCGTGAACGCTTTGTGGCTGCTGCCTTGAGCTACATCACCTGCAATTCAGAGGGGGAGCTGATATGCCGAGAGAATGACTGCTGGTGTTACTGTGGGTTCGGTTTCCCACAATGCAACTGTCCTGAGGCTGACATCCAGAATATGGAAAAGAGCCTTTTTCAGATCCAGGGTGTTTGGGAGACCCACAACCAACAGTTTCAGGAATCAGGTGAGTTTTGGAAACGTGGGTCTCATGGGGAACGTGACGATGGGTGGATGATTGCCCACATCCAGTTGACCACATCCAGAAGGATACTGACAAGCTGGAACGTGTCCAGAGGAGGGCAACCAAAATGGTCAAAGGCCTGGAAACGATGCCTTATGAGGAACGGCTTAGGGAGCTGGGTATGTTTAGCCTGGAGAAGAGAAGGTTAAGGGGTGATATGATAGCCATGTTCAAATATATAAAAGGATGTCATATAGAGGAGGGAGAAAAGTTGTTTTCTGCTGCTCCAGAGAAGCGGACACGGAGCAATGGATTCAAACTACAAGAAAGAAGATTCCACCTAAACATTAGGAAGAACTTCCTGACAGTAAGAGCTGTTCGACAGTGGAATTTGCTGCCAAGGAGTGTGGTGGAGTCTCCTTCTTTGGAGGTCTTTAAGCAGAGGCTTGACAGCCACCTGTCAGGAATGCTTTGATGGTGTTTCCTGCTTGGCAGGGGGTTGGACTGGATGGCCCTTGTGGTCTCTTCCAACTCTAGGATTCTATGACTCAGGAAGGAAGGAGGATGACAGGTGACTGAGGCAAGGAGCCATTCACTGTTGCACCTCTCTTGTGAACAGCCTGGCAGAGAATGCAGATGAGCCGGAAGACGAAGGCAGCAGTGAAGGCAGGTCTTGTGAGATGCCAGCCACTGCAACTACCACAAGAAGGGCAGGCAAATTTACTCAGTGAACCAGAGGAGACTAGGAAAATGCGGGGAGGCAAAGATTTGCTGAGTGTGTGGTGATGGAGATAAGTTTGAAGATAAACGTCTGGAAAGGGAGAAAGACAGCAGGAGGAACTGGAAGCAATTTTGGGAACCTCCTTTAAACTCGGTTGGAAGCCAGAAGCTATGGTTTGTGAAAAGAGCCAGCTAGGAAGTGCTTGACCATTGATGGTTATTGACATCTGGAGGTTGACCAGCTGAACCTGAGGGAGAGTGGCAGCTCTGGGGCTCTGAGGGCTTCCTTAAGTAAATTAACAGCAGTGGCTTTCCCTAAACTTTGATGTTAGAAGAAGGTAGACACAGCATTTGTTTTAGAGCCGTGGGGCTAATTCAAATGTGTCATCAATGTGTTCAATGCAAATAGATATTTTCCTGTCCCCAGGTTAATTCTGCATATTTCCAGCAATGGTCAGTTAGGAAAAACAAAATGCCCATGATCATACTACAAGTAACAGCTGCTAAGAACAGCTTAAACATATAACCACTAAATCAGTGTATTATAAAACCAAAAATAAATTGATCAGAAGATAAGTATGAACCTTATCAAGGCAAATAAATAGATAAATACACATGCAAAGCAATTATTTTAATAATAGCTGAAGAAGAAGAAGAAGAAGAAGAAGAAGAAGAAGAAGAAGATGATGACTCATCACTCTAGCTCAGGGGTAGGCAACCTAAGGCCCATGGGCCGGATGCGGCCCAATTGCCTTCTCAATCCGGCCCGCAGACGGTCCAGGAATCAGCGTGTTTTTACATGAGTAGAATGTGTCCTTTTATTTAAAATGCATCTCTGGGTTATTTGTGGGGCATAGGAATTCGTTTAATTCCCCCCCCCCCAAAAAAATTTTTTATAGTCCTGCCCACCACATGGTCTGAGGGACGGTGGACCGGCCCACGGTTGAAAAAGGTTGCTGACCCCTGCTGTAACTGATATAATTTTCAGTAAAAAAAAGTGCTTTAAAGGTAGCTGAAATCATGGAGAAAGTCTGTGGGTGAAACACTATTGACTGACAGGAGTGTTTCATCACCCCTTTGTTCCCGTAGCTATTCTGTTGGATTTTTAGTCATCGTCCCCCCGCCCTTTCATAGCTCTCATGTCACCTGTTAGGCTTTCAGGTGAGCAAATTGGAGAAAGATGGTGACTGTTCCTCCAGCTTTTGTTGCTCATTTTGCTTCCTCCAGTTTTTCCTGACAACTCTGCTATCACTTTGTATGGAGCACAAAGGTCTTTTTTTGGTGTGCTTTTCAGCAGGCTTTTTGAGGCTGAGAAGTTTTCAGCCCTTATTTTGGTGGGAGATATGGTGGTGGGGGCACCGAGGAAGCCCTTCTTCAGCCCCACCACTAAGGATCCTGTGGGAGGGTGGAGAGGTGGAGGACAGAAGGCAGGGGAAGGCACCCGGGTGTACTGGGTGAATGCAAGACCTCTGCAGCTTCCAAGAAAGCGATGGCAGAGTCATCAGGTAAAGGCAGGAGAGGGGCAGGAAAAGTGCAGCTAATTAGCAATAGCTGGAGCAGAGTTCCACTTCCCTCTGTTCTAAAAGAATTCTACTTGCTCCTTCAGGGCTTGCAGGATTTTGAGGCCTGACAGATGACAGCGAAGCTATAAAAAATGAAGAGAAAGTGAGAAAGAAACCCAACAGAAGCCAAAATCTTAGCGATAGCTAGGGAAACAAAATGGGGAGGTCCTGCCAGCCAACGCTGGCAATCTCTGCTTTTGCAAGGCTAACATTTTCTTGGAAGCCGTGAATTCTAAAGTAGCAGTCCTTGTTCTTCTAATTACTGAGTATGTGATTCAATGGTACTATGGGGCTGAAATAAGGGGCATAGCATGGGTTGCCGGAAATAAGTGGCATAGCATGGGTTGCCGGAAATAAGGGGCATAGCATGGGTTGCCGGTGCCCGGGGCGGGGCAAGTGTTGCACCCCCTCCAATGGACCGGGCAATGGTTGGTCCCTTCACCAGCCAGCGTCTAATCAAGGGAGTCTCTCCTTGCAAACTCATCCCAACCTGGGAGCAGAGATAAGGCAGAGAAATGCGAAGCCAGGAACGCCGCTGTGTTGCCTCACCCTCCTGCCTTTGCAGTGAGGCACTCTGGGCAGTGCACATGGCTCTGGCAGTGTTTTCCCACCTTCCTCTTCAGTGGGCAGCAGCGGCACCCTCCCCCTCCCGTCCCAGGGTGTCCCTTCACTGGCCATGAGGAGGAGGAGGCAGCGCCACCCCAACCCTGAAGCATAGCTGTCAATTTTAGGATATGAAAATAAGGGATGCCGTGAGGGCGGTGCAATGGCACCAAGTAGCCTCGCCATCCTGCGCTCCAGAGGCTGCGCGCGAACGGGTGAGCGAAAGAGCGAGCGCATAGATGGCAGGCAGGCTGTCTGTCTGCTTGGGCGTGAGGGTCTGGCTGCACAAGGCATGCAAGCTCCACCCCCAGTCAGTCTCAGACTCCTTATTGGCAGCCGAGCAACGCAGCTGAGGAGCCTCCCTGGCCGGCAGGGAGGGAGAGGAGCTGCTTCCTTTGAAATCCGGGAAATTTAAGGGATATCAACAATCCAGGATAGCAGCGGGAAATGGCATTGGAATAAGGGAGTTTCCCGCCAAAAAAAGGGAGGGTTGACAGCTATGCCCTGAAGGCCTGGCCTGAGCAGAGCTTGCCTTCCTGCAGCTCTGGCCTCAATGAGGGATTGCGCCCCCTCAGAAATTTGCACCCGAAAGATGCATGGCTCCCTTGCCCTCCCATGCTATGCCATGGGCTGAAATGAAAATCTGAAAGTTAATAGAACTTGCCATTGCAAAAACAGAGGTTGATTGGAAAGAGGTAAGAGGAGTACAGTAAGCCTTGCAAAAGGCTTCGGTTATTAACATATTCCTCACACTTTTTTGGGAAATTAATCTGGGATATGAGTGGGGCTGAATTCTTAAAAAAACAATTGAACTGTAAATTTCTACTTTTGTTTTTAAAATGGTATCTTATTTTCTATTATTTATATGGTGCCATCATTGCGCGAGGTGCTTTACAGAGCAACATTGGCAGGGGTTGGGGGAGACAGGCCCTGCCCCAAGGAGCTTACAGTCTTAAATTCAACACAGGAGGGAGCTGCAAAGCGAGGTGGATGGAAGGATAACAGAGGAGGAAAAAGAATATATTCAGTTCAGTTGCACATATTTGGGGTGGGCTGATGACATTTTTATTCACCGTTTAAATATGGGTTAATCTGAAAACAAAGTTAGTCAATACAGTAGCCTCAAATACAGGATACTTACGGAGTTTATAAAAAGCATGCAGACATCCGAGCTCCTAAAACAAGAGACCAAATATTGGATTCATCTTCAATAACATTAACCCGACTAAAATTGTTTTTCCAATAATTTATTTCCCAATACTGTCTGAATTTCCAAAGAATGTCAAGGTGATGGTGTGATATATACATTTATATTCTTCCTTTCCTACAATCTAATATGGGACGTCAGGTTTAATAAATCTGTTGTAAGCCAGCAGTTATTTCACCACGGCTGTATGGCTGGAGATTAAGGCTGCCATCCTGTGCACATGGGGACTATCCCTGGGGACTGTCAGCGGCTGAAGGAGAGGCAAAATAAGTCGAGGCTTCGCAAGCAGAGGCAGCCCGTAGCTCCTGCCTCCCAACATGTTTGCTGCAGTCCCTTCCTGTCTCCTCTGCTGGTCTCCATGGGCAGAGCCCGGCTTATAGGTGGCGTTGGGTGCGGTGTGTCGGGTGCAGTCAGGTTCTGAGCCCTATGCATGCAAGATACAGTCCAAAGAGCTTAAAAAACAGTGGAAAACAGAACAGCAGATATATTGGGGGGGCACACACACAAAACTCCCCAAAAAAGATGCCTATTCATCCAGCTGGGAATGTCTGTTGGGGCAAAAATTTATTCAGTTGTTTCCAGAAAGTGGATGTCTGTTGTGCCTTGACAAGGAATGTTGCTCTACAGAACAGGAGCAGCAATTGTAGAGAAATGCAATGGTTTCCCTAGAATCATAGAATTGGTCATCTAGTCCAATGTAGGAATTTTTTTGCTCAAAGTGGGGCTTGAACCCACAGCCCTGAGGTAAGAGTCTCCTGCTCTACAGACTGAGCTACCCACTCTCTTCTATATTTGCTATATAATTTATTTAGTTGGGCTCCCCAGGTTTTTCAAAATATGAAATATTCTGAAATAGCAATTAATGGGAAACAACCTTGCATTCGCTTCTATCATCCCCACTGCGAGATAGTGGTTTAAAGACACAGCCCTTCCCCAGATGGAGTGTTAGCAGGGAATATATATCACTGCTGCATAATTTGCCTCGGAAGATCCCAAAATGCATTGGGAAATGACAAGTAACTGCATTCACACCTACCTGGTTTTGCCTGTTGCAGTCTGGGCTGATGCTGGTGTAGCCCTCTATTTATGCATTTGGGGTACAGCCAGGTTGTTCACACACACCCCAAGCTCCTGCTGCATCTTATCTTGGAGCATCTAAGGGCTTACTCTCCCCAGGGCACCACCTGCAGCCCTTTTTTGCTTCTGCTGAGAGTGCACTATGGGTATGTCACAAGGTGTGGCATGGCAGAACCTATGCATAGAGGAGGCGCAGATAGGGAGAGGAGGGCCCAGTCAAGCCCCTCTGCACCCTGTTCCTTGTGCAAAGGGAGAGAAGGATTAGAGTGCTAGGTGACTCAGAGGTGGAGGAAGCCTCTTGGGCGCCCGGGAATTTCCGGGCATGCGCAGTGCATCTCGGCCGGCGCTGCTGCTCCCGCGGGGACGCACCGAGCAAGCGCCGGCTCATGGGGTTTTAAAGCAGCACGGACGGGCAGCTCCACGAGCCGGCGCTCGCTCGGCGGGTCGCTCGCTCGCCGTGGGAGCATCAGCGCCGGCTGGCATGGACTACGCATGCGCAGTGCATCCCGGCTGGCGCTGCTGCTCCCGTGGGGACCCGCCAAGCGAGCACCGGCTCCTGGGGCAGCCCCATGAGCCGGCGCTCATGCGCGGCAGCCCCATAGCGGCACCAGTGGGCGGGCCACGGGGCGGAGTGGCCTCGCTCCGCGGCTTGCTCGCAGGCCACCGAGCAGGTTTGCGAGCAGGCTGCGGGGCGGGGCCGGCCCAAGTGTCACCCCCCTCCCCTGGAACCCAGGGCGGACCGCCCCCGCCCCCCCTCGCGATGCCACTGAGGTGACTCATAGAACCATAGAATTGTGGAGTTGGAAGGGACCCCAAGGGCCATCTAGTCCAAGCCCCTGCAATGCAGGAATCTCAGCTAAAGCATCCATGACAGAGGACCATCCAACCTCTGATTAAAAACCTCCAAGGAAGGAGAGTCCACAACCTCCTGGAATCAAATGATACAACTGCCCCATTTCCATTGTTACTGGAGTTTGCTATGTGCCAGGGATATTTTTTCCCTTGGAGGAGCCCCAAAGCAGTCCAGTCCAGGTCAAACTTTACCACTTGGTCCTCTACCTTCTTAAAGGAGTGGTGACTTTCCAGGTGTTGAGTGTTGCTTTCCGGTGCTATCCTTCCTGCTGACATCCTGTTCTGTCTTGGCAGAGGAACTACAGTCCCTGGTGAAGAAGTTCCCTGTGGACCACTTCTTGAACTTAACAGCCATCTCCCAGTACTGGGCAATGGATCTTGATATTCAGCACCGCTATCAGAAGTTGGGAAGCACCTTGAAGATGCTCTCCAAGAAGACCCATCGGATTGTCCGGCGTCTTTTCAATCTGGCCAAACGCTGCCACAGGCAACCTCGCTTCAGATTTCCCAAGGAGAGGTCTGGTATATTTTTTGGACAGGTTTGCTTGGGCACAATCCAGTACAAAGATAGATATGCCTCCAGCCCGCTATGTTCTGTGTGCTGAAGCATGTCTAAACTCTGTTTGGATTGTGGTCGTTGTCTTTTGGGGTCCAAGTGGGAAGGATCTGTCATGGGAACTTGTATCTAATATGGAATCTGAAGCCCCCAAGAGGCTTAGTGATGTTTTACATCAGGGGTAGGCAACCTAAGGCCTGTGGGCCGGATGCAGCCCAATCGCCTTCTCAATCTGGTCCGTGGACGGTCCGGGAATCAACATGTTTTTACATGAGTAGAATCTCTGGGTTGTTTGTGGGGCCTGCCTGGTGTTTTTACATGAGTAGAAAGTGTGCTTTTATTTAAAATGCATCTCTGGGTTATTTGTGGGGCATAGGAATTTATTCATTTCCCTCCCCCCCCCCAAAAAATATAGTCTGACCCACCACATGGTCTGAGGGACGGTGGACCGGCCCACGGCTGAAGAAGGTTGCTGACCCCTGTTCTACATGTTACATAGACTGGGAAGGAGTTGCAGACAGACAGACAGACAGACAGACAGATAGATGATACATACATACAGGGTAAAGGGACCCCTGACCGTTAGGTCCAGTCATGGACGACTCTGGGGTTGCGGCGCTCATCTTGCTTTATTGGCCGAGGGAGCTGGCGTACAGCTTCCGGGTCATGTGGCCAGCATGACTAAGCCACTTCTGGCGAACCAGAGCAGCGCACAGAAACGGCATTTACCTTCCTGCTGGAGCGGTACCTATTTATCTATTTGCACTGTGTGCTTTCGAACTGCTAGGTTGGCAGGAGCAGGGACCGAGCAACGGGAGCTCACCCCGTCACAGGGATTTGAACCGCCAACCTTCTGATCGGCAAGCCCTAGGCTGTGTGGTTTAGACCGCAGCGCCACCCGCGTCACATACATACATACATACTACACATGCATACACACACACCACTGCCCATCTGAAGGAGCCAACAGCTCCCCTGTTCCCTGACATGCCCCCAAACTAGGGATTGAATTATGCAACCCAGGAGCTGCTGTGGTACCTCAGTTTCATTTATTTCCAGCCCACAACTGCCAATGGGAGGGATAGATTTTTTAACAGGAGGGTAGGGTCCTGGCCACCCCACCCTGCTCCCTCCTCCCCAACTTAGTGAGTCTAAAATAATAATTAACAAGGGTAATTGTTTCTTATTTATGCAAAAGTGCAATGTGAACATTTTAGCTCAAAGTCTGCTGCTCACATTTATCATTTCCTTTGGATCACGGCTGATTCCTTTTTTTTTTTCCTATATGCGGCACAGAAAGGCGAGCAAGCTCCTCATCCCTATAGCAGGCTTCTCCCATAATTGCATAAAGGGATTTCAGGTGACTGAGTTCCATCAGACACTACCAGCCACTGGCAACTTGCCAGTTTAACACCTGTGGAGAAGGTTTCATAAATCATAATTATAGAACACATGCATGCATCCCTCTCAAGTGGAATTCCAGCTCCCTGATTTTCTATGTGGAAAGTGTGTATGCTTTATGCAATACTAAGGTTTACTGCAGAAGGATTTCGCTTTCCTTTTTAGGCATAGCTGTCAACTCTCCCCTTTTTTTGTGGGAAACTCGGATTATCCCAGATTGTTGATATCCCTTAAATTTCCCGGATTTCAAAGGAAGCAGCTCCTCTCCCTCCCTGCCGGCCAGGGAGGCTCCTCAGCTGCATTGCTCGGCTGCCAATAAGGAGTCTGAGACCGACTGGGGGCGGAGCTTGCAGGCCTTGTGCAGCCAGACCCTCACGCCCAACCAGACAGACAGCCTGCCTGCCGTCTACGCGCTCGCTCTTTCGCTCACCCGTTTGCGCGCAGCCTCTGGAGCAGGGTGGCGAGGCTACTTGGTGCCATTGCACTGCCCTCGCGGCATTCCTTATTTTCAAATCCAAAAGTCTGGAAAAAATCCCTTATTTTCAAATCCAAAAGTTTGGAAAAAATCCCTTATTTTCAAATCCAAAAGTTTGGAAAAAATCCCTTATTTTCAAATCCAAAAGTTTGGAAAAAATCCCTTATTTTCAAATCCGAAAGTTGACAGCTATGTTTTTAGGGGGTGATTGAAACATGGGAAATGGTTCAGACTAATTATACATGTCTTTGCTGTGTTGATGTAGAGTTAACTTTTCACCTGCTTTGTGCCGCCTTCTTCTGTCAGGTCTTTGAGCTACTGGTGGAGCCATGCTCAGTCCCTCCTCTATTGCAGCGAGACCTCGGTGCCAGGAACGTTTGTGGAAGAAAGCCACAGCTGCACCTGCCCCCATGACCAGCCCTCCTGCCAGGGGACTATCCCATGTGCCTTGGGCGAAGGACCAGGATGTGCTGCCTGCGCAGAGGACAACGCCACCCAGTGTGGGTCCTGCAACCACGGCTATGTGCTCACCCTGGGACTGTGCCGCCCAGAGGTGGCAGAGTCCCTGGAGCACTATATAGGTTTGGAGACAGACTTGCAGGACTTGGAGCTCAAGTACCTTTTGCAGAAGCGGGACAGCCGCATTGAAGTGCACTCCATCTTCATCAGCAATGACATGCGCCTGGGGACCTGGTTTGACCCCTCCTGGAGGAAGAGGATGCTGGTAACCCTGAAGAGCAACAAGTACAAGCCAGGTTTGGTCCACCTCATGCTGGCCCTCTCCCTCCAGATCTGTCTCACCAAGAACAGCACCCTGGAGCCAGTCATGGCGATCTATGTCAACCCATTTGGCGGCAGCCACTCAGAGAGCTGGTTCATGCCCACCAATGAAACTGGCTTTCCTGACTGGGAAAGGACTAACGTGGATGCCTCTGGCCAGTGCCAAAACTGGACCCTCACTTTAGGCAGCAAGTGGAAGACCTTCTTTGAGACAGTCCATGTCTACCTGAGGAGTCGCATCAAATCGCTCAACGACAGCTCAAACGAAACCATCTTTTACGAGCCTTTGGAGATGGATTCTTCCAAGAACCTAGGCTACATGAGGATCAATAGCTTGCAGGTTTTTGGCTACAGCCTGCCCTTTGAGTCTGACGCCATTCGGGACCTTGTCCTTCAGCTGGATTACCCGTATACTCAAGGCTCTCAAGACTCTGCTATATTGCAACTGATCGAGATCAGGGACCGGGTAAACCGCCTCTCTCCACCGGGGAAAATCCGCCTTGATCTTTTCTCTTGCTTGCTCCGGCACAGGCTGAAGCTGGCCAACAACGAGGTAAGTCGGATCCAGTCCACCCTGCAGGCCTTCAATGCCAAATTGCCAAACCCAGTGGAGTATGAGACTGGCAAATTGTGCAGCTAGCCTTGGGAGTGGGGCAGGGCTGTCCTTGTAGCTCCCGGAGGGGAGGACTGGGGAATGAGAAGTCGAGACTTCCAAAGGCCTTACTTTCATGCCAGCCGTGCTCTTCGGCGAGACAGCCAGCTGCCAGCCTGTAAGACTCCAGCGTTTGCAGACTCTGTGGCACCAAACCCGGGGATGAGACGCGGCACAAATCTCTGGCACGACAGCAGCTAAGAAGAGACCAAATGGCAGGGCTGCCGCTGCTGCTGCAGACGTCTTGCTTCGGTTGCTGAGGAGTCTGCATTGCACCCTCTCTTTTCTTGCAGGCTGCGTTTGTGGAGCATGCAAGAAAATGTACAGGCCCACGAAGAAACCAGGAGATGGAGACATAGAAGGGAGAGGGAGAGAGACATGACCGAGGGCTAAACTCGTGGGAATGGCACTAAAGACTTGGCCTTTGTGATCTGGCCAGTAGCCCTTAAACACACAGAGAGAGGAGCAGCAAAAGGATCGAACGAGGATTCTGTCAAGTGCTTCAAAAACACCCACTTAGGAGAACCGTTCTTTGGCCCTTGCCTCCCTTGGCGCAGTTTACTTTTGTATTGTTTTTATGGGTGTTTCTAACAATGTCATCATCGCCTTTACATTCTCCGCATTACTTTCTAAAGCTGCCACCCTAAGCACATTTCCTTGGACATCAGTGGAAGTCAGTTCCTCGCACCAGTGAAACTTGCTCCTCTTAAAGGAATGAGTTTAAGAACACAGTGCAGACCCTTGATTTCAGCTGCTCGACCACCACCTTGGATCCACAATTTTGCTTTGTTCCCTGATCCACCCCTTTGGGGTGAGATCTTTTCAGTAACTGGTGAGTGGTAGCGTTTGGCACATGAAAAGTGTGCCTAAATTGCCCCTTTCTCGCAACCATCCCCCGGGAACATGTCACCCTCTTCTGTTCCATTCACATCACATGGTCCTCTCACACAAAGCTAATTTCACCAGGGGGGAAATACACTTTTGAAGAGTGTTCCCAGTGGCACACAGGCAGTTTTTAAATGGGTATTCAGAGCCCAATGGATGATTGGCCTTTCAAGTGTTTATTTATTATGTATTGGTTTTAACTGATTGGCTTAAAAAAAAAAAAAGCATTTCTGCTTTTGCATTTTTTTTAAATTTGGAGTGGGGTGTTCATTTTCAGTTGACTCCTCCAGCTGAGTTACACATCTTATCCAAACATTTGTTTTACTATATTTTGTAAGGGGTGGGATGAGGGAGAAATTGTTATGTTATGTTTTGGTTTGGTTTGGTTTGGTTTTTTGGGAGGGGGAAAAAGGGAAAGCAGTAAACAAATCAAAATTGACTAAATGGCTTCTTTAATAGATGGAGTGTGTGTGTGTGTGTGTGCGTGTGTGTGTGTGCAAATGCAAAGATGCCTGGGTGCAAAGAAATATGTAGTATGGGGTGGATGTGTTTGCAAGTTTACACTCATGCAAATGTTTACTCCAGCAGTAACTTGGGCAGTGAGGCACCTCACCTCTGGACTGTCAGTTTACTCCCCCCTGAAGTAGTAGAGATGAAGTTGTTGCTGGAGTAAACTAGCACCATTTGAATGTGGGAGCACAACTTTACCTTTCCAGGGAACTGATACTGAATGTTGGGCACTGGGTGAAAAATGTAAAAATGATGATAAGGGATCTATTATTATTATTAGATAAATATCATCTCACACAGTGTATCCCACTATTCCACCAAGAAGATCAAGGGGGCATTTTTTTTAGCCTCAAAGCAACCTCTCTGGTAGTACTGTATATTCCTGCGTATAAGACTACTTTTAAAAAACCCAGGAAAATCTTCTCAAAAGTCGGGGGTCGTCTTATACGGCGGGTCATATTTCTTATACGGCGAGTATATCCCAAACTCTTTATTTTAACTGGAAAAGTTGGGGGTCTTCTTATATGCCCAGTCGTCTTATACGCCGGAATATACGGTAGGTGACATTGATAGTTGGCAATTTATCCACAATCATCTGGTAACATTTTGCAATTGGATGTTCTAACAGCCACCTGATCAGCTACAGTTTTATGGCATGTTCCAGGCCTAATATGAAAAGCCAGTGAGAGTCCTCTTGGAGGAAAAGACGAAACCCTGTGACCCATGAGTGTGGGGTACATAATAACAGAATCAGCTGGGTGCCTAGATTCAAAACACGCAGCTAAATTCACTCACTCTCCAGCAGGAGAGAGCCCTGAGTAGCAGTAGAGTCACAAACACAAACAGCAGAATAGCGTTAGAAATATAGGTTGTTTGACCCTTTTATCCCATTTAGTCCACTTGCAAACAGTGCTCCTCTCTTTCTACCCCTCTTGCAATGAAGAGACCACACATGGTGAAGTAAGTTTTAAAAGTTGTACTCACAAAATTTCCCAGATGTCAGATTGATGTATTTACCCGAGCAGCAGCAAGGAGAACACAGGCAGAATATTATTGAATAGAGAACGCAGAAACATAATTTCAAACACATGCTCTGAGCTTGCAAGCTCACTTAGGCACATCTTCTTTGGTCAATTACATGACATAGAGGGAGAGGGAACAGGAAGAGAAGGCTTCGCTTCCTCCCTCATCAGAGAAGAGGGTGTGTGACCTAGCTGAGTCTAGGAATCCAGCTCTGTTGTCTTAACCCCTTCATGCACTAACTAGCACTCATGTTTATTTATGTTTGACTGCAATCTCCCACAAGCCCCACTCCCAATTGGTTCTATGGCTTGTCTTACTCCCTAACCACCACAATATGTAGCAATCCTGCTGTTCTGTCCTGTCTTCTGTACTCTGCTGTATTCCTGCAAGCTAAACTTCACCTTCTCGGAGTTGAAGCTGAAATCCCTGAGAGATGCTGAGATTAGCAATTAAACAGCTCCCTTAGCCGATGCCAGAGGTCCTAACCATCTCACAAGAAAACACACCTGCTCTCTTGCCGCATATCCCGGTTATTCCCCTTCTAGTACACGCACCTGCTAAATTGTGTGTGCGTGCCAAGAATGACCCGCTGCTGTGACTTTGCCAGGCAGCTGCACACTCCAGTTGTATCCTTGTAATACACACTTGCTGCTTGTTCCAGCTACACCCCAGGAGAGCTCACCTGCCTGCCATGAAATTGAACACAGCACTGCGTCCAATTAAAATTCTCTAGGAGTGCCTAGGGGGGAAAATGTTTTTTTGCACTGTTTGCAGAACATGTTTGTGTTAACAGTCCAGGTTTATCCCATGGAATCACGAAGGATCCTGATAGATCATCACAGCCGTTCAGTTTCCTATAAACAAAGGGTGCATTGTAATTAAAGCAAGCCTCATACCGTCTTTCCCCCTTTTTAAGACACCGTCTTATAATTTTTTTTCCTCAAAAAAACACAGGGTGGCTTATTTTCGGGGGTGATGTCTTATTTTTATTACGTCAGTATGGTACGGTACAGCCTCCCCCTGCGCGCTGAGCAGGCAGGGCAGAACTCCGCAAGAGGCGCGTTTCCCCCCGCGCCTCTCGCTGGTTTGCTGGCTCCCTGCGCACGGGGAACAGGCAGGGCAGGAAGAGGCGTCTCCCCCCCCCCGCGCGCGCCTCTCCCTGCGCGCTAAGCAGGCGGGGCAGAACTCCGCAAGTGGCGCGTTTTCTCCCCGTGCCTCTCACTGGTTCGCTGGCTCCCTGCGCACGCAGGAGGGGCTGAGGAGGCGACAGGAACAATGGCGGCACCACGGCTTACTTTTGGGGTACGTCTTACTTCTCACAAAGGTAAAAAAACCCTGCCATGGCTTACTTTATGACTACGTATTAAAAAAGGGGAAACAGGGTAGCTACTTGGCTTTTTCTTGGAAACTACCAGGTAAGGAATTTCACACCCTCTTAAGAACTCCATTGCTGAGGTTTCTTTAGCCCAGCGGTTGCCCATGTGGCAAAATGAGCCCCTACTCAAGTTCTAACCAGCCCCCTTCAATATTTTTCACTTCCTTGGAACTGCACTCACTGTGTTTACTAGCTTTGTTTTTTTACTGGAATGCTTGTGCCTCCTTCTGTTGCATCCTAGCTCATTGGAAGTCTTTCCTTTTGCATTTGCTTTTCCATTTGAAGCACTGAAATAGTCCCATGTGACATGCTGAACCTGCATGCATCAGTGCTTGTGTCAGAGCA
Organism: Darevskia mixta; assembly: GCA_034641385.1. Lineage (NCBI taxonomy): Eukaryota > Metazoa > Chordata > Lepidosauria > Squamata > Lacertidae > Darevskia > Darevskia mixta. Next base: position 1,242,950 of record JAWWNH010000139.1, on the reverse strand, counting down.
CCAACCCACAGTGGGGAATGTCAGGCAAGATCCAGCCTGCACACTGTCACCCAGATGCGGGTGGGAAATGCCAGGAGACCATTCGTACCAAAGTACCTTGCACAATAGGTCACAGTGGCTCAGGTGATACTCTCTGACCCCCTGGGAAAGCTTCCAGGTCCGGCTTGCTGAGATCTGCTCTTGCCATACACAGGTCTGCCTCTGTCCCAAAGCTCAGTCTGATTGCCTAGGAAAAAATGTTTTGGATGGTCCCAGGGTGTTAGATACCTTCATGTAAATCCCTACTTGGAGATCCCTACTTGCTAGGTTGGCAGGAACTGGGACCGAGCAACAGGAGCTCACCCCGCCGTGGGGATTCGAACCGCCGACCTTCTGATCTCTGCGGTTTAGACCACAGCGCCGTCTGCGTCCCTCCTCACCTGGTAGCTGATGCAATTCAAGGCTGGGCAATGTTGTGTGTGCTTTCCAAATCAATGCACAGCTTGGCTAATACAATTAATCATTTTTTTGAATCAGTTCCTCATCTTAAGAGGATTCAATATAGTTCCAAAAGTGCTGTAGAAATTCTTAACCCCAAAGTTGCTGAATTATTAGCTTCAGAAAAAGCTTCAGAAGCCCATGGACCCAGCCATTTCACTGGGTCTTGAACCTACATGATCATAGATGATTCCAGTCGGCACACTTTCTTTCCTTTGCTTGGGACAAAATAATCCACCAGGTAGGCACGAACACAGTGCAGAATTGTTTTATTTAATCAGAACACAACAATGGAAAATTCAGGCTATAGCATCTGCAGTCATATTTTTTAAAGTCCTGGTTGAACCATGGCAAGATATCTATTTTTCTGTTGAGATGGCTAAGCAAACCAAATTTACATTTTTAAAAATAAAATCGGACAAGCTGAGGGACTGCATGGATAAGTCAGTGGGAAAACCTCCACTGCAAGTTGCACAATAGTGTGAGACTAATAGATGAGCTCCTTGTTCCCCTGGCTCTGCCTCTCAGCGTAGAGAGCAAGCCCAGGTGAGTTCATCAAGCCCCAAACCCGAGTGGCATAATGTGCAGCCAAGAGCAATCCTTTGACTTCTTCCATGACAGGCTGCCTGGACTTGTTTTAATGGAGGTGGGGATTGGGGCCCAATAATGCCTACCTCACACTGCACCTCCCCTGCCCCTATCCTGAGAAAAACATAAAGCTATTCAAGTGAAATATACTCTGAGTCAAGTGTGAATTTCATGCTCTTTATTCAGCTCATAGTAGCAAGGAGTGAATCTTTCCCCAAAACGCCTGCTATATATACATTATTTACACAATGGGCCCCACGTGATTGGCTAATTCCGGGCTACTCCTGTAGGCCAACCAGGTTGCGGATTCACTTCATCGAGGAGCCTGATTGGCTGCTCTTGCAGGCCAATCAGATCACTGATTCACTTCCACCTGGAGCTGGATTGGGTGGCTCCTGCGGACCAATCAGACTGCTGCATTCTGGATCCTATTGTTCTAAGACCAATCAGACTGCTGCATTTTGGATCCTATTGTTCTAGGATTCAGCTCAGAACATAACAACAAGGCTCTCCTCTTTGCATCTGAAGGGAGTCCAGGAGGGGCGTTTAGGAGAGAGGAGGAAATGCTTCTACTCTGATCCTAATGAAGGCAGCCCAGGACGTTTAAAAGTCTATGGCATATTGGGGGGGGTAATGGAGGGGTGGATATATGTGGGTGGTTGGTTTAGGTTTAGTGGGGGGTGACTGTTATGAACCTCCAGCCTTAGAAAGACAGTATAACACTGAATGCCAAATATATGCTAGGGAGTTGGGGCAGAAGGAGGGGCTCTGTTCAGGATATGCTTGTGGGGTTTTGGAAGCTTCTGTGGGGCACAGATGATGGAGGCGGTTGGCAGGTGCAGTGGGGCTGTGGGAGGAACTGTGGTTGAAGGCCAGTCCTGGGAACCGGGGAAGGGTATAAAATAAGGAGTCAGAGACAATCCCACTCTGTTCGAGTCTTCAGGTAGGCAGGCAGAGGTGCTACCTTTTTAAAAACTAGGCCAAGGCTGGAATTCCTCACTGAAGGTTTTTGGACGTGCCACTCTTCCTGATTTCTAAATGTGGGCACAGCAATCCCCTTTGCCTGCCTTACGCCAAGCACTTTTTGCACTCGGATGATACATAATTATTATGCAGCTGCTCAGATGTTTTATTCCCTGCTGAACTTCCCCTGCTCATATTCGGCACTGGAGAGATCAAAGCAGTTTCTACCAAGAAATTCACATTCCATGATCAAATAAGACCAGCCAGTTGTCGAAATGAACCTCTCTTGCAAGGGCTATTAGGCTGCGAGGCAAGGACCACAATCATCTCACTTCATGGCAACTCCATGTGGAACATGCAATCTTTGTTTTTATATTCTTTCAGCAAGTTTTTAAGACCCCCCCCCCCAAAGTGGGATAATAGCTGTGCAATAGTGCAAAGTATTTTTAAAAGTCCACCTGAAATCATGAGGACAAAACCCCACTGTATACATATGAGAGAATATTTGTGTGTGAATCCAAATGTTGCAGTACATCTTACTCTGCATATGTAAAATTTCAGAATCCTAGTAGCTCTAGGTATGAGGGGAATAACAGCATCCTTTTCTATGTTCACATGCAGCTTTGGGTAAATATTAGAAGCGCCTCCTAAGGCAACATTTTTCCTCCAGTAACACAGAACTAAGATTCCCCTTCTTTTCCCCTTGATTTTATTTCTAGCTGGCCCTATGACTTGAACAGGACGCGGGTGGCGCTGTGGTCTAAACCACTGAGCCTCCTGGGCTTGCCGATCGGAAGGTTGGCAGTGCGAATCCCCGCGACGGGGTGAGCTTCCGTTGCTCGGTCCCTGCTCCTGCCAACCTAGCAGTTCAAAAGCATACCAGTGCAAGTAAATAAATAGGTACCACTGTGGCAGGAAGGTAAATGGCATTTCCGTGCGCTCTGGTTTCTGTCACGATGTTCTGTTGCGCCAGAAGCGGCTTAGTCCTGCTGGCCACATGACCCGGAAAGCTGTCTGTGGACAAACGGCCTGAAACGTGAGATGAGCACCGCACCCCATAGTCGCCTTTGGACTTAACCATCAGTTTCCCCCCTTTAACCTGTTACTTTAACAGTAGCTTAAAACAAATGGCAGGTTATACTTCCCCCATTACTTATTTTTGTGCCAGAAAAAAGCTTGACCTGCTTAAATGTTCTTTGCATCTATCCTATAGTTGGGTGCAAGAACAAGGGTGCAAGGAGTGTGTTACTGTAACCACCTGGAGGATCTAGCTTGGTAGCACAATGGTAAATGACAGTGTGTTTAGCGGATCATGGCAGCTGACGTGTGAGGCCCCTAGTGAAGGTTTAATGACTCTGAATGGAGAAGCAGTTAAACCTCAGCAAATAGGCCTTTAATCATCACTTGCAATTAAACTGGAGGGCTGGAAAGATGACTTGCGTTTATTGATCCAGGTAGGGAAATTAAATACGGTAAATATGTCCAGCAACAGCAAGCAGGCTAAGCAGCCAGGGCACCTGGGGGTGTTTGTGAGGCAGGTGTTGGAAAAGCACTCTGATTGGCCAAGGTCTCAGAAACGACTTTCCTCCTCCTCCTATAAGAACTCGTCTGTCCAGTTAAGGGGACAGAAAGCAGCTGTCCCTTTTGCTGCAGCTGCCATCCATCAAGGAGGATTAAATCTGCACCAGTCATCTAGGACAGGGGTCAGCAAACTTCTTCAGCAGGGGGCCGGTCCACTGTCCATCAGACCTTGTGGGGGGCCGGACTATTTTTTTTTGGGGGGGGGGAATGAACAAATTCCTATGCCCCACAAATAACCCAGAGATGCATTTTAAATAAAAGGACACATTCCACTCATGTAAAAACACCAGGCAGGCCCCACAAATAACCCAGAGGTGCATTTTAAATAAGAGGACACATTCTACTCATGTAAAAACATGCTGATTCCTGGACCGTCCGCAGGCCGGATTGAGAAGGCGATTGGGCCGGATCCAGCCCCCAGGCCTTAGTTTGCCTACCCATGATCTAGGAGGCCACACAGATCCTAGCTTAAACACATGCTGGAGCCTTGCAAGCGTACCATATTCTGGCTGGGAAAGAAACCTGCCGTTTTAGCAACAGGGTGAAATGTCACACACACACACACACACACACACACACACACACCATTTCAGTTTCTCTTACTCTCTTCCCTCAGTTTGACTTTAATATGTCAGGGTCACAGATAAAATGAATTAATGCATAACGTCGCAGCAGAAATTATTAACCACTGATGGGGAACAGGCCACGCAATTCTATTTACAGGCTGACCCATGTATTTTTATGGAAGCATATGCCCCACTAAATATGGTGGGAGCTCCCAAGTGCATACAGTGGTACCTCGGGTTAAGTACTTAATTCATTCCAGAGGTCCGTTCTTAACCTGAAACTGTTCTTAACCTGAAGCACCACTTTAGCTAATGGGGCCTCCCGCTGCCGCTGCCCGATTTCTGTTCTTATCCTGAAGCAAAGTTCTTAACCTGAAGCATTATTTCTGGGTTGGCGGAGTTCTTAACCTGAAGCGTATGTAACCTGAGGTACCACTGTATTGCAGGATAATGTCCTCTGTGGGATATGTATATTTGGGCTCCTCCCCCTGCCCAGGTTCTCACTTCAGTAGAAGATCCCTCTGAGCTGCACCATTTCAGAGCATAGGTAGGAACTCAGGTGGTGAAATGTTCCTTCGTAAAACCAAATCAATAAAAAGACATTCTCATGGAGAGCTAGTATATCCCGGTGGGGTGGGGGGAGTTCTAGCTATTTCCCAGATAAACCTACTATTTGGGTGGAGGGATTTATTTACTTATTTGTGCAAGGAGGAACGTTCAGTCATGCGAGCCTCAACCTGCCGTCTGAAGTGGTATAACCGAGACACAGGTTTTGCTGCCTCTGTGAGAACTAATAATAATAATAATAATAATAATAATAATAATAATAACTTTTATTTATACCCCGCCCTTCCCAGCCGAGACCGGGCTCAGGGCGGCTAACAATCATAAAACCACACACACCACAAAACAAACAGTTAAAAATACAAATTAAAACAATTTAAAACTTAAAAGTTTAAAAGCCACCTCATTATAAGTAGCTCACCAACAACCAACGGAATAAAAACAACTAGGCTTTGAGTGTTTCCTGCCAACACACACACACACACACACACACACACACACACACACACACACAAAATGTCATGAACAATTTTGATTACCTCAGCCTTTCAAAGAGCACCTAAAAACACAACAGCACCAACTATATACACAATGCTACCCTAGGGGCAAAATGACACGGTACACAGAGATTTATTTATTCATAAACTAATTTTTATCCCGTGCCATCTACCCAAAATGAAGTCCACAGAGTGGCTCACAATCCACCTGAAGAAAAGAAATCACAAAAGAGCAATCAAAGCAATAGAGTACCAGAGCCGACACAGCAAAAAGCTTAGAAATCACCCAGCAGCCTCTTGAAAAGCATGTTCGCAAAGAGCAGTTTTCACCTGACAACTGAAGGGGTTCAGGGAAGAGGTGACCCAGGGCTCCTTTGGACAGCCTGCTTTGTATCTGGGTGCTGTAGCCAAGACGCTCGTGAGTTTATATCCTGTTATCTGCACCTCAAAGGGCCCTCTCCGGATGGCCACATCATGGAAATAGATTCATCATGTTCAAGGAGACAATTACAGGTAGGTAGCCGTGTTGATCTGCCATAGTCGAAACAAAATAAAAAAAATCCTTCCAGTAGCACCTTAGAGACCAAACACCTTAGAGAACAAACCCAGGTGGCGCTGTGGGTTAAACCACAGAGCCTTGGGCTTGCTGATCACAAGGTCGGCGGTTCGAATCCCTGCTACGGGGTGAGCTCCCGTTGCTCAGACCCAGCTCCTGCCCACCTAGCAGTTCGAAAGCACGTCAAAGTGCAAGTAGATAAATAGGAACCGCTCCGGCGGGAAGGTAAACAGCGTTTCTGTGCGCTGCTCTGGTTCACCAGAAGCGGCTTTGTCATGCTGGCCACATGACCTGGAAGCTGTACGCTGGCTCTCGGCCAATAAAGCGAGATGAGCGCCGCAACCCCAGAGTCGGACATGACTGGACCTAATGGTCAGGGGTCCCTTTACCTTGACCTAAGGTGCTATTGGAAGGAATTTTTTTTATTTTGTTTTGATACAGGAAAAGGAAATAGAAAGAGATTCATTCATCAAGCCCTACAGCTCTACAACAAAATGACTTCAAAGTATGCAAATAGTATCTCAAGGAAGCAGCCCTACCATTGGTTGAGCAAAGGCGAAGCACATGTTCTGCCCTTAAACGTATTTTATTTGATTGCATTTAAAATTTACCTCTCATAAGTTATCAGACATAAAAAGTTGGGTTAAGTAAGTATGGTAAGCACTTTCAGATCATTTTACACTACCTTCTTACAGATCAAAAAGCAAAAGCATTGGTCCAGATGTCCCTTCCAACTCCACAAGTCTATGATGAAGGTATTCCACTGTCGCCATGCTTGAAGGCAAAAAGAAGGAAGAATTATCCTTCAGAAAAGAGGCACCAACTTCCATGTCTTTCTGGACAAAACGGAGAGTGTGGCAATTCAAGCACAGGAAGGCTTTGCGATAGCCCTTAAGTCTAAGTCCTTAAAGTACCCCAATTTCCCAGCTTTTTGCTAATTCTCAGTTGTAGGTGGTTGCAAATGAATGGTTGTCTAAAGGGTTTGAACTTAATGCTTTTCCATCTGAATGATTTTTACAGTCTCCTTTTGTTGGCAGAAGACAGCAGGAAGAGGCCAATGTGAATCTATGGAAGAGAGAAATAAGTGCTATGCTGTTAAACTACATTCAGATGTCTGGCATCTTAAAATGCAAGGCTGCGCCATGACCCCTTCGCACATTGGTGCTACCTGACACCAGCTTCTTTAGTTGGGAGATATAAACAGTGTTTTCATGTTCCCTGTTTCGAGAAACGAGATCAATAAGCATACAGCTGAGACATACTCTCAAGCAAAGTGTTGGTTGAAGGGGGGGTGGGGGGGGGGAGACATAAAAGGAGAATTTCTGGATGCCAAGATCCAAGTTTGGGCCAAGTACTTTTTGGTGAGAGAATCCCAGCGGAGATTTAAAATCACAAAATATGCAGCAGTAAAGCATCGGAATATAGGCTGTTAGACCTTTAAAATATTCCCTTCTAAGTTCCTTCCAAAGTTTCCCTTTGAATGAAACTCCACATTTTGTAAGTTTATAAAATGGTTTACTTACAAACTCTTCAAAGGTCAGATTAATGTTCTTCATAATAGGTTGCACAGGCAATGAAACTTAGCTGTTACAAAGTGAGGAAAGTCCCTAAATTATTAGTACAGGAATTAAAGAATGGCTTGTTAGAGCCATGTGGCTTAAGCTGCAACAACCAGCTCAGAAGAACCTCCTCGCATACTTTGTGATATTAACCCCTTCGTGCCTTAATTAGACTTAAGCTTGTTGGCTATATGAGACTATATTGTTGGCTATATGAGACACAAAGGATGGTGCAGATAGACTGGTGATGGGCAACCTGTGGAGGTTGATGGACTATGGCTCCTATCAGTCCTGACTACTGGTTATGGTGGTTGGGGCTGATGGGAGTTAAAAGTCCAACAATATCTGGAGAGAACATCATTTTCCTGATGTAGATAGATCAGTGGTGGGGAACTTGTGGCTATCCAGATGTTGTTGGCTATCCAACTCTCATCAGCTCCAGCTACTATGGACAATAAGAGTTGTGCTCCAGCAACATCTGGAAGGCCACAGATGCCACACTGGTGGTGTAGAATCTGTAGATAGCATTGACCCTGCTCTTGTCCTTTTAACAATGGCCTGATGTGCAGAAATTTTCCATCTCCTTTATGTTATGTTAGGAAAAGTTTCATCTGCAAGTCTCTAAGACACAAGTGGAAATGCATAAAATCCCAGAAGATAAAAAAGCCTCACTCAACTACCTGATTACAAGGATGGAAGTAGAAACAGCAATCGATCAAATGCAGATAGGCAAGGCCCCAGGACCTGATGGACTAACTGCAAAGTATTACAGGACTTTAAAAGACTGGTTGATCCAACCATTGATGGAGGTTTGCAATGACATTCTGAGGGGAAGCAGGGCACCTGAATCTTGGAAGGAAGCTTACATTACCCTGATACCAAAACCAAATTCTGATAAATCTCAAATGAAAAATTACAGACCAATCTCCTTACTCAATGTGGATTACAAAATACATGCTAACATAATGGCCACCAGACTTAAGAGAGTGTTGAATGAGGTTATCCACAGAGATCAAGCCGGGTACCCCGGTGGAACCCAGGTAGTGCTTGGGAAAGCAATCCTAGATCTGGAATAGGGATATTCATGAGCTGAGCAACATGAAGCTGGCACAATAGCTGAACATGTCCCCTGCAAAAAAGCAACTCAACACTTCAATGAAATTTTCACCCTAGTTCTTTTATTGAACACCAACACAATTTTAGCTTTGTGTGTCACCTTGAGCTAAAACTCAAATTGTAAAATACAAACAAGCACAGAGAGGTGTTCTGTCACCACTGGATCTCATCCCTATTTTTGGCATGTGGGGGGAGGGGAAGAGAATTGATCGAGATTGCAAGGGTGGGTGGGGAGTGCCCATGTGGCCAAAGGCCCACCTCCCTTTGCAAGAGGGAACTGTAAATCTGTGCAGGAAAATTTGTCTGAACTTTAAAGTTGCTTCATGACCTGCAAAAATCCTCCTTCCCCAGGCACCGTCTGACCCAGCCAATCCGGGAGACCCTTTTAAGTCTCTCTGTGAGCTTGCGGGCTGCTGTGTGCTGCCTTTGACCAGCGGGGGTTATTATTCATCCACTTAGCCCAGCTCTTGTGCTGTATGTTTTAACATGCTAGGGAAGTTAAGCCAGCCAGAGCACCAACATCTGCTGCCAGCTGATATGATACATCTCTTGATGACTGTCAGAGCTGCTGCTGCTGCTGCCGGCGTCACTATCCAGGGAATAAATTTTATGGTGGCATATTATGGACTCAGGGAGTCAATTTTGCATGCCGTTTAGGGCGGCAGAACTGGATTCGAGGAGCTCTGGCTCGCGAGGCACAATTCGGTGGAAAGTTCTTTTGGACAACCGACCCATACCATGACCTTTGTGCAGTCCCCATTCATATAAAGGGGGCAGGAGAATTTCTCTCTGTCATGTCCCATGAAAGCGAAGTAAAACATCCCCACCATCTTTATATATGGTGGGTTTTCATGTTGTTAGAATCATAGAATCATAGAGTTGGAAGAGACCACAAGGGCCATCCAGTCCAACCCCCTGCCAACCCCCTTGTTGTTGTTTAGTCGTTTAGTCATGTCCGACTCTTCATGACCCCATGAACCAGAGCACGCCAGGCACTCCTGTCTTCCACTGCCTCCCGCAGTTTGGTCAGACTCATGTTGGTAGCTTCGAGAACACTATCCATCCCACCATTTCGTCCCCTTCTCCTTGTGCCCTCCATCTTTCCCAACATCAGGGTCTTTTCCAGGGAGTCTTCTCTTCTCATGAGGTGGCCAAAGTCTTGGAGCCTCAGCTTCAGGATCTGTCCTTCCAGTGAGCACTCAGGGCTGATTTCCTTCAGAATGGATAGGTTTGATCTTCTTGCAGTCCATGGGACTCTCAAGAGTCTCCTCCAGCACCATAATTCAAAAGCATCAATTCTTCGGCGATCAGCCTTCTTTATGGTCCAGCTCTCACTTCCGTACATCACTACTGGGAAAACCGGGGTTTTCATAGGATCATGGAATTTAAGAGGTGGAAGGGCCTTGGTGCATGAAGTCCTTGAGGCTGCAATACTGAACATACCGGTACTTATTACAGATAACATATCATACAACTCAGAGGGACTCCTGGATAGACGTGCCCAGGATTGTGCCATCAGTAATAATAATAATAATAATAATAATAATAATAATAATAATAATAATAATAATTTATTTATTATTTATAGCTCACCCATCTGGCTGGGTCTCCCCAGCCACTCTGGGCGGCTTCCAACAGAACATTAAAATACAATAATCTATTAAACATTAAAGGCCTCCCTAAACAGGGCTGCCATCAGATGTCTTCTAAAAGTCTGGTAGTTGTTGTTCTCTTTGACATCTGAAGGGAGGGTGTTCCACAGGGCGGGTGCCACTACCGAGAAGGCCCTTAGTAGCCTTAGACAAACAATTCTGTCTCTTCCTCGACGTCAGTCCCTCATTTGCTGATGGACGTTTTGCTGGGAAGAATGTGCCATTGCAGTGACCAACAAAATGAAAACCATTGCGATCCTTGGAATGCTTGGATTTACTTCCATTCAAGAAAAAAGATATTCTTAACAAAAGCTGGTACAGTAAAAAGTTACCCTTCATGCTTTGTTTCTTATTCGGAGGCGGGGGGGGGGGGAGGATGACGGACACAATGATAGGTCACAATGATACGTAACTTCTGCACTGAGGCAGAAGCTGGTAACTACTGAAATTGCTAGAGATGGCCCCCTGATGAGAAATCAGCAAGAAGAGTGGATGGCTACAAGGCTCTTCTCCTCAAAGAATGCTTTTAACGTTGCTTCTTAATTTCTTTGAAATGATATCAAAGCAGCAAAGGCAGGCAATTCGTTCTCAGCAAACGTTATCTGGCTATTCTCTAAAAGCAATGATTTAGAAACTGCACTAGGTGGCTGCTGGGTCAGACCGCTGCTGTGAGAAGTTAAAAACAAACAAACGCTGACCTCTGAGCCACAGAATAAAAAAGTCTACTTGCTTCCAGAGATTGGCAGCATCTCTAGGGCCTGATTCTCACCAGCAGCAGATGAGGTGGTAAAACCAGTGCTTTTTCCTGGGGTTACTCAAGTATACACAGTACTGACACCTCCCCCCATGTTAAAAGTGTGGCACTTACTGTAACAATTTCATGGTGAGTACTGGCACCATTTTTCTTTTTTAAAAAAGCACTGGGTAAAACTATGCCTTGCAAGGGCAGCCCGTCCCATTCCACCACCTGAGGCAAAATGGTAAGGTGCCACCCCCAGCTCCACCCACCCACCTGCCAAAGCGTCACTTATCTCACCAGAGAAATGAGGAGAAGCAGCACAGCGGCAAGATCTCACATGAAGCCCCACAAACTTGACATGAGTCAACAGTGTGATGCAGCAGCTAAAAAAGCCAATGCAATTCTGGGCTGCATCAATAGGAGTATAGCATCTAGATCAAGGGAAGTAATAGTACCACTGTATTCCGCTCTGGTCAGACCTCACCTGGAATACTGTGTCCAGTTCTGGGCACCACAGTTCAAGAAGGATATTGACAAGCTGGAACGTGTCCAGAGGAGGGCAACCCAAATGGTCAAAGGCCTGGAAACGATGCCTTATGAGGAACGGCTTAGGGAGCTGGGTATGTTTAGCCTGGAGAAGAGAAGGTTAAGGGGTGATATGATAGCCATGTTCAAATATATAAAAGGATGTCATATAGAGGAGGGAGAAAGGTTGTTTTCTGCTGCTCCAGAGAAGTGGACACGGAGCAATGGATTCAAACTACAAGAAAGAAGATTCCACCTAAACATTAGAAAGAACTTCCTGACAGTAAGAGCTGTTTGACAGTGGAATTTGCTGCCAAGGAGTGTGGTGGAGTCTCCTTCTTTGGAGGTCTTTAAGCAGAGGCTTGACAGCCACCTGTCAGGAATGCTTTGATGGTGTTTCCTGCTTGGCAGGGGGTTGGACTGGATGGCCCTTGTGGTCTCTTCCAACTCGATGATTCTATGATTCTATGATTCTAAGATCTCACGAGATTTCGAGGGACTCTCACGGGAGCTCACCTGAAGCCACTGCCGCCATGTCTCGTTTCTTCGGCAGGTGAGGTGCCCTCAGGGATTCCGCTGCCCACTGGAGCTGCTTCAGTCTGCCTCATGGGAGGGCTGGCCCCGGACTCTGCAACTTCTCCATGACCGTCTAGCTTTTGATGCACCAAGATGTTCTCTTTCTTTCTGAATGGGGAAGGTAACAGGTAGCTCCTCATATGCACCCCTACTGTCTGAAGTGGTACAGACCACAGAGCAAGACTGCCACCTCATCCAGGAAGTATTTTTTAAGGGAGAGGGGAGGGTTCAAGGCAGTCAAAACAGGATGTTACCTAGTTTTAAGCATAGCTGTCAACTTTCGGATTTGAAAATAAGGGATTTTCCCAAACTTTCAGATTTGAAAATAAGGGATGCCAAGAGGGCGGTGCAATGGCACCAAGTAGCCTTGCCACCCTGCGCTCCAGAGGCTGCGTGCGAACGGGAGAGCGAAAGAGCGAGCGCATAGACGGCAGGCAGGCTGTCTGTCTGGTTGGGCGTGAGGGTCTGGCTGCACAAGGCATGCAAGCTCCACCCCCAGTCAGTCTCAGACTCCTTATTGGCAGCCGAGCAACACAGCTGAGGAGCCTCCCTGGCCGGCAGGGAGAGAGAGGAGCTGCTTCCTTTGAAATCCGGGAAATTGAAGGGATATCAACAATCTGGGATAGCAGCGGGAAACGGCATTGGAATAAGGGAGTTTCCTGCAAAAAAAGGGAGGGTTGACAGCTGTGCTTTTAAGGCATATTTTAACATCAGCTAGTTTAATGGATAAATGTAAAAGTTATATGCCTTTTCCCCCTGACATGGTATTGAAGGTAACCCAAGCAACATCTTCCTTTCCTCTTGAATTATATATAGCTGTTAATGCAAAATCAGTTCATGCTGCAAACATGTTTTAATTACATATTTTATGTGCAATATATGTGCTTGCCGACAGTTTACAAAACACAAATTTACAAAACACATGGCGTTGTATATGTTTGCTTAGAAATAAGCCTCCCCGAGCTCAGCACAATGAGGTTCAGGGGCTTAGGAAAAGAGCTGTGCATTGCGCTGATAGAACAAAAAGGGGACATTTCGCCCTTCACTGTAACAGAAAGTTTCTACAAATTTCTGAGATGCAGGTGACGCTTTTCTTGGGATGGGAAGTTTCAGTAGGCCTGCTCTGAGTAGGACTTAGAGAGCCAGTGTGGTGTAGTGGTTAAGAGTGGTAGACTCGTAATCTGGTGAACCGGGTTCGCGTCTCCGCTCCTCCACATCCAGATGCTGGGTGACCTTGGGCTAGTCACACTTCTCTGAAGTCTCTCAGCCCCACTCACCTCCCAGAGTGTTTGTTGTGGGGGAGGAAGGGAAAGGAGAATGTGAGCCGCTTTGAGACTCCTTCGGGTAGTGATAAAGCGGGATATCAAATCCAAACTCTTCTTCTTCTTCTTAGATGCCACGCAAAGTAGTGGCAAAGCTTCTCTGAGAAATCCCCACGTGCCACCCAGGCTGCTTGTTAAGGCCACAGGAGCTGGGCCACTGCCAAAGAGCTGGCAACCCAACGCACAGGGGCACCATAACCATTTATCCGTCCACGTTTCCATCCCACTACAGGTGGACAGGAATCAAAAGCAACTTTGGAGGGAAGGGACTGGCTGATTAGCTGAGCCGCGTGCTTGACAGGCTGCGGAGTGAGAGGGGGGAGAGGCTGGGAAGGCGGATTAGCCACCCCTCTCTCCCAGGAGGGGGTCTTGACAGCGCTGTCAATAGAAGAAACCTGCCAGCTGACAGCTTGCAAGAGCGCTTGAGGAGTTTCTGCTATTTCTTCACCTCCCCATCTCTTTTGCGGCTCTTGTTGTAGGTCTCAGAACCTGACTGGAATGTTAAGAAGTGCTTGTTACAAAGCTCCAGTGCTCCTATTTATACAGGCAGAGAACTCTTGCTTCAGCTCTCCGCCCTGCCTCTCTGTTGGCAGCTCAGCTGCCCCAACGTTCAAGGGAGGAGTAGCTGCTTACCAAAGCAGGCTGATGGCCGCATGATGAAGAAACATGCTTGACTCAAGAGTAAGCGTGTTCTCCTTCATGGAGAGCACGTGCTGCGGTGGGGGCCAGCAAATCACCCCTCTGGTGCTGGGCGGGATCGGATAGATGGCCACAGCTCCAATTGGGTCCTGGGTTGTTGTTGGGGAGATTTAGTTGTTGCAGTTTGTGATGGACAGCCCAGCGGGTATATAACCCTTGGCACGCCCTGTGATGTTCCTCTTTGCTGCGTGCAACGGATCTCCCGCCCTTCCTCTCCCTTTTATTAGGCCTCTGTGTTTGACCTTGCTATGCCTGTCATGGGGTCGTCTGCCTTTGGGGCAGGGGCCTGGTAGGAATTTTTCCAGTTGGCTGATTGGCTGGTGCCATCTGGTTTTCACCTACTGCGTAGCAATTAGTCACAACTTGTAAGGTTGGCGGTTAGGCATTGGTTATTGTGTTCGTTGGTGGAGGGGTAAAGATTGGCTGTGTCTGACCACATATGGATCATGTCCCCGTTGTTTGCTCCACACCTCCAACATATATTTGCCATGCTTTTATCCAAACTCTCAAAAATGTATAAAAGCATGGCAAATATATGTTGGAGGTGTGGAGCAAACAACGGGGACATGATCCATATGTGGTGGAGGTGCCAAAAAATCAAGGTGTTCTGGGAAAAAATATACCAGGAACTGAAAAAGATGATGGGAATATCCTTTACTAAAAGACCAGAGACCTTTTTACTTAGCATGGTAGATAAAGAGATTCCAAAAAAATTTAGAGAGTTGTTTCTATATGCAATTGCTGCGGCCCGAATGCTGATAGCAAAAGGTTGGAAGGAGGCAGATCCACCAGAAATCTCAGCGTGGCAATGTAAAATACAGGAATTCGCTGAGATGGCGCTATTAACAAATGATCTCAGAGAAAACTCCAGGCAGAAATTTGTAGAAAAATGGGATATATACACGAAGTATGTACAAAAATATAATAAAACCTTTTCCTCCATGCCAGCATTTGAGTGTCAATAAATAATATTGAGTTGGGGAACGATGGATGTATAACTTAGTAAGAATGTATTAGAAAAAGTATACATGAAGGTATATTGGTTGGATTACATTCAGTATAAAGATGTGTAGATGCAAAGGGATTGGACAGGAAGTCGGTAAATTGTTATGTGTGTATGTGGTTTTCTTTTTTTCTTTCTTTTTTCTTTTTGGGAGGGGACAGGGGATGGGTGATGACAGCAAAATAAATAAGACGCAGAATAAATTTTGTTAAATGAAAATTTTATTTGGTAAATTTACATATGAAAAGTTGTATTAGGATAACTTTGTTAAGCAGAAGAAAAGGCCTGAGGAAAGATATAGTAAGAGTCAAGTGGAATTAAGAAACTAGAGGAAAACAAGAAATATCTGTCATGGAAATGTTGCTGTCTCCTTTTTCTGAATGTCAAATTTGTTGTATTTTTTTTCCTTTATAAAATCAATAAAAATTATTTAAAAAGAAAAGAAAAGAAAAGAAAACACTCTGACCTCAAAGAATCTCCTGTCATCAATTTTTGTGACAATAGGCCAAGGAAATTCAGCACTGTTCATGTTATAATTCATTTGTGCCCAGGTTAATTATTCATTCTTATTTCTGCTACCTTGTCTTACTTCTATACTGTTACTTCTATACTGTTTTGCAATGGTCTTGGGACTAGAAACAAATAAAGGAATTGGAATCGCTTGGCAACCAGCCCCTGCTTGCCAGCCCCTGATTATTGCGGCAACTTCCTTCATCAAAATCGTGTAATTTGTGTTTTGTTTTCCTGTTGAAGACTGTTTAATGGCAAGAGACGCATGGAGGATCGTGATGCATTAGCATTTCCCTCTTCCTGCTCTTAATAGCATTATGTTGTCTCCAGCGGAGCCATTCCTTAACCTCTGGCTGGCCTACATTTGTTCTATTTTCCGCCACCCTCCAAGTCATGAGAAATTCTTTCGCCCGGTCTCTTGGATTCTTGCTCCCGGTTGGAGAGTGCCGGTGGCATTTTTAGTATGAAGTAAATTTGTGCACTCTGGCTTAGAGGCAGCCCCCCTCACCCAGATTTTCACAAATCCTCAACACGGCTCTGCAATGGGACTGAGATAAAGCACACCTTCAGCTGTATGAGGTAACTGTTGTTGGACTGTACCAGTGGGCAAGAGGTGAGAGGGGTGTCTAATGCCTGGTTGCTGGTTGCTGCTTTATTTCACCTACTGCCCCTGCTGCATGTAGGCTTCACAACAGACCAGCGGAGGGAAATCACTATTTTAGCTAGCATGTGTGTGTCATAGAGTAAAAACCAGCCAGGAGCATGCTCATATACAGGGGCGGAGGAAGGGGTGTGCAGTGAGTGCAGGCCGCCCCGGGTGTCACCACTGTGTGTGTGTGTGACAAAATGCCATGCGGCACTCACTGCAGGGCCTTCAGTGCTCCTGAGTCACACGTCTCTTCTGGGAGAGACGCAGTGGCTTGAGTGCACGCAGGCTCCGCGCTGCCCAAATGGTCCACCGGCTGCCTCCCGCCCAGCTGTAGGGCGGCTGAGGAGGCAGGCAGAGTCTGGAGGCTCCGTAGTGCACCGTACCCCATGGGCGGCTCGCCCCAACCCTGGGTGTGCCACCCCAGGCACCTGAGCGGCTTCCTTCATATAGTGCACATCCTTGAACCTTGTAGCTCAGGTACCAGATCACTGTGTTCACTACCATTGTACATGCAGTTCCCTACACAGCTTTCACTGTGTCAAGGAAGGCAGGGTATCCAGTCTAGAAACATACTAGCAGCATGGATCGGTTTCACACTCACTTTTCCCCAGGATGCACTCCCAGCCCAACCCGGATACCAGAATTCCTGGAATCAAACATGGACAAGACTTCTGGTCTGGAAGCAAGAAGCCTAGGCTGAGAACCAGGCTGCACACCATGCAACAATGTTGCGTCCTTTGCCAGCACCTGGGGCACATGCAAACACACATATGCAAATATACATATGCCCACCGAGAGGGACCAGGGGCAGAGCATGGAGGGTGAACGAAACCTGCCACACCAACCCAGCCCTCGCCACAATAAATAAATGTATCAAGGTCTGTGCCCATCACAGCAGCATTAAAAACACAAGGTATCTACTGGCGCAAGTCTTCCTTGTGTCAGATTCCCAGCATGCTACGTTCCTAACTAGTTACTGCTGTTGATGTTATTGGCATGTGGGTAACTGGCATGTGGGTAACTGTGGTAAGCAAGTTGCGTTGTGCCCTATCCCACGTTTGTGCAGGGGAAACATATCATACTGTTATGTATGTATTGACGGGATCAGCCGAGTAGACAAAATGTGTTCAAGGTCTCCAAGAATTCTAAGGATGGTAGTGAGGCAGGACTTGCTTTTGCAAAAGCCAATGGGGTTTACATAGATCATGTGCCAACATGGAACATCGCCTCCTGTGCTATGTTACACATAGGGCAGAGAATCATAGGCCTGTTCACTGCCTTGCAAAAATGATCAACACCATTTCAGTGAATGGATGAACAGTGCCTGTAGCTTCTCTCCAATGGGCAGACCAACCTGGCTGTTGATGCAGAACACACCTGGCATTTAGATATGTGGTCTTTGCCACTAGCGGGATATTTTTAGACTATGCACCAAGCCCTTTGCTAAGTAATTATTCTGTTGAGCATTGTCAGCCAAAGTTGCTTTCTCCCCAGTGTAAGAGCAGCTTTATGGAAAGATGAACTCTAATCTCTGTGTTTTCCTCTGTGGCAGTGAGCTTGAACTAACCACTTCAGTACAAATTCCCCAGGTTGTTATTTCATATTATGTTAATGCAGGTTCTTACAATATTGACTGCAAAGAGCTTCACAAAAGCCTGCACACCAATGAGAAATTCTTCTCAGGGTGAATGAGAGGCGCTCAGATCTATTTGATCTGGAACAGATTCCTCTGTTCCAGGAGTGACCCTGGCTTAATCAGTCTTCAGTTCAGCTAGGCCCTGTGGATGTTCACTGACAATAAGACTGGCTTCTCTGCTATGCTTAAAGCTTTAGATTGTGTCTGTGGAAAGCAAGGGGAAGCCTGGCAGCTGTTCGCTTTTAATTTTAAAAAGACAGACGAGTTCAAGCAGCAGTGGGAAAGGGAGGCTGTCAGTCAGCAGTTTTGCATGTTTAGATAAATAATAATAATAATAATAATAATAATAATAATAATAATAATAAATTTTATTCATACCCCGCCCTTCCCAGCCGAAACTGGGCTCAGGGCGGCTAACATCAATAAAATTACAATAAAGTATAAAAGAAAGAAAAAACGTTAATTAAAATACAGATTAAAATACAGTTTAAAATTTAAAAAGCTGCTTCATTTATAATCAAAACCATAAGGGGAGGAAACATCAGACTGAGTCCAACCCAAAGGCCAGGCGGAACAGCTCCGTCTTGCAGGCCCTGCGGAAAGATGTCAAATCCCGCAGGGCCCTGGTCTCTTGTGACAGAGCGTTCCACCAAGTTGGGGCCAGTACTGAAAAGGCCCTGGCCCTAGTTGACACCAGTCTAACAACCTTGTGGCTCGGGACCTCCAAAATGTTGTTATATGTGGACCTTAAGGTCCTCTGTGGGGCATACCAGGAGAGGCGGTCCTGTAGGTACGAGGGTCCTAAGCCGCATAGGGCTTTAAAGGTCAAAACCAGCACCTTAAACCTGATCCTGTACTCCACTGGGAGCCAGGGCAGCTGGTAAAGCACTGGATGAATGTGGTCCCGCGGCAATATGTTTAGATATCACACATACATGCTCCTCACACTAAGCCACTACAATATCTGTGCTGCTGTTTCACTCACTAATAGAGGATGGATTGTTAATGATCAGGGGCATAGGAAGTGGGGGGCAGGGGGGGCGATCCGACCCAGGTTTCAGCATGGAGGGGGTGACAAATTATCAAGGAACAATTACTGCCCTACTAGGGTGGTTCATAAAAAACTTTTTTTAAAAAAATGCCTGCTCCAAAGGTCTTATCTTACTACACTAGGGATTATATAGCTATATATGAAATTTCATGCATATCAGTTAATATCTTGACCCTCCTCCACGAAAATAGCTGTTTACTTGGCCGTTTTCCTGTGTCGTGAAGGCTGAAATTTCAATTCAGTGGAGCACTTACTGTTCCCAATCCTAACCCTGCGGAAAGCCATCTAATTAGACTTTAATTTGATTTTGACATGTTTTTAGGAGGTAATTTAATTATTGTTTGATTTTATATCAATGTTATGTATCTGATGTTAGCAGCCCTGAGCCCGACTTCGGCCGGGGAGGGCGGGATATAAATAAAAGTTTATTTTTACTTATTATTATTCCTTTGTAAGAAAATATGAAATAACGTAAAACCATTTTTGCAGCCCCAAAAAATAAAATTAAAAAATCAATGTGTGTGGGGGGGGGTGACAAGAAATATTTCGCACCGGGTACCACCTGAACCTTCCTACGCCTCTGTTAATGATCAATTCATAGCACTGTTGACTGCAATGCATTGCAGAGAACCTATTGTAGTGATTCGAGGAGACTTTGACTTCTGGGTGCAATTCGAAGTGGTTTATTTTTAGAAAAAGAAAATAAATAACCACACAAACCGTCATATTCTGCACGGTGGAGAAAAGGGACTATTATTACCCAGATAGTCCTGATACATCCCACACTTGCACAATGTTTTAAAGAGATTCGCACAACTGCAAGTGATGCATTTACCACCATGAGTTGTTTGACCCACAGTTTCCTAAAAGGTGAAGAGTGGCAGGGCTTATTGGGACATTTCCTTGCTCAGGCAAGCCTGCCAAGCTCTTTCCCAGATGGCCTCTAGAATTATAACAGCATGTTTTCATTTTGTTAGGCATTTGTGCTATTGTCATTACATTTTATTTCTTATTTGGTTATTTTGCTTATTGTTATTTCATGTTTTTGAACATTAGCAGGTTTTATGGCCATACAAGCTGCCTTGTGGGGAGGGGTTTTTCTTGAGTCTGAAAGGCAGGATGGAAAATTAATTGATGTGGTAGCATGCAAGCCTCCGTCCCTATTAAGAGAACTCCTGGTGTATGTTGGGCACATGCCAAAACAGGCAACGGCTGCATAGGCAGGTTGTTATGCGGCAAGTGGGAAAATATGTTGTCCAGGGTCACAAACCGTACTTCCATAACTCTAAGGGAGGTTTGGGCAGGTGTGTATGTATCTATACACAATATATACCGCCATGTGAAACCTATGGGAGTTTAAAATGCAACTTTTGAGATGGCACAGAAGAGCGGGGGTGGGGGGGTGAGTTGCAGTTCCAAGAACAGAGCAGTGTCGAAAACCCCACTGAACACATCTAAAGCCACTCTTTGGGTCCTGACTATGAATGTGTTCTGGCAGTGGCAGATCTTGGGGTCTCAAATTTCAGCGGTGCCCCGTGGGATGCCAAAATTCAGCACCCCTGTGTCTCTCTCGCTCCATTGTAAATCATAGTTGTGGCACCCCCAGTGCCCTCCCCCCAAGGCTCTGCACCCAAGGCGAGTGGGGTGAACCCTTGCATGAGGTCTTTGGTGTCGGTTGGCATGTGTTATTTGCCTATGGGTGCAAAGCCTGCTCGGGGTCTCCGTGGAGGCTCAGCGGTTGTACAGAGTGGGTTGAGCTCTCCATTCTCATTGGCAGGGCCGGCCCAACCATGAGGCAGAGTGCAGCAGCTGCCTCAGGTGGCAGAATCCCACAGTGCCGCAGATAGAAGGAGGTCCCCGCTATCTTCGGACGTGCCATCTCTCACAGATAGAAGGAGGTCCCCGCCATTTTCAGACACACGTTCTGCAGCTCCTCTCATCGAGCTGCTGGTGTGGCGGTTTGCTGGAGAAGTAAGGAGGGGTGCAGGCTCCATTCCCCCTCCATACCCCGGGGTGGGTGTCCCTGGGGCGAAGCAAGCGGTGGCTGCGGCGTGGGGAGTCTGGCGCAGATAGAAGCACGGAGGGCTCCTGCAATGCGGAGCGAGGTTGAGCTCTCCATTCTCATTGGCAGGGCCGGCCCAACCATGAGGCAGAGTGCAGCAGCTGCCTCAGGTGGCAGAATCCCATAGTGGCGCACCTGAGGGCACCCTGCCCACCCCACCGGGGTTGTGCAGCTGTGGCTTCTGGCGAGATCTCATGAAACTCTTGTGAGAAGTCATGGAACTCTTGTAAGATCTCCCAGGAGCTGCTGCTGTGTGACCTCAGTAAGCAAGGCGGGTGGTGTGGGGGAGGGGTGGCACCTTCCTGTTTTGCCTCAGACAGCAAAATGGGACAGGCTTCCCCCATAGCTGTCAACTTTTGGATTTGAAAATAAGGGATCAGCAGCCTCACCTGTCCCGGGGACAGTCTACGGTTCTCGGGGACAGTGCACGCCGCGGTAATCCCCCCAGGCTACAAATTAATTTACACCAGGCTACACACCATCATCTTTCCCCACCTCAGGGTCTCTTTTCTAGGGAGTCTTCTCTTCTCATGCGATGCTTCAGGATCTGTCCTTCCGGTGATCTTCTTGCAGTCCACGGGACTCCAGCACCACAATTCAAAAGCGTCAATTCTTCATGGGGGGGATTGATCAGGTTCACTCTTTTGGCTCTCTGGCATCCATTAATGACTTATTATACAAACGTGTTGCAGACTTTGCATCCTTTAACACTCTTTTGGAAGGAGTGTATTTGTGGGCTGGGCCAGAGTGGTTGATTTTACATGCAAGCAAAGCACAAACAGTGCTGTTGTCTAATGACATCCTATTCTCTGTAACTATTGGTGAGCAACGCAGCCGAGCAACGCAGCTGAGGAGCCTCCCTGGCCGGCAGGGAGGGAGAGGAGCTGCTTCCTTTGAAATCCAGGAAATTTATGGGATATCTAACAATCCGGGATCGCAGTGGGAAACCGCACTGGAATAAGGGAATTTCCTGCCAAAAAAGCGAAGGTTGACAGCTATGGCTTCCCCATCTCCATGGTCGCCCCTCCCTCCCTCTTTTAGCAGCTTCTTCAAACCCAGCCTAGCTACAACTGCATTTGAAAGCTTTGCGCTCTAAGGCTTACAGGGAGACTTGTTGAGGCAACTTCCTGGAATAGATGAACTTGCACGTTTCCTGAATGGGCATTCAAACTTTTAGATTGGACTCTCTCTCCCTGCCCATCCGTGCTGATAACACGTTTCTTATTAAGCCCTGCAGTGGGCACAATGTATTCTCTGCAAAATACACGGAAAGGGCAGCCCATTGATCGGGATAATTTTGGTTGCTGCATGAAGGCAGACTCAATAGCAATGGCAGCGACCTCAGGCTACAGGGCCATTCATTATGTGCAGGGTTGAAATGGCTCCCTTTTTATAGCCGCAGGGGGAAATTTCCCTGTGATGAATCACAATGTACTTAGGTAGCTTCTCCAAGAGGAAAATCAAGTTGCTGCTACCAGGTATAGAAGAAAGGGATTCAGATAAAAATAGGAACTCATCCCAACCTTATCATTTGTTTTGCACTGCCTGATGTGAAGGGGGAGCGACAGGAGGTGAATAACAGTCTTCTGACTCAGGGTGCAACATCCCCATTGAGCCTTTGTGATTTGTGTGTGCAATTCGATTTAAGTGGTAAAAAGAAGTGAGATGGAAAACAAACTTCCACTATATTTGATACAGGCCCTGTCTCTGATAATACCTGATCGTTAACTGTAATCAGTCTGAATTTAGAGACACACCCTGATAGGCTGCTGAGTCTGGGAGACAGGAATTGCAAGAGGAGCCCTGTTCAGAGACAAAACGTTTCCTAAGCCAATGCAATGGTGGATCCTCTAGTGCAGGCAGGGGCCAAAAATGGTACTCCATGAAATGTGGCTTCCTTTTTTGGAGTGGCTAAAGGGAACTGTTTCCCATTAGAGGGCAACCAGTCTCCCACATCACAATCCAGGCATGCTTCGTTGAATATTTGAGGCAGAATATGGATGTTGGCGCACTGCGGATGGGTGTCATTGGCAATCCAATGTGCCTTGCTCTTCGTGTTCTGCAATGGCTTGTCATTCATACTGACCAGGGCTGTGTTGGAAAAAAGCTCTGGGGAGACGGTGAACTCCCCAAGACTTCGGAGCGTCCTCCCGGTGGCCCTCTCTGGCTGGCATGTCCCTTCAGTCCAGAGAGCCAGTAATCTGCGACCCTTTCCTTATGAAAAGAGCACACAGGTCTTCTAGCACCACGCAGCAAGAAGAAGGACTCATCTGTAGCTCTAAACTACTTTATTTACAGTCTATATACAGAGACTTCATAATCACGTCTGTGTTCTCCAAACAAGAGTACAAACTACGACACGGCAGAAGTGAAACTAAATCATACAATAAACACTCTTTTTTTTAATATTATTTTTATTAATTTTATACATTTAAACATAAACATACACACACAAAACTCACACGTACACAATACAACAAACAATACTACACTTATATAATCTTTCTTATTCTAACTTCCTTAACATTATAAATTTGACTTCCTCCTGTCAATCCCTCTGTGTTTCTTTTTCTCGTTATCACAATTGGCAATTTCCTTTAATTTATTTTTACTTTTTATCATATAAAATTCTATACTCACCCTACTTGCCTTAATCCAAATCTCTATTTCTTACTTTATTAATTCTCGAGTAAGTTTCCATATCTCATATTTATCTTAAGCAATCTATTCTTCTTATAATTCTTAAATTTATTCTATGTCATAATCCACATCTATACTATATCATACTTCTACTTTTAATCTGCAAAATGCTATATCTTTGGCATTATATCATTTTAAACCTTATAATATTTCTTAAGATAGTCTTTAAATTTTTTCCATTCTTCTTCCACTGCATCATCCCTCTGGTCGCGGAGTCTCCCGGTCAGTTCAGCGAGTTCCATATAGTCCATCAATTGTATCTGCCATTCTTCTAATGTTGGTAGGTCCTTTGTCTTCCAAGATTTTGCAATCAGCATACAATAAACACTCTTAGGTGGAAGAGATAAGAGACAGACTTCCGTTCCAACACTCTCTCAGACACTCATGTGATTTACACTAAACATAATATCACAACAGTCCTGCTTAAGCAGCAGAGGATATATAAAAATCCCAACAGGCTGGTCCTACCATTAGGCACCAGGGAGGCAGCCACCTCAGGTGGTAGATGATGGGGAGTGGAACAGAGTTGTCTGTGCCATGCAGCCCACCCTCCATCCCCTGAGCTAGCCTGCTTGCCTTCAGATGCCATGGAAGACACTGGCCCATCGCTAGCATCAAAGTAAGATTCAGCTCCCAATCTGGACAGCTTTGGGACATTGCATGGGGGAAGGCACCACCTTGTTCCTTGCCTTGGAAAGCAAAATGTCTTGAGCCAACTCTCATAACCCCACACAACTAGTACTGAATCTGCAGTGCAGTGTGGGAAGGCAAGGAGTGTTGGCTCAGTTGCCTTCCTCAGTGGAAATGTGTCCTCTATGCCTGGAAGTGAAGTAGCAGAAGAGGGAAACAAAGGCTGAAAAAAGGTGCAAAAAATGTACTGAAGAGTGAAATGTGGGGGTGTTTTTTGCTAACACTTCATGCCCCCTTGAAACAGCAACTTTCCCAGCAAGGAATAAGATCACCACCAACATCATCATTTCAGGAAAGAAATCAAATCAGCACAGTGCCAGGAAACTATTCTCTTTTTAATTTTATTAAAAGTCATTATTTTTTTGTGATGGACAAACTCCTTTCAGCTCAGTTTGAAATTGGATCAGCAGTTACAAGTTTTATTGGAGAATGTGCCCCAAAATAATAATCATTTCCCCCACAAGACCTCAAAATTGTCTT
Organism: Darevskia mixta; assembly: GCA_034641385.1. NCBI lineage: Eukaryota > Metazoa > Chordata > Lepidosauria > Squamata > Lacertidae > Darevskia > Darevskia mixta. The sequence continues at coordinate 1,218,189 of JAWWNH010000139.1, read as the reverse complement.
GCAATATTAGCTGCACCGCATCACATTGCCTTCATTTTTAACTGTCCCTAAAAATTGTATGGGATGCGGGTGGCGCTGTGGGTTAAACCACACAGCCTAGGGCTTGCTGATCAGAAGGTCGGCGGTTCGAATCCCTGCGACGGGGTGAGCTCCCGTTGCCCGGTCCCTGCTCCTGCCAACCTAGCAGTTCAAAAGCACGTCAAAGTGCAAGTAGATAAATAGGTACCGCTCCGGCAGGAAGGTAAACGGCATTTTCGTGCGCTGCTCCAGTTCACCAGAAGCGGCTTAGTCATGCTGGCCACATGACCCGGAAGCTGTACGCCGGCTCCCTCGGCCAATAATGCGAGATGAGCGCCGCAACCCCAGAGTCGGTCATGACTGGACCTAATGGTCAGGGGTCCCTTTAAAAATTGTATATATGTTTCTTTTAAGACAAAACTGGCCCCCGCCAAGGGCACGTTTGTAAGTTTCTAGCCCACAAAATCCCCTGAGCAGTTACACTACAGTAACTGAGCTTGTTAAACCGAAGTATGAGAAGCTACCCGCCCAGTCACATGCAGTTTCATGCTAAGACATTGGCTTGGACTGGATAATAAAAGTTTGTTCTTTTAGTATAATGTATTATGAAAAGTCTTAATAAATTATTATTATTATTATTATTATTATTATTATTATTATTATTATCATTATTAAAAAAGGATTGTAAGCAGAGCGAGCAGAAGGAAACTCTCACAAGGGAGGGAGGGCGCTTTGTTATCCACTCCCTCCATCTAGGCCCCTCTGCTTGTTTCAGGAGCCAAATGACTATGGTAGATTAATGGGTATCATAATATTGAAGTATTAGCCTACTAAAGCTTGGAGTGGATACCTTTGTCTTTCCCCAATGAGGCAGCTGTGAGGACTGAAGGCCCCTGCCTTCCCGCAGCTGCCGAAGTCCTCTCCTTTCCAGGGTTCCCCCCCCAAGCAATCAGAGACTACTTCTGCCCACAACCAAACTCTCCGCTGCTCTTTTCACTTCTCTGCTTGTTCTGGGAGACCAGTGGGGAGGGAAGCTGGTCACAGCAGGAGGGGGAGACTCCTGGGATTCTTCAGCCGCCTGGCAGCTCTTTCTCCTGGCTCCGCTCCCCTCCAGCCTCTGAATCAGAACTGCTCTCTGCCCCAGTCTCCTCTTCAGCTTCTGACACCATCTCCTCCCAGTCTGCTCCCTCTTCTCCTTCTGACCACTCACTGTGACTCTGAGCCTTCTCCCCCTGGGGGTTCCCTTGGGGGTTCACCAGCTGCTGCCTCCCACCACTCCTCTGCAGCCGGCCAGACATGACACCTTGCCTCGCAAAAGCCTTTCAAGAGGGCCAGACAACCCCCCCCCCCCGAAGAAGCACACCATTGGGTACAGATTGCCTATTGAAGCGGGGGAATTGCTCAGAATGAAGTGCAGGCATCTGCGGTGGAGCATTTGCAAGACGGTTTTGCCCCTTGTTGAACAATTCATAGAATCATAGAGTTGGAAGAGACCACAAGGGCCATCCAGTCCAACCCCCTGCCAAGCAGGAAACACCATCCAAGCATTCCTGACAGGTGGCTGTCAAGCCTCTGCTTAAAGACCTCCAAAGAAGGAGACTCCACCACACTCCTTGGCAGCAAATTCCACTGTCGAACAGCTCTTACTGTCAGGAAGTTCTTTCTAATGGTTAGGTGGGATCTTCTTTCTTGTAGTTTGAATCCATTGCTCCGTGTCCACTTCTCTGGAGCAGCAGAAAACAACTTTTCTCCTTCCTCTATATGACATCCTTTTATATATTTGAACATGGCTATCATATCACCCCTTAACCTTCTCTTCTCCAGGCTAAACATACCCAGCTCCCTAAGCCGTTCCTCATAAGGCATCGTTTCCAGGCCTTTAACCATTTTGGTTGCCCTCCTCTGGACACGTTCCAGCTTGTCAGTACCCGCCCAGCAACTCCCAACAACCTGCCCCATCTTGTTGAACGGAGTCCCTCTGACCATCTGGAGGGGCTGTGGGGGAGAGGAACAAAGTCCCTTTGCACAAGCCTCCTTACATGGCTTAGGATCCAACCCCCAGAAGCTTCAGTATTAAAGTAAAAATTCCTTTCTTTTTGCTGCAGCTTCAACAGCAAAGGCATCTAATTAGTATTCGGCAAGAAGGCTTTTAGGAGGAAAGCTGTTGACCTCATCATAAACATTAGGGAATGGAACAGTAGGCGAAAAGCTAACAATAATGATAAAAGAGCCTTTACATAAAGCTGTGGGTCATTTGTGGTGAGTGCCTCCCTGTGTTTGTTCAATTTAAATGGATTGACCTTTGGTGCAATATGGGGTGGGTGCTATTTTTGGCTGGAAAGCCAAACCAGCCAACGAGAGAAAGGGGACAGACTTGGGGTTATGGGGAGGGGGCTTAAACAAGATTTCCAAGTACCATTTAACTAGGCCTCAGATCACACATAGTCATAGCTGTCAACCCTCCCTTTTTTTGCAGAAAACTCCCTTATTCCAATGCCATTTCCCGCTGCTATCCCAGATTGTTGATATCCCTTAAATTTCCTAGATTTCAAAGGAAGCAGCTCCTTTCCCTCCCTGCCGGCCAGGGAGGCTCCTCAGCTGCGTTGCTCGGCTGCCAATAAGGAGTCTGAGACCGACTGGGGGCGGAGCTTGCATGCCTTGTGCAGCCAGACCCTCATGCCCAACCAAACAGATAGCCTGCCTGCCGTCTACGCGCTCGCTCTTTCGCTCACCCGTTCGTGCGCAGCCTCTGGAGCGCAGGGTGGCGAGGCTACTTGGTGCCATTGCACCGCTCTCGCGGCATCCCTTATTTTCAAATCCGAAAGTTTGGGGGAAATCCCTTATTTTCAAATCTGAAAGTTGACAGCTATGCACATAGTTCATTTCTTCCCTTTTTAAAAAATGTGATACAGTGGGAGGGAAGAGCAGCAAGCTGATCAACGCTTTCCCTGTAGGCTATTGTTGTTAGCAAAATAATTCCCACTATGTGAAATTTCCCCACCAGAGGGAGTAAACACAGAATTTCCTGTGGGGAGGGTATTTCATAGCACATAATGGCTCCACTGAAACTGTCCACCATCTATCTCCCCACAAACCACGGCTGCAGTCAATTTCACTATACCCACCTAATCACTGCCTTTCACTTTTCAAAAGCCCCCACAGATTGTCAAAAGGCACAAGTGAACTTCATGTTCTCTGAGCCAAATGATGGGCTGTGTTTGCATTGGTAGGATAATTTCTAATTGTTTTAAAACTAAGCAAAATTCAACTTTTTCCCACATGGAATGAGTTCTGAGACACAGAAAGAACATGGATTCCTGTCCTTGCTACTAACTTTGCTCGGGGGAAGAGGCACAGATATGCTGCTACCTAATTACAGCGATGTCAGAATCCAAGGTTTTTACACTGTTTCCTGTGGACAGCTACCACTTCTGCCCTGAAGGAGACAGAAACAGAGAGAGTGTGCCAAAATGAACCAGGAAGCCACATCTTCAGACTATGGGTCTGTCATTCTTTCCTTTCTCTGTGGATAAAAGGAAGCCATTTACCTTCTGCTGTGGGGTAGAACAAAGAAGAAGGGCTTGCTATCAGATTGGCTCTGGAATCCATGGGGAGTGGGTCTGCAGCTCAGGGCGGCAGCATGTGCTCCTATAGGGGTCCAAATTCAACCCTTAGCATATATCTCCAGTGAAAAGGATCCCTGGCAATCTGCCCCAAATATTGGAGAGCTGCTGCTAGTGAGCATGTCCAACACAGGGCTAAATTGACTAAGGGAATGATATTATTTAAAATAACTCCTTCTATCCAGATCCCATAACAGACAGGTTCCCCTAGCAGGCCCGGAGACAGAGGCAGCTGGAAGCTCCAGCACAGAATAGTCAAAATCTAAGAAGCAAGTAAGCCTTATATATGCTTGTTGTTGTTTAGTCGTTTAGTCGTGTCCGACTCTTCGTGACCCCATGGACCAGAGCACGCCAGGCACTCCTGTCTTCCACTGCCTCCCGCAGTTTGGTCAGACTCATGTTGGTAGCTTCGAGAACACTGTCCAACCATCTCGTCCTCTGTCGTCCCCGTCTCCTTGTGCCCTCCATCTTTCCCAACATCAGGGTCTTTTCCAGGGAGTCTTCTCTTCTCAGGAGGTGGAAGTGAGAGCTGGACCATAAAGAAGGCTGATCGCCGAAGAATTGATGCTTTTGAATTATGGTGCTGGAGGAGACTCTTGAGAGTCCCATGGACTGCAAGAAGATCAAACCTATCCATTCTGAAGGAAATCAGCCTGGAGTGCTCACTGGAAGGACAGATCCTGAAGCTGAGGCTCCAATACTTTGGCCACCTCATGAGAAGAGAAGACTCCCTGGAAAAGACCCCGATGTTGGGAAAGATGGAGGGCACAAGGAGAAGGGGACGACAGAGGATGAGATGGTTGGACAGTGTTCTCGAAGCTACCAACATGAGTTTGACCAAACTGCGGGAGAGTATCATGGACTGCAAGAAGATCAAACCTATCCATTCTGAAGGAAATCAGCCCTAAGCCTTATATATGCAGCAGACAGCAAAGCTGCCTTTCCTGTGGAGGATGACCATAAGAATATATATCAGTGTCCAAATACCGGTATATATGTGTGTGAGGCAGCGTACTATGTTCCTAAGCATGGGCACCCAGGGAGGCTGCATAATGCTGGCCACTAGATAGGCGATTTCTAGAACTAAAGAAAGGATCCTTGCGGGCACCCCTCAATCACCCCAATAAGCGTGACAAAACTCCTGCACCCCACCTATGAGAATTCCACTGAGATTTCCCCTCTCCTTTGGTGATTTTTGAATGCAAGGGAAATTTTAGCACAGCGCTCGTCCTCTCTGCTCCACCTGTGACAAGTTCTTAATGCAGGAATCTTGCTCCGAGACACATTAAGCTCCACTTGTTATTCTCGATCCAGTTAAATCTGTAAAAAAAAAGCAAACAAAGAAACGCCAAGCTGTATGCATTTTTTAAAGACACACAATCAAGGCAAACTCTCCAACAACTTTGCATAATGCATGGCTAGGACATCTATCCATTAAACATGATCTCTGAGAGCAGCCTTGGAGAGGCAACTTTGAAATGGAAGGGAGAAAAGGTCACTTCAGGGAGCGGGTATGGAGGAGGAAAGCAGAATTGGGAGACGGAGAACTAGGAGGAAAGTGAACTTTAACTTTACTAGAGTGTTACGTATATATATTTTTCCAAGGAAGAGTCTGTTTTTATTCATCCAGCTGCTTCCATATGCACAATATCAATGACCTCAATATAGAGGATGCTGGGACACAGCTCTTGGGTCATGCTACAGGACCACCTACCACTCTTCCTCCAACCTTTATCTGGGCCTTTTTGTTCATCTGGCTGCACATAACCTCACTTTCCCCCCATCTTCACAAACTTACAGCCTTATCTTTCATTGGCTTTGAACATGCCCACCTGTTTTGTCTCCTGCGACAAAGGCGCTCCTGTCCCTCTCAGCTTTTCATTAAGATGCTGCACACCTGGCAAAGTTAAAAGTGTATATTGCAAGATTCGCCAGGCTGTCAAGATCTGGCCTGTTCGGGATTGCTTTAAAAAGGCTGTACAGAGACAAAGAACGGAGCAGCGAGGGGCAAAAAAAAGGAATACACATGCCTGTTCTGAAAACAAACTACAAGGCGCAAAGTGCCGAATATCATGGGAACAAGAAATGATGCTTAAGAACATAAGAAGAGCCTGCTGGAGCAGGTCAATGCCCTGTCTAGTCCAGCATCCTGTTCTCACAGCGGCCAACCACATGCCTGTGGGAAACCAGAAAGCAGAGCATAAGAACAAGAGCAGCCCTCTCTCCTCCTGCGGTTTCCAGCAACTGGTATTTAGAAGCATGGCTGCCTCCAACTGCGGAGGTAGAGCATAGCATAGCCAGCATGGTTGGTAACGCTTCATAGCCCTCTTCTTCTTGAACTTGTCTAATCCTCTTTTAAAGCCGTCTAATTTGGTAGGACGCGGGTGGCGCTGTGGGTTAAACCACAGCGCCTAGGGCTTGCTGATCAGAAGGTCGGCTGTTCGAATCCCCGCGAAGGGGTGAGCTCCCGTTGCTCGGTCCCAGCTCCTGCCAATATCCAACAACAGCAAACCCTGGTTACGTACAATAATCCAGATATCCTTGTTCTTCTGAGTGCTCCGATTCTATGTTGAAATATCAAGTTTATGTTTTGGACTGGTGCGACACTGCTTTATCGCCGGATTAAGCTTTATCATCTTTTGGAACTATCAATTGACTTGTATGGACGGCACCGAACTGTTGCATCCTCACATTGTACCTCCATAAATGAATTTTCTTACATAATTTGGAGTGCTAGTATGGATATATTGTATGTATATTGATTGATTTGGGTTTATGCTATATCACACATTGGATTTGGTCGATGTGCATATTTTGGGAGATTATTATTTATAATTTACGTGCTATTACAATTATCATTTATCAGCCGGTTACGTTTGTTGTATGATTCCTTGCTCCTGCCAACCTAGCAGTTTGAAAGCACGTCAAAGTGCAAGTAGATAAATAGGTACCACTGCAGTGGGAAGGTAAACGGCGTTTTCGTGCGCTGCTCTGGTTCGCCAGAAGTGGCTTAGTCCTGCTGCCCACATGACCTGGAAGCTGTACACCGGCTCCCTCAGCCAATAAAGTGAGATGAGCGCCGCAACCCCAGAGTCGGTCACGACTGGACCTAATGGTCAGGGGTCCCTTTACCTTTAATTTGGTGGCCATCACTTCCTCCTGGGGGAGCGAGTTCCATAGTTTGTCTATGTGCTGCTTTTATCTGTCCTAAATCTTCCAATGTTCAGCGTGATTGGATGCCCACAAGTTCTAGTGTTTTGCTTATTTGGATGGGGGTTATTAGCGAGTGGGACCCAGGTGGTGCTGTGGGTTAACCACAGAGCCTAGGGCTTGCTGATCAGAAGGTTGGCGGTTCGAATCCCTGCGACGGGGTGAGCTCCCGTTGTTAGGTCCCTGCTCCTGCCCACCTAGCAGTTCAAAAGCACGTCAAAGCGCAAGTAGATAAATAGGTACCGCTCCAGCGGGAAGGTAAACGGTGTTTCCGTGCGCTGCTCTGGTTCGCCAGAAGCGGCTTAGTCATGCTGGCCACATGACCTGGAAGCTGTCTGCGGACAAAGCCTATAGAGCGAGATGAGCACCGCAACACCAGAGTCATCCGCAACTGGACTTTATGGTCAGGGGTACCTTTACCCTTTACCTTTACATTATAAAGAGACTCCATATCTCCATAAAGACATTTTCTTGCTGCTGACCTTCTCATATAAATGAATGCGAAGTCCCAGATTTTAGCTATCCATTCCCTCGCAGATGGTGCTCTCATTCCCGCATCCTGATCTTGACTTAGAGTAATTCTGACAGACGTCAGTAAATAAAATATTAACAACTAATCATATTTGGCTACTGAGGGGAAATTATGGCAACTGTGAGCAAGGGCAACAGATAGCAATATAAATGAACAAGTGACGTGTTTTTTCTTTTCTTTTGCCAGGAGTGATGAAAGAAATGCTAGAAGTGGTGACATTCCCCCCCCACCCTCCCTACTGTCAAAATGTTTGTGAAAAACAATAAATAGCTTTTGGCTTTGTCCTAGTGTCAATCCACCTCTGGTACTGTATGTCAAAAACCTGCCATTACAAAAGCACATTTTTCAAAAAAGAAGAAGAAGAGAAAATCACATGCTGGAGGAGATCATAGCGCGGCCAGAAACCTGCTTGCCATTAGCTGTGCGTTTGTTGTTGTTATTTTTCCCAGAGAAGTAAAATTCAAACGCTCTGAAGAACCCTGTCAGTGTCTTTGATTCAGAGGAAATCATTTCCTTTTGGGGGCGAATTGGGGATGCTGGGTTCATGAAGGAGTCCAGCAGTGCCCGTTGCTCTCCAGCCAGGCAAATCTCTCTCACACATGCGCGGATGTCGCTGTGAGCAAGGATGCCATTGTCAAAACTCAAACTGAGTTCCCCCTCTCCTCAGAACCTGTCCAGAGACTTGCTGACTGTATTACTTTATGTCTGTCATTCTAAGAAGTCTTTTTTATCCATCCTTTTTGGACCCCAGCCCATGTCCCCTGCACCACCAAGCATCTCTTTGCACTCGCTAATAAAGGTAAAGGTAAAGGGACCGCTGACCATTAGGTCCAGTCGTGACCGACTCTGGGGTCATCTCGCTTTATTGGCCGAGAGCCGGCATATTGGGATTCGAACCTCCAACCTTCAGATCGGCAAGCCCTAGGCTCCGTGGTTTAGACCACAGTGCCACCCATGTCCCATTCTTTATAATGTACTGGACATTATGCTTTTCTGTGTTCAGTTCTAGATAGCATTTTTACTTTTACTTTTGGCATTAAACTGCTTTGGTCACCTTGTATGATGACCTCTGTTGGGAGAGAGATGGGGGAAATGCATCTCTGTTACCGGTAATTCTCCTCAACCTCTCAGTGGCTTTCAATACCATTGACCATGGCATCCTTCAGGAGTGGCTGTCCAAGTTGGTGGGGGGGTGGGGTGGCGGCACTGCTTTGCAGTGGTTCTGGTTCTACTTGAATTGTGTTTTCAGCCCTGTGGAGCCTTCTGTGTGGAGTTCCACAGGGTTCGATCCTATCCCTTATGGCTAGGCTGTTCAACATCTACATGAAACCACTGAGTTGGATCATCCAGAGGTTTGGAGTATGTTGTCAGCAAGATGTGGATGACGCTCAGCTCTACTTCTCCTTTACATCTGCAGGTGAGGCAGTGGAAATGCTGGGTTGTTTTCTTGCCTCGGTAATTGTCAGGGGAACACCCGGGGGAAGAGGAGAGCCAGTAGAGGAGGGAGGGATCCCTGACGCTGAGAGCGTCGAACACCGACCAAATAGCATGGAGTCTTCCTGTGAGAGCGCTAGACAGGAAGAGAGCTCCGTGGTGGAGGGGCTGTTGGATGCTGCGGGGTCTGGACACCAACTGAGTGGCTCAGGGACAGAGAGGGAAATGGTAGCCCCGTCGCCCCAATTATGTAGGGAGCTGAACGGAAGGAGCAGAGGAGACGACTAGGGGTCCCCAAGTTCTTCTGTTGGGGGCGCTCCCATAAGGCACCACTTCCGGGATCTGAGAGTGACTGAAACGGTCATGAAATCTTAGCTCTGTTTGTACATATCTGTATAATAAACCGATGTAAATATACAGATCCTGAGTCGAGACTTGTTACTTGTGGGGAGCACCAACGCAACCCTGACAGTAATGGGCTGGATGAGAGCCAACAAAATTAAACTCAATCCAGATAAGACTGAGGCACTGTTAGTGGGTGGTTCCCTAGACCAGATGGGTGGGAGACATAGCTGTCAACCCTCCCTTTTTTTGCGGGAAACTCCCTTATTCCAATGCCGTTTCCCGCTGCTATCCCGGATTGTTGATATCCCTTAAATTCCCCGGATTCAAAGGAAGCAGCTCCTCTCCCTCCCTGCCGGCCAGGGAGGCTCCTCAGCTGCGCTGCTCGGCTGCCAATAAGGAGAGTCGAGACCGACTGGGGGGCGGAGCTTGCATGCCTTGTGCAGCCAGACCCTCACGCCCAACCAGACAGCCAGCCTGCCTGCCGTCCTATGCGCTCGCTCTTTCACTCACCCGTTCGCAGCGCAGCCTCTGGAGCGCAGGGTGGTGAGGCTACTTGGTGCCATTGCACCGCCCTCACGGCATCCTTATTTTCAAATCCGAAAGTTGACAGCTATGGTGGGAGATCGCCTGCTCTTGAGGCTCTCAGGTGGCCTCAGCGGCTCAGAGTGCCTTCCATCAGCTTTGGCTGGTGTCCCAGCTGTGCCACATGTAGGGTAGGTTTAATATACATCTACAGATTGAATCCTCAATCAGCCTCTCACAATCTCCCCCCCCCCCCACTTTTCTAGGCACAGACCTGTGCTTAAAAGCTCCGGGTCAGGGTGGTTTGTTTTTGTTTCTTTGCCTCAGAGCTTTCCCTGCTAAAACTGCTGTTTCGCCCTCAATCAGAGTAAGGATCAATTTGAGTTCCCCACAGATTGCAGGTTGCTTCGAATCAGCTTTAAAGAGTGGGTTTTAAAGGAGAAAACTCTCTAGAGCAAAATGGGGGAGGGGGGGGGGCACTCAAACACAGAGCTTTAAAATGTCGACCATGCCTGGAAAGAGTGAAGGAAAGGTAAAGGTTTCCTTCAGCACAAGTTCTTTGTAGTGTGGTTTAGTGGTTAAGAGCGGTAGTCTCGTAATCTGGTGAACCGGGTTCGCGTCTCCGCTCCTCCACGTGCAGCTGCTGGGTGACCTTGGGCTAGTCACACTTCTCTCTGAAGTCTCTCAGCCCCACTCACCTCACAGAGTGTTTGTTGTGGGGAGGAAGGGAAAGGAGAATGTTAGCCGCTTGAGACTCCTTCGGGTAGTGATAAAGCAGGATATCAAATCCAAACTCTTCTCTTCTTCTTCTTCTTCTTCTTCTTCTTCTTCTTCTTCTTCTTCTTCTTCATGTCAAAAAGCAGCAAATGTACCCCCAGCCTGTTAATCAACCACAATTTAATAAATGTTTCCTTTCTTCTTTTAGATGCCATGGTTGGACCTGTGCAATGCTTAGGTTTTTGCTTCTTCCTTAGCTCCAGTTTGCATTCATATTTGCATAAATGAATAAATTAATAATTTATCATTTTTATTGACATGTTTTAGGTGGCTAGTGCTTTATTTTGTGCAATAAGGTAAAAAGGTAAAGGACCCCTGGATGGTTAAGTCCAGTCAAAGGCAACTATGGGGTTGCGGAGCTCATCTCGCTTTCAGGCCGAGGGAGCCGGTGTTTGTCCACAGACAGCTTTTTGGGTCATGTGGCCAGCAGGACTACTACTACTACTACTACTACTACTACTACTACTACTACTAATTTATTATTTATACCCCGCCCATCTGGCTGGGCTTCCCCAGCCACTCTGGGCATCTTCCAACAAAATATTAAAATACAATAATCCATCAAACATTAAAAGCTTCCCTAAACAGGGCTGCTTTCCCTAAACCGCTTCTGGTGTAACGGAAGACCATGGCGGAAGCCAGAGCACACAGAAACACCATTTACTTTCCCACTGCAGCGGTACCTATTTATCTACTCGCACTGGTGTGTTTTTGAACTGCTATGTTGGCAGGAGCTGGAACAGAGCAATGGGAGCTCACCCTGTCATGGGGATTCGAACTGCTGACCTCCTGATTGGCAAGCCCTAGAGGCTCAGTGGTTTAGACCACAGCGCCACCCATTTGTGCATATATTGCAGACTCTTGCTTGATGTGAGATGCAGAATAAGCGAGTCTTCTTCATCCCTCCAGATTTGGGGTGAAATGAAGCACCATGACAACTACAGTACTGCTGTACCATCTCTGCCTTTTTACTGCTAGCTAAATTTGCCCTCCCCCTTGCCCGTTGTTTTCCCTGCCTGCCTCCTTGCTTTGCCACATGTCACTTAGGGCTCTCTTTTCTGTGCCTTGCTGGAGAGCTCAAATAAAAAAAGGTGGGAGCGAGAGAGGCTTTTGAGCAGAGATCTCATTAATCACAGCTCCACTTGCGCCAGGGCCTGCCATAATGGACTCGCTGTCTCTTTGGAACATGAGAAGCCCCCAGGGAGGGGAAGGTGGCTGGATAAGAGTCCTCAAAACTTTTATAGAGGTCCAAAAAAGAGAAATGTGTGTGTGTGTGTGTGTGTGTGTGTGTACGCACGCACATACACACACAGCTGCAAATGTGCTGAAGTTGCATATGACAACCTGAACAGCAGGAAAACACTCATGCCTGCCAATTAACAAGGAGCTGGAGCTAATTTGCCACCTGTACTGCACTTCTGAGTCTGTCAGGGAGAAGGGGTGGAGGGAAGAGAGAGAGAAGCCAGCAAGCCCTTCATCTTTGCTCACAGCTTCACAGGATGTGTCAGGCAATGCAATTCGTGGGAGGCGGGGAGGAAAGAGAGTCTCACAACAACAACAGAAAAAGCTCCTTACATACCTGACACTTCCAAGGAATCCAAAGAATACATCTGGAAAAAAAGGGGGCAAGTTTTACAAACACAGCAGAGGGATTATTGAAATCGAGCCTCTGCAGCCCAGAGAATTCCCTTGCTACCTGTAAATACTCGAACGGCCATTTCTGCTATTCGTAAGAAGGGCATTGAGACAAATGTGTTTAATTTTGTTTCTTTGTTTGCTGCTTCTGTCGTGTACTCCAAAAATGGATTAGAAACTTTCCAGAAAATCAAACTGATATAATCGGAGTAAGATGCATGCCTTAGTCAGAAAATGTATGCATGCTCCAGATTGGATCTGAAGTAGGCTGGGTTCCTAGGCCATGTTATGTTGTGTGCAAGCAACGTTACTGACATATGCCCATAGCTGTCAACCCTCCCTTTCTTTGCGGGAAACTCCCTTATTCCAATGCCGTTTCCTGCTGCTATCCCGGATTGTTGATATCCCTTAAATTTCCCGGATTTCAAAGGAAGCAGCTCCTCTCCCTCCCTGCCGGCCAGGGAGGCTCCTCAGCTGCGTTGCTCGGCTGCCAATAAGGAGTCTGAGACCAACTGGGGGCGGAGCTTGCATGCCTTGTGCAGCCAGACCCTCACGCCCAACCAGACAGACAGCCTGCCTGCCGTCTATGCGCTCGCTCTTTCGCTCACCCGTTCGCGCGCAGCCTCTGGAGCGCAGGGTGGCGAGGCTACTTGGTGCCATTGCACCGCCCTCGCGGCATCCCTTATTTTCAAATCCAAAAGTTGACAGCTATGCATATGCCTGGTTCTATGAAGCACAACAGGGTCAATGTTTGCTGTACAATTCCACGGATCCCTCTGCAGTCCAGGGAATGGGGATGCCAGTCCAGCAAATTCCATGGCAGCAGGGACAGGAACCCCTCTGTCTGAGCATGGCTGCCACTGTTTTCCCAGAGTGATGTTCATGGTCTGCTTGCCACCTCAGCTTGCTGTTAATAGTCTCTGTCCTGCTTTTCAGTTTTGCTGGGGGCAGGGGCACCATTGGGGGGGGCAGGGGCAAGTCCTCCCAAATTTCCAACCAGGAGGCCAGACCCTTCAGTATTCTGCAGTCTGTGGCAGGCCCCATTGCGACTTCCCATAGGCATAACGGGCCCCTTCAGGCCTACCTACAGCCACAGTGGACCCTGTCGGGTCTCCTCCCAGCACATGTGTCATGTGATGTTGCATGTGCACTCCAGGACCCCCAAAGATGGGCAGAACCCGGCATGTGTAGCTGCCGAACTGAGTCCCATTTTGTGCAGATTTTTGGAAGGGATGCACAAAAAGTCTGCATTTAAAGTATATGGACTTTTAATGTAACGTGCATATTTTCTATGGTTTTTATGCTTGCCCACCCCGCTAAAGCATCCATTCTGAGCATATTGTTTATGTAAAATACACATTTGGGTGGGTTTGCACCTTTTGTGCCCTGAAACTGCATTGCAAAATTCAGAGACGAGCATAATCTGGCTGGGAGTTGCTTTTCCAGCTGCAAGAAAATTCAGGAGTGTCAGACTGGGTCAGTCCACAGCAAAAAGTCAAGTGGATGAATTCCTCCTCCATCCCTATATCCCGCTCCATTTTGAGAAGCCACACAGCTTGCCCAGTTGATCATCCCTACAGTGTATTCATCATATTGTTTACCTAGCAACACCTACCTCTCCAGTTGTCAACAATTAGCTAATCGCCGCTCATTCATACTTGATTATTCTTAAATGCTCTGGCTGGAACTCACAAGTGGTACAAAATAGATGTTCCATCTTTTCTGGAGTCACCTCAACTTAAGAGCACTTAATGCAGATCAACCTTCATTAGAAAGGGAAATGGGAAAGTTGTTTTAATATATGCTTCTCTGGCGTGGCTTAGTAAAAGCCCTTTCTCTTGTCCTCTTTATTATCATCAATAAGTCACAATTTTTTTTGGGGGGGGAGTTCTTTCCCATCTCTAAAGGCATGACAAATTGGGGCTAAAATTATGTGGGAGAATCTACTATATATTCTGGAAAGTTGTTTGCCTATTCACTGTGCATTTGGACAGTTCTTTAAGGTATCGTAACCAAATTCTGCATGATGGTTCCTGAGACTGAGGAGCAGATTTTTTTATCTATATTTGGATATCATTTTTAATCAAGATCAGGGGTAGGCAATCTAAGGCCCATGGGCTGGATGCGGCCCAATCGCCTTCTCATTCCGGCCCGCATATGGTCCAGGAATCAGCGTGTTTTTACATGAGTAGAATGTGTCCTTTTATTTGAAATGCATCTCTGGCTTATTTGTGGGGCCTGCCTGGTGCTTTTACATGAGTAGAATGTGTGCTTTTATTTAAAATGCATCTCTGGGTTATTTGTGGGCCATAGGAATTCATTCTCCCCCCCCCAAAAAAAAAATATAATCCCGCCCACCACATGGTCTGAGGGACGGTGGACCGGCCCACGGCTGAAAAAGGTTGCTGACCCCTGATCAAGATGGTGAACTGAACCTTTCAAAACTGTACTAATTTTAACCACTAATTTCAAAACTTTGAATTGGACCCAGAAACTAATTGGTAGCCAGTGCAATCGGACCATAATCGGTGTAATATGCTCAAACCATCTTGCCCCAGTGAGCAACCTCACCGCTGAATTCTGCGCTAGCTGAAATTTCCAAACCGTTTTCAGAGGCAGCCCTTTGTATAACACGCTGCAGTAACTAACCTCGAGGTTACCAAACAATAGACAACAGTAGTTAGGCTAGATATGGGCAAAGCTGGTCTACCAGCCGAAGCTGATGGAAGGCACTCTGAGCCACTGAGGCCACCTGAGCCTTGTGACAGCAAAGGATCCAGGAGGACCCCCAAGCTATGAACCTGCTCCTTCAGAGGAAGTGTAACCCCATCAAGAGCAGGTGATCTCCCACCCATCTGGTCTAGAGAACTACCCACTAACTGTTCCTCAGTCTTATCTGGATCGAGTTTCATTTTGTTGGCTCTCATCTAGTCCATTACCAAGGCAAGACGCTGGTCCAGCACTTCCACTGCCTCACCTGTAGATGTAAAGGAGAAACAGAGCTGAGTGTCATCAGCGTATTGCTGACAATGTACTTCTAGGAGACAAAAGTAATTAGGCTGTGAAACCTTTTTAGCACAGTAAATCCCCTATAATTTTTGCAGCTTATTAAAGCTTAGGAATTAGACAGTTATGCCCGCTATCCTATTTGTGGTCTGTAGACCTTCTCCACTTCACCCCCATTACAAAGAATGAGCCCCATGTTTTTAGTAAAATAAATGGAAAAAGAGTTTACTTACATTTCAGTGAAGGCAGCAAATACAGCAAAGTAGTGTGCAGACGCTGGTGGCGCTGTGGGTTAAACCACAGAGCCTAGGGCTCCCCAATCAGAAGGTCGGCGGTTCGAATCCCCACGACGGGGTGAGCTCCCGTTGCTCAGTCCCTTCTCCTGCCCACCTAGCAGTTCGAAAGCACGTCAAAGTGCAAGTAGATAAATGGTGGGAAGGTAAACGGCGTTTCCGTGCGCTGCTCTGGTTCGCCAGAAGCAGCTTTGTCATGCTGGCCACATGACTTGGAAGCTGTACACCGGCTCCCTCGGCCAATAATGCGAGATGAGCGCCGCAACCCCAGAGTCGGTCACGACTGGACCTAATGGTCAGGGGTCCCTTTATCTTTACCTTTAGTGTGCAGAAAAATACTTCTAAGTTATGGTAAAATAAAAGTTGGTAGTCTTAGTTAACAGAGCTGAAAACAAGGACTTTAGCCATACATGTCTGGTCAGGTTGGAGGCATAGTAGAAAGATAAGAATCTCTTCACAGGCAGAAGGAAATATAAAGGATTGTCTCCTTTCTTACATAGTTCCCACCCAGAGGAGGCAAAGGAAGAGAGGGTCCTCTCTAGAAAGTTCAAGAACTCTCTGTGCACAAGCCCTGTGCTTGTCTAGCAAAACATGCATTTGTGTTTTGGGCTGCACACACCACAAAGGTAAGTGTGAATAAGCCTGTCATGACATCAATTGGAACTAAGCCGTAACTACAGTTTCAAACTACTTTAGGACATAGGTTCAACTCCTTTGGGCTGTAATCCTTTGCACACTTTTTGGGGAGAGTAAGCCCCGTTGAACACAGTGGGATTTACTTTTGAGTAGATATACATAGAATTGTGCTATAACTTAGCACTGTTT
Organism: Darevskia mixta; assembly: GCA_034641385.1. Taxonomy (NCBI): domain Eukaryota; kingdom Metazoa; phylum Chordata; class Lepidosauria; order Squamata; family Lacertidae; genus Darevskia; species Darevskia mixta. The sequence continues at coordinate 1,201,969 of JAWWNH010000139.1, read as the reverse complement.
CGTTATTTTATCATGATGAAAATATCTTAGGAATGCTCAAAGTTCCTAAACTGGGAAGAGCCTGGCATGGAGCTGAGCAGTGAGCTTTTATTAAAGACACCACGGGTTATACCCAATGGATCCAGTTGTGCAGGTAGATCCAACCCCAACCCACATTCCCCACTCTCTCTTGGCATCACCGACCTTTCTGGGTGTTAAGGAGATAAAAAAAGGAAAAGGTCCGTGTTTACTGTCCCGAGATCCTAAAAGGAAGATGCAGAAGAATGCAATGGGGGTACCATTTTTAAATGATCCTGTGTACAACAGAGCAAAACAAAAACCACAAACATTAAGATCTTGCACAAAGAAAGCTAGCAGAACAGGGAGAAATGTTCTTGCAGAGCCCTCTCCCTGGCTGTGATGTTGCTCTACTTGTGAGGCATTTATAATATGTCTTCCCCTCTCTGCAAATCTAAGTGGTACTGTACAGTATCCTCTCTCTCTCTCTCTCTCTCTCTCTCTCTCTCTCTCACACACACACACACACACACACACACACACACACCAGACTGTACAACACTGTTCCCACCTCAGTCTGCTGTGCATATAGATCCAGCCATTTTCCCAGGAGCAAAACAAAGTTCATCCAGCATTGGGCAGATGGAATGGTCCAAGATAGAAGCAGAATCCAGAGGCAAAATGTCTGACCACCGCATAGCGAACGGGTAACAACTGGCGGCATTTGCTGCACTACAAATTGATTGTCTGGAAGGGCCCTCAAGGGAATCTGAGCAGACGCCTCATCAGAGGGAGCAGCAGCTAAAACAAAAACGGTCTCAAGAGAATTCCCCAGAGAACTTTTATTTCAAGTGTTCTTTTCTCCAGCCGGGGAAATTCACACGTTTCCAGAAGCTTTGAAATAAAGCCTCCTGAGCATTCCTTTCTCAAAATTATTTGAACATTATTAGGGCAAAAGGGGCACGGCCCACCAACCTCAGTCCGCCCTTAGCCAGCCCCCACCTGCCTGCTTTCTGACTTACATCTAATCTCAGGGGTGTCACTGCCTGCTGGCTTCCTCCTCTTGAGTCACTGTGTTGCCATTATAGCACTTCGGGGGGGGGGGCAAAACAAGAATGAGTTGGCTCTGGCTTCAGCTACTGTTGTCTTCTGCCCCACCAGCCGCAATGGGCCCCAGCCACCACGGCAGCCAGCCATGCGCACTTCCAGGAAACCCCATCTTCCCCCTCCCTCTCTCCTCAAGAGCCAGTCAGCATTTCACGGGCCACGTTTAGTGTTTATTGGGATGCTTTGGGTTCCTCAGTTAGGTTTCTTCCAAATATTTTTTTATACTTCTGCCAACCTTGGCGTTCCCCCTCCCCGACCTGCTGATACCTCTCCTCTCATGCAACATAAGTTTTGGCAACATAAGGACTTGAGGTCATCATTATTACTGCTACAGTATATATGATAATGAGGAACGGCTTAGGGAGCTGGGTATGTTTAGCCTGGAGAAGAGAAGGTTAAGGGGTGATATGATAGCCATGTTCAAATATATAAAAGGATGTCATATAGAGGAGGGAGAAAAGTTGTTTTCTGCTGCTCCAGAGAAGCGGACACGGAGCAATGGATTCAAACTACAAGAAAGAAGATTCCACCTAAACATTAGAAAGAACTTCCTGACAGTAAGAGCTTTTCGACAGTGGAATTTGCTGCCAAGGAGTGTGGTGGAGTCTCCTTCTTTGGAGGTCTTTAAGCAGAGGCTTGACAGCCACCTGTCAAGAATGCTTTGATGGTGTTCCTGCTTGGCAGGGGGTTGGACTGGATGGCCCTTGTGGTCTCTTCCAACTCTATGATTCTATGATTCTATGATACCTTCCGCAATATGGGATGTTTCAGTCTTTTAGGCTTGCATGGAACAAATGCAGAACAGGAATCCTCTGTGCCTGCTTGGGGGGTAGAGTCTCTTTGGGATGAGCAAAGAGACGCATGT